>OX456986.1:151466392-152209361 GCA_949752695.1 Melanostoma scalare
TGTTTCTGATATTTCGAACGTTCTCTTACAAGACCAATTATCCCTGGATGGTATATCTGACCATGATCTGATTTTTTGTACATACGACATAAATTTTTCCCGTGTGTTAACCCCTTTGTCATTTCAGTTCAGAGACTATAAGGCTATAAATAATGTTGCACTGCAAGCCGATGCAATGTTTTTCCCCTGGCATTTATGCCGTAGTTTCTCTGACCCCAATGACAAAGTGGATTTTATCCAATCGTTGGTGTTTGAATTGTTCGACAAACATGTTTCCCTTAAAACTGTGTCTGTACGGAGCAAAAGCTGTCCTTGGTTTACATCTGACGTGCATAGATCAATTAAAAATCGAAGGAAATCGTACGCCAGATGGAAGCTCAATCCCTCAAACTCTAACTGGGAACTATTCTGCCGTTCTCGAAATGAAGCTACGTTGAAGCTCGCAGAGCTAAGAAATGCTATTTTATGTCGAAATTGGATTCAAACCAGTCTTCTCGTAAGTTGTGTAGAAGCTCGCAGAGCTAAGAAATGCTATTTTATGTCGAAATTGGATTCAAACCAGTCTTCTCGTAAGCTGTGGAGTAATTTACGGTCTATTGGAATCGTTAAGAAGGAGACACCTCTCAACTTCCTTGATCTCAATGAACTAAACAACACCTTTGTTATGAATGATGTCCAAGAACTTAATTTCTTCAACGGTATTCGAGTTTGAAGTGTTATCAGAATATGATATTCTCGAAAGCATTCGTTCTATCAAATCTGACACTTGCGGAGAAGATGGTATTCCAATTAGTTTTTTAAAAAGGATTCTGCCACATGTATCCAATGTTTTGTCACACTTGGTTAATTTTTGTATCGCTTCTTCGTCGTTTCCTGAGAGCTGGAAAAAAGCTAAGGTCATCCCTGTTGCTAAGAAACCGAATGCTTGCTCTAGCTTAAACTTTCGACCCATTAGTATTCTTCCGTGTTTGTCAAAGGTTTTCGAGAAAATTCTAGCGTCGCAGATTTCTAGTTACCTTAAAAGGTTTAATTTACTGTCTCCAGTGCAATCTGGTTTTCGTGAACAGCATAGTTGTGAGACTGCTATGATAAAGGTCCTTGACGATATCAGGGTTCAATATGATCTAGACAATGTGACTATTCTCTGCTTACTGGACTTCTCAAAGGCTTTTGACAGAGTTAACCATGATACACTTTGCAAAAAGCTGAAATACTACTTCGGCTTTCACGAGAGAGCAGTGCAGCTTCTTAGGAGTTATCTTTGCAACCGTAGCCAAAGAGTCAACATTGGTCAGATGCAATCTCAGTCTATGAATTTGAAAATGGGTATTCCTCAAGGTTCTATTTTAGGACCAATATTGTTTTGCATATATATCAATGATCTTCCTAGTGTCTGTTCGAATGTACTCCTACATCTTTATACAGACGATGTACAACTGTATATATCTCGTCCAATTGGCTTACAAGAAGATTTGGTGTGTAGACTGAATAAGGATCTCTCTGCAATTTCCAGTTGGTCCCTTGAAAATGGTCTCACACTCAACCCGTCAAAGTCTCAACTCATTGCAATTTCCAAAAAGAATATTGATACTTCTTCTTTGCCTCCAATTTTTCTCTCCGAAACCCAGCTTAGTTTTGTGGACACTGTAACTGTTGCATCAGCAACTCGATTGCACATTGAGTACATTGGCAACACTTAACCTTATCTTAAGTTTTGACATTTCATTTTGCTTTTTCCTTTTGCATAATTGTTAATTCTTTTCCCACCTCGTGGATAACCTCACTCTGAATTCTGCCTTCTGCCTAAGAGGTTATCCACTTCTTTTTATAGATTACTAGCTGACCCGCCCGGCGTTGCTCGGATCTAAATTATTTAAAAAAATGTCAGGAACACCCGCTGTGCTAAGCTGAAAATAGCCGGAAAGTTTCTAGTTTCCGTGGGAATATGGTCATGAAATAAAGTCTATGTAAGGGATAATGTATATTACAACGAACAGGAAGAGTCTCCTGACCACCTCTTAGGTGACTGCGAAGCTCTAATACACCAAAGAAAGAAGTACCTAGGATCCTACTATGTAGAGGAGAGGTAGCTAAAACTCCTAAGCGTCACCCAGATACTAAGTTTCATCAAAGGAACTAATCTGGATGAAGTATCTACTTTAATTAAGGAATACCACTTAAGAAGTAGGGGGTACAATAGATCTAAACAGGTCAAGGTACAATACAAAACCCCAATTATTCATTCATTCATTCAAGGGATAATGTAACATCCTAATATCAAAAGAATTTTTAATATCGGCTCAGAATTTTTCGAGTTTTCGTTCCTGTTCCGGTTCCCTTTCCTATCCCCGTTCCTGTGGGAAACTTGGTATGAAAAAAAGTTGTAAATCTATTCTCGGAGCCGCAAAAAAAAAATTCATCGAAATCGGTGAAGCCATTTCGTAAAATAACTTGGATGCAGACTGCAACGCCATCTGCTGAGCCGACTTTTACGGGTATGAAAAATATAGATAGTAACCAATTCTCAGTAAAATAAGATCCATTAGAATCTGTTGAAAGTTACGGGCGTTAGAAGCAAAATATTAGAATAATTTATAGGTACTTACAACACAATACTTAGCCGTTGTTTGCAGGAGCCAGTGCAACGTGTTGAGTACTTTTGTGGTTTTGTAATTAATCACTTAATTAACAAATAGTGCTAACTGCACTCAACAAATAGATTTTTGTCCAGCAAATTAATAATAAATTTACTTGAGAATATAGTTTATATGACATTTACACTGAGACTGTAAAATCTAATATATAAAATTCTCATGTCACAGTGTAAATTAAAGAAATAATGTTAAGGGTAGATGGCCCTTATCACTTAGGGGTATGGAAAATAATTAGTAGCCGATTCTCAGACCTACTGAATACGCATATAAAATTTGGTAAAAATCGGTAAAGCCGTTTCGGAGGAGTACGGTAACTAACATTGTGACAGGGAAATTTTATATACCTACTAGCTGACCCGCCCGGCGTTGCTCGGATCTAAGTTATTTAAAAAAATTGTCAGGAACACCCGCTGGACTAAGCTGAAAATAGCCGGAAAGTTTCTATATAATATATAAATGTTAATGGTAGATGGCCCTTATCACTAAGGGGTATGAAAAATAGATAGTAGCCTATTCTCAGACCTACTGAATATGCGTATAAAATTTGGTAAAAATCGGTCAAGCCGTTTCGGAGGAGTTCAAGTTCGAACACCGTGACACGAGAATTTTATATATATGATATTTGTTCTATTAATTAAAGTAAGAGTCTAAATTATCTTGGCGTATTATTTAATTTGGGAACTCAACAGTAACCAGTCTTGGTATTAAAATAAATAAATCGCTTTCTGCCGTAAATCATGCCAACTATATAGTCGGAAGAATTTATGCTGGCCTGCGTAAGCTCTGGCTATTTTCTGCCTTAACTCCAGTAAACACTAAACTACGGCTTATAAAAACATTACTTCTACCCTTAATTACATATGGTCATACTGTTTATTGTAAACCCGATTCCCATTCGCAACACAAAATTCTTGTCGCTTTTAATGACATGGTTAGATACGTGTATGGTATTCGAAGACACGAACACATATCACGTTATCATCAGCTTGTCCTAGGATGTTCCCTTCAAAATTATCTTGATGCTAGATGCTTAATTTTCCTACACAAAGTTATGCAGAGTAAAACACCTCTCTATTTGTTTGACAAACTTAGATTTGCTCAATCATCTAGAACAGAGGTTCCCAAACTTATTTTTCTCGTGGACCACTTTCAAAATTTTACTGGTTTCGGTGGACCCCCTGCTGCTACATTTATACCACATTCTTAAAGTCATCAAAAAATAAAAATTGTGTCGCTTCTGAGATCTGTCCCTTTATTATGATAGGTAAAATAAAAAACGGAAAATGGTACATTTTATAACACTTAATTTATTAAAAGAATAGAATTACAAGAAAAAATTAATAAGGTAATATAGATTCAGGTCATTTGATGTAGTTCAGGTGTATTTGATGGAGTGTCAGCAAACGATCAATGTTTTTGTTTTTATTTTTGTCAGCAATAACCGCAAATCCCCACGCTCTGTGATGTTTAATTTGCTTCTTTTTTTTGTTAAGAGGTTTTCAACGGCACTAAAACTCCTTTCGCAAGGTATGACGAGGGAAAAGCTATTCAAAATTTCCTTGCGATTTCCCACAGTCCAGGATATTTTTCGGGTATTTCTGCTTGTGGCCACAATGTTTGGTAGCCTTTTCTAAATTTCACCTTCAGCTCCTCATTGGTGCTTAGCTCGAGCAGCTCCATGGTGGTATATCCATCGTCAGCATATCTTCAAACCTGGTTTTGAAGTCATCATGCAGGACACTTAAATGTTGATTGTAGGTATGGTTATCCTCATCAATACATTCTATTATTATAGGTATCACAAGGCAGCCTTTGTCAGCACGCGGAAATAGAATTACGGCTTGTAAAGGAAAGAACTAATAAACCGCTAAGACAAATTGATGTACTCAGTATCGAATACTGATCATGATCATATTTGTGTAGGAAAAAATAAAAGTCGAAATCGCAAAATTGTCCATAAAAACGATAACTAAAATTTCATCCAATCAATGAGTTCACGCGCTCCGTGAATTTGCGTTTTTTTTTTGTCTGCGGCTTCATTGTTAAAACGTGACAAACTGTCATCAAAGCTCAAGCCCCGCTCTTCGGAAAAGGAAATTTGATAAGATAGTTACTTCAAAATCAATTTAAAATGATTGTGAAATTACTGTTTTATAAAATTAGTAGTTATTTGCAGGAAAAATTACAAAATAATTGCTCTGAAATATTTCTTATTCGGCCTTTTTAGAGAGGCAGTGCTTCTCTCGTGAAAAAAAGCAATTAAATAAAACGTGCTGTGTTTGTTTTCAAATTGAAAGAGGACAATCAAAATATCTGTAAGTTACTAAGTTACCTATCTATACGAGCAGTTGTGATCAAACGATTAGTACACGTAAAAAAAATACTTAACTACTATATCAAAAAGAAAGGTAGGTTAGGTACTTACTTTTCTCCGGCACTAGCAAACACTGATGATATAAATTTTCTCACACCTTTTTTTCGAAATTCCGGAAACAAATGAATGAGTTCGCCGTTCATGTCTGAACAAGCACTAAGCATTGTCGGGAGGATAGCGCTTTTCAAGTCTGTACACGAAATTGTACGTATTATCGAATACGCAAGTTTGGACAAGTAACAGTCGCTTGCCTTATTGAAATATTATCTGATTAGTTAGGTACTTAAAACAATGTAGGTAGTAGGTCCTTATAAAAACTATGCTTACATTTTTGATCTTTACTATCAAAAGCAGATAAATTTTCTTGGACTCCCATTAACATCTTATGGACCCCCATTTTTTGTTCACGTCTACGTAGACCCCCAGCAAGTCTCCCGTGTACCCCTGGGGGTCCACCTGGACCACTTTGGGAAACACTGATCTAGAACATTAATGCTTTCGGTACCAACATATTACTACTTGAACTCTTCGCGGCTCTTCTTAGTCCACGCCACAAGCCTATGGAACTCTCTACCAGTGACTATTAAAAAATGGTGCCGTGACATAAGGCCAAGCGACATAAGGCCAAATTTGAATGTTTGGCCTTATGTCACTTTGCGAAAGCGACATAAGGCCAAATTTTAGGAGTTGGCCTTATGTCACTTTCCCATAGCGTCATAAGGCCAACTTTTTTTGGGACATAAGGCCAACTGTTCAATTTAATGTT
Organism: Melanostoma scalare; assembly: GCA_949752695.1. Taxonomy (NCBI): domain Eukaryota; kingdom Metazoa; phylum Arthropoda; class Insecta; order Diptera; family Syrphidae; genus Melanostoma; species Melanostoma scalare. The sequence continues at coordinate 151,472,187 of OX456986.1, forward strand.
TGTTTATGCCGTTAGGATTGTTATCAACATCTCGCTTTTTACATGTTGCGCTCATTAACATTCTTCTTTCCAATTGTGTAAAAATTAATCTTTTGGACGGCACTTTCATTTTTCGCAAGACAATCATGTAAGCTTACTTCTCTTACTTTTATGTATTTGAACAAAACATTTTTCCATTATTAACTTCTTATCATAATTTTGCTTGATGCACATGATGCATTGTTTTATAAAGGAAGATACAGTTATAATTAAAAATGCGAATGCATACATACAGAATATTTTTAAGTATCATTAGCCGTGTTTCATTGGGAATTTTCATATTCACTTCACTAATACGCTCAATAAAACGCTGTACTCACTAATGCAACTCTATTCCATAAACTCGATTTACCAGCCATCCCTGTTGTTCACTTCTGCAAGTGACTAATTTTTATTCACTTATCGTCGTTGTTCACTTAGAGTTGTTGTTTTCCCATGTGCGATGTTCTGCGATGTTTTGCTGAAGTGAATACAGATTCCCAATAAAACTCGGCTATTGATACAAAGAGATATGCTTTCAATTAGTTAAATTTAAAGATATACATAAGTTAAAAAGCTTTTACAAAACATTCGCCGGGAATTTTTTAAAATATTTTTTCAGTTTTGTTTTCAAATCTTTAGGTTTTCAGCTTAAGGTAAAGTAAAAGTAAAAAATTCGCGCGAATTTTTTACTTTTACTTTACCTTAAGCTGAAAACCTAAAGATTTGAAAACAAAACTGAAAAAATATTTTAAAAAATTCCCGGCGAATGTTTTGTAAAAGCTTTTTAACTTATATCTTTAAATTTAACTAATTGAAAGCATATCTCTTTGTATCAATGATACTTAAAAATATTCTGTATTTATGCACTCGCATTTTTAATTATAACTGTAGGTATCTTCCTTTATAAAACAATGCATCACATGTATTTAATCAGAAATACAATTCATAACAGAGGACTGCACTTTCATTCTTTTGCTGTCCACTTTTATATATTAAAAATCATAATCCAATTCTCTTTCCAATTTGCAGACAAATTGTGACGAATACCACCCAAATTTTTTTGTTAATTTTAGAAAGTATAAAATCTTTTTTGAATTGTTGTAGATTTGTTTTGACTTAGCGTTTATTTTCATTTTAATGCTTTTATGTTGTTGTTTGTTGTATATGTATATGCCTTTCTTGTTTAATAATAATAAAATTAAATACTTATGAAAATACTTACAATATACACATGAATATTTAACTATTTTTCGTCTTTTGCTTGAAGTTATGGAATATGAACTTTGTTCTTGGAATCCAGGTACAACCACTTCTGAGTTCTGAGTGACATAAGGCCATATTGGCCTTATGACGCTTTGGGAAAGTGACATAATGCCAACTCCTAAAATTTGGCCTTATGTCGCTTTCGCAAAGTGACATAAGGCCAAACATTCAAATTTGGCCTTATGTCGCTTGGCCTTATGTCACGGCACCTTAAAAAATTAATAAATGCTACAAATTTTGAAAATGCCCTTGCTTCCCACTTCTCACAGCATCCATGAAATTTTAAACAGGCTCTTTTTGTTTTCGTTCTTTTTTCACTGTTCATTTTCTATATTTCTACTCTATATTCTATTCTATATTCTATTCTTCTCTTTATTCTATTCTACTCTAAAAAAAACCATTATGTATTATTTTGTGTAATTAGGCAATTTTGTTGAATAAGTGAAATTGTTATTTACTACCCAATGTTAGGTACTATAAAAGACTAAGTCTTATTTGTACATTTGAATTGTTAATAAATTGAATTGAATTGAATTGAATACTTATTGTCAATGCAGGAGATAGCTTCTCAAGTTGATATAGAAGAGCAAGACGTTGTTAGCTATGTCATAAACGGAATTCCTGATTCAATTTCGAATAAGCAAATTTTGTTAACAAATTGCAAATACAATTGCCGATCTCAAAGTTATTTTGAGAAAGTATGAGAAAATGAGATACGAACCACAACCTCTCATTTCTGTAAACCGTAAGGCAACAACACATGCAAGAAACCTACCCAGCACAACTTCCAATTTAACCATTAAGTACTTTAATTGCAACGAAACTGGACACATTTCGCCAAACTGCCCAAAGTCTAAAAGGGAAAATGGAACCTGGTTTCGTTGTGGACAGAAAGGTCATGTTATAAAGAATTGTTCACAATCATCATCGGTTCTTGTAGTTCAAAATCCTGATCACCACAAAGAGACCCAACTTTTTTCGAGTTCCTACACGGGAAATTTTCATAACATGTTCGATTTTGGATTTCAAAAAGATGACACCGGTCCTGTGCGATTGACGATGCATGCTATGAGTTTGATCGACACTTCGACACTGGTAGCCAAATAAGTTTTGTGCAGCAATGTTATGTACCACCGTATTTGATGACATCTGTACCAACCCGTCAGCAAGATTTCGTAGGTATAAATAATTCTAAGTTGATTTTGTTAGGAAGTGTTTTTTGCAGTGTCAAGGTCAAAACTAATAAGGTTAGGATTTGTTTATGTTAGCGAACCTGGCAACGTCGTGGAAAAATTTCCCTTTTTTACGAAAGCGCCATCCTTCTAAGATCTGCCATCTTTTTTCTTTACCTAGCCATCTTTTAATTGTCGGCCATCTTTTTGGTTCGGCAAATGTCATTTAACCACGAGACAGCAGAGGAGCAGAAGACAAAGCATAGTTCACCAGCATAAAATAGAATAATTAAGTTTGAAAATCAAGAATAAAGAAAAAAAACTAAACGTAAGTTAATTGTAACTGAATTAATATCATATTTACACTTACATATATATTCATAGGAAATAAAAGTCAACCAAAGTGAATAGAATTGTTTTCATTGAAGTTGGCTCATCATCGTTAGGAAAATCTTTACATTCTTTTATTTCGTTTACTGGAGAAACACAATAAAATGAACGTCGTGTGGTGCAACAAAAGCACATGATCGCAATTCTTTGTTCCAATTGACTGGATGCAATCGCTGAATTAAAAGATTCATCATCTAAACAATTATTCCTTTGTTCCGATTGCTTGGATGCAAACGTCGATCTAAGAGATTTGTCATCTAAGCTAAGCATCACCAGGGAACATCGCCAATAATTCTTTTGTTCCGATTGCCTGGATGCAAGCGTCGAATTAAGAGGTTAAATCGTCAAAACCTTGCACCGCCTGGGAACATCGTCATTCTTTTGTTCCGATTGCTTGGATGCAAACGTCGATCTAAGAGATTTATCATCTAAGCTAAGCATCACCAGGGAACATCGCCAATAATTCTTTTGTTCCGATTGCCTGGATGCAAGCGTCGAATTAAGAGGTTAAATCGTCAAAACCTTGCACCGCCTGGGAACATCGTCATTCTTTTGTTCCGATTGCTTGGATGCAAACGTCGATCTAAGAGATTTATCATCTAAGCTTAGCATCACCAGGGAACATAGCCAATAATTCTTTTGTTCCGATTGCCTCTATGCAAGCGTCGAATTAAGAGGTTAAACCATCAAAACTTTGCACCGCCTGGGAACATCGTCATTCTTTTGTTCCGATTGACTGGAAGCAAGCGCTGAACGAAGAGGATTAATTATCTTACTACCGTAGCATTCTCTGTTTCGATTGACCGGAAGCAAACGTAAAACAAAGGATAAGAAGTCTGAAGAATCACCGAACATCACTCGTCATCACGATTACGCCTAGAAGGAACGTAAGGTAAGTGCTTTGTTTAGTAGTTACTAGTTAGTTATTCTCTCTGCCTCCGTACCCATGCCTAAAAAGAAGGGGATTAAAATGCCAAATAATTGCAAGGCATGCAAGAATGTCGATGATGAGGAAATGGTCCAGTGCGATTCCTGCGACGACTGGTATCATTTTGTTTGTGTAGGTGTAGACTTTGAAATAGAGGGCCATGAATGGAACTGCGTAAAATGCAGAACGTCTTCCATTGAGAAAGCCCAACTTAATCTCAGCTTAGATCATTTTTCTCAGTCCCCACCGCGATCACCTCTGACCTCTATGGGGTCTCCACAGCCCTCAACGAGAGGAACTATAGAGCAACAGCAACAGCAACAGCAACAGCAACAGCAACAGCAACAGCAACAGCAACAGCAACAGCAACAGCAACAGCAACAGCAACAGCAACAGCAACAGCAACAGCAACAGCAACAGCAACAGCAACAGCAACAGCAACAGCAACAGCAACAGCAACAGCAACAGCAACAGCAACAGCAACAGCAACAGCAACAGCAACAGCAACAGCAACAGCAACAGCAACAGCAACAGCAACAGCAACAGCAACAGCAACAGCAACTGCAACAGCAACAGCAACAGCAACAGCAACAGCAACAGCAACAGCAACAGCAACAGCAACAGCAACAGCAACAGCAACAGCAACAGCAACAGCAACAGCAACAGCAACAGCAACAGCAACAGCAACAGCAACAGCAACAGCAACAGCAACAGCAACAGCAACAGCAACAGCAACAGCAACAGCAACAGCAACAGCAACAGCAACAGCAACAGCAACAGCAACAGCAACAGCAACAGCAACAGCAACAGCAACAGCAACAGCAACAGCAACAGCAACAGCAACAGCAACAGCAACAGCAACAGCAACAGCAACAGCAACAGCAACAGCAACAGCAACAGCAACAGCAACAGCAACAGCAACAGCAACAGCAACAGCAACAGCAACAGCAACAGCAACAGCAACAGCAACAGCAACAGCAACAGCAACAGCAACAGCAACAGCAACAGCAACAGCAACAGCAACAGCAACAGCAACAGCAACAGCAACAGCAACAGCAACAGCAACAGCAACAGCAACAGCAACAGCAACAGCAACAGCAACAGCAACAGCAACAGCAACAGCAACAGCAACAGCAACAGCAACAGCAACAGCAACAGCAACAGCAACAGCAACAGCAACAGCAACAGCAACAGCAACAGCAACAGCAACAGCAACAGCAACAGCAACAGCAACAGCAACAGCAACAGCAACAGCAACAGCAACAGCAACAGCAACAGCAACAGCAACAGCAACAGCAACAGCAACAGCAACAGCAACAGCAACAGCAACAGCAACAGCAACAGCAACAGCAACAGCAACAGCAACAGCAACAGCAACAGCAACAGCAACAGCAACAGCAACAGCAACAGCAACAGCAACAGCAACAGCAACAGCAACAGCAACAGCAACAGCAGAAGCAACAGCAAAAGCAACAGCTACCGCAACCGCTACAGCTACAGCAACCGCTACAGCAACAGCTACCGCTTCAGCTACCGCAACCGCTTGAGCTACAGCAACCGCAACCGCTACTGCTACAGCAACCGCTACAGCAACAGCTACCGCTTCAGCCTCTGCAACCGCTACAGCAACAGCTACTTCTACAAATACAGCAGCTTATGCAACAGCTACCACTACAGCAATTGACACAGCCTCAGCAACAGCAGCTACTCCAGCAAAAACAATCGGTAAAGCCACAAATGCCACATCCTCAGCAACAGCAACCGTTCCGGCCGCAGCTACCGCAACGTCTAGCGCAATCGCTTCAGCTACAGCAACAGCAACCGCCACAGCCACAGTATCAGGTACCGCAATCGCTACAGGATCAGCTTCAGCATCAGCTTCAACCACAGCTACAACAGCAGGTCAGACAAGAACATCTGAAGGAACAACCAACTGCCTTCACAGATGCTGCAATCAAAACATCGCAATTCGACATCAATGAAAAAATACAACAGAAGAAAAGAAAGTGTTCGCTGCTCCTACAACAACTAGAAGAAGAACGACTGTTGCACCAGGAGTACACACAAAAAAAGTACGAGATAATGAAAGCTTTTGAAGAATACGAAGACGACAATGTAGCTCAACAAACCCAACTTCAAACGGCCCAACCAGCAAAGTCATGCGAATATCAAGAAGCAGGTGTGTGGAATAGCCCGCACTACGAGCAGCAGTTAAGCAACCAGCCACTGACGTCGACTATGCAGCACCCAAGTGCACCTCATTGTTTAGCTAACCCTAACCCGAACCATAATCCAATCTCAATTGACAAGCCAACAACTAACCAATTCAGCTTTAGCAGTTCATGTGAGACAGTGACACCGACCAGACTGCAGCTATCAGCAAGGCAGCTGATGGCAAAGGAGAATATAACTTTTAGCGGGAAGGTAGAGGAATGGCCAAGATTCATAAGTTGGTTCAACAGTACCACAACGTCATGTGGTTATACCGACACGGACAATTTAAGAAGATTGCAGCAATGTTTGAAGGATGACGCGTTCAAAACAGTGGGTGTGAGACTATTTCTACCGGAGCAGGTACCAGCTGCAATGAGATCGCTTCAAATGCTCTACGGTAGACCCGATGCAATAATAGACAGCCTTATCGAGGCGATAAGAAAGGAACCACCCCCTCGCATGGAAAAGCTCCAAACGATAGTGCGATTTTCCTTATCCGTGCAAAACGCTTGTGCTGTTATGGTCGGGAGTGGCTTGAGTGAACATCTGTCAAATTCATCACTGCTGCGAGAGCTTACAGAGAGATTACCACCAACAATTCGTTTGAACTGGGGGGAGTTTCGAAAAAACATAGGAGTCGTGAATTTGTGGACGTTAAGCGAATGGCTAGAGAATATTGCACATTCAGCATCAGAAGTCATGCCACTTAATGCGGTCAGTGGTTCAACACGAGCCGAGCGGATATCAGGCAAGGTGAATGTTCATCAAAGTACGGAACCGCAGCTGGCAACGGCAAAGACGCATCAGTCAACAGCTCCGGCGACAACAGCAAGGAACTTTACGTGTCCAATATGCACCAATAACTGCAGTTCCCTTGAGCAGTGTCAAACGTTTATAAGTATGAATTTGAGCGAAAGGTGGAATGCTATTAGCAGACGTTCCGTATGCAAAATATGCCTAAGAAGACATGGGCGAAGCCGTTGTCATTTGCTGAGGGAGTGCGGAATAGATGGATGCACCTTCAAGCATCATAAGCTCCTCCACAAAAACCGTGAGGCAACAGTGACAAATCCTATCGCAATGCTAAGTTATCATCGAACAGAAAAAGGTTGCATTTTGTTCAGGATCGTTCCAGTTACACTTCACAGTGAGAAGAAGAAGATAAATACCTACGCCTTTCTGGATGAGGGTTTATCCATTTCGCTGATCGATGAGGATATTTCTTCACAACTAGAGGTCGGAGGTGAACTACAACCAATCTGTCTAAAATGGACCGCCAACACACATCGCAATGAAAAGGGCTCAAGGGTAATAAAAATTAAGATATCACCCCCTTCCTCCAGCAAAAGGTACGAAGTTTCAAATTTGCACACAGTTGGTTCTCTCGATTTACCGATGCAGAGTATAAAAGCGGAAGAAATGAGGGAACGATACAACCATTTGAGGAACCTACCAATCAGCTCATATACTAATGCGAAACCACGACTGCTGCTAGGCCTCGACCAATGGAAACTAAGTATCCCACTCCGGTCATATGAAGGAGAAGCCAACGAACCAGTTGCATCGAAGACCCGGCTAGGATGGACAGTGTATGGGCCCTGCGAACGTAACCTAAAGCAACCTCAGAAACTACAAGAGAACTACTTGAACTACCACCATTGTGACTGCCAAAACCTTGAAAAGGAAAAGTTGAGCACACACTTTAAGGAATTTACTGCCATAGACTTAGACGGTATAAAAACAAAAAAAATCTTACGTTCAGTCGACGATGAAAAGGCAATGGCGATAATTGTTGAGAAGATGACCCAACGAGCGGATGCAAATAATTTCGTAGTACCGTTACTGTGGAGGGTAGACAACAAACAACTGCCGGATAGTCGGTCGATGGCTGAAAGTAGGCTCAAACACTTGGAAAGAAAACTGGCGGGCAATGATAAGCTGAGACAGAACATGGATAATCAAATTGATGATTACGTTCGAAAACAGTACGCACGAAAGCTGACCATAGACGAGGCAAGGACACAAGGGCACCAGACCTGGTATTTACCCATATTTCCCGTTATCAATCCAAACAAGCCGGAAAAGGTGAGGATTTATTGGGATGCAGCTGCTGCTGTCGGTGGCGTCTCTCTCAACGCAATGCTCCTTTCAGGTCCAGACATAGTGCCCTCTCTTCTTTCAATACTAATGCGCTTCAGAGAACATAAGATAGCTATATGCGCTGACATAAAAGAGATGTTTCATCAGGTGTGGGTTAAAAGTACAGATCAACACGCGCAACGGTTTTTGTGGCGAAATAAGGAGACGAGGGAAATCGAAGAATATGCTATGCAGGTTATGACTTTCGGGTCTACTTGTTCCCCATTCTGCGCACAATTTGTAAAAAACACCAACGCTAACAGCTTTCTAGCCAAGTATCCAAGAGCCGTTAAAGGAATCCTCGAAAATCATTACGTCGATGACTACCTAGATAGCGTCAATACCGAGGAAGAAGCGGTAGAACTAGCGAAAAATGTTGTCTTCATCCACTCTAAAGCAGGTTTCGAAATAAGAAATTTCTTGTCCAACTCAGCAAAGGTGCTTCGCAGCTTTGGCGAAAAATCAGCCTGCCACGAAAAGAAGTTTAGTAATTGGAATCTGTTATCCAGCTATGAGAAAATACTGGGATTGTGGTGGTGTCCTTCGAGCGATACGTTTTCGTTTGCCATCAAAGCTCGTTCATCAGAACCAAACTTACTTGCGGAAAACAATTGGCCGACAAAAAGAGAAGTGCTGAAGGTTCTAATGTCTGCCTTCGACCCGTTAGGCTTGATAGCTTATTATCTGGTGTTGTTAAAGATACTACTCCAAGAAATATGGCTTTCGGCAGTGGACTGGGATGAGAAGATTCATTCCCAGCATTTTGAAAAGTGGGGCAAATGGAAAAACCTAATACCAACAGTTAAAAACATCATTATTGAAAGGCAATATCTCAAGAAAATATCGTTCGCTGAAAGCCGGGAGGTGCAGATGCCCGTATTCGTAGATGCAAGCGAAGCAGCATATGCGGCTGTTGTGTATTTTCGGCTTACAGATGAAGGAGAAAATACAATAGAGATCGCTCTCGTTGCGGCAAAAACCAAAGTTGCTCCTCTGAAAATGATGTCTATTCCAAGGCTGGAACTAGAAGCGGCAGTGCTGGGGGTGAGACTAGCAAAGACAATAGCAACGAGCCACACAATTAAAATAAAAAGGAGATTTTTTTGGACAGACTCAAAGACTGTGCTTAACTGGATAAACTCCGATCATAGAAGGTTCAAACAGTTCGTTGGTTTTCGCGTGGGGGAGATTCTAGAGGAAACTGAAGCCAAAGACTGGAGATGGTTACCAAGCAAATCCAACGTGGCGGACGAAGCAACGAAATGGCAAAGAAACCCAGACTTTAGCTCCAATAATAGGTGGTATAAAGGACCAAGTTTCCTATACACACCCACCTGCAGGGCCAGATTTAGATTTGTGCCGCCCTGGGGCACTGAAGAAAATGCCGCCCTATGACTTAAATTTTATTTTAATAGTTTTGATATCTGATTTTTTAAGAATTAGAATAACTAATTGATTGTAGAAAATTTATTATGTATTACAGTTGATTTATAATACATTATGTTTTTCTATATATTTTTTCTTTATTTACTCATACATTATATTATTTATTATATACTATAGTAATATAAAAAATATTTTTGTATTTTTCTTAGAATTAAGAACGACTTTTATTAGTATTGCATTATTTTTTTCACGGGCAAACTCGCCTAACTTTTTGAATTGCAAAATGGTCGATTAAATCTTCACAATCTAAACGTCGAAGCACATCTGATTCTATGCATAGAATAGCTAAGCTATTGGGTTTATTTGCACCCATTGTAGAACGTTAGTAATTTTTAACTCGTTTCAAACAAGCAAACGATCGTTCTGCGCTACAGTTTGTTACGGCTAAAGTTATAAATATACGATAAGCGATTTCTACGTTTGGAAACTCAGTGTAAAGGTCGTTTGAATGCAGAAGTTTCAGAAGATCAGAAGGTGAATTTTTTTCCATTTTTTTTTTCGGTGCAATGAGCATGGAAGTGCACAAATTCGTCTTCTAGTGACAACTCAAGATCTGAAAAATACATTTCTCTTAAACGTTTAGCTCGTTTACGAATTTCCCTATTATCTTAATCATCAAATTCAATGATAACCGAGAATTTTTCTTGAATCTTTTCATACACTGTACAGTGTACATCTTTTACGCAATTCAGATCAATGTCAAGAATGACATTAAAAGTATTAACTCTAAACTGGTCTCGACCTGACAGCTGCAAATCTCTATCTCGTGTTTCATCAGCATGTAATTTTCTCTTTCTTTGTCGGGGCTCGGGAAACTGTTATTTTATAATCTTGAATTTCTGAAATTTTTATAGTATTTTCTTCATAGATTTCAAATTAATTTCGCGTATCAGCAACGACTTTGATCAAAGCATGATAATCATCGATTACATCAGCGATGCTACAATCAATTTTTTTGCAATCTCTTGCTTACAGCATTAAATCTTGAGAGTAATAAATGCCAAAGTATCTGCATAAATGCTGTTTCAAGTCGCTCCAACTGATTTCGAATACCTTTAGCTTCTTGCCGTGTAATTGTATTTTCTTCGATATCTTCTTCAAGAATAATCAAAGTTTCAATTATTTCAACAAAATGTTGATTAGGTGCTTGAACCGCTTCATAACGAGCTGACCATCTGGTTGCAGATAAAGATTTTTACGCAATTCTTTTTTCAGTATGAGACTGTAAGACTTCCCAGCGATGTGTCGATGCAGTTAAGAAGTTGTATAAAATTTGAAGTGTATTAAAGAATGACGCAGCTTCTGGGGCGCATTCTACTGCTGGAATTAATTAGGTTATTATATAGAAAATTTTTAAATTTTGCCGCCCTAGAAAATTTGCCGCCCTGGGCACTAGCCCCGACTGCCCCTAGTGTAAATCCAGCACTGCCCACCTGCCAATGGTCTGATGAGTATGAGGGTGCAGAGCCAACCTTGGAAGAAGTACGACATGTCAGCTACCATCATACTGAAAACAATACAATAATAGACGTCATGAATTTTAGTAAATGGGAGCGGCTACTCCGTGTAACAGCGCAAGTATTTCGATATGTTAGAAACGTCAGGAGAAAAATATCTAACGAACCCACGGACAAGTTCTTAAGTTGGGTTGACATGTTCAGAGCTGAAAACTATCTAGTAAAACTGAGCCAAAGTGATATATTTTCGGAGGAAATCTCAGTCCTTGAAGCGAACGGCAAAAACAGAAACATAGGCGTCGAACGTACCAGTAAAATCTACAAATTGACTCCTTATCTCGACGAAGACTCAGTCCTGAGAGTGAAAGGAAGAATAGATGCAGCGAAGGGGGTACCGTTATACACCAAACGCCCAATAATTTTACCGGAGCAACATTATGTAACAGAGCTTATCATTAGATCCTACCACGAACGTTTTTGCCATCAAAATGACGAAACAGTCGTCAACGAGCTGAGACAAAAGTACTTCATTCCTAAATTGCGAGCTATTCTGAAAAAAACTAAGAAGAAGTGTCAATTTTGTAAAAACGAAAGGAGTGTCCCTCTAACGCCTAAAATGGGCGATATACCGTCTGGAAGGCTGCAGCCATTCACAAAGCCGTTTTCCTTTATTGGTATAGACTATTTCGGCCCAATGTTTGTCACAGTTGGCAGGCGTTCAGAAAAGCGATGGGGAGTTCTAATCACTTGCTTAACGATACGCGCAGTACATATTGAGGTGGCGCATTCGCTTAGCACAGACTCTTGCATTATGGCCATTAAAAGGTTTATAAGTCGCAGAGGTTGGCCTCTTGAAATAAATAGCGACAACGGAACCAATTTTCATGGGGCCAGTAATGAGTTGAAGGTGGCTATGGAGCACATTGATCAGGACAAACTTGCAAACAAATTCGTAGGACCAAATCTAAAGTGGAAATTCATTCCGCCATCGTCGCCCCACATGGGCGGAAGCTGGGAGAGATTGATAAGATCAGTCAAGAGATCCTTAAACTTTATAACACCCACAAGAAACCCTTCCGACGAACTTTTATCGACAATGCTTGCTGAGGTAGAGGGAGTAATTAACACTAGGCCCCTTACTTACGTTCCTTTAGGTAATGACAACGAAGAAGCACTAACTCCCAATCATTTTTTACTGGGATCCTCCAATGGCGAGAAAACCTTTGGCGAGCTAATTGACGATGGCGCCTTACTTAGAAGAAATTGGATGATCAGCTCACAGTACGCCAATCGATTTTGGCGAAGATGGGTCAGTGAGTATCTACCGGATCTCACCAGGCGAACGAAGTGGTTTGAGACAAGAAAGCCCCTTAGAGAAGGAGACATCGTCGTTATAGCAGACCCTGACAATCCAAGAAACACTTGGCTCAAAGGAACTATTCTGAAGACCGTACCGGGTAAAGGTGGCCAAATTCGAAGCGCAGTAGTAAAAACAGCAACGGGAGTATACACGCGACCTACAGCAAAGTTGGCAGTTCTTGACGTTGGACGGTTCGAGGATGATGGAAAGCCCGATCAAGGACCAACCTTACCAGGGGGGAGTGTTAGCGAACCTGGCAACGTCGTGGAAAAATTTCCCTTTTTTACGAAAGCGCCATCCTTCTAAGATCTGCCATCTTTTTTCTTTACCTAGCCATCTTTTAATTGTCGGCCATCTTTTTGGTTCGGCAAATGTCATTTAACCACGAGACAGCAGAGGAGCAGAAGACAAAGCATAGTTCACCAGCATAAAATAGAATAATTAAGTTTGAAAATCAAGAATAAAGAAAAAAAACTAAACGTAAGTTAATTGTAACTGAATTAATATCATATTTACACTTACATATATATTCATAGGAAATAAAAGTCAACCAAAGTGAATAGAATTGTTTTCATTGAAGTTGGCTCATCATCGTTAGGAAAATCTTTACAGTTTATTTGTTGTTAAAAATGAGACAATGCAACATGCATTCTAGGAAGAGATTTTTTGCAAAAGGTCAATATAAAACTCGTAATAGAAGACGACAATATAAATTTTATTGAATTTTCAAAAGAAAATTATGATTCATGTGAAACCAACAATTCAAAAAAAAAACTTTTTGTGAAGAACTTCTCAATGAAATAATGAGTATTGATATAGCAGATGAAAATGAGCCGGTTTGCTTAAGAATTAACGAAAACTTAAGTTACGAGGACCAGAATTTACTAAGAAGTTTAGCTACGCGAAATTTTAAAACAAAAAAAGAACATTTAGAAAAAAATATTTTATCTAAAGAATCAAGGGACTTAGAGTCGTTAACGCAGAAAGCTACTGAAAACACTATTCAGAGTCAATGGAATTGGTGTATAATGTACGTGATATGCTCTATGTATGATAGCGTAATTATATATCAAATTAAAACTTATCAATTAAGGATTGCAGTGGTGCACTGATTTTTTCGAGATATTGGCTGGCAAAGGTCAACGGAAATATTTCAATTCAAACAACTTTTAGGTATGTCTTTTCGAAATATGTATAAGGCATTTCAAAGAATGCATTTTATATGAAATGAAAGATATTTTTATGATCTTTCATATGATACCTAAATCATTATCCTACGTGCTATACTTTTCGAGATATACTAATTATTTGCAGAAATGTCAGATTTTTCCCATTTCCGGCGCTCAACTTCAAGTCTAACTATCTCAAAATCACAAAAATATATGACAGACTGATTGGGCTGAACGTAAGCTTTCATTTGGTACTAGTCTCATAGGTGTACGCCCTGGGCCCAAGTATGCACCACCTCTTTTGTTGACAACTACAAGTCTGGCAACAAACGCAATGTTTAATTGTATCATGTTTCTTATCGTTAATTCGATGTTTAAAAACTTTCCTAACGCGTTTTTTTCAAACATTTTTATTTTTTTTATTTGTAGAATATCACCTTAACATTGATTTAAGTTTTATCAAAAGTATTGAAAAAAAGAAAATTACATATTTGTTTTACTTCTACAATACATTTTGATCATTAAACAAAATGGAAGAGTTTACCAACGCTAATGAATGATTCTAAGAAACTTTGAATCGTATTTAAACCAACTGTGCTTGTGACAAAATCTACGATCTTCTCGAATTCCGCTTTACATTCTCCATCAAATAGTGAGATTTTCTTATATTGGCCAAAGCAATTTTTCACTTTATTAAATGCAGCTCCTAAGTCATGTCCGGCCTTGAAAAATAAATTTCGATTAGAAGTGAGCTTTATAATTTTTATTAAGAAAGTCAAGAAAAATTTACCGCTTCGTTAACAGCAAGAGCCAAGAAGACAGCTACGGCCAAAGTGATAATGAAGAATTTCATTTTGAGATATTGGTTTATTTTTAAAGTATGTACTTTGTGCTACAAAAACCCAAACGTTCTGTAAACTGTTAGGCTCAAGCCCACCTTTTATACCTTTGATCAAGACAAATAACTCAACTGATATTAGAAAACGAACATTTCATTCATCTAATGGGAAAATATAGGAGCAAATAAAAAAAATTATTTTTTTAAAGTGAGAATGATATTTCTCTTATCGTCTAAACGTTATGGAGATTTTCGAAGCCGTAAGATTGCGATAGAGGGACCTACAGGGCCTTACGATGCAACTTTAGGTTCGATATATGGCAGAAAAATAAAAAATTCTAAGCAGCCCTTATGACCTGGGGCCTGTACACTAAACTACAAGTACTTGTGAATTATGGTGTAGCAAATTTCTGCAACGCAAAACTACAAGTTTGCTGGATCTTCTACATCTGCCTTCCAACAGAGGCAAAAATGTTTTTCCACGTGTATCGCCTTTCGCGAGAAATTAATAAGTCCTCAGTGTCATGAAAAGCGCTTTCTCGATTTACCGTTCGGCACCGACAGAAAATTGTAGGCCCCCTCCATTCCCTGGTAAGGTATGGTTGTGAAAAATGCACTAGGTCCAGGGGCTTATCGCTCTGTTGCACCACCCTAAAAAAAAAAAATAAATAGGGTGGCGCTACAGAGCGAGGAGCCCCTGGGCCTAGCGCATTTCTCACAACCATGCCTTGTGAGGGAATGGAGGGGACCTACAATTTTATGCCGGATCCGAACGGCTAATTGAGAAAGCGCTTTTCATGGCATGAATTTACTAACGGAGGACTTGCCAATTCCTCGCGAAAGGCGATACCCGGGAAAAAACATTTTTGCGCCTCTGCTGGGATTCGAACCTCGAACCTCTGGGTTAGCAGGTGGACATGCTAGCCATCGCACCACAGGTACCCACCCACCACGGGTTGCGCCACTCTATTTATTTATTTAATGGACATAATCCTACAAGTGGCTTCTAACTCGTTGACTTGTAGTTTTCTTTTACAGGCCCTGGTTATGATGAAAAAAGGAAGGCAAAGAACGTTCTGTTTTTCAAGTGTGATACTGCACCCAGTTTTTGAAAAAGAGAAAGCCAACTTCGAGCTAATTATCTAAAATAATATGTGATTCTTTTTACACCAGAAACAAAACATACTGTAGGGTTATTATTTAGTACCAGCTATCATTTTAATCCAACCAAAACTAAGCAACCGATACACGACCTTTACCTAAGGTTCCCGGTATGATTCATATTAGCTAAGCTTGATATAGATTAGACTTTTGCATGCGACATTCAAAAAGTACATAAATACTTGTTAAAAAATAACAAAAAATATATTTAAACAAGTGTTAAATTTTTGCATTTCAGAGACTTAGTAGTACTGAGCTTAGAACAAGCTCATATGTACACACTTATATACGCTCATCATCATGAATGCAAGTGTTAGTAGTTAGTTAGTATAACACCAACACCAGCACATACCGAAAATATTTCATTTAGAAATTTCAATAACATTGATATGCAGTCGCTAATAACGAATACTTATAACTCTAATCTTGAAAATATCTATCATCTCTTAGATGTTGATGAACAAGTGCAATTCTTCACTAATACAATAAATAACCTCTTTGATACTTTTGTACCTATTAAAAGTATTCGTGTCAAAAACCCCGACTTAGGATGGTACTTTAACGCTATCGATAAACTTATTGAGAAAAGAAACACAGCTTATAGACGTTGGAAAAGATTCAGACTACCTCTATTGCTACAGGAATATAAAACCTTAAGAAATGCAGTAAATACTGAAATAAGAAGTTCTAAGCGGAGATTCTTTTCTTCAAAATTCAACAATGTGTCCTCCAAAAAACTTTGGCAAAACATCAAATCTCTTGGTATCACGAAGAAACAAAAGAACGCTGTAGATGATTGCGATGTAAATGAGTTAAACAAACAGTTCGTAGGTTCCGTGTCTAACATTAATGTTAATGCTGGGATTGAAAGAAACGTTGACAGAAGTGTTCAGCTTCTATCAGGTTTCAATTTTAAAAAAGTTTTTGAAGTTGAGGTGTTTAAAGCCGTAAAAGATATTAAATCGGAAGCTATTGAATTAGACAATATGCATCCAAAGTTTGTAAAAATAATCCTTCCTTTTATATCTCCTTTCTTGACACATATTTTTAATACCATTTTTACAAAGTCGTGCTATCCTAAACTATGGAAAGCTTCAAAAATAATTCCAATTCTTAAGAAGTCGCAAGCGCAGAAATAGGAATACCGACCAATTTCCATCCTTCCTTTCATCTCAAAAGCATTCGAAAAGATTGTTAGCCGACAGATTACAGAGTTTTTGTTTTTTTTTTTATTTAAAACACAGTTGCACAACTGCGCTTCTTAAAATAATAGACGACATATGGCAGTAAATTGATAAAAATTTCTCTAAGGCGTTCGATACTCTTTCGCATGAGATACTTCTGAACAAACTCAAAACATTTTTCTTCTTTGAAAACTCCGCCTTATCTCTCATTGAACAATATGTAAGCAACAGAACTCAAGCTGTTTATGCGAACTCAAGGCTGTTCGAATTTCTCACTACTTCTAGAGGTGTGCCTCAGGGATCGATACTAGGTCCACTTTTGTTTACGCTATTCAACAATGATCTTCCTTCTGTACTCAAGCACTGCAAAATGCATATGTATGCAGATGATGTCCTAATTTACTTGAGCTATCAAATTGGTATGGTTGAAGATGCAACAGCCAGATTAAACGAAGACCTTATGGGTATTGGACAGTGGTCTAGAGAGAATCGTTTGAAACTTAATTTGAATAAATGTCAGGCTATTGTTATTAGCAACAGAACTATTGACATGTCATATATGTCAAGTATTGAACTTGAGGGAAAAATTTTAAACTACGTTAGAACAGTATAAAATCTTGGTGTTGTTTTCAATCAAACATTATCGTGGGACAATCATTTGGCAAGCGCTGTTGGTCGGGTTTATGCTGCTCTGCGGGTTTTGTACATATCTGGAAGTTGTCTTACAGTCTCCACAAAAACGACTATAGCCAAAACACTTGTCCTACCAACCCTTTTTTACGGTAGCCCCATTTTTTGTTGTCCTGATAGTGCTAACAAACGCAAGCTACAAGTTGCATTTAACAATATTGTTCGTTTTGTTTATGGTCTTCGTCGTTTTGATCATGTTTCGGTACAGGCAGGTAGTGTTTTTAATATGCCTTTTAACAAGTATATGGATTATCAAACTTTGATATTTCTTTTTAAACTTCTTCATATCAAATCTCCTGGATATCTTTTCGAAAAGCTTAATTTTCCGTTACTTCGAAGAAGTAATATTCTAATCGTCCCTACTTTTAATTACAGAAATTCAAAGCAACAGTTCTTTGTGCACGATGTTGGCCTTTGGAACTCCTTACCTGCCAACCTGAGAGGAATAAATAACTAGAAACGTTTCGAAAATTCTATATCTTCTTTCTTAAACTTCATTTTTTTCTTTTCTTATCTCTTTTATATATATATAAAATAATGTAAATTAACTTAAGCTCATTAACAAACATATAATTTCCAAGCTTTAATTTAAAAAAAAACAACATTTTTGTTCTTTCCTAAAATTCTTTTTTTTTAATCATTTTAATTCTTTTTTTTAAATAATTTTAATTCTTTTTTAAATAATTTCTTAAATTTAAATGTTCCATTTCTAAGTATATAATAAGACACTCTGTTTTAAAATGCTTATCGTTTAATAAATAAATACTAAAATAAATACTAAATGCATAGAGAACGTAAGAATAGTAAAAACAAAAAAAAGACATTTTAGCAAGAAATTTCAAATAAATATTACAAAATTATCTTAAAAAGTACACTATAAAACAAACAAGACATACAAAATGTGATACAATTAACAATTAAAACATAAACTAAAAATAAATTAAACATGCAAACATGCAAACTAAACTTAAGAAAGTGGAGAACTGGTTTTTAACAAATTTTTTAAACTAGATTTACTTAAGTTAAAGTCCATTAAACATGAGTTAAGATTAAATAGTCTACCAATACGAGTCAATGGCTCATTCATGTCATAATTCGTTCTATGGTAAGGGCAGTGTATTAAAACTAAATTGCGCAGGTGGTAAGAACCGCCTCGAAAGTTGAATTCAACACAAGAAAGTAACCCAGGTGCATCGATATGTCCGGTGATAAGTTGATGAAAAAACACCAGATCGTTAATGGTACGCCTTTGAGAAAGAAGTTACATATGTAATAATTGGATTCTGTGCTCATATGGTGGTAAATCGTAAGGGTTTTCCCACGGAAGTCCTTTAAGAGCGAATCTTATGAATTTATGTTGTACTGATTCTATTCTTGAGTTGTGTATTATCATAAAAAGGGGACCACACTTGAGAAGCATACTCTAGATGAGGTCGTACTAAACAATTGTATAGAGCAAAGGTAACATACGGGTCTTGAAACTCTTTTGACCATCTTTTCATAAAACCAAGCATACTATTGGCCTTACTAACGATGTAGTTGACATGTTGAGTAAAGTCCATATTAAAACTGAAATTTACGCCAAGATCCTTAAAACATTTCACTTGACTCAAAATATTATTGGAAATAGAATAACTTGGGTTGCTAGGCTCCTTCTTTTTAGAGAAAATCATGCTTTGGCATTTGTTAGGGTTTATGTTGAGCCCGTTTTTAAAACACCAAACTGCAAAGTGATTAATATCGGATTGGAGATGAGAGCGATCAAGCGAACCAGTTATCTTTTTAAAAATTTTCATATCATCAGCAAATATTAATATTTCACTGAATGAAATGCAAGACACAACATCATTGATACCTAAAATAAATAGAAGAGGTCCTAGATGACTTCCCTGAGGTACACCTGAGCCAGCATTAAATGGGTTGGAAAGGATATTACGAAACCTTACTACTTACTAACCCATAGCCTTTAGTTTGAACAGAATAATATTGTGTGAAAGTTGATCGAAAGATTTAGAAAAATCCGTGTAGATGCAATTAAGCTCATTACCATTTTCTAGTGCTAAGGAACATTTTGAAGAAAGCATAGCAGGTTTGTGGCAGTCGATCTATTTTTGACGAAACCGTGTTGCGGTGTGCAAATAACGTTTTTTTACACTGAAAGCCAGCTGGTCACATACTAGTTTTTCAAATAGTTTAGGAATGCTAAAAAGTTTGGCAATGGGTCTATAGTTTTTTATATCACATTTATCCCTTTTTTTAAAAACTGGAGTGATAAATGATCTTTTCCAAAGTAAAGGGAATTTACTAGATTTCGAAGAAAGTAAGAACAAATATTGTAACGGGAATGCTAAGCTAACCTACATTTTTTTAATACAATGGGAGGAATGCTATCCGACCCGGAAGAAAAATCGTCATTTAAAGTTTCAAGACTCCAAAAAAGTTTATCAATTTCAATAACAATGTTATTAAAACATACTTGATTACATGGGCGTAGCCAGGTAGGGGCAGGTAGGGGCAAATACCCCAACCTAAGCAAAATATCCTCGAAAGATTCTGCGATATTAAGAAAAAGTTAATCTTTGTTCTCGAGGACATTTGGAGAAAATGCTGAAACAACGAGGACTTTTCAAAGAGATTTCTCTAACATCTAGAAATATTACACGAGCATATTTGGGCATTTATATTTATAATTCTTCGAATCAAAAAATTCTCCACAAATTCTGAATCATCTGATTGCGGCATTTTGAATGCGTCAACAGAAATTAGTTGCGATTGGTCGTTCTAACGGTTCGGCCAAAAGCCAAGCAATAATACGAGAAGAATTCATGGGAACTAAATGCGATGGACGCTCCAACAATTGCAGATGAAATTGATCGCGCAGTCGTGAGCTGTGAACTTGAACCGAATAAATACGTTGGGCAAGGGTACGATGGCTGTAGTCAGAGTTGGCCGAATAAACTACACTACATTTACTACATCATTAACTACGTGTAGTTAATTCAATAAACTACACGCTTTATTTACTACAATTTGTTACATTTGCTACATACACGTAGTTGAACGTAGTTAATATAGAAAAAAAGAGAACAGATCAAACTACGTCTGCTACATTATCTACATTTAACTACATTTAACTACATTTAACTACATTTAACTACATTTAACTACATTTAACTACATTTAACTACATTTAACTACATAAACTACGTAGCAGACGTAACAAATGTAGTTTTTTCTAAAAAGTGATATTTCGGCCAACTCTGGCTGTAGTGCTATGGCCGGAAAAGAAGGAGGCGTTCAAGCACATATCCGAGAAAAATACAAAATAGCATTGTTTTCCACTGCGCAAGCCACAGATTAAACCTTGTTATTAATGATTTGAACACGGTCCCGGAAGTACGAAACACTATTGGCACCATCAAAGACATAATACGATTTTTCCGAGAATCAGTGCTACTGCGAAAGTTTGCTCCGAACATACCCGTCCTTTGTGAAACTCGTTGGTCTCAAAAACACAAGAGCATTGCTGTTTTTAAAGCCAATTTCGTTGAGATCGTGAACGCATTACTGACTTTATCCACCGAAGGCAATTAAAAAACGCGATGAGCTGCCTTCAATCTGCAGCAACCAAACCTGTATTTATCATATGCACTTCAATAATTGCCAAATATTCAGATGTTCTTGAGCCTATCATGAATGGTCTTCAATCTAAAAGTCTTGACATGCTCAAATGCAAAGACCATCTTGATAGAATATCAGCTGTTATCTCAAGCCATCGAACCGCTGCTGTAGATACCGTGATTGATGAAATTCTGGACGAGGCAAAAGAAATAGCGAATTCGATTGATATTGAATTGGATATGCCCAGACTAACCCAACGACAGCAGCATCGTTCAAATCAAGCTGCATCGAATCCAAATGATTATTGGAAAATATCGTTGCTAATTCCGTATTTGGATTCATTGATATCTTCGCTTGCAAATCGATTCGCGCCATTCAATTTGCCTGCATTTTCACTACTCACATTGCATCCATACATTATGTTAAAAAAAAGTATTGGCGATTTGAAAGAAGACATCAAGTCATTTTCAGAATTTTATAGTTTAGTTTAGTTTAGTTTAGTTTAGTTTATTTATTTCAATCTACGAATACATATTCCACAGATTTCGAATA
The DNA here is from genome assembly GCA_949752695.1 of Melanostoma scalare. Lineage (NCBI taxonomy): Eukaryota > Metazoa > Arthropoda > Insecta > Diptera > Syrphidae > Melanostoma > Melanostoma scalare. The sequence goes on from OX456986.1 coordinate 151,493,792, forward strand.
AAATAATAAAAATTAATTCACATAACTTAATATCTTAAAGTATAATACTACATTGTAGTATGATAAAAAAATCATTCGATGATAGGTGATTTGGTTTGCAATTAACTAGTTAAGCAAAGAAAACAAATTATTTTTAAATATATTTCTGGGCAAAGATATATCTAAATTAGTTTAATACAAATTAAATAACTTACAACTTGCAGATATGGGCTCACGTTGGCCATATAATGTTAGGTGTGAATTTATTGACAACAGTGGTCTCGCTCTCAAAGACACTGACGGAGCGTACAAATTCAAGCAGTTAAGCAGAATCTCACTTTCAATTGTCGAACATAATATATCTCGAATGAACATAATACTATACATATTTCTTCTCGTTTCAAGAGTTTGAATTCCCAATAAGAGACATTTTGAATGATAAGAGTGATGGGTACCATTATCATTGATATCGAAGAAGTTTCTCAGGGCATATCTCAAAAATTTCTTCTGAACACTTTCGATTCGATTTTTATTAGAAATGGTAGTAGAACCCCAAACAACACAACTATACTCCAAAATGGGACGAACAATACTACAAAATAAAGATTTTATAGTATAAGGATCTTTGAAGTCAGAGGAATTCCTTTTGACAAAACCAAGCAGTGAATTGGCCTTTGAGACAATACTATTAACGTGTAAGTTGAATGTAAGCTTTACATCAAAGATAACACCTAGATCCTTAAATACCTCAACAAATTTAAGCTGACTACCATTTACTGAGTAGTTTGGAATAATGTCAAGATGTGTCCTGTTGAAATTCGTACAGGCACACTTGTCAATGTTCAACAAAAGATCATTAGATTCACACCACTCAAGAAAAATATTCAAATCGTTTTGTAACAGCAAACAGTCACTTATATTCGAAATACTCTTGAAAATTTTGATATCATCGGCATACATGAGACAGCACGAACTCGTCAATAGAGCCGGTAGATCATTTATAAACATTAAAAATAACGAAGGACCTAAATGGCTTCCTTCAGGAACTCCAGAGGTCACCTGTATTTCCTTAGAATAAAAGTCTCCTATTGCAACATATTGTTTCCTTCCAAATAAATAAGATCCAAACCATTGAAGCAAAGGACCATGAAATCCATAAGCCTGTAGCTTTTCTAAAAGAATAAATAAGTTAACTCTACTGAACGCTTTTACAAAGTCAGTGTAAATCACGTGAACTTGCTTGCGACTTTCCAGAGAGTTGATACAGAAATTTGAGAATTCAACTAAATTTGAAGTCGTTGACCTTCCCTTGTAAAAACCATGCTGGTATTTACTGACCTGTTGTTTTATTACGAACGTAAACTTGTCTTGTACAAGGCTATCTAAAATTTTAGGTAGAACCGAGAGTTTAGTAATCGGTCTATAATTAGACACAAGATGCTTTGAACCAGATTTAAAAACTGGGTCAGTAATTGATACCTTCCATTCATCAAGAAAAATTCCTTCAGATAAGGATTGATTAAACAACTCTAACAAGGGAACGCAAAGCGAGCTAGCACAATGACGAAGAACAATTGGGAAAAAACCTAAAATGTCTGGCTTTCTCTTGGGCTTCACTTTTCTTAAACCAGCTTCAACTTCATATAAGTTAAATGAGAAACAGGAGCAATCAAACACAGAGGGAAGAGCACAAATATAGTTGTCGTTAATAATACGAGAACCAGAAGAATTGTATATACTTTGAAAAAAATCTCCAAATAAATCTACAATTGCATTTGGATCAGTAGATTGATTGCTATCAAGGCACATCATTGTTGGAAGGCCTGTACTATTTCGCTTTGAATTAATAAAATTCCAAAAGGATGCAGGATTGCTCTTTAAGTTACTTTCAACCGAGAAAATATATTTAGAATAGATAAATTTAGACAGAGATACATACTCTTTTCTGAGACGTGAAAAAACAGTATAGTCATCAATTGAACTAGATTTCTTATACTTTTTAAATGCAGCATTCTTAGCATTTTTTTAATTTCAATAATAATCTATAATTATACCAAACTGGGTGAGAGTTTACTTTACTGCGATGCATAGGAACACAATCCTCCAGAACATTGTTCATAATAGTCTTAAAAATATGTGATTTTTCAGATATATTTTTGCCCAAAAATTTATTTGACCAATCAATATTATGAAAACAATCATTCATGTGAGATAAGTTGTTTTGATCAAATTTATAAACAATCTTAGAGCTATTGAATTTGCAAAAATTATCATACTTGTAGGTTTTCAGACAAATATTAATAGATGTATGATGAGGAAAATTACGCAAAAAAGGAGTGCACTCCATAACAGAACCCTTTAATTCTTCTGATATAAACACTAAATCTAAGAATCTACCAAGCGAATTATGTACATTATTTATTTGAAATAAATTGTTTGACAACAATGAATCAATTAATAAAATCTCAACCTCAGATGACAGTGAAATAGGTATTAACTTATTTTCATTAGTTGGTGACCACACTATATCGCCACAATTAAAATCACCAAGCACACAAATATTATAATTAACAAATTCAGGCAAGGAAACTACTTTATCAATATTCATTAAATGTTTCATATAAATGATAGATGAGCTTTTAGGTGGAACATAGCTCAAAAATATAAGCAGACCTCCGCAAACAGCATCCACTCGCACGCAAAGTTGATCGATATGCAATTCTTCAGGGACACAAACAACGTCTAGTTCCACTGCAACAGCTCCAAAAATTCGTTTCACGGCAATCAGAACACCACCTCCACAAGATTTTTTTACATCGATTCGATCATGACGAAATACAGAGAATAATGACGTATCAAAAAACTCTTCCACAAATATGCTTTCATAAAGCCAAGTCTCAGTAAAAGTGATAATATTGTAATGAACACCCAACATTTATACCAATTTCCTAATCGAAAACGTTTAACCGAAAACACAACTGGCAACACTATAATGGAATGGTATAAAATGACAGGCATTGTTTGTAAGCCAGTGTGTGTGAGTGTAGAGATGCTTGACAGCAAATGTGGAAACCATGGAGAAGAAACTGGAACGCTCTAGATAAGTATTGTTCTATATAAATAGGCCGCTGACGCAACGAGCAGTCAGTTTTGATTATAGAGTGATAAGGTTAAGAGTGAAGTGTTGTTAACCAGTGATAGTCCAATAGTCGAGTTGAGTTCGAATAAAGTATAAATACTGAATAAAGTGGTAGAAATAAATAAATAAAAGTGAAGTTTTATTTTTGCGAACTAAGCGCACGTTACATTGGTGTCAGAAGTGTAAATAAAACTTATTTGACTAATAAAGTGTAAAAAAAAAAAAGTAAAAAGAAAAATAATAATTATATACAGTGAAAATGGGTAAGTTGTTAGAAGAGCTCAACTGCATTGAGCTTAAAAGTGAGTTAGGTAAGCGAAATCTTTCTAGAGCGGGATCGAAAAATGAGCTCGTCCTGCGTTTGCGTAACTATTTGGAACAGCAAGGGGAAGACGTAAACACTTTTGTTTTTGAAATAGAAGTGGAAGAAGAGGAAGTAAGTGAAAGTGTAGATTTTTCTAGTATGATGAAACTTTTGTTAGAACAGCGAAACGAGCAAAAGAAGGAACAGCAGAATGTTCTCGAACGACTCGAAGTACAACAAAAGAAGCTGATTGAAGAGCAACAGCAGAATATTCTCGGACGTCTGGAAGAGCAGAGAAACGATCAAAAGAAGGAACAGCAGAATGTTCTCGAACAACTGGAAGCACAACGAAACGAGCAAAAGAAGGAACAGCAGAATGTTCTCGAACAACTTGAAACACAAAGAAACGAACAAAAGAAGCTGATTGAAGAACAACGAAACGAGCAAAAGGTGGAACAACAGAATATTCTCGAAAGACTTGAGGCGCAACAGAATGTTTTGGAAGGTCAGAAAAACATTCTAGAAGGCAAATTGGGTAACATTGAGAAAAATGTATGTGCCCTAGACGAACGGGTTGAAGGTGTGGAAAAACAGCTTTCTGTTGTAGAGAATCGTTTGGAAAGCCGATGCGATAAACAGTTCTCTGTTCTGACCAAGGAATTGGACCAGATTCGAAAAATAAAAATTCGAGAGTCTGCTGGGGAGTTTACAAAGAAAAAGGAGATGAAACCCCCAACATTTGATGGACAGTCTTCTTGGCCAGTCTACAAGAGACAATTTGAGGCAGCCGCGACAACAAATGGCTGGGATGACGAAGACAAGTACATTGCACTGACTCTTGCTCTTAGAGGACCAGCAGCTGAATTACTTCAAACAGTTCCAGCTGGTAAGAGCGGCGATTTCAGTTCTCTCGTGGCAGCTATAGATAAACGCTTTGGAGATAGCCACTTGAAAGAAGTCTTCCGAGTCCAACTCAATAACAGAGTCCAGAAAAGGGGTGAAAGTCTACAGCAGCTCCAAGCAGACGTCGAAAGACTGGTTCATCTGGCATACCCGGATGCTGGAGAAGAAATCATCAACCAGCTTGCTGTTGAGTCCTTCGTTCGTGCCATTTCCGATATACATCTTCAGAGGTCTGTGCGAACTGCTAGAACACGTACTCTTTCCGAAACTTTAGCATTCACATTGACAATTGAAGCAGCAGAACAGGCTTCTCAGGGAGTACATCGACTTAGAGAAGCCATAGTCGAAGAGTGCTCGTGCCATAGAGCTGAAATACAAAAGAACCAGCGGAGCGGACTAGCAAGATGTTGGAACTGCAACAAGACCGGGCACTTACAGCGTCAATGCCGACTACCACCAAATAAAGCCGGTTGTCAACATTGTGGAAGCAAGAGATTCAACCCAGAACAAGGTAACAACAACACCAGCGTTACGTATCAGCCCGTTTACCATCAGGTAAGAACCAACTTCGAGGGGCAGAGGCTGGTTTCTTGTATCGATGGCCCCAGAACCACCATCCAGGTCTCTCAGACCAAACGAGACAACAAAAGTCTGACTGTGGAAACTACTATTAACGGGAACAAACATGTGGCTACCATCGACACCGGTGCCACAGCCTCCATAGTACGTCGAGATCTGGTAAAGACGACGTGGCTTCATAACACCAATAGCTACCGTCTAAGAACCGCAACGGGAGAAGCAGCAAGAGTATATGGAGAAGTGTGTCTTAAGATCCGACTGGCCGATCTAATGTTTACTCATCAATTCCTGGTGGCAGATATATGTGACGAGTGCATCATTGGAATCGACTTTATGAAACAGCACGGAGTTATTTTGGACATCGGTAACCAGGTTTTGAAGTACCAAAATAAGGAACTTCCAATGACCTATTCGAACGAAAGTACGTCGACACTGAGGACTGTCATCACGGAAGATCTGATTCTGCCTCCTTCTTCTGAAGTGTTCGTTTGGACAAAACTGGAAGGTGAGTTTGGAAGCCTTCGATACCTAATGGTGGAACCAGACCCAGAGTGTTCCTCCCAAAGCGTCATCATTGGGAAAACACTAGTAGCACCGAAAAACAAAATGGTCCCCGTACGATTACTAAACACCAGACCGTACGATGTAAGGTTGAAGAAAGGAGAAGTCGTTGGATGTTGCGAATCGGTTGCAGCAATTACGAAGATCACAGACGAAACCCCGAGAAAAACTATAACTCCGGAGGAGCTCAAAACCATCAGAGCTAAAATACTGAATTCATCCAACCTTGATCACCAACAAACAAGGATGGCTGAAAATCTCCTACAAGAGTACACTGACATCTTCGCATCGCAAAAGGGACAATATGGTAGGACACAGTTGGTGCAGCATCGCATCAACACAGGAGATGCAAGACCGATTCGTCAACCCGCAAGACGCCTTCCACTGGCCAAACAAGGCGAGGTTGAGGAAATGATAACAGCAATGAAGAAGGACGGTCTTATTGAAAATTCCAAAAGTCCTTGGGCTTCACCAGTGGTGCTAGTGAAAAAGAAAGACGGAAGCACTCGTTTTTGTGTGGACTACCGAAGGCTGAATGATGTGACTAAGAAGGACAGCTATCCCCTGCCGAGAATCAGTGATACCCTGGATGCTATGGAGGGAGCCCAGTGGTTTTCGACGCTGGACTTGAAGAGTGGATATTGGCAAGTTGACATCCACCCTGATGATCGGGAAAAGACGGCGTTTTCTACAGGTAATGGGCTCTGGCAGTTTAAAGTTATGCCGTTTGGGCTATGCAACGCTCCGGCAACATTCGAGCGTTTGATGGAGTGCGTTCTTCAAGGACTGACGTGGAAAGCGTGCCTTGTCTACTTGGACGATGTCATTGTTTACGGGAAAACATTTGACCAACATTGCAAGAATCTAAAAGCCGTGTTTCAGAGACTTCGAGAGGCTAACCTTAAACTGAATCCAGAAAAATGTGCACTTTTCAAAACCGAAGTTAAGTATTTGGGACACATCATCTCTTCCCAAGGAGTCAACTTTTTCAGGATCAGTCTTCGATCCTGAAAAAGTTGACTCCGTCAAAAATTGGCCAACACCACAGGACAAACATCAACTCCGAAGCTTTCTTGGTCTTGCCACATATTACCGACGATTTGTTAAGAACTTTGCTGGAGTTGCAAAGAGTTTGCATCAGCTCACCGAGAAAGGGAAGCAGTTTAAATGGTCAGGTGAGTGTGAGAAATCTTTTCAGGAACTCAAATACCGCCTCTGTAACGCCCCAGTGCTGGCACATCCAACACCTGGGAGAACATTCATCATCGATGCTGATGCAAGCAACGTTGGAATCGGGGCGGTACTATCCCAAGTGCATGATGGCGAAGAGAAAGTGGTGGCATATTACAGCAAGGTCCTCTCGAAGCCCGAAAGAAACTACTGCGTGACCAGAAGGGAACTTCTAGCTCTTATCTTGGCAACAAAGCACTTCCATAAGTACATCTATGGACAGAAATTCCTTCTGCGGACAGATCATGGTGCTCTGAACTGGCTGTTGAACTTCAAAAATCCAGAAGGTCAAGTCGCAAGGTGGATAGAAAGACTGCAGACTTATGATTACCAGATTCAACACCGCAGAGGAAAGCTGCACTCAAACGCCGACGCATTGTCCCGAAGACCTTGCAAAGAGGATTGCAAGCATTGTAGGCGACAAGAAAACAAAGAAAATATTACCGCTCAGCGACTAAGAGCTGACCCCATATGCGGATGGAGCAATGAGGAAGTGAGGACCGCTCAACAGGAGGATCCAGATATCGAACCCATTCTCGCATGGAAAGAAAATGAAGAGAAACCTGAATGGGGAGACATTTCTGACAGGAGTCCAGTTCTCAAAGCCTATTGGGCACAGTGGGACTCACTATATGTGCAAGAAGGTGTCCTCAGGCGAAGATGGGAGTCCGCTGACGGTAAATCATATGTGATGCAGCTGATCGTACCGCAATCGAAAGTCAGTGAAGTTCTTCGGGAGATGCACGACGGGCCTTCTGGAGGTCACCTGGGAGTTAACAAAACACTGGAGAAGGTGCGACATCGGTTCTACTGGTTACATGCTAGAGATGACGTGGAGAAGTGGTGCCGAACTTGTGACAAGTGTGCTGCAACCAAAGGACCTGGTAGGAAGATTCAAGGTAAGATGCATCAGTACAACGTTGGATCGCCTTTTGAGAGGATTGCAGTAGATGTGGCTGGGCCTTTTCCAGAGACCAATGCTGGAAACAAGTACATTCTGGTTGTAATGGACTATTTTAGCAAATGGCCTGAGGCGTATGCCATCCCAAATCAAGAAGCCAAAACGGTGGTCGACCAGATTGTGTTTAACTGGGTAGGTAGGTTTGGCGTGCCTATGGAACTTCATTCCGACCAAGGGAGGAACTTCGAGTCAAACATCTTCCAAGGAGTGTGCGGACTACTTGGCATCAAGAAGACCAGAACCACACCGCTTCATCCACAATCTGATGGGATGGTTGAAAGATTCAACCGGACCTTAAAAGAACACCTCACCAAGGTCGTAGGCGACTACCAAAGAGACTGGGATAGGCACGTACCGCTATTCCTGATGGCCTATAGAAGTGCAGTACATAGCTCGACAGGACAAACACCATCTGACATCCTGTTCGGGAAAACCATGCGGCTGCCCAGCGAACTTAAATTTGGATGCCCCACAGAGGAGCCACAGGACACGAACGAGTATGTGGATGACCTCAAGGAGAGACTCGCTGACATCCATAAAAGAACAAGGGAACGGATGAAAACCTACAGCGACCGGATGAAGACACGGTACGACACAAAAGCGACAACGGCAGGATTCCAAGCAGGAGATCGTGTGTGGCTTTATAATCCTCATCGTCAAAAGGGATTGTCACCGAAACTTCAGCAGAACTGGGAAGGTCCTTATACTGTTGTCACGAGGATTAACGACGTGGTTTACCGCATCCAAAGAGGATTAAGAGGCAAGTTAAAAGTAGTTCATTGTGACCGGCTGCATCGATATAGTGGCGAGGCTGCAGATGGAATTATTCGGGACGAACAATCTTAAGGAGGGGGCAGTGTAATGAACACCCAACATTTATACCAATTTCCTAATCGAAAACGTTTAACCGAAAACACAACTGGCAACACTATAATGGAATGGTATAAAATGACAGGCATTGCTTGTAAGCCAGTGTGTGTGAGTGTAGAGATTTTTGACAGCAAATGTGGAAACCATGGAGAAGAAACTGGAACGCTCTAGATGAGTGTTGTTCTATATAAATAGGACCGCTGACGCAACGAGCAGTCAGTTTTGATTATAGAGTGATAAAGTTAAGAGTGAAATGTTGTTAACCAGTGATAGTCCAATAGTCGAGTTGAGTTCGAATAAAGATAGATACTGAATAAAGTGGTAGAAATAAATAAATAAAAAGTGAAGTTTTATTTTGCGAACTAAGCGCACGTTACAATATTAAGGAAACTACACTCTGTACTCCATCTTAATTTGTTTTCAAACGATTTGTCGTTCTTTTCTCTACATCCACAAAAAATTTTGTGCGCAGCTGCACCATGATTTTCCAGTTATTGACTCAGTTTCGGCGCGACTTCGTGGATGACGGCGACGGGTGACTACGCAGTTTCAAAGTAATATTTGTTAGTGGAAATTGTTCGGGAGTTTAGGTTTTGTGTAATAATTTTTGAGGTAAATACTTTGATATGTGGTTTTTATATAAAATGTTTAGTATTGGAACAAAAAAACTGATAAAAGTGAAAGAAAGTGCGTTTTGTTGTTTTTATTGAGGGGCCGGAAATAGGACACACTTTTTTATGATGTCGCCTATTTTCGGCCAGGGTGGCCGGAGATAGGAAACAGTAATGTTTTATTTTGTTTTGAGAAAAATGCAAAAAAAGAATGATAGGACCTTAACAAACATCTCAAACAAAAAATAATATTTAATAATAATATTTTAAATAAATTTTAAATACTTGTGTCCAGTATTCGGCCGCTCTTTTTGTAACCGAAACCAGGCGGCCGAATAAAGGACCATGTTTCCTAATTTCGGCCTCTTCTGATATCTTCAAAAATAAAATAATTATTTATGAATACAAACATTATTAACATTAAAAAAGCCTAAAACAATTATTATTTAAAAGTGGTTTAAGCAAAATGAACTCCCAGCAACCAAGAGAAAAGCGTGTCGTTGCGTACACCGATGCTGATTTGGCTACAGCTCTAAGAAATAATAAAATGGCTATTAGGGAAGCTTCGCGAAAATTTTCTATCCCGAGAACCACTCCTCAGGACCGAGTCCATGGAAGGTCCTTGGTCGAGGCAAGGAAGAAAGGGCCTTGCACCGTTCTGTCGTCAGAAGAGGAAGCTAAGCTGGTCAACTGGTTTATTACGTTGGCTAAATGTGGTTTTCCACAAAAGCAGGAGGATCTTATCCAAACGGTTCAGAATATTTTGAAAGAAGACGGAAGAAAAACACCTTTCAAAGATTATAGGCCAGGCAGAAAATGGTACTATATCTTTTTGAAGCGGCATCCCAATTTGAGCATTAGGACCCCCGAATCTCTGACCAAATCAAGAGCTGCAATAACAGAGCAGGGAATCAGGAAGTGGTTCGGCGAATTACAAAATTTTTTGAGAGAGGAAGGTGTTGAAGATATCCTGGAAGATCCCTCAAGGATTTTTAATGCGAACGAGACAGGATTTAGTATGGCGCCAAAAAATTGTAACTGTAATATCGCCAAAGGGTTATAAGAACCTTTTCCAAATAAAATCGGCAAACGAAAAAGATTCCCTGACTGTGTAGTTGACGTTTTCAGCCAGTGGAAAAATGTTTCCTCCTATGGTAGTCTTGCCATATAAGAGATCCCCTGGCCGGCTTAAAACTATTGAGAAAAGCAAAGCCTGATTGGGTTTTTGGAAAGACAGAAAAAGGGTGGATGAGGGGTGAGACATTTCTCCAGTATGTTGAGGAAGGTTTTCACACCTGGCTTTCAAAAAGTAAAGTCAAAAGGCCGGTTCTGTTTTTTGTGGACGGACATGCATCACATAAATGTCATTGGAGCTAAGCGATTTCTGCAGCACTAACGGTATTATTCTTTATGCTCTTCCACCAAATACAACGCATATAATGCAGCCAGCGGACGTGAGTGCTTTCAAGGGCCTTAAATCGGACTATAAGCACATTTTAAAAGAATGGCATTTTGCGATGTTCTAGGTGAGGTGCTGGAGTGCAAAGACCGAACTGTCATAATTCAAAACGCTTTCCGAAAATGTGGTCTATTTCCTTTCAATCCGGATGCTGTCGATTACACTAAGTGTGTCCAAAATGTTTTGGAAAGTGAAAATGACAAAAGCAATGTTAAGGGTAGTTCTGGTATTGGCTTTGGTGGTGTTCCTAGCGGCGACCTTGTTTGCGACCTAGTTGGCAGTGTTGGAATTGATGTTGAAGCAGATGCAGGCGTGAATGAAGCTGACCATTCAGGTGGTGTTTTAAAGACTTTTTCCGACAAAACCTTTGAAGAATTAAAACTTTTAACAACCCACCTAAAAGATGAATTCCGCAAAAAAAAACATCGACTACAAAGTAGTAAACGAGATCATTAGCCAGGCTCAACAAAGAAAGAACAACAGCGGCAATTCTAATGAGGTCGAAAATAGTATAGTGCAAAGCATTGAGGGTACATACCATCTCGAAACTGATGGTCTTTTAACTCGAGTTCCAGAAGCATTACCATCTCCTTGTAACCAAAATATCGAAGAATCTTTGGCGGCACCTCTGGAGCAGGAGGAACGCACTGGAACTGTTTTGACTGATCTTCAAAATGTTATAGGTAACCTTTATACTTTTTACATGAACTTATTGGGCCCTATATCTTTACCAATCTATCTTAGAAATGCATGGCCAAAACGATCTCAACACTACGGATGATATGTTTTTGTACGAGCTTTGCTCACAGGTTGCCGATGAAAATGAATAAGTATTTAATGGTAGGTTTCTATTTAAAGTTTTCGTTTGTGGTAAGTAAAATGTTTTCTTGAAATTTTTATTTTAGAGCCTGGCTATTCTTGTAAGGCTTCGACATCAAAAGCGGCATCTTTCGAAAAACACCTCGTCTGTCCAAGGCCAATTCCGTACAAAAGGAAAAGAGCTGAAACTGTCGAAAGACTACCATCGGCAACATCCTCTCCAGCCTGGAAGACATTCAAAAAGAGCAAAGAGGATGCTAAAAAGAAGAAAGCTGAGGATATTGAAAGAAGAAAGCTTGAGCGCCTCAGCAAAAGAGATGTACAGAAAAAACAGAACAAAAAAACTCACAAATGTCCTACATGTGAGGAAGATGTCCTTACAGACGTAGAAGATGAGGGCCTGACAAACATTGGCTGTGATAAGTGTGCAGAGTGGTATCACTTAAAGTGTACCTCTTTGTGCCATATGTCGTCCAACGACGCTCTAATGAGCGAATTTGTATGTCCATCATGTGACAGTTAGTTTAAGTTGATATTTTAAATGAATTTAATTTATTTTTGTTTTTAATGAACTTAATTTTTTTTTTTTTAGTATTAAGAGTTGATTTTTTTGTTGTGCCAATAATTTTAAGAAAAAGCCTTTTTTTGAATTTTTATGAATTCTTTTTGTTTTCATTAAAATTAATATATTTTGAATTGTTGAATTAAAGTTGATTTTTTTGTTATGCCAATAATCTTTAGAAATAAGCCTTTTATTGAATTCTTATGAATTGTTTTTGTTTTCATTAAAATAAATCTATTTTGATCATTTGCCTTTCTCCGCTTGTTAAGAAGATGCAATTCTAATCACGCTAAAATCATGTATCGCGAGGCTAACAAAAACTATAAGATTTTGTGCGCTCAAAAGCAAAAGCTTTATTCACAAAGTTTATCTTCAACCCTGGTTAACATCAAAGACAGTCGTTCATTCTGGAAAACGGCCAAAGTGCTTAATGGAGCCCTGTTCACGCAAAATATCAAAGTGGAAGCTGTAGAGTTAGCTACACATTTCGAAAAACTACTAAATCCGCCACCAAACCCAAACCCCATGGAGTATGCACTCCCATATCAACAGGACATCTCCTTAGACCGATCTATACTGCTCGAAGAAGTTACAAGTATCATACACCGATGTGGATTGAATAAAGCCCCTGGTGAAGATCGCATCTCGTATGAGTTCTTCAAATACGCTCCGACAGATTTTTTAGTAAAACTAACATCAACTTTCAATTTCATATGGTCCACGGGAGAAGTACCTGACAGTTTTAAGGAAAGTGTAATACTACCGATTTTAAAAAAAGGAGATCCAACAAACCCCAGTAACTACAGAGGTATATCGTTTTTAAGCACTGTCACGAAAATCTTCACAGGCATCTTACTACAACGTTTAACAGACTGGATAAACGAAAATGACCTGTTAAGCGAATTTCAAGCCGGTTTCCGCAAGGGGTACTCAACAGTTGATAATATCTTCTCTCTGACTAGTATTGCTCGTATGTATGTGGAAAAAGGAAAAAAAATTGTATGCTTTCTTCGTAGATTTCAAGGCAGCTTTCGATTGCATAGACAGAAGATCTCTATTTCTCAAACTAAGCAACCTTGGAGTCTCAACGAAAATGTTAAGAATCTTTCAAAAACTCTACGAAGAAAATAAGTCGGCTGTTTGGGATGGAAATATTCTTTCAAATTGGTTCGAACCAACAACTGGTGTAAAGCAGGGATGTCTCTTGAGCCCACTCCTATTCTCAATTTATTTAGACGATCTAGGTACGGTGCTGCCTGGAGGAGTTCTTTTTGATGGAATGCCCTTAAAAATATTGCTCTACGCTGACGACATTGTAGTTCTCTCTGCAAGGCCGTCTTTACCCTTTTGGGGGCCCTGGGCACTTTTTGAAAATGGGCCCTTGTATGACTCTACAAAAATGTTATGTTGTTGTGTAGTAAAGGTATACAGAAAAAAGCACATAACTTTGAATCAATATTTCATCAATCATTATAAAGATTATAAAGGTAAATAATTATTACAGCATGTTTATGTTTTAACATAAACGTTAACATAAACATAAATAATGTAAAAATAAAAACAAAATAATCAATTTTTCATATAAGAATTCCAAAATTAACAAAATTTAAATAAATGGAAATTAAATTCAGATATAGTTTAAGGAACAAAATATTGATTTGCAAATATATGGAAAGAGGAATGTTTATTGAAGCAGTCTTTTTCTTGATTTACAAAAAATTTACAAAATCGATACTTCAGAGGATGTCGCTTTCGATTGACATCAGCGACAAACTTGTCAATCTTTTTTTAACCATTGTAGTTCTGAGTTCGATTTTTACTCTTTTTAACTTAGAGAAGGAACGTTCACCACTGCAGTTGGTCACCATCATTCTTAAGAATATTCTAAGTGCAATTTCAACACTTGGGAATTGCACTTCAACTTTATTTGTTTTTAAGAAATTATAAAGTTCTAGAATGTTGCCAGTTTTTTCATTTTCGTGTCGAATAGTTTTCCAGTAAACTTTTAAATTCAGACATTCAGCATGTAGTTAATCTCCGTTTACATCTACAATGTAAAATTTAGCAAAAGATTTGCAGTTTTCTTTTAAGTCTTCTGAATTCAGGTTTTTTAATCGAAAAAAAAGTCAAAACGTTGGCCAATATTCGTATATGCACCTAGTCGCTGTTTCAAATCAACGCCTAGAGCCAACATTGGAAAGAAAGGCTTCAACTTTGAACCTTTCTTTCCCAGTCAAAATTACTGAGTGTTCAGAGCCGTCAAAAAAAGTCTGTTCTACACCTAGTCCTTTCAGAAAGGTTCTTATACTCGGAATCCGTTTTTTTTTGTTTGGATGATGAATCAAAGTTATAAAAAATTGTCCTTGAGCCCAATTATAAATTCATCGACTGCACTCAACAAATCTAACATTTTTTTGCAAAGGCTAAGAGCTTCCTGTCTGGCCTCTCGTGCCTGTCGTAAATCGTTAGCGATAGGCATCAAAGCTTCTTCAATTTCTTGATGATCATTATATAAGGCGCTTAGTTCATCAGCTCGCGCTGACCATCTTGTTTGAGAAAGACTTTTTACAACTTTTTTTGAACCTAAATGAGCAGTCAACACACTCCATATTTGAAGTCTTAAAAAATTGAGTGCCGTTCATTCCAGAGTATATCTAATAATGAGTAGGGACACTCTCTACACAAATGCAACGCCTACATTAACAATAGACAGCAAAAAATAAAAATACCCACAATTAGTGAAAACAGCCAAAAATTATTAATAGTAACCCTTTCGGACCATCGCATCGCAAATGTCAGAAGAATACCTACACAAGAAGTTTTCCCACCTTCACAACACCATTTAACTTCGATCATAAGATAAGATACACGTATGGATTGGATTTTTAAAAGTGCCCTGAAACGAACACAAGGGAGTGTAGGGTTTCGTTGTCCTGATCATTACTTGAGTGACCTCTTTTTTACTTGCGATTATAGGTACTATAAGGCAAGTCTTGCAATCGTGCAGAAAAAAATTTTTGAGATAACAATTAAACATGACATTACGATGATAGAGAATACGAAAAAAGTGGGTCCTGCAATTCTGTCTGTCTGTCTGTGTGTCTGTATGTCTGTGTGTCTGTCTGTCTGTATATGGATCTACAGCCTGAACCAATGGACCGATTTTTTTCAAAATTTGCAGTTATGGTCTCTGAAGTAGCCTACAGAGGAGTTTTTGGAATTGGGTCTCTAGGTTTTGAAATAACGGTACCTGCCATACAACCGATATGATAATACCTATTTTTCTCGAAAACGGCTCTAACGATTTCGATAAAATTTTGTGTGAGGAATTAATTTTGGATTGTCTTTCTTATGAAGTAAAAAAAAATTTTGGAAAAAGGCTAAAAACGGTACCTCCCATAGTACCGTTTTTTTCAAAACCGACTTTCTCGTTAACGGCTTACACGATCTTGGCGAAATTTTGGATTTAAGAAGTCGTAAACTGTTGAAGAAAGACTGCATATCAATATTTAAAAAAATTTAGTTTTGGAAATTTTTATAAAATTTTTTAAAAAATTTTGATTTTTGAAATTAACTTCAAAACTGTAACTTTGATTCTTTTCAAATTTTTTGTCAAAATAACTCCTACTAAGATCTAAAACTTTGTATTCTCGACTTTTAAAAAACAGTTTTTTAAAAAAAGTGAAAAATAAAAAACGGTTTTTTGGAAAAACTGCTCTAACGATTTTGATAAAATTTTCATCATTCATATGTATTAGCGATTGCAAAAGAATGGCGTTTTTAGATTTTTGCTTGAAACCTTTGGAATATTTAATTTAATTTTTTCATTATTTTGCGTGATTTAATTCAATTTCCATAGTTAATGTGTAGTTGGCAACCCTGCACCACAAAATATATTATGAAGAGCTAATACCAAAACCTTTAACTCAGCCTTTAGATTTTGATATCGTATTTAGAACACAATCGCAAGTTCGTGCACGACTGGCGTGCCCATTTTTTTGTTTGAATTTGAATATAATGTCGGAGGGAATGTGATTTAAAATGTTCAACAAAGGTTGTTGTTAAATGTATCGAAATTTATTTTTTTCTTGAAAATAGACCAATAGAGGTTGAGTGTTGTTTCAGCAATTTGGGGGCCCCTGGTGATTGCGGGGCCCTGGGCCTGGGCCCAGTGGGCCCAACATGCTCCAGATCATGATAAATAAACTTTATTGTTACTGTAAACTGCGGAACCTACAAATAAATACAGCTAAATCAAAAATAATGGTGTTTCGAAACGGGGCGGGTCGTCTTGCAAGAAATGAAAGTTGGACTTGGGGAAATGAAAAACTAGAAACTGTTAAGGAATATAAATACCTCGGTGTTTGGATTACTCAAACGCCATCATTCAAAAAACACTTACAAGAAAAACTTAAAGAATCTAAACGCGCTATAAATTGTAACTGGAAAACAGTATTCTGCAATCGAAATATAGCTCCAAGTGCAAAATACATTCTCGAGTTTGAAGAAGTAGAAAAACTCTTACGTTTTTTCTTAAAAAGAATATTCAGACTTCCAGAAAACACACCAACGTACATGTTGCACCTTGAAACTGGTCTACCACCACTGTTTATGTACACACTTGATATACATTTCTCATACATAATAAAGACTTTAAAACACCCTAATCATCGCCTCACAAATAAAATCGCCTTGCATCTTAAAAACAGAAATGAACAATTTTTTTCGGAATGGAGAAGACTGAGCCTCGAGCATGATGTACAACTTCAGCTAGAAAATGAAGATTATTTAAGAATAAACCTGCAAACTCTTTTAAGTAAAATTGAAGATTCAACTAGAAATGCTTTCATCGAACAATGTCAACAAAGTCAAACAAGAAGCTCCTATAAGTTTTTAAACCATCTCCTGGGAGAAAACAACTACTTTAATGACCAGAATAGTCTAGATGTTATCAGTACTATCTTTAAAGCGAGAGGCGAACTCCTCAGACTAAATTACGTACCCTACATAAGGGAACAAAATACGTAATGTACCTTGTGCAATATGAGAACTAGAGAAGACATATGTCATTTCATAGGCATCTGTCCTATCTTCAACTCAATCAGAAGATCAATCTGGAGAAAAAATACTCTTACTGGAGATGAAATTCAGGGTATTCTTAATGGCGATAATTGGACACTTCTTTACTGCTACATCAAAACTGCCTATAAATATCGAAATCAAATCATAAATGAAGCTTTTTGATCCTGCCTTTAATTTTATATTCATATAATTCCTTTTTATAATTTTTGTATTAGTTTATCTACTTGTTATTAATGTAAACTTAACGTTAAATTATTTCATACTTTGTATAAAGAAATTTCAAAGCTCTCTCTTCGGCTGACGGCACATGCCAATGCTTTTTTGTGAATAAATTTATACCAAACTATGTAATTACTTCTTATAAATGTAAATAAAAATCACATTTACTACTACTACTTACTACTACTACTAAATCTATTTTGAATTGTTGAATTGATTTATAGTTCTTTTCAATGGGGTGGCCGAATATAGGAACAACGGTGGCTGGATTTGAGAAACAAAGGGGCCGACTACTGGAACATAGGGTTTTTTTTAGAAAATCTTAAATAAATCTGCTTAGTATTTGTTAAATAACTAAAAGTGGTTTAGTAAGGATAAACAAAACCTCAAGGAGCAATTAGTTAAAAAAAATGGACCAAATCGGTTAAGAATTGTAGATTTTATAGAACATTTTGTGAGAAAATTTTCTTAGGGGGCCGGCTACTGGTACCACTACCCTACTCGATCACGTGTGAGGCAAACCGGCACCTGGGTGGCTCAAAAATTCGTGAGGAATTGGCAAGTCCTCCAATATTAACTTCATTATCCTGAAAAGTTCTTTCTCGATTAGCCGTTCAGAACCGGCAATAAATTGTGGGTTCGCTTCATTCCACACAAGTGGGGCTCCCCAAGCTGTTGCTCCACTTTATTTATTTATTTTTTGATTTGTAAATTCTTCACCTTACACGAATTAAATTTACATAACTACGAAAAATAAAACACAAATTCAAACACATACTAGAATGTCAAAAATTTATTGATATCATAAATATTTTTTTTGTCAATACTATTTTATTGCTTATAACAATAACATAATATTTGTTTTATTTTTTATTTTTTTAATTTTTATTCTGAACAAGGATTACAAAATATATGTATAAATATATGGTGAATAATAAAAAAACACATTTATTAAAAAATTAAACAAAAAAAAAATCGTTTCTTCATCTTCCTCTTTCGTTTACTTTCTACAATGTACTTAATACTTTTCATCCGCCGAACTTTCCTCACTTTTCTATAAAAAATATGGAAAACAATAGAAAACTACTTTATACTACAAATTTAAAAACACAAACAAACAAAATAAAGAGTTAGTAGTTTACGCAAGTGTATTTGTTTTATTGAATCCCATGTAACATGTGCATAATTACAGTTGAATGTATTTGTAGTTCTGGTGCGCTTAGTTGAGTTGACTTTCGTTTTTATTTACGTATGTCGAATTCAGAAAAATGTTTTGAGTTTATTTTTAAATGTCAATGAAAAATTTACTGCAATTTGCCTTCACATTTATATTCAATCAATTGAAGGTGTTGCCAACTGATTGTAAATAGTAATTGGGTCAGAGTTTGTTATTGATGTTATTATTTTTTATATTTAAAAACAAACTGCTTTTGTAAACTTTTGACCAAGATTTAAAAGAAGTATTGTTTGTTTTGGGAGATTTTTGTTATGTTTGGTTTAAGTTGAAGTTTTATTGTATGTCATCGCACATTGTACTGCTTTGAAGAAACGTATATATTAAGTTACTATAAGAATAAAATAAAATAAAAATATCTAAATTTATGATTATGTTTAGTCAAATTAATTTCCTTAAAGGTACACATTTTGTTTTTTTTTTCTTTTTCAATAATATTTATATAACTTGTCTTTTAGGATCTATTAGATATGTATTCTTGATATGTATTTTGATATGTTTTTGATATGTAACACACTTTAATGCTTCGTTCGTTGGTATAATAAGTAGTTTGCCCCTAAATATATATACTTTATTCTTAAATGGCCCTTATCAAACAAAAGGAATGACGTCTCGCCCTAAATAGACAGACGTCAATGAAAATGTTCATGAAAATGTCAAAAGTTTGACATTTAAAATCGTATGAAATGACATTTGAAGATGGTGGTGATGAAACACTGCGAAAAGAATGATATTCACGTCTGAGAGAGATATAATCATTTTTTTGTGTCTACAATCTAATTTAAGGTACTTAACTCCATTATTTTTTTTTTGCTTTTAAATTTTATTTCGTGTATTTTGGGTCTTAATGTCTAAATGTCAGATACTTTTGACAGTTGTTCACTTAAAGGTAGTTGAGAATATCTATAATTTTGCAAAGAGAAACAAAAAAATAAAAGACTTTCTAAAGACATCTATAGGCTTCTTTTTTAAAAGAATAAATATATTAACAATAGTAAAACATGTTTAGAAGAACTCTAAACAAAAATATACGTCATTTTTATCTACCTCGTGGGGAATATATTTTGTATATTTCACCACATTCGAGGAATAAACTCTCCACAAAAATGTTGATGATTCCTTTCGCGACTCTTTCTCGATTTTAAAAAATATATATAATCGTTTTCTTTTAAATATTTATGCGTTTTTTTTATTTTTATTTTGTGTATGCTTTGCTTGTTTTTTTTTTTATAATACACATATCACAACATTGACCAACAGCTAATCTAGCTGGAAAAAAGAATTGAAAATAATTAAGTAGTTGCAACAACTTCTGTCATATTTTACTTGGTTTGGTTAAAGATTATATCATGTTTATAAATAATGATGTTTCATAGTTAAAAACGTTAAAAACAAAACGTAATTGTTTGTCTAGCTTCGTAAAATATCGTTTGAAAAATGTCTTCCATTCTTTTTTTATATTTCATTTGGTTTGTTTTGATAAAGTTTTATATTTAAATTCATAACTTGGTTTTAGAAAGCTACATTTTCTTTTACAAAATAGGTACACAATAAATTTATGTAGTAAATAGGTATGTTGATATTGATTTTTGTTTTTCTGTAAAGATTAAACCATGTTTCCATTCATAAGATATGTATGTGATAAGTTTTTTATTTCTTTTTCTTTTTTCAATTGTTTGCCAATAAACACTTAGATGAGGCCTTAAAAATAATTCTAGAGTAAGTAGGTTTCTATTTTCCTTTTTTTTTTGTTTTTTGTTTTGCTAAAACGTAATTATAATGAGTTTTCTTAATTTTTTCTTTCACATAATTATAATTATAAGAGATTAAAAGAGTTTCTTTTTTTCAATTTTTGTTTTTCATTGTTTCAACCGATCCTGCTTCCACGTACTTATTTAGGTATACATATTTTTGTTTAATACAAGAAAATATTAATATGTATATATTTAACACTTTGTTTTACAATAAATAGTAGAGAGCAGATAGTTTGTTTTTTAATTTTTTTTTTTCTTCATACAAATAAATGAAAGTAATAACAAAAATGTAAACGTGAAAGAGAAAATTCAAATTAAATATATAATTGGATTTTTTTTCGTTGGTTAAATTAATAGTTGTAGCCATCCATGTATGGAGAACCAAGGTAAGAATAAAAACTTGGGTTGATAGGTTGGGAATATGCATAATAAAACCCAGAAGCTGGATCTGGTGCTACTCAGTCTAAGAAGCCGGTATTGACGAGTTTCTCGAGGAAGAACTTTACATCGCCCAGTTCGGAGTCTTTTATACCAAGTGACTTGAGCATTCCCAAGTCACCGTTTTCGACGGCCATAAACACTGATCGAAGATGTTCCAAATCGGATCTGAAATAAAAAATCAAAAAACAGGTATTGGTACTTTGAGTTAAAATCAATATATAAAAAATATATGTTTGTTTGTTTGTCTGGTTACCCACACGAGGAGCCCCCCAAGGAGGTATCCTGTCACCCCTACTCTGGATTCTGGTCAAGAATGAGTTCCTCATAACTCTCAAACACGATGGCGTCAAAGTGGTTGCCTATGCCGATGACTTGGCTCTTCCGGCGACAGGGAA
Source organism: Melanostoma scalare (assembly GCA_949752695.1). Classification (NCBI taxonomy): domain Eukaryota; kingdom Metazoa; phylum Arthropoda; class Insecta; order Diptera; family Syrphidae; genus Melanostoma; species Melanostoma scalare. The sequence continues at coordinate 151,514,894 of OX456986.1, forward strand.
ATTTCCTACCACCATTAGCGAACAATTGAATAATGCCCTAACCATGGTCTGTACAACTTCAAACTCAACTTCTCCATTGTCATCCCTCTGCGAGAACACAAAGCCTCATCCTTTAAGGCTAGATATGGTCTGGTATACGGACGGCTCAAAAATGGAAACTGGTACAGTCCCAGAACGAATTTCTCAGTAAGTGTGGGTAGTCACTCGTCCATTTTCCAAGCTGAAGTCTTTGCCATTAACGAATGTTCGAGAATAATATGTTCATCGAACACAAAAAACAAAACAAAATTCATTTTCTCAGACAGCCAAGCTGCACTAAAGGGCGTTAAGATCCAACCTAGTCCAAGAGACAGTCATGTCACGCTCTGAACTAGCAAGGAAAAACGCTGTAATCCTCCACTGAATTCCAGCAAATAAAGGCTATGAAGGTAACGAGAAGGCAGACATCTAAGCTAAAGACGGCGCATCTAAACAATTCGTCGTTCCTGAACCTTTCTGCGGTGCAAATAAAAGCCCTTTTATAAACACTGTCAAGAACATCTTGTTGGAAGAATCAATTAAAGCTTTGCGTAACTCATTTGGAAAAACCTGTTCAAAGATCTTTCTGCCAGAATATACTGAAAAAACATCAAAATTCCTACTGAACTTCAATACGAAAACCCTAAAAATTTGAACAGGACTACTAACCGGCCACTGTTCTTTAAAGAAACATCTTCACCAAATGAGGCTGGTAGCGGACCCCATCTGTAGACTATGCCTCAAAAATGAAGAAACATCTCTGCGCATTATTACAGAATATCCAGTACTTTTTCGCCTTAGAAAGCAAATGCTTGACTATGCGATCATCTCCCTAGATAAACTCAAACTCATTCACTCACAGAAGATTTCTAGCTTCTGGTTCAATTAAGGAGCAGCAGAACTGCCCTGAAACCTCACAAAGGCGGACACAATAAGTTTCATTCAGATACCGCAGTGCTCAGAGCTGAGGAAGCTCTACCCGTCCCCTAAATCTAATCTAATATAATCTAACCAAGGTCTGCGCTTGAACAAAAAGATGCGGCCTTGCAATTAACTTCCTCAAAACAAATTTGATACTCTTCACACATAGTAGAAAACTACCTACCTTTGAGATGCCAAGGTTAAATGGAACCCCACATCTCTGATCAAGCAAGATACTTGGGAGTGATCTTAGAAAAAAAAAAAAAAACTGAACTGGGGTCGCAACATACGCGAAAGATACAAGAAAGCCATGATAGCACTGTACTCGTGTAACAGGATTTTTGGCAAAAACTGGGGACCAAATCCTAAAATCATCACGTTGATGTATACTGGTATTGTCAGACCCATTCTATCATATGGCAATTGGGTCTGGTGGAAGGCACTGGAAAAATACACGCATTTAAAAACCCTAACCAAAGTACAAAGAACAGCCTGTATTAGCGTAACTGGTGCAATGAGAACTACACCAACCGCGAGCTTGGAAGTAATCCTCAATCTCACACCCTTTGATCTCTATGTTCAAGAAACTGCAGCAAAACAGCGCACTAAGGCTAAATCAGTGTAATATCTGGAAAACCAGCCAAACAGGACACGCACAGATTTTAAAACGATACGCAGACAACAATATCTGCTAATATATCGGATTATATAACTCCATAGCTGGACTTTAAAAAATCCTTCTCAACCAGCTTCCCCAATAGACAGGGTTGGGAGAATGAAGCAGCTCATATGAACGAGATGTCTACAACAATTTATACCGACGGCTCGAAAATGGAAGTTGGAACAGGTGCAGGGCAGGTATCTTTTCAGAAAGCCTGAATCTAGCCAGTTCCTTCAAACTTCCAAATCACAGCAGTGTTTTCCAAGGCGAGATATTGGCAGTTACAAACGCTGCAAAACAGGTGTCCATGATGGCGCTTTCACATGCTGATATCACCTTTTTCATTGATATCCACCAAGCAATAAAAGCGATTTCTGCCACTCTTGTCAAATCTCGGCTTGTTTCTTGCTGTCGCGAAGAGCTAAGGGTTCTTGGCACACAGCATAACGTTTGACTCTACTGGGTTCTCGGTCACAGTGGCATACCGGGAAACGAAAAATCGGGTTAACTAGCGAGAAAAGGACCAGAACTTGGTCCTTCTCTCATTGGTCAATCAATCAAGGTCCCACCCTGTGAAATTAAGCAGATCATTGGTAACAAAATAATACGAAAATCCAATGAAAGATGGGAATGGCTAGATTCCTTCGTCACTTCCAGGAAAATGCCAAAATACTATAAGAACGGATCTGAAAGGCTACTATCCTTGAATAGGCTTTCATTGAGATCGCTTATCAATATTATAGCAGAACGCAACCTGCTAGGCTTCTACAAAAGAAAATGGGTCTTTGAACAGATTACTCCTCTAAAAAGATGCCATGACGAAGACGAACATGAGGATACCACTCACTTCCTTTGTCACTGCCCAGCTATCTGCCACACCTGGAAAAAATTTCTAGGCCATTACTTCTTCAACGAACTAGAAGAATTATCAGACACTCCAAGAAACAGCCTGTTGAACTTCATTAAGGCCACAAAATGGTTAAAAATCGACCAACCATAGAGTCATTGGCTTATAGGACTTTACAATACAATAAAAATAAAAATATATAAAAATAAAATAAATAAATATAGTTAAGTTCAGGGATGGTTCAAAAGCCTGGTCCCTATATTCCGACGGGAATGGGATTGGGTTTGAAAATTTAGAAACTAGTGGACAGATTCAAAAAATTCTTTCAGCATTAGGATGGTACATTTTTTTCCAAAAACATAAACACACGAGAATGGTGAGCGAGAACGGAAACCTTACAACTTCGGATCTGGGCAACGCCGGGCGGCTCAGCTTGTAGGTAAATATATACATTTATCAATTAGATTGAAAGTTCAGTACAAATTTTGTTGTCATCACACAAAATTTGTACTGAACTTCTGAAGGATTTTTTCTAGTTTGAGTTTCTGTTTTCGTTTCATTTTCAGTTTCAGTTGGAACTACACACAGTAAGTATGCATTTCAGAACATCTCTTTTGATTTCAATGGCCCAATTGCGTTCAACCAGGCAACACCCGGGAACAACGAGGACCTTGTGTTTGCATTGCACACAGCCAAATACGGGCAATGTATTGTCTACACAGTGAATTGTACATAAAGTAAGTTTCGCGCAGTGAACCGTGCAGAGGCAATTAGTGGGCTGTGGCTACAAAACAAATTTTGTTGACAGACCACAAGCTGTTACATGGTTCACTTAACGAACATTCCAGTCAGTGGTTGTAAGCTGCCGCAGATTCTTTGAGTTTTTAATCGAATTTTAAGAAACAATAGGATGGATAACTTAAACGTTAACAATAAATTCTGAAGAATTTAAAAATCATCTTATATGATGAAGTCCGTTTTCTTTTCGAAGGCTACCTCAACACGAAAAACTGACACGTTTAAGTTCACGAAAACCCAAGAATTATTGTTTAAATGCTCTTCATTCTCATCGTATGACTGCTTGTTTCGGTTTTTTGTCTGGAAGGTTCATTCGACCTTACTTTTACCAAAATGAGGCGACTGCATGAATAGATTGAAATGATTAAAGATCGGAATCAGAAGAGATATGGAGCTTTTTACATTTTAGTCACCCAGAAAAGTGAGATTTCAGGAATGTATTGATGGGCTCGTATGAAGCGTCATAATTGGAGTCCCCCCTTCGAGCAACCCCCCAAAAATCGTTATTTTTCGTCGCGCCTAGATGCGACAACTTGTGGTAAACGTCAATTATGCTCATTATACCTCCACTTGGATACTCCACCTGGAGGGGACCTGCTAAATTAGTAAGTGCGAGTGTTGACAAAAGGCCGAAGAAGAAATAGATCAACACTATTATGCTGTGTGAGTAATGACTGACTGCCCGAACCTCAGTGGTCTACCAGAGCTTTTTGGGATTTTTCAGCGGATGTATTCGACTTACAGAATCAACGGTGGACTTCAGCAGACAAAATAGCAGAAACCCCTGAATCAGCTACTCCTACATATTTGGTTTAAAGATCTTTTAGGGTCTTTATGTACTAGGACAGGGTATTGAAGTAGAGATGGTAGTGGATGACCTCCTGGAGAGCCAACTGCAGCTCTCATACCACTGAAGCAGGGTACTTCTTCCGTATTATCCGACTCTTTATGTCCAAGGGGATACCAAAAGAACCTGACACTTATAGGTTGGGGTTTGTGCGTGGGGTTAACTACCGAACCACATAGAAACTACATGATCCCAAAACAATTAATAGCCTCCGATAACAATCATAATTCGACCAGTATAAAGTGGTTTAGAAGGAGAGAAGAAGGGAAGAATTCTCAAAAAGAAAGGAAGCAGCATGAGAAGTACTCGTTTGAGGAAATTGAGAGATGCCATGACAGGAATGAGACAATAAAGACCAGCAGGGAAATATAGTAATAGAGTCACAGTCGCAACTGAGGATCTGGAAAGATCACTTCTGCCGACTGCTTAACGGTGATGAAGACAGAAATTCCGCTGTCAGGCAGAATGCCCCATTCAACTTGGACGATGACCAAGAATGTCCTCCTGACCTAGAGGAAGTTAAGCTTGCCATATGCAAACTTAAATCAAATAAGACTGCAGGTGAAGATGGCTTGGACGCTGAGCCCTTCAAGGCAGCAGGAGATCAGTTGGAAAGGAGCATGCACCACCTGATCTGCGTGATATGGTTGGAAGATAGTATGCCCCATGAATGTAACGTCAGTATCGTATGCCCAATCCTAAAGAAGGGAAACCCTCACAATTGCGACTGTTGTAGAGAAATATGCCGTCACGTATAAGATCTTGTCTGCTGTAATATGTGAACGTCTGAAACTCCACATCAAAAACTTGATAAGTCCTTAACAATGTGGTTTTAGACCAGAAAAGTCCACCATAGACAAAGTTTTTCCATTACGGCAGATCTTGGAAAAAAACTCGAGAATGTAATATCGATATACACCGATCGATTTTATCGATTTCAAAGCCGCGTATGACAGTATTTACAGAGTCGAGCTGTACAGAGCCACGTTTAGTTTCGGCATCCCTGCAAAGCTGGTACGACTATGCAGGATGACTTTGGAGAATTCACGCTGCTCCGTCAAGGTCGGTAAAGAACTCACCGAGACCTTTGATGTTGAAAAAGGCTTTAGGCAAGGCGACAAGCTGTCATGCATTTCTTCAACATCATACTTGTAAAGATTGTAAGAAACTCAAACGTCAACACCAGAGGAACAATCTTTTAAAAGTCTGTACAATTACTCGCTTACGCAGACGATATTGACGTAATGGGAAGAAAAAAGCGTGATGTCATAGGTATACTTTTGCGAGCATTGAAACAGAAGCGGCAAATGAATATAGTTTTTATGTCAATGGTTATTTTTAGAGAAAGAGAGAGGGAAAATTGATTTGTAGATACCACTTTTCTTGCGACCTCATCCTTTCGGAAAAAATTCTGCCAATTTTCGCAAAACAAACGAGTTTGGTGACGCCATCTCCATTTTCAGACATCCACACTGACGTCATCCCTGGTTTTACTGTGATAAATGATTATAATAAAATGCTTTGTTGTTGTTCTCAAAGGGAAATTTTACTGTACTACCTCCTGGCTTAAGAAAATGATACTAACATCTATTGGAAGACCCTGTGACAGGAGAGCCGGAGGCAGATATTCAATTTGACTTGATACAAGACCAGTTTTAGCTGAAAATGATTCGAGTGCTTCCGGCAAACCAAAAGTCTAATTCCTAGATAGCAGAGTAAAAAAAAAAGTGTTGACTGCGAAACATGACAGTATTCCCTTATTAATCAGACAATTGAATGTTTTTGCCTTTATTTTGTGGGTTTTGCAAGTTGTGATGGATTCGATTGTAATGTGGTTAATTTTGGAGTTGATTTCAATGAATTTGACAGCTTAAACTATTCACACAAAAGAGATTGACAGTAGTCTTAAATCTTACTTTTCACCCCAAATTGTCCTTTCTTCTTTCACAAATCACTTCGTTCAATTAAAATTAAACCAACTTTTTCTCAAAGTGGTTTAATTTTATTAAATCAAAATATTGAAACTTTAATAATTAATCAATTTCTGTCGTCAAATATTATCTGCCACAAGGAGTTTCCATCTTTGCTTCACAGGTCAACATTTGATGTTAGAAGAAACACGAAAAACGCTATACTGCTCGGGGGGTTTTTCAGGTCGCTGATTATGGTGAGTGGTTTGGTTAACCTTCATCACATCAGGTTCAAGGTTATTGAAGGTCAAAGTGACTTAATGCGACCGAAAAAATCTGAAAAAATCATGCGTATGTTTTTGAGGTCCGTGAATACGATTCCGTAGTTTCTTTAGCCTTTCGCCTTTGTTTAAGGTCATTTTATGGTCATTTTAAGGTCAAATCGACATATTTTCACGAAAAATCTGCGAAAAATTTTTGCACATGTTTTTAAGGCTTCTACGTAGGATTCTGTTGTTAGTCTGACCATAAGACTTTGTCTCTAACCAAATAGCTCTTATGCAGTGGTCGCCTAAGACATTATCATATGGTAACTCGCTTATAAGGAATCCTTAGAATCATACTGTGTGTATTTTGTAAGTTTAAAATCTAATATAAAGATGTAGTTGCCCCTCGGGCACCTCCACGTGGTGACGGTGGGTCACGGAGTTGTCTCACTATCCGGCGAAGTCCCTGGGTTACGGCTTACATGCCGTCATGGCAACTACTCATAAAAAACTTACGAGACAGGATCACGGAAATCCGGAATCGGCGGCTGGTCAGGGTGGGAAAGCGAGCCCGCAGGCCGCAACGTTTTAAATGGAATTAATAAGAAAGTATTTCTCATTAATGGGGTGTTTAATGAGCTTGAAACTACACTTTCTCTATTCACACCTTGATTGGTTCCCTAAAAATCTTGGAGATTTTAGTGAAGAGCATGGAGAAAGGATGCATCAAGAATTGAGTGAATTGTACCAAGGTGTCTGGGGGATAAATATGTTAGCAGATTATTGCTGGAACCTTAAGCGTGATTCCAATAAAGCTCATAACAGAAAATCAAAAAGAAGATCATTTGACGAGAAACAAAAGCGTACTCGTTCAAAGTAGTATCCCAACGTGAGAGGCAATGGGACTCACGAAAATAAAGCACCCCAAAGGGATCGGAAATTTGCAACGTCCACGCAGTTGATTCTGGGTAACGCTAAGAGCAAGAACAGTGGGCGATCAACTGGCTGACTTCAAAGTCTTTGTGACTGAAAAAAACAGAAGCGCCTTGAAGATGGCAATAATCCATATCAACGAGCGGACTGCGAGTGAACTCTTGAAACACCCGATATTAAAAATAGGATGGTGCCAATGCAGAATAAGACGCAGAATAGAGGTCACGAATGCTTCAAGTGTCTCGGGTAAGGGCATGTGCAAGCAAACTGCACCGGACCTGATAGAAAAAAGCAAGAAATGTGCTCTAAATGTGGGAGTTCTGATCACAAAATGAAGGATTGCAATGAGCTTCCAAAGTGCTACCTATGCGCAACCGACGAAAATCAACCATGCCCAACGGATCACATACCTGGATCGGGAAAGTGCAAAGTATTTCGTCAGGCACTTGAATAGATGAAAATGGCCTCCTCAAAATGACCAGAATACTCCAAGCAAACGTCCACAGGAGCCAAACGGCGGACAACCTCCTGTTTAAGCTTATAAGTGCGAGCTACAAGCGGACGTCATAATCATAAGTGAGCAATATGCCATCAAAAACAAGCAAATCTGGGTCTCTGACGCACTCTCGGAACCGCCGCCTTATGAATTCCAAGCCAAGGCATGACCATTGAAAACAAAGGATCAGAAAGAGGCTTCACATGGATAAAAAGCACAGGAATCACAATAATCAGCGTATACCTTAGCCCTAATGATCGGATGGATGATTTCAAACAAAAACTAGGGGACTTAGATGATTTCATATGTGAGATCGATGGAGAAATCATAGTTGCCGGAGACTTTAACGCACGAGGACATGAATGGGGAATGCCAACTACGGACTCTCGAGGAAGGCAAATACTTGAGATGGCGGCGAGACGTGGCCTTAGCGTAGTAAATATAGGGAACACTCCAACTTTTAGAAGAGCAGGGCAAACAAGGAACAATACCTGACATAACCTTCGAAACAGAGGGTTTGATGTCCAAAATAAGGAACTGGAGGGTCATCGAAGACTACACAGGTAGCGATCAGCAATACATCGTTTTCGACATAGAGGAAAATCGCCAAAGCGTTAACCGAGAGGCAAACCAACCTGGTGGATGGAACGTCAACAGACTCAACGTCGACGTCTTGAGGAACAGAATTGATGATGGAAAGGACATTGTGCTACAATCGCTTGGAACAGCTGAAGAAATAGTTGAATCAACTATGCAACTCACTCGTCTGGCATGCGACTCTTCAATGCCCAGAAAGATATACTCAAATAGAAGAAAGAATCCTATCTACTGGTGGTCGGAAGAGATAGCCGAACTTCGTAGAAAATGTCTACGCCTTAGACGAAAAGTGACCAGAGGCAGAAGAAGCAAAAATGAAAATAGTGAGAGTGACGTTGAAGAATTCAGGACAGCGTGCCACGAATTGAAGAGAGCCATTGAGCTGAGCAAGAAACGAAAATGGGAAGAGCTGCGACAAGATATCAACAGCAATCCCTGGGGGCTAGGCTACAAGATCGTTATGAAAAAGTTTGTAGCTCAAAAACCCGTTGAAGATTTTAGCCCAGAAAAGACGAATCAAATTGTGGACACACTGTTCCCAACACATCCTATCAGGCAACTCGACACTCCTAGGCTGCAACAAGAAGAAATACCACCGTTCAACGAAGAAGAACTCAGAATTTTCATCTAACGCGCTGAAAAACAAAAAAGCTCCAGGGCCAGATGGCATTCCGGTGGAAGCATTGAAGCAAATCGCACAAAGCTGTCCCCAATTACTTTTAAAAATGTACAACAGCTGTCTAGCTGAAGGTATTTTCCCTAAGCGTTGGAAAAAGCAACGGCTTGTACTTATCAGCAAAAATAAGGGAAACTCGGAGTCTCCATCCTCATACAGGCCTCTGTGCATGCTGGACACAGCAGGCAAGCTCCTAGAAAAGCTATTGCAACCACGACTCATAGCCGCCATTCAAAGAATGGGAGACTTGTCTGAAAGACAATATGGCTTTAGGAAAGGACGCTCAACAATAGGGGCAATAGAAGAAAATGCTCAACAAGGCAGCCAAAACACCAAGAAAATTGTGCTGCTGGTAACACTTGATGTACGAAACGCTTTCAATTCAGCTCGATGGTCAAACATGATTGATGCACTTGAAGGAAAATTCCAAACTCCAGATTATCTCTTACGGATGATAAAAGATTATCTCAAAGAACGAGAACTTATCTACCAAACCACTGAAGGAATGATACGAAAAGATATCACAGCTGGAGCAGCACAGGGATCTATCATCGGACCAGACCTCTGGAACATCTCCTACGATGGCATTATCTGTATGGAAATGCCCGAAGACTGCTTTTTGGTTGGATATGCTGACGACGTTGCTGCGGTGATAACTGCAAGGGACACCGAAAGTGCACAGAGAAAGTTGAACCAAGTGATGCGAAGGACTAATTCCTGGATGGAGGAACATGGGCTGTCGCTGGCTACTGAAAAGACCGAAGTAGTAGTTCTAACGAAAAAACGAATTCCCACTGTCATCGATTTCCACATCGAAACCGAATTTATAAAAAGCAAAAACGTGGTAAAATATTTGGGAATAAAGCTCGACATGAAACTTTTGGGACCAGATACGAACGGCAGCTGAACGCGCATCAAAGGTTACAAGCCACTTATCTAGGCTGATGGCAAATGTAGGTGGACCATCCGCAAGCAAACGGAGACTTCTCCTGGCAACAACCCATTCAATTCTGCTGTACGGAAGCGAGATTTGGGCTGAAGCACTTAAACTGGAAAAGTACCGGAAACAACTAGCATCGGTACAGAGGCGCGGTGCCTTGCGAATAGCGAACGCGTACCGCACAGTGTCTGAGCCAGCAATCCTTGTAGTTGCAGGTGTCGTACCAATTGACCTCCTCTCAACACAAAGACAATACATACATGAAAAGAAAGCAGAAATCGGCGTGGAAACGGCGAGCGTGGAAGCAAAAGCGATCACACAGCAGAAGTGGCAAGCACGCTGGAAAAAAAAGAAGTCCTTCGTGTCAGTACGGAGATTCGCTGACAGACGACGCTTATCATATAGTGTTCGAATGTTGTAGATGGAAATCTCCCCATCAGGAAATAAATATAGTTATCGGAGTATTCTCAGCCCGAATAATATCATCCAGAAGATGCTGAGAAGAGAAGAGTTGGAGGCGAATCAGCCTATATCTGACGCAGATCCTGAAAACAAAGAAACAAGAAGAGGTAGCTGAGGAACAAGAACCTGCCACGTAGACTCACTAGAGTTAACAGAACTGAAGTGGTTGAAAGTATACTTTCAGTAAGGTCAAATGCCATAGGTCTCGATCAAATGCACCCTTCTTTCTTAAAAATAATTCTTCCAATTGTACTGCCTCATATCACACACATTTTCAACACCATTTTGACAACCGGTGAATTTCCAACCGACTGGAAACTAGCAAAGGTCTTACCCATATACCCAAGAATGCTAAGTGCACTGAATTTAGGCCCATTTCAATCCTGGCATTTCTTTCAAAAGTTTTTGAAAAGATCTTAAAAAAGCAAATCACTGATTTTATTAAGGCTCATAATCTTTTGACTACCAGACAGAGTGGTTTTCGGGAAAAGCATAGCTGTGTGACTGCCCTACTAAATGTCATTGAGGACCTTCGACAAGCATTGGATGAAGATAAAGTAATTTTTTTAGTTCTTCTAGACTTCTCCAAAGCATTTGACACAGTGGTTCACTGTAAACCTGAAGATAAACTTCGCCAGCAGTTTAACTTCTCATCTGAGGCTATAAAGCTAATTTCTTCCTATTTAACCGGCAGAATGCAAGCAGTTGAAATAGGTAATAGTTTATCTGACTTTCTTCCTGTAGCTAGCGGAGTGCCACAGGGATCAATCTTAGGTCCGTTGCTTTTTTCAATTTATGTAAACGATATTCCCTTTGTCATTCATAACAGCTCATTACAAATGTATGCCGACGATGTTCAGCTGTACCTCAGCTGCGCTCTTGGTCTCATTGAAGACGGTGCTTACCGAGTGAACCAGGACCTTGAAAAACTTTCGCACTGGGCTCAGATCAATGGACTGAACTTAAATCCTACAAAATCCAAGTGTTTGGTGGTATCTAAAAAGATTCTTGACTTGTCACACTTCCCTAGAATAATCTTGAATAACTCCAATCGAGATCTATACTTGTTGGTTCGACTTAGGTAGCGTCTGCGTTTGATAGTTTGTTTTATGTGTTTTTGTGAATTGTAATGTCGGGTAAATTTCGGGTCGATTTAAGCAACATTAGGGGGTTGCGATCGAATTTCTTTGCTGTGTACGCTCACACTGCAAAATGCAGGCCAGCTGTTTTGGCACTAAGTGAAACACAGGTGGGTGTTGGTTCTGATCCCTCAGAATTCAACCTGCCTGGATATAGCTTAGTGCCACTATTCTTTTCCTCCCATGGCCTCGCCGTTTATGTACGGAATGATATTGCTTACCCAGCTTCTACCACAATACGGCCTTTGTTCCAATACGAACTTTAATTTCATGTGGTTAAAATTCACCGTCCGTAAGCAAATCATTCATTATTGTTTTATTTATAGAAGCCCCAATTTAGATAGCAATTCAACCTCTAACGAGTTTGATGCGCTATCTGAGTCCATAATAAGAATTGTCTCCCTTTATCCTCACACTGAAATCGCAATTGCGGGTGATTTCAATGTACACAATTCTGGTTGGCTTCGACATTCTGGCCAGACAACACCCGAAGGAAAATATGTTGAGATTTTCGCTGAGTTTAACGAACTAACTCAACTTGTTGATGAGCCCACTCGGGTTCCAGATATTGAAGGCCAAGCGGCCAACACTCTTGACTTATTTCTCACTTCTCATCCCGAAAAATACAGGGTTGTAGTATCATCTCCTTTAGGCAAATAGGACCATTGTGTCATATCGGTAGATTTTTCGTTTTCCGTCACGGTAAAAAAAGATAAAGTCCCCAAAAGAACTGTGTGGCAATACGAGAAAGCCAATTGGGACGGCCTGAATAATTTCTTTCGAAATTTCAATTAGTCATTGTGCTTTCTCGACGGAAACGTTGATGCATCAGCTGATGTGATATCTAACGTAATTCTCAACGGCATGAAAAATTTTTGTTCCTCACAGATTAAAAAGTATCATCCCCAAAGAGAATTCGTGGTTTGATTCAAGCTGTAAGGAGGCGATTAGGGATCGGGAAAGTAGTTTTCGAAAATTTAAAGACAACCCGACTGTAGAAAATCGAAATTTGTTCAAACGGGCTAGAAATATCTGTAATGCTCAAATGCAAAGGGCTAAGTTTTTACATGACCAAAAAGTAAGGCAAAAAATACTATTGTGTCCAAAAGGAAGTAAAAACTTTTGGTCTTTTGTCAAGAACATTAAGAACTCGACCACGTCATCGGTCCCAACGCTCGTCTTCAATGACTCTCCGTATGTCAGCTCCATCGACAAAGCCAATTTGCTGGCAGCTCAATTTGCTACCAATTCGACACTTCCTCATAGCATATTGGCTCCACCTGAGCTGGAGTCTGCAAATTCTTTGATGAAGCAGATATTTTTTCGAACTCGCTCGGTTGCGAGAGTCCTCAAAGATCTCAACATACATAAATCCGCTGGTCCAGATGGTATCCCCGCCGTTATCTGAAGAGGTGTTCTTCTACGCTGGCAAAACCACTGCGTAAACTTTTCCATCTTTCCTATTCTGCTGGGATTTTTCCGAGCAGATGGAAAACTGCATTTGTCCAGCCGGTCCCTAAAAAAGGCGAATCTTCCTCCCCTTCCAATTACCGTCCAATTGCACTAACGTCCCTTCTTTCCAAGGTCATGGAAACGTTGATAAACCGTCAACTTATGAAATATCTTGAAGAACGAAAGCTTCTTAATGACCGTCAGTACGGCTTCCGTAGCAAACGGTCCACTGGTGATTTGATGGCTTATCTCACCGAAAAGTGGAACCAATCTTTACATTGTTTTGGAGAAAGTAAGATTATTGCGCTTGATATTTCTAAAGCATTTGATAGAGTTTGGCATCAGGCTCTTTTATCGAAAATGCGTGCTTTTGGTATCGATGAGTCTCTTCTTCGTTGGATTAGAAATTACCTTTCCGACCGTTCAATACAAGTTGTGTTGGATGGCTTCAAGTCTGATACCCACTTCATAAATGCTGGTGTGCCCCAGGGCTCCGTTTTGTCTCCGACTCTCTTCCTCATTTTCATTAATGATCTCTTGTCTGAAACTTCTAATCCTCTTAACTGTTTTGCTGACGACTCGACCCTCAGCTTTTCATATTCGTTTCCAAATTCACGTCCCTGCTCTTCGGATGTGGAATTGGAACGGTTGTGTGTAAACGATGATCTTCGTTGGAATGACCACATATTTGAAGTCGCCAAAAACGCTGCTAAATGCTTAGGTTTCTTGAGACGATGCAGGAAGTTCTTCACCCCTTCTGATTTGGCTACAATTTATAAGGCCTTCATCCGCCCAAAAGTGGAGTATAACTCTCATATCTGGTCAGGTGCTTCTCAAACATCTTTGCGCCTACTTGATAGGGTACAAAATAGAGCGTTAAGATTGATAGGTGATAGTTCAATCGTAGAATCGATTGATTCTCTTGGACATCGTCGAAACGTCACCTGTCTCTCTCTCTTTTATCGCTTTTTCCACAAACAGTGCTCTAGTGAAATAGCCAGCTGCATTCCCCCCTTGAAACAATTTAGCCGCAACACCCGCCTCGCTAGGAATGCTCATCAGTTCTGCCTTGAGCCCAACTTCGGGCGTACAGTCAAGTATAGAGATTCTTATTTTAGTCGCACCACCCGAATGTGGAATGCTTTACCTGGCTCTGTGTTTCCCCTGCATTACGATTTACAAAGATTCAAAAGCAACGTGCATCGGTGTCTCCTTTCAAATCCTCTCCTATTTTCCTAAATGCTCGCACTGTGTTTTTATAACATTATAAAGGTAGTCATAACCCCTTGATGTGCACGCCAATTATATAAAAAAAAAAAAAAAAAACTTCATTGTTGACTATGGGGATTCTGCTCAGAATCTTGGAATAATCTTCACGCGCAATCTGACTTGGGACAAGCATATTAACAGCACAATTGGCAAGGTATATGGAGTGTTACGAAAACTCTGGGTATCTCAGACATACACGCCCATTAAAACGCGTACAATGCTTGTAAAAAGTTTAGTTCTTCCCATTTTGACCTATGGTTGCGAAATCTTTTCTAGTTTTAACTATTCGTGCAAGAGAAAACTTGATGTTGTTTTTAACAACACTATTAGATACATCTTTGGCCTGCGAAGATATCATAGAATATCGCATCTCGCAAATGTTCTACTCAATATGCCACTCGAGAGCTACTTTAAGTTTCGCACTTTATCCCTGCTCTCAGACATTCTGCTCACACATCAACCACCCTATCTGTTTGAAAGAATTACAAGGGCTTCTTCTGCGAGGTTTCACCAGCTAATCCACCCACGATACGCCTCCTTGATATCTGAACGTCAATTTTTCATCAATGCTACACGTCAGTGGAATTCGTTACCTCTTACAATCAGGGAAATAAGTAGCAATAAATGCTTTAAAACAAAATTGCGACAGTTTCTATCAGTATCTTGAAAATTTCTTTCCATTTCCACTTTTCATCATTTTATATACATTTTTTTTTCTCTTCCTTTTTTTTATTTTTTATTTTTCTTTTCTTCTTACATTTTTTTACTTTTCAATATCACTTCATTCCTATCTTCTTTATTTTTCTCATCCAATTGCTCTCATTGTTATAATTTAATAGGTTAACACTAGTTTATAAGATATTTTATCTTAATGTGTATGGCCTTATCGAAATAAAATAAATACTACTAAACAGTCATTGACTTGAAAGAATATCTATGTTTGCATGCTTTGAACTATTCCTTGAAAAATTACAACCCCGTACAGATTTCCGGAATTCCTTCAATAGCTACAGGAAAGGTTTCTCTTTAAAGACACTCCATTCAAAGAACACAATAAAACACCCACTTAAGCAGCATCTAACTGCAATCAATAATCTTTTCCCATTCAAAAAATAATCCTCTCAACCATCCCCGCAGCCATTAAACGTTTCTTTGCTCATTTTCCATAAAACTGTTCTCGCAACCAACAAACTTAATATCTTTTTCGAACATAAAAGCTCAGCAAAAGGTTTCCCAGCTATGTAAGTACATCCTCTGCTGTCTGCTCTATTATCCTTTAAGAGTTAATTATTTTTTCAACGATGACTTACTAAATACCAACTACTGCCAAGCACATCCCCAACAATATCCTCTTTGCTAACCGTTAAATAAAATTCAATTTCCCTTTAAAGCATTTAAAATTCATGTCAAGAGGATGTGCGAGCATGAGTGTGTCTGTCTATTCTGTATAGTCAAGGAAGGAAAGTAAATATGTTTGTTATCAGCTAATGACATATTCATGCAGTTTCAAAACGGTAAACACGTGTGTGTCGTGTATGTCGAAAACCTACCTCATGAGATGTAGGGCAGCACCAAAGTCTTCAATAGTCTGCGATTCACTTAATGCGATAGCAACTTTTTCAACTCCTCCAAGCGGCGATAGTGCATCCCGGGCCTTGCTTCCGAACAACTTTTCCAAATAATTGGGACCATGAGAGGCTATTAAGCTCTGCAAAAACGATGCCGTTTCCTCAACAGGTGGTCTCTTTGCTAAACGATGAAAAGAAAAACAGGAATAAAAAAGAAAAGAAAAGAGAGAAATATAAGTTTAATTACAAATCAATGAATCCTGTTGTTAAACAAAATTCTTAATGAAAAAGAAGAGTAGTAGAGGAGCGGAGTAGAGGCTAATTAAAGAGAAGCTCCAGTAATTTTATATTTTTAAAACTTTCTCGGAACGTGCAGTGTTTTTAATTAATTTCTCGTTTGGCCTTTTTGAAATAAAAGTTTCAAGGGACTCCCATAAGTTCTTTTGCCTTGTATAAGTTTCGAGAAGAAAAACAGGAGTTGGAAGAGGCCAATTTATTGTCAAAATGTTTTTTTCTTTTTGTTGAGAAACCAATACGTTCTGCTCATAGAGGCAGACATTAACAATAACAAAGTTTCCAAGGCTGTCAAAGAAAAAATTTCCCAAAGAAAGAATCAAGTAGATACCTGGCCCTGGCCTATCACATGACATATTTTGCTAAAGCAATAACTTCCTCACAGTTTATCGACGACAGTTTAATTAAAACGATATCGAATAAAGATCGAAGGCGTAAGTTCCATCACTTCTGACAGGCAGACAAAAATAGTTGATTGTCGGCTTTTCCCTTATTTTATTTTTTTTATTTTTCAATCAACTATTGGCATTGAGAGTGGATTCATTCAGTTGACGTTGGGCAATTTGGGGTTGAATGGGAAATAAGTCAATAAGTAAAATATAAATGAGGGTAGAAGGTTGTCTTATTTTGTATTCAAAGAACCTACTATCCAGTCATTCAAAGTCTATTTGGATTGATGGACTTCACTTGATTAAAAGGATTCAATTTAAACAGAGTTGAAGACCAAATAAGTGTCCCAATAAGTGCCACTAAGTCCAAATTGATCAAAAGGAGAGTTCCAAAAAGTTTGATAATTTAACAATCTGATTTAAAATAGTCGATGTAAATGATGTGAATGCATCATCAAGGGACTTGTCTAACAAATTCTTGATGGATAACATGCCCACATGACATTCTGCTTGACAAATTTTTATCCCTAAAAAACCTCCCCCAAACCAATTTAAGAACCAAAGCTCTTTAAGAAAGAACACTTGGGAATATGAATTTCTTGCTTCGAGCGTACCTAACTAAAGTTCCAGTGTTTACATAAGGATGTAAATTTTGTTTGAGAATTCAGTTTCAAAACTTTCTTACTTTCAACAACTCAAAACTTAAAAATTCATGCTGTTCGTTACTGGAACTGCTGTTCCTCACTTGTATATTTCAATGCAGGGGACTTTATTTCACTGAAAATGTGTATTCAATTCTTAGAGCATCCTGAAGCAGGGCATAAGCTTATTACATACAATTCCTTTCGAGTCGTTCCAATAGTGGCAGTATTCATTTTTAATTGGACGATAATTTGGCATTCATAGTTAAAACCCCTTTGGAAATAACTAGTTTAAGAAATTGTGTATCGGAACAGTGAGCTGTGATGGTTGAGAGTATTACAGTTGGGTGTTGGGAATTGATTTAATGTTTGAATAAGTAAATTATTAACTTGTCCAGATTCGATGTATACAACTAACAGTGGTTGAACCCATTTATAAAAGAAGTGTGAGTGCGGATAATTCAAATACGGCAGAATCGAAACTTAAATAAAGGCAAGGCGACTACGAAAGCCCAGACAAAGATACATAGATACCAATTCCTTTTTTTAATTTCATTTGGTTCAAATTTTCCATCAACAAGCACATCATCCACTACTGTTTTCTTTATCGAAGTCCAAACCTTGACAGAAATTCAACTTCCTTAGAATTTGATGCTCTGTCAGATTCCATCCAAAGAATTGTCTCCCTGTAACCTCGATCTGAAATTGTCATTACGGGCGATTTTAATATTCACAATTCTTCTTGAAGTAAGCTTCCGGGAATACAAAGCCAACCCAACTGAGGAAAATCGGAAAAAGTTTAAACAAGCCAGGAAATCCAGCAATGTCCATATTCGACGAACGAAATTTTTACATGATCAAAAATTAGGGGAAAAAATACTACAATGTCCCAAAGGTAGTAAACATTTTTGGTCGTTTGTTAAGAACATCCGGAACACAACAACATCTTCGGTTCCGACGCTCGTTTCCAACGACACAACCTTGGTTAGCTCTCTTGAAAAAGCTAACCTTTTTGCGAAGCAGTTCGCCGCCAACTCAACACTTCCAGAAAGTGTTATGGCTCCTCCAGTACTTGAGCGCGTGAACGATTCCATGGAACCAATCAACTTTCAGACTCGTACAGTGGCAAGAGTCTTGAAAGATCTCGACATTCATAAATCAGCTGGCCCGAATAGTATCCCTGCTATAGTTCTGAAGAGGTGTTCTTCCACGCTGTTAAAACCACTGCGTAAGCTTTTCCATCTGTCCTACTCTCCAAGTTCTCTTCCCGAGTGGATGGAAAACAGCATTTGTCCAGCCAGACCCTAAAAAAGGCGAATCTTCCTCACCCTTGAACTACCGTCCAATTGCATTTACTTCCCTTCTTTCTAAGGTCATGGAAACGCTGATCAATTATCAGCTTAAGAAATATCTCGGAGAACGAAAGCTTCTTAATGACCGACAGTATGGCTTTCGTTGCAATAGGTCCACTGGTGATTTGATGGTATATCTCACCGAACAGTGACACAAGCCTTTACATCGATTTGGTGAAAGTAAGATTATTGCGCTTGATATTTCAAAAGCATTCGATAGAGTTTGGCATCAAGCTCTTGTAGATTAGATTTTTAGATTAGATTTATTTTTATTTGTTAACGTTGTTTTCAAGATTTTGTACAAATTAACAAAAATAACAAAAGCATGGCTTTACTGCCGTCTGCCTAGTTGACAAAACATAAAAAAAAAAAATTGCAACATTTTATTAAAGAAAAAAGATTTTAGCTCCTACTCTTAATACTGATACTGATATATGTAAAATTTAAAAACATTCCTTTATAATTTTGTTCCGATAAGTTAAAGCTAATCTGCAATAACTGAATAATTTTTTCACCTCCATGTTATTGAGCAAGTCTACAATTTGACTTTGCGTTAAGGTATTACTTCCAAATGCATTTCTTCTTATTTCCTTAAGAATTGGACATTTTCCCATAAAGTGAAATATATCCTCTCTTTCTTCCATATTACATAAAGAGCAAATTATGGGTAAGTCCTCCCTATGTGGCACGAAGTTAAGTTGAATAAGTTCTCCTCGCAGCTTTAACATCATTGATATTTCGGCAATACTGTTACCGTCTGTAAAATAGTTCTTTTCTTCCAAATTGTGGTTTAGCTTAGAGTAAAGTTGCCTGTACAAGGATCCAGTGGCATCGTTCATATATTTCTCTCTCTGATTTATGTCTGCCATAGAAATAAGCTGATATAGAGAGACTTTCATTGCATCTATATTAGAATAATCCAGATTCAATTCCATTCCCACGTTTCTAGCTAGCTCCATCCAATCACCATACCAACTGTTTTTCGTTCGAATAACTTGAATAGCTGCTATCTTTGGAAGCCGGTGACTATCCATCTTCATAACTTTCAAGATATAATCCACTTGCATCTTCAGAGTCTGGATGAAAAGAGGAGACAAACCTGTTTCCAACATAATTACGTAGTTGGGCGTGTTGTGCGGCAATTGAAAAATTCGCTTGATATAATATCGAAGAAGTTTTTCCACAGATTCATACTGTTTTGCTCCCCAAGTTTGAACTGCGTAAAACAAAACTGACCTTGATATTGCCTCAAATATCTTGTACTTACTACTATGGGTGATATTTTTGTTGTAGAAACATTTATTCCAAGTTGCGTTGATTGCGACCTTAGCCTTCTGCAGTTTCTCTTTTAAATGATTTTCCATACTTAAGTTTCGCATGAAGTACACTCCTAAATACTTGAACTGCGTGACGACTTCAATGGACTCACCATTGTAATGCCATTTTTCGTTCGCACAGTTTCGCCCTCCTCCGCTTCGGAAAATTAAAATCTTAGACTTCTCTAAATTCAAAATCAAACTCCATAGCTTGCAGTACTGGTAAAGACGGTTTATCATTAATTGTAGCGATTCAGGTGATGATGCAAAAAGAACAATGTCATCCGCAAATAGCAGTGCTTTTATCGAATGTCCAGCGTAATCGATACCACAGGGTAAGAAGTCTACAAGGTCCTCAATAAATAAGGCAAACAGGCTTGGACTCAATGTACAACCCTGTCTGACGCCAGTTTTTGTCTTAAATCCTCTTGAAAGCTCTTCACCATTCCATACCTTCGATATTGTGTCATCGTATAGATTTTCAATTACTCTTCCAAACTTCCATGACATACCGATACTATAAAGCTTGTAAATTAGCGCTTGCCTATTCACCATATCGAATGCTGATTTAAAATCAATAAAAAACGTATACAACTTCTTGCCTTTATGGAGATATGATTCCGCAATGCTTTTAAGGACGAAGATATGGTCGATTGTCGAATAACCTGCTCTAAAACCTGCCTGAAACTCCTTCAAAAGTTTGTATTCCTCGATCCATGTATTCAACCGTTTTTGTAAAACAAGTGTGAAAATTTTGTAAGAAGCATTCAAAAACGATATCCCTCTATAATTGGATAATTCGGATAAACTACCTTTCTTATGAATCGGGAAAATAATGGATTCCTTGAATTCTCGAGGTATGAATCCAGTTTCCATAACGTTGTTGAAAATATCTGTCAACCTGTTGACAAGTTCTAGTGTGCCATATTTATAAAACTCAGCAGATATGCCATTTGGCCCAGATGCTTTTCCATCCTTCAGCTTTGAAACTACCGAAATCACTTCTTCCTGTCTTATTCCAGCATCCAGTACTTCGTTTACAATGCGTGGAATAGAGTAATGGAAATTAAGTTCCTCTTGGCCAGGGTTTAACAAAGTTTCGAAGTGCGTTGCTAAGAGACTTGGGCTGATACTACTGTGAATGGTCCATATTTTTCCGTTGAGATGTCTTGCTAGGTTCCAAAACTCTTTTGAAGTCCGACAAAGAGCCAATCGTCTAGATTCAGCTTCGAAGAACTCTGCTTTTTTTCTTTTACATATTGTTTTGTAAAAACTGTTGGCTAGTAAGTACTGATTTTTAAAATAGCTATCACTTGAAGACCTGTAGGCTCTCAGCCAACCGAACGATTTTTCTCTAGCTTTTACACACTCAACATCAAACCAGGGTCTAGTATAATTTTTCCACGTGCTAGCATTAGGTGACACAGTTGTGTAAGAATCTTTAATAATTTGATCCAGCAGACCAAGGTCACAATTTACTTGTTCATTTAGTCCCCTTTCCAGCCTTATCTGGTAGTTCACTGCTTTTGCCTGTTTCCATTTTAATTTAGGGAAAGTATTGATCGGTCTCGTTTCTCCAGCTTCCATTTCAGTATTCTCAAAAGTCAATACCATCGGTAAGTGGTCGGAATACACTACACTTTCAATTATCATATCCACAATAAAGTCTGTCCATTCGCTACCTATGAGACAATAGTCAATCACCGAGCTTCCCTGGCCTCCAATAAAAGTGAACTCTCCCTCCATATCCGACAACGTTGTACCATTAAGAATCCTTAGTCCATAGGAATCACATAGATCAATTAGCCTTATGCCTCTTGTGTTACAGATTGGATCCTTAGATTTTCTCTCAATTCCGAGTGCGTTGTTTTCGTATCCGTTTTCTCTTCCTATCCTTGCATTAAGGTCACCTACTATCAAAATATCAGATGTTTTGCCTTGTGACATAATTTTTTCCAACACCTCAAAATCGTTGTTCCATTGGTTGCAGTTGATGTAAATTGGTAAAATGCGATAGAAGTTCCCACTAATTTGTAGCTTGACATACATAACACCTTCACATACCTCAAAGGAACATTTAATATTTTGGATGTCTTTTTTCCAGCCGAAATAACATCCTCCACTTGCTCTACCTCTTGAATGCAATCTAATAGCGGGTACCCAGATAAATTCAAAATTAACAAATTTACTTTCAAAATTACTTAAGTTAGTATCAGTTACAAAAGTTTCATACAGAAACACAAATTCAAAATGATTTACAAATATATAAAAATCAGTAAAAATAGACTTATTATTTAATCCTGCTACGTTATAGGAAAGAATTTTATATTTAAAAGTTCTAAAAGCAGTTTTATTTTTCAAAGTTGTTTCTAAATTATTTTTAGTATGGCAGACGGCATTACAACTAAAAACGTCTCGTGAAAACACTCTCCACAGTTTGAGAAGGCCTGATGTCATCTTGCCTTTGGCTTCCACCATAAACATGTCTGTCCTCTAGTACAGCTGTCAGATCAAAAGTGTCACCCGCCAGCTGTTGCAGCATCAACAAACCATCATTTGCATCCAAAACCAATTTGTCATTTCTATCGAAATAAAATTTTTTTTGATTTATAAAAAGCGTTTCGCCTCTTATTTGGCTATTTATGTTCTTGTTTTTTGATGTTAAATGTGTTCTTAGTTTGTTCAAACGTCTCCTTCTCTCTCTCGCAGCTGCCGGATAGTCTTTGTGTAGTGTTGTCCCAGTGTTTATTAATTTTGTTTTTGCTCGCAGTATTTGAAATACATCTTCCTTGCAAGACATTTCAACTATTACGTTGGAAGTTCTGCCTCTCGAGCCAACTTGACGTGCAGAACTTATCTTAGAGTTGTTCGTTGTCTGCAATAGATCCAAACAAATTGCTTTAGCTCTCTCCACCGCATCCTGAGTTTCATTGGGCATTGCACGTTGTAGATGCACGACCAAATTCTTCTCGTTTGTTTTTTTTTCCAGCACTTCAATTTGTTTTTCCAGCAAAACACACTTTGACTCCATTTTGTTTAGTTTTTCCGTCAGATCTTCATTGTTTTGTTTCAAAGCAGAAATCTCAGCGCTGATTCCCTCAATGTCAGCCTTTGTTGCGACGTCCTTCAACTTGACATCCAGCAATTTCGCCATCGAGTTTTGGAAAATTTTTTCCAAATCCGAGACTGGTAAATTACCAACAGGCGTATTGTTTTCAGACTTATTGGATGTTGTAGGTTTTGCCGGCGACGATGACAAATCCGTAAATGGTCTTTTGGATGGGTTCGATTCTTTCAATACGGGTGATCGATGCATCGTAAAACTTCTAAATTTATTGCTTGAATAGAAACCCACCCAAGGATTTTTTATCAGAATGATCTTCGATTGATCAGCTTTATGAAAAACTATTTACTTATGAAACACGAACGGTTTTTAATATAAAAACAAATTTCTTTCGCAGGAGCTCTAAATTTCACAGACTTTGTTAGTTCGGACAGAGTTGCCAACCCAAGCAAGCTCTTGTATCTAAAATGCGTGCATTTGGTTTCGATGAGTTTCTTCTTCGCTGGATTAGTAGCTACCTTTCTAACCGTTCATTATAAGTTGTTTTGGACGGCTATAAATCTGAAACCCACAAAATAAATGCTGGTGTACCCCAGGGCTCCGTTTTGTCTCCGACACTTTTTCTTATTTTCATTAACGATCTTCTGTCTGAAACTATTAATCCACTAAATTGTTTTGCCGACGACAGTACCCTCAGCTTTTCATATTCGTTCTTAAGTTCACATCCCTCATCTTCGGACGTGGAACTAGGGCGGCAATGTATGTTAAGTTTATTAAATTCTGATCTAGACAGCATTGTCCAGTGGGGAATAAAAAACCGCGTTGAATTCAATGCTTCAAAAACTCAATGCTGTCTTTTGTCGTTGAAGCGAAACTTACCTCCTTTGCCACTATCCATGAGTGGCTCTTGCATTGTTGAAACAGAACAGCTTTCAATCCTCGGTATGTGCATTACCAACCACCTCTTGTGGAATAACCATATACTTGAAATTGCCAAAACAGCTGCAAAGTACTTAGGCATTCTTCGACGATGCAAGAAAGCAGCAAAGAAACTGGCAGTCATCTACAAAACGTACATTCGTCCTAAGATGGAGTATAACTCCCATTTTTGGGAAGGTGCTCCTTCAACCCACCTCAATCTTTTGGACCGTGTTCAGAGAAGAGCCTTTAAAATGATTGGATATACGAACACCATCGAAACTTTCACGACACTCGAACATCGTCGTAATGTTTCGTATCTTTCCTTATTTTATCGTTTTTTGTACAGACAGTGCTCTTATGAGATTGCCAGATGCATTCCTCCCCTTAAACAATTCAACCGTAAGACTCGCGCTTCCAGGAATGCCCATCAGTTTAGCCTTGAGTCCAATTTCGGACGTACTGTTAAATACAGAGATTCCTTCTTCAGCCGTACCACGCGAATGTGGAATGTATTGCCCAGCTCTATTACAATCTTCAGAAATTTAAAACTAATGTGCATCGGTATCTCCTTTTAAACTCTCTCCCTTTTTCCTAACGCTCGTACTGTGTTACTTAACATGTTAAGGGTAGTCACAACCACTTGAGTGCGCACAAAATATAGAAAAAAAAAAATCACTTGTATTGTACATTTTTTTTCATTTCATTTTGTTTTTTATTCATTCATATAAATTACTTAAAGCTAGATACAATTATACAAATTAAATTAAATTGAATGAAGTAAAAATAGTAATCATTCTTTAACTTATAAAGTTAGTGTTGAATGACACGTTCCAATAAATAATTTTCAATAAAGGTCTGATGTGGGGTGACAATCAGTACTAAGTAAATTCATTATTATATTTATATTAAATGAACACAATATTTCAATCTAGATGCAATTATTTAAATTAAGATACAAAAGTAGAATTAAAAGATAAAAATGAAGAAAAAAGCAAAAAACGTAAGAAAAAATAGAAAAAAATCAACTTAACAATTTCAAAAGGTAAATTAATTATTGTTATTTTGTGCTGATAATTAATTTGGGATTCTTAAAATGGATTCAATGTGCTCAATTTCAACAGTGAAAAGCCAGTCCTTGACTTTTTTCAAAAAGGAACTCAACCGGGTAGTGTTTCTGACAAAAACAGGCAGTTTATTGAAAAATTTAGGTGATGTAGCAATGTAAAAAAGTGAAAAATGTGTTCTACGAGTGAAAGTGAGAATTTCTACTGGGGATGTTGCCACTTTGTTTAAAAAATTCTTTAAGTACTTTAAAAACATAGAGATGTCTCATTGGTAGAACTTGCAATTCCTTGTATAGAGGCCAACTTGACGCTAACCGATTTTTATTACAAATAATTCTTATCAAGTGTTTTTGAGCTATCAAAAGAGGTCTAAAATTATTAGCATAGCACCCATCCCAACTGGTTATACCATATTGAAGTTTTGACTGTGCAAGACCGTTATAAATACAATTTAATACTTTTTTTGAGCAAAATGGTTTTATAAGATACATTTTCCGAGAAACCAACATCATATGCGATTTTAAAGTGCGAGTATGATCCTTCCAGTTCAAATTTGAATCAATTAAAACCCCTAAATATTTAAAATGCAATACTGATTCAATTTTAAAACAACTATTGGAGCATTGAAATCTAGGATTAAAATTGCTCCTACCACACTTGTGAATAGGTAGACAAAATCTTTTGCAGTTATGGGCATGAAAGTATAGGTTGTAATCAGGAAGACTAGATTAGATAAAGATTTTATTGCATTTTCAAATTCTGTACACATTAACATTTTTAAGTTTTAACAAATCTTTTATGACATGGCAAAAGCCGTCTGTCAGAATGACAATTTTTGAAAACATACTTTATTAATAATTGTGCATTAGATGTTTTTTTTAAAATTATAGCTTCAGATTTTTACAAAACAAATAATAAAAATAGGGCGTATATTATTAAATTTGACTAAGCTAGAATTCTTCTCTTAAAATTTTGTTTCTATAACTAAGCGCAGCTTTGGTAAATTTATACAAATCTGTCCAATTTCTTCCGTTGAGCATATCAAGAACTTCTTCCTTTGTATAAATGGTCTTTCCAAGATATAATTTTCTCAGCTCTATAAGTATTGGGCAGACTCCTATGAAGTGCATTATATCTTCCCGGGTGTTCATATTACAAAGACTGCATTGTATGGGTAGGTCAGGTCGGTGTGGCATGTAGTTTAACGGCAAAAGTTCTCCTCTTACTTTAAAAAGTGTTGATATTTGGTCAACTCCGGCGTTTACAACGAAATAGCTTGTCTTGCTTGTATCCATATTCAATTTTGAGTAGTAATCTCTATATACGGATGAACGAGCTTCTTCTATAAATGATTCATGTATCTTTTCATCCAGTACACTAAGAATGGTATATAGTTAATTTTTCATCTGCTGAGAGTTTCCTATTTCTAAATGTAGAGGACAATCCGTTCTTTCGGCCAGTTCCATCCATTGTTCGAAGCAAGCTAATTTTTTTTCGAGTGCAATTGTTGCTACAATCCTAGGTAGACGTGTTGGTTTCATATTCAGAACTTTAAGGATATAGTCGAAGTGGAGTTTCAGCGTCGTGATGTACATTGGTGAGAGTCCTGTCTCAATGTGCAGCATATACGTGGGAGTTGTCATAGGGAGGAACAGTATTCTTTTCAGAAAAAATCGCAGGAGCTGTTCCACAGAGTCATTTTGTTGGTATCCCCATACCTGTGCTGCATATAGTAGAATTGCTCTGGCTGTTGATTCAAAGATCTGGTACTTTGCTCGTAGACTGATGTTTTTGTTTTGCATACATGTTCTCCAGGTGGAGTTTATAGCTGTTTTCGCGTTCTTGAGTTTTTCATCTAAATGCACCTTCATGTTGTTATTTGAGGTTAATGTCAGTCCAAGATATTTATAGCGCTCCACTATCTCAACTGGTTCTCTTTCGTATCTCCACACATAATTTCCATGTCTCTGCCTCTTTCCTCTGCCGAAGACCATTATTTGTGATTTACTCCGATTTACTGTGAGATTCCAAGTTTTGCAATATTCTTCGAGTTTAGTGATCATCATCTGGAGTTTAATTGGGGTATCAGCTAGAAGTACGATGTCGTCTGCATACATCAACACTTTTATTCTAAGGTCACGCATTTCAATTCCCCCATTTAAATATGTCACTATATCGTTCAAGAACAAAGTGAATAACAGCGTACTCAGTGTGCATCCTTGTTTTAGTCCTGTGGATGTTGTAAACGCTTCTGACATAGTACTCCCATCCCAAACTTTTGCTACACAGTTATTATACAACTTTTTCAAAGTTTTCAACACCTTGGTAGGTATTCCTAAAGTAGAAAGTTTAAAAAACATTAGATCTCGATCAACGCTATCAAAGGTAGCCTTAAAATCTACAAAGTAGGCATATATATTTAAACCTTGAGCACGGTTAATATCGATAAGAGTGCTGAGGGTAAAGATTTGGTCTACAGTAGAGTATCCATGCCGAAAACCTGCTTGGCACTCGCTAAGTATGTCATTTTTATTAACCCAGTTCGACAGCCTTTTAAACAGGATACTTCCAAAAACCTTACGGACCGTATTCAGCAATGAGATTCCTCTATAATTTTCGGCCAAGTTTCGGTCTCCTTTTTTGAAAATAGGTAGAATAACAGCTGCGTCAAAACTCGGCGGTAAACTTTCTTCACTCTCATACAGATTGTTAAAAAGCTGAAGAAGGAGGGTTGCGAACTCCTCAGTGCAGTACTTATAGAACTCGTGTGGTATGAGATCTTCCCCCGGTGCTTTGGATTCCTTCAATTCATTCAGTACTGTTTTAAGCTCTGTTATTGTGAACGGTTGGTCCATCTCTTGATCTTTTACACAGTTTTCGCAGTATTGGATTGAAGGTGCCGTTCTTTCTATGTTAAGCAAGGAGTAAAAGTGTGTTTTTAGATAGGATGCCGATAAGCTTAACCCTATTTTCAGCTTCGTTCCATTAATGTACCTAACTGCTTTCCAAAACTCTTTCATGTTCCTACTTTCTAATCACTTGTACTTTTTCTTCGTGATACTGCTTTTTCTTTGATATACAGATTGCTTTAAAACATGCATTCGCTTTTGCGTATTCTTGTCTGAAAAACGCAGTGTTGTATTTTCTAAATAGCTTTAAGAACGAGTACGCTTTCTTCCTAGCTTGGAGGCAATCACTATCAAACCATTCCTGTTTTCCACTAAACGATTGTGCTTTAACATTATATTTCGGTGCTACTTTTCGTATAACATTTTGCATGCTTTCTATAGTAATAGCCTCATTTCTACGCAGCAAATTTTCCAGTTCCAAGTCCAGTGATGTTTGGTAGGCTTCTTTACTACTGGGTTTCCACTTTATTCTGGGATAGCTTAACTCGGTGTACTCTAACTCTTCGTTTGGTTCTTCTATTTTTATTTTTACTGAAATTGGCATATGGTCAGAAAAATTTAAAGTGTGCACTGAGAAATCCGATACCCTACAGAGACAATTATCCGATGCTAAACAGTAGTCAATCACTGAACATGAGTTACCTCTGATAAACGTATACTCTCCTTTATGATCACTTTTAGATCTACCGTTCAAAACAATAAGATTGTATGTTTCTGCGAGGTCTAGTATAGTTTTTCCTTTTCTGTCGGATTTACGATCTTTTGATGCTCGATTGCTAACTATATCGCATGGTAGTCCGTGATCTTGAAAAAAACCTTGTTCGTCTGCAATCCTTGCGTTAAGATCTCCTATAAGTATCAACTTTGCATTCTGCTTACAATAAATGACTTCACTTAGTGTATTGAAATTTTCCTCCCAGTGGTTGCAATTTATGTACGCCGGGATTATACAATATTTAACATTTCCCGCATCCACATTGAGTATGGTATAATCTGATAAATTTTCAAATCTCATCACATCTTTATAAATTTTTTTGTACCCGTAAATCAGGAAGACTATTTCCAGATACTTTGAAGGTCACCAGTTTTGTTTTTTCGCTGATGATAAGCTTATGAGCAGTAAACCATGCCCTTAGTGTTTCTAGATCTTCTTCAATTTTTGTTATACAATCAAATAACGTGCTAAATTGATAGGTGAAGGCTATATCATCTGCAAAAGCAGTAGATGATCCATTAAGTTTTAATTCGAATATTGAGTTTATATAAATTAGGAAAAATAACGGGCCAAGGACAGATCCTTGTGGAACACCATTTTTTAAATAACGGGAATCGCTATAGGTCCCATTTACAACAACTTTTTGTTCCCTTTCTCTCAAATAGGATTGAAGCCATTTAAAAGTTTTTCCTCTAAAACCTGCACTGTACAGTTTATCGAGAAGAATGCTGTGTTCAACCATATCAAATGCTTTTGTCATGTCAACAAAAAGTGCAATAGTGGACTTATTTGCATTTAGGCTGCCATATAATTTACTACATAATCGTAGAATAGCATCTTCTGTAGACATGTTTTGTCTAAAGCCAAATTGGTTTTTACTAAAAAAGTTATTTTTATCCAAAAACGAAATGATTCGCACCTTCATAAGTTTTTCAAAAACTTTGGAGATAGTTGGAAGCAAAGATATCGGTCTATAGTTTGATATATTATTTTGTTTACCTTTTTTAAACAGCGGTATTACTTCGGCTCTTTTTAAATTTTTAGGAAAACAACCGCTTTCAACACTTGCATTAAATAAGTACATCAAAACATCCACAACATAAAATGCAATTTTTTTAAGAAGAGTACTAGAAATTCCATCAGAAGTACTTGAATTTTTGTTTTTAAGCGATAGAATAGCTTTTAATATTTCCTGTGATGTTATAGAATTATAGACAAAACTATTACATTGTATACTAGTCATTAAAATTGAACTCATCGAGCAATCACAACTACAGTAAGAATCAATTCCAGGCTTAATTTTATCAGATATTTCAGTGAAGTATTCATTAATTTGATTGGAAATTGAACTTGGATCAGTAAAGGAAACACCATCAACTTCAAATTTTTTTATTTCAATTTGTTGCCTTTCTTTACCTAAGATGTTATCAACAACTCTCCATTCTTCTCTGACATTGCCTCTAGCTTTTAAAAACGCATCAGTATAGAAATTATTTCGAGCTACCTCAATATGTTTTTTAACAGTTTTACAGAGAGAAATATAGTGTTTTCTAAGACTTTTATTAAGCGGATGTTTTTTCCATTTTTTACTAAAAGCATTCTTCCTATTTAGAAGTTTGAGGAGCTCTTTATTCATGCAAGGCTTTAAATGCTTTAACCTTGATCTTTTGGTTGACGAAGATGTACAAGATTTGATATGCTTTTCTAAGATTGAAAAAAATACATCAAAGGCATCAGAAGGGTCACTTTCTAAAAACACTGGATCCCAGAACTCATATTTTAAGCACATTCTATCGCAGACTTTTTATAACAGCCATATTATTGAGAATTCGTAAAACTAGATATGAAACTAGTTTCAGGTAAAACTAGTTTCGTTTCAAGTTTTGCAAAAAATAATCAAAACTAGTTTTAAAAAGAAATCGGTATTATTGATTTCTGGAGAAAAACTAGTTCAAGTTTTGAAAATGGATTCTCGTTTAGAATATCGAAACTAGATTCATATTGTATAACATGGCTAATTAAAATAAATGAAAATTGAATGAGAAAAAGAATGAACCGACACTTTGTGTCTAGAAATAAAACACAAGAGATTTTTTTCTTTGGGAAAAAGCCATCATGGCAAAAAACCCAATTTATTGTGACACGTCCGCTGGCCAAGCGCTCTGGTTTACAACTAACTACTTCTCCCCAAGTAGTTCTCTCTTCTCATTACATTTACATATATATTGAAGAATATTACAATGTATTAGTTAGGTTAATTTCATGGTATTGACTACTCGTACTTTGTACGATACAGTCCCAACAAAAAACATCTGTTTTTTCTCTTCAGGATGTACTGATGTTGCTGGCAGCTATTCTCGTTCGACGTCCCTCATCGCATCGCTATCATCTATCATCGCATGGTTCACTTCTATCGTCACCTAGCCTCGATTCACTGTCCGTTCTTTCGTTACTCTGTAAAGAAATAAGATTGCCGTTGCCAGCAGCTTTCGATTAAGATTAGCACTTTCGCTCGCTCGCCAACTATTCATCTCCTTGCCCTTTCGATAACTTGCCAAGACCTACCTACCCCTACCCTGCCTAAGTAACCCCTACCTACTCTAGATCTGTTGCTCAACAGGTAAGATACATATCTTTTGGACTGGTCTCTTGAGCTGGCCGGTTTCAGTTTGCAGGACTACTGATCGCACTATTCCATCCTTGCTCTTGATTAACTCCTTAATTCGACCCATCAACCATTGTGCTGGTGGGAAATTTTCACTTTTAATTATAACCAGCTGGCCAACTTGCACAGGCTCCCTTTCCCTCCGCCACTTCTTTCGTTCTTGTAATGTTACAAGATATTCTTCTCTCCACCTTTGCCAAAAATGCTCCACTATCGCTTTCCTTTCGTTATAGAGCTTTACACCTCTCGAATTGCCCTCTTCTACTAATGATAAAGGCAACGGCCCGTTTATAGCTTCTCCTATCAGGAAGTGCCCTGGCGTCAGTGCTTGCATATCCGTGGGATCATCGCTCAATGGATGAATCGGCCGTGAATTTAAGATACCTTCTATCTCGATTAATAATGTCACAAATTGCTCATACTCTAGCGTCCGCTGTCCCACTATGCGCTTCAGATGATATTTCATTGACTTCACCGCTGCTTCATAAATGCCGCCCTGGTGCGGTGCTGCTGGCACCATAAATGTCCATTCAGTACCCTTAACACTCAGCTGGCTAAAAAGATCATCCTCTTGCCATCGCTTCAACGCTTGCCTTAAGATTCTTGCTGCACCAACAAATGACGTGCCGTTATCGCTATAGATTCGCTGGCAGTACCCTCTTCGACTGATGAATCTTTCGTAACCCGCAAGAAATGAGACTGTCGATAAATCCCGTATGACTTCAATGTGTATTGCCCTCGTCTTTAAGCATATGAATACTGCTACCCATGCTTTACTGAAGCTGAGACGTCGTCCATCCTTATCTAGGATCTTGACGGTAAAAGGCCCCGCATAATCAACCCCTGTGTGAAGAAATGGTTTTCCTGCACGCACCCTGTCCGCTGGCAGTTCTGCCATCAACTGTTGCTCTAGACGAAAGTTGTAGCGCGCACAAATGATGCATTTGTGTATGTAATTCCGCAACTCACTTCTCAATCTCGGAATCCAGTACTGTTGCCTTAAGTACTGCATCATCACCTGGCTTGCACCATGCTTCGTAATGCGATGTGCATGATCTATGAGCAACCATGCTAACCTGGATCCTTGCGGTATGATGGCTGGATGTCTAGCTTCATAGCCTCCCTCGGCGTGATGAAGCCTTCCTCCTACTCGTAGCGTGTTCTCGTTATCAAACACTGGCTTAAGCGATTCTATCTTACTTTGTTCTGTTAGCTGGCCATCCTTGCGCAGGTGCGCCATGTCCTTGCCATATGCCGCTTGCTGTGCCCTATGTATTAAGTATTTCATGGCCCTAGCTTTCTCACTGGCTGTTGGTGCTCTTGTAAAAATGTTCATTTCCCTCCTCATGTTGCCTCTCCCTTTACGTGTTCTACCTTCCTTTACCTTGTACCTTGCCTGCTCTATAAATCTCACAACATATGCCAGAATGTTTATTGCCCTCTCCAATTTCCACGCATATTCCTCTATGGGAACCGTCACTTGCTCCTTTGCTGACCAAATTCCTAATCCCTGTGTAACGACTAGCACTATGCGCACGTTCATCTCGCCTTCTACTGCTGGCGGCGCTTCATTCTCGATGTGATTGACTGGCCACTCATTCTCACCTGAAGTTAACCACGATGGCCCTTGCTGCCATAGCTTACTGCTCACTAGCTCTTCAGGATATAGTCCCCTGCTCAGTAGATCTGCTGGGTTCTCCTTAGTCCCAACATGACGCCATGCTTTGATATCCGTGTTAGTTTGTATGGAAGACACTCGATTTCCAACATACGTCTTCATATCCCGAGGGATTTTACGCAACCAATGCAGAACCACCATCGAGTCTGTCCAGAGAATATAGTTCGTCCTTTCCCAATCCATCGCCTTGCAAAGTTCTATCAATAACCTCCCCAGTAGCTCAGCTGCTGCCAGCTCTAACCTCGGAATGGTTATCGTTTTTAAAGGTGCCACTCTAGTCTTTGCTACGATTAGCTTGCTCGTTACCCTTCCGCCATGATGTTCCACTCGCAAATAAATAACTGCGCCATACGCTGTTGTCGATGCATCCGAAAAGCCATGCACTTGCATCCGTGACCCTCGTGATGTCCCTATCCATCTGTCGATTCTGAACATTTCCAATGCTTTAATGCCCTTCCATAATATACGCCACTTGTCTTCTATCTCCCTTGCTACCTCATCATCCCAAGCAATCCCTGTCCGCCATATATCTTGTATCAAGATTTTCCCCAATATCACCACAGGTGCGATATAACCATTGGGATCATACAGTTGTGCCATACAACTTAGTAAACTCCGCTTTGTCAACTTCCCTATCACCTCTGGCGTCTTGACTACAAATGTGAATTGATCTACTTCTACTAACCATTGCAGTCCCAAAACCTTTGCTTGCTCACTTTTGTCAAAGACCATCAACTGGTCCCTTTCACTATCCAATTGACTTGTCAACCACTTGCTGTTTGACTTCCATTTCCTCAATTCAAAACCAGCTGTCTTTAGCACCTTATCCAGGTCCCTTGCTAAGGCTATCGCTTCCTTCTCACTATCGCATCCAGATACACAGTCATCCATGTAGAAGTCGTTCAAGACCACTCTCTCCACTTCAGGGAACGTTTCACTTGCATCCCTTGCACATTGTATTAGCGACCGAACCGCATTATATGCCGATGATGTCATGCCATATGTAACTACCGTCAGCCAATACTCTTGTAGCTTCTCTCGTGGCGATTCCCTCCAGAAGATTCTTTGCAAATCCCATTGATGGGGCGCTATTCGCACTTGCCTGAACATCATTTTGATGTCAGCACTAAACGCTATCTTGTGCCGTCTAAATCGCATAACTATCTCAAACAGGTCTCGCTGCAACTTTTCTCCTAACTGCTGCACTTCATTCAGTGACATCCCTTTATCAGTTCGACAACTACAGTCAAACACTACCCTGAACTTCTTGGTTACGCAATGATGCGGTATGTAATATAGCATGCTGTTTTCTCCTATAGAACTGTCGACCCTTTTCATATGCCCTAGCTCTTCATACTCTCGCATAAACTCCACGTATTGACTCCTTATCGCTGGCTCCCTAGCCAATCTTCTTTCAAGATAAAGAAATCTTCTTAGCGCTATTGCCTTAGAGCATCCGATACTCTTCACACTATCCTTGATGGGAATATTGACCACAAACCGTCCATCATTATCCCTCCTGGCTGTCTTCACGAAAATTTCTTCGACCGCCTCTTCTTCTGCAGTT
The DNA here is from genome assembly GCA_949752695.1 of Melanostoma scalare. NCBI lineage: Eukaryota > Metazoa > Arthropoda > Insecta > Diptera > Syrphidae > Melanostoma > Melanostoma scalare. The sequence goes on from OX456986.1 coordinate 151,549,269, forward strand.
CGCACCCTAATCGATTCTATTTGGTCCATTTGCCACATCTGTCGTACTAGACCATCCAATTTATCCAGCTCTGCACATTTTAATGCTGGTACTTCATCTACCTGATCATGCTCTAGCCTGGAAGAAGTTCCAAATACCACTGTACCAAAAGCTGTCTCTATCATAGCAACAGTGCTTATGCATCGTGATGTTGCATTCACCATCATCCTTGCAAACACGCTTATCCCTAATATTATATCCACTTGCTCGCTTTTCCAATAGTCAGGATCCGCTAGAGGTTGTCTAACAATTTCCTTAATTGACACGCTAGCCTGTGGCGTCACTAATGACCACTCTATATCTTTTGGCAAAACCCAGAAATCCTCTTCAATAAAGTAATTGGATTCAAACCAGGGAGTTATTCTAATTCGAACCTGCTTTCGTAGCTGCATACCTTTACCCTCTATACCAACAATTTTACGTGATACTTGCTTGACAGGAATCTTATGTGCCTGTACAATTTTCTCGGGTATCAGATTCGGCTGAGCCCCTGAATCTAATAATGCCCTAATCGGCCCTATCAACCTACCACAATTCTCTAGCCTAATGGCAACCGTAGGCAATAACACACTTGCCCTACCCTTTCCTTCATTTATCCCTAGAGAAAAGACGCTTGAATACATTTTATTTATGGATTTTAATGATTCATTTTTAGGTTTTACAAATATACCTTGCTTGCCAAGTTTTTGCCGCTTTGCCTGATTTGCCGCTAGCCGTCAGGGATTCCTCCTCTTGAATGCAGTAGCATTCACCCTTGCCGTCTCGTTTCGCTTGGGCCTCCAATTTGGGCACAATGTGCTGTTATGCATGGTCCTTGGTGGACACCTAGGGCAGGATTGCTGGTAACATGCCGCTGGCTCGTGCCCCTGTTTTAGGCAATTTTCGCATAATTTCTTCTCTCGTACCAATTTTAGCCGAGCAGCTTGCCCCAGCATCAGGAACCTCTCGCATCGGAATAGCTGATGCCCCTCGCCGCACATCTCACACCAATGTCCACTTCTTCTCTGCATATTATGTTCGCTGGCTTGCCCTCTCGTAGCCGCTATCCCAGTCACCTTGCCATCATCGCGCTTGTTCTCGCTTTCGAATCGACTATATCGATTGGTGGATGCCTCCTGACGGTCACCTCTGCTATTGTCAGCTCCCCTTGCCCGTTGATTTGTCGCCACTATAACGCTAGCTGCCGCTTGCCGGTCTAGGAACTCAAGCATGTCCTTTGCCGCTGGCGTCTCTGACTGTCGATGTAACTCCCATTGCCTGGCCGTATCTACGTCTAACCTTTCATGGAGCATCAACACGATAAACATATCCCACTGTTCTACTGGCAGGCCCTGTGCTCGTAGCTGTCGCAGCGTCTCATGGGTTACATTCGACATCCTTTGCAGGTCCTCAGCTCGCGGCGCCCCTTGCAGCTTCGGCAGCTTTATGAACTGATTCAACAGCTCGCGGCACGTCTGGTATTTCTTATTGTATAATTGCTGCATCCGCTCCCACGCCTCCGCGTAGTTGTTGTCAGTGAGCTGCCATTCGCCCATGGTCTGTGCCGCCTTGCCAATGAGGGATTTGTTTAAATGCTGGAACTTGAACGCTGGCGTAATCTCCGGATTGTTATGTACTGCTGCCACAAACCGATCGTGAAACCCTTGCCACTTTCGTAACGAGCCGTCGAACTCGCCCCATGTGTTCTTCAATTCCTGTACCGCTGGCATCCTGACTTGTACTTCAATGTTTTGACTTGCCATTGTCACTCCTCCTGCTTCGCTTGCCGCCTCTTGGTTCAGTTTCTCAAGCTGGCCCCTGATCTTCGCTTTCGTCGTGAGGTATAGTCTTTCAGCCACCGCTTGCCGATCTTCTACGTCTTCCGCTTTCGTCCCCTTTGCGCATATCCATTTCAAATTATTTTTTGACATCTGCTCCCAGATCTCGTTGAGATGCTCCAGCATTACTCTGAGCATCTCCCTGTCGTCACTATCCAGTGCTTCCTGTCGTATAAATATCGCAACCCTTTCGATGCCCTTCAATTGGGACTTAAAGATGGCCTCATGGGTCATCCTTTCCTATAAATAAAGGTAAATTAGATTAAATAATCAACGCCTGTGCCCTTGCGAGCAATCAATCTATATTCTAATTGTTTGCTAATAACTTTCGTGCTTGCGAATAGTGAATTTGGATGTGATCTGTCCCTACTGTAGGTCCCCTTGCCTTCCCTTTACCATCAGCACTTGCCTTGTTTCTTTCTTGACCTACACGCTCTCAGCCCTTTCGTTGCATGCAGCTTTTCGACACCTTTTCATTTCTTCAGGTCTCGCGATAACCTGGAATATAATCTACGTAACCAACTTGCCATGCTGTCTCCTTGCCTTGTACCTATCGCTCATACTATCACGGTTACGGACCTTTCGCACTTTCGTTCAAATGTGCACATTCTATTACCCCTGCCTAACCTACCTATTCCTGCCTATCACTTGTGCCTGCATCGTGTTTCTGACCAAAAAAAATAAAAATAAAGGTATAAAACGAAACCCTATGCCATCACAATATTCTACTGTGCAATTATCCACACAAAACTCTCAGTCAACACACTGTACGCAACTTTCTCACTATCAAAACACTTTTCCGGTCCGGTTGGTTCGCTGAAACGCACAAAATATTTTCAAGCAAATGCACAGAATATTTTAATGGCAATATAAATTCTAACCCCAAGGCCAATTCTACGATGCATCACACAATCACGACAATAAAACAAAACAAATTCATCTCTGTATTATTGATACTCCTAAGATCACTTCACTATTCGCTTTTCACTTGCTTGTCCTTCCCTATTCGCTTTTCACTTGCCACTTTAATCGATATTGATTTATTTTCTCTTACCTTCTCGCACTTTAATGCCTATCAAAATCAAATGTTTATTCTTTAATTTTTATTCAACCACACAAAATCGGAATCACTACTATGCTTGTTTGCAACTCAACGTTCACTTTTGTTATAAGCCTACAACCAACTGTAGCTATCGTGCCTTGCTGACACTGTACATTTGTTATGTACTCACCACTACCAACACTATCTCGTACCCCTTCAATGGGTTACTATCGCTTGCACGTCTATGACTCTCGTTCGTTTTCTCATACATGCTATGTGCAGTGTCTTGGTTGCTTGTGCGGTTTTTGTGTGTTACTCAGGCAATCGTTGCGACTACCTGGTAATTTTCCATTCGGGTTTTTTATCATCGTTGTGTATATGGTTTGTGGCTGGCTATTTTTTAGCACACTTTGCGTGCTCTTGCATTTCCCTTTCGATGCGTCATCGTTTGCATTTCGTATTTATTTGCTGTAGAGAAAATTTTATTTTGTAAATTTCTTACCCTGGTACCTTTGGTATGCTAGCTGTCGTTCTATATATGTGCGTATGTATGTTTTGCCACTGTCTCCCTTTGCACTTTGGAATTTTTGGTTTTTGTGTAGCTATTATGCCCTTGCACACTTTCGGTTTATTATTTTGTTATCTCTTGCATGTGTGTGTATTTGTATTCACTGTACGCACTTTCGGCTTATGTTTATATATTCAATATATATTTGCATATTTCATTTCGCACGTTACACTATCGCACTTTCCGTTTATAGTTTATATATATATGCAAGTATACTACGCACTTATGCCACTGGCTCACTATCCGGCTCGATTCGGACCAAAATGTATAACATGGCTAATTAAAATAAATGAAAATTGAATGAGAAAAAGAATGAACCGACACTTTGTGTCTAGAAATAAAACACAAGAGATTTTTTTCTTTGGGAAAAAGCCATCATGGCAAAAAACCCAATTTATTGTGACACGTCCGCTGGCCAAGCGCTCTGGTTTACAACTAACTACTTCTCCCCAAGTAGTTCTCTCTTCTCATTACATTTACATATATATTGAAGAATATTACAATGTATTAGTTAGGTTAATTTCATGGTATTGACTACTCGTACTTTGTACGATACACATATCAAGAGCTGCTTTGATTTTGAAAACAAAATAGAAAATTCAAACAAGTACCTACCTACTGTAATTTGCAAACGTTTGATTGTTTGTATAAATGTATGAAAATAAAATATATAGGTAAACGTTGAACCTACCATTCTATTTCTCAAGAATAAGAACATATGGGTGGTCGACGCGACGCGACGGTTCAAGATCATTGAAAGTAAAATATAGACCGAAGCAAAAATGGAGACCCTGCTATCGGTTTGTTTATCAAATGGTAGAAGTGGTATTTGGTTCAAAGAGACAAGTAGACAAGCAAAGTGACTCAAACAAAAAAGATCATTCAATGGATTACTGTCCAATCAGTGTGCAACACATTAACGTAATTCAGTAGGTATAAAAAAAACCTCTTTTAGTCCTATATTAGATGCACCTACCACGAATCATATTCGTCCTTCTAAGACGCTTCAAATTCATTTTGATGCATTTGGGGATAGTGCACGAGAACGTCGTAATATGATAACAACGGGGGCTAATGTTAATAAATTGAGGTTTCAGGTGACAAGCCCAATGTTAGATCTCGCGGATGCTTTTCATCTTTCGGTTTAGATGGTGTTGAGTCAGAGTCAGATATTTCAAATTTGTTGAATAGCACAGACACCCTGCCAATTGCTTTGACTGTGGCAGATAAATATCCAACGGCAGCAGTAGCTAACTCTTTACAATATTGCATCGCTGAGCAATGGGAAAATCTTTTGAATGCTGACTTCGAAGTCTGCAACACAGAGTCTGTGAACCTTGCTCAAAAATCTCTGTCACAAGCCGAGCTTCCTTGCACAGAAATCGAAGCAATAAGTCCAATTAACGTTGTCTAACCAGCGCCATGCAGTCACATGCAGTTTTTCCGTAGCAGAAACCCGCCAAATTTCTTCCAATCGTTGTATTTGGAGAAACACAACAAAGAAGTTCTTTTTAATCAGCAAGTACAGTTTATTATCGGTGCACACAATGCATTAGCTTGGTCCTGCAAAATGTGTGCTGCAATTATTAGTTTCTGAGCCATATTTCACCTATGTCGCAGTACCGGATACTGGCCTTCTCCGACTTTTGATTGGGTCAACAGCCTATCCGGGGTGATTTGCTGTGTATGGGGTAGCCAAATACGGTGTACCTATGTGAAATGTGAATAACCTGAATCCCCTACGAAGACGTACATACTTGCCAAACTAACCGATGTCGAAACGAAGCTTCAAAATGAAAGCAGAAAATGATGTGTGGTAATAAAGTTTTGATGAATAATACAAAAACGTTTCGTCTTGACGTCTTCGAAGCAGTTGTAAGATCTCTTATGTGCTACGCAGCACAAGTTTGGGGTTCGACGAAGTAGAAAAGCTTCTTTGATATTTCATCAAGAAAACCTTCAGACTATCGGAAAATACACCAACCTACATGTTGCACCTCGAAACTGGTTTACCTACGTGATATTTACACACAGTTCAGCTGCATTTCTCATATATTGGAAAATCATGAATCAACCAAATCATCAACTCACCAATAAGATAGTAGACAGAAATTTTCAGTTCTTTACGGAATCGATGAGATTGAGTGACATCCATGATGTTCAACTTCTCCAACACAATGGAAGATCTTTTGGTGGCACCCTGTAGATGCTTTTAGGAAACATTGAAGAATCAATATGGAATGCTTTCAAAGAACAAAGTCAGCAAAGCCAAACAAGAAGTACCTATAGACTAGTGAGTCATGACCAAGGTGATAAAAATTATTTCCCTGACCGAAACAGTCTGGATTTTATATCAACAATCATTAAAGCCAACTGCTTTGTGCAACCTACGATGCAAAGAAGATATAATATGTCACTTCATTGGTATCTGCCCCATCCTGAACTCGATCCGAAGGTTATCTTGGGAAAAAATACTCTTTCATCAAATGAAATCATAAACATTTTAAATGGAGAAAATTGGAAAATCCAATACAACTATGTACCTGAAACCCGCTTTAAAATATCGACAACAAATTATTAAGGACTCATTTTGATATTGTACTTTTGTATATATATGTAGTTATATACTTTTATTTCGCGATAACTAAATCAACAAAGAACTTTATTGCTTCATAAAATAACTCTTTTTTTCGGCTGACGGTATAAGCCAATGTCTTTTTGTGAAAATTGTTAACAAAGAACTATGTATGTAACTATAAAACAATTTTTATTTATATCTCAATAAAATCACACTTTACTACTACAAAAACGTTTCAAAACTAGTTTTGAAGTCCTCAGAACTAGATATTTCCAGTTTCATGAATTTCTAGTTTTATCAAAAACTAGTTTTACGATTTCGAGTTTTATGTGTCATTTTGTTTTTCAATAATACCGATTTGTTCAAAACTTGAAACTCGAAAACTAGATCTACGAAAAACTAGTTTCGAAATAAGTGAATAATATGGCTGTAAATATTTTTGATGTGAAATCTTCAGCACCATGTGATTAGAAAACTCAATGAAACGAAAAAGCGACAAAAAATCCAGAAATATTCATAAATAGGATCGAATCTGCGAGACATTGAGGTAGAATACAAGTCTTTCCTATAATCTTCATTTTTCATTTGTTCGGCCTTTCGTAATCACCCTGTCTTTTCTGAAGTTTCACTTATGCCGTGTCTGTTTGAATTGCGCGCACACCCCTTTTTTGTTTTTTTGTGTTACTTTTTCCTTACATTGTATTTTCAAATCACACACTGCTAATGCTATGTCCACACTTGATGTTAAAGTAGGATTGTTCATTCTAGGATTGTTTGAGTTAACCTAGTTGTATTGTTACATGGGTAAAGTTTTGAGTTTATGTTTTTGTCTTAAGTTAAAAAGAGACAGACATAAAATATGTGAGAAGAACGTTACTAACGCGCATATAAGATAATCCATTCTCTCTCCACTCACTTCCATTCTCTTAAACGTCAAATACACTGGAATATTGGAAATTTTGTTCAGCGAAGCTGGTTTCAACTGGGTTGAAATGAAACCGAGTGAATACAAAGGTTTCATTTTGTATGGCAAACCACTTAATTTTCATGTAGGTAGGTTTGGGATAGTTCTGAGTTGAACAAGTTTAAGGGGTTCGGCTAGTTTCTCGAGCCCAAATGGAGGTGATTTTTTGAAGGCGTGAAAAATCTTTGGCTTCAAATATTCTGTAATCTTAAGAGTTTATTATACACATATTTAGGTAAATTGTCACGAAATTTCGAGTTAAAATATTGAAGTCCAAGAGTGACATTGACCATTTCTTGAACTCTTTGAAATTAGAAGACGTCAATTTGCCGCATTTTTTGAATTTTTCTGGTACCTTTAACAAGAAAATAAAAAAAATTGGCGTTAAAGTGGACCCTTTTTCCCATACAGCCACCTATAATTATAGTCAAAAATTGAAAATTGACAAAATGGCAGCAATTTAAAAAAAAATTTCCAAATTTCGCCAAAAAATTCGTCTGTCGATGGCTGCCAAGCTTACAATTTGCATTCGATCGTAAAAGTTGTAGATAGCTGTATGTAAAGACATATGGAGAGTATCAGTGGCGTGGCGTGGATATTTTCAAATGGTAAGTCGAGAAAAATGAATCACCTACGAGCCATTCCATATGATAACGGTCAATCCGAAATGTTGCTATACCTCCGATTTTGCTCCAACTTTGTAGAAATGTTCCTTTGCTATCGAAATACGAAATCGTCAAAGGATTTTTTTTTTGTCATTTTCCTCTCCCCTCCAGCCATACTCAAAGAACCGAACATAGCGATTTTATGGGCTTCAGACTTTGCACTCTTAAATTGTCTGTATTCAAGCGATTAGGACGATTAAGGTGTCATTTTAAAGCTGATAAAGCATTGTTTTCAAATCAATCAAAAGGTTTAAGATATTTGAGATGCTTTAGAAACCTGATCCTTTTGAAATCAACACATTTTATATACATTTTTGCCATTTTTGAAGTAGTCCTGTGCCTAAAATATCAATAGTAAGTCCCTAAAAATTTCCCTGATTAAAAAAAAGCTTATTCTTTTAATAAAACACAATTCTTAGTTTCAAAGACTTTTTTTAATATCGTTCTATCCAAAAAATTTTTAAATTTTTTTTGTAAGCTTGTTTTTAATCAGCTGTAGCTTCAGTGTACATGCGAATAACAAAATGAAATTTTGAAAACTTAAGACTTTTTTAAGACTTAAGACTTAAAGTTGAAGAATAGACCTTTAAATCCTGCCCACTCCCGTATTGATATCTGGCAGTCAACATTCCCAAAAATGTGCCCAAAAATTGGCTTTTCCATAGCTTAGAAATAAGCTCGTTTTTAATCATCTGTAACTTCAGTCTGCATGCGAATAACAAAATGAAATTTTCAGGACTTATAGTTGAAGAATAGACCTTTAAATTCTACCTACTTTCATTTTAATATCAGGTATAGTCAACATTCACAAAAATGCTCCCAAAGATTGCCTTTTTTTCATAAGCTCAAAGTTTGAAAGGGATGTTTGTAAAGCACATAAAAAAATTTGTTTTTTGATCAACTTTGGATTTTTTATTTTGTAATTATTGTAAGGTTTAATTAGGAAAATTTTTAGGGACTTACTATTGATATTTTAGGCACAGGACTACTTCAAAAATATCAAAAATGTATATAAAATGTGTTGATTTCAAAAGGATCAGGTTTCTAAAGCAACTCAAATATCTTAAACCTTTTGATTGATTTGAAAAGAATGCTTTATCAGCTTTAAAATGACACCTTAATCGTCCTAATCGCTACAGACAATTTAAGAGTGCAAAGTCTGAAGCCCATAAAATCGCTATGTTCGGTTCTTTGAGTATGGCTGGAGGGGAGAGGAAAATGACAAAAAAAAATCCTTTGACGATTTCGTATTTCGATAGCAAAGGAACATTTCTACAAAGTTTGAGCAAAATCGGAGGTATAGCAACATTTCGGATTGACCGTTTTCATATGGAATGGCTCCTACACAAATTAATAAGGAATAAACAGAAGGTACCCTAAATTCCAAACGTGGATTAATCAAAGCCAATTTTTCTATACTTTAAGTCATTTAGGTTGAAATTCACTTTAAACTTGCAAATAATTCAAAACAATGATCAGTAGAACAAAAAAAAAAAAAAACAGCACAACAAAACCGAATTCGCCGTATATTACTCTAAGGCGAAAACTGTATTATTTTTTCCAAGTCCAAGCTGAAATTGAAGTAAGACGAAAATTATCGTCTTACTTTTTTCAATAAGAGAACGTGTATTGAAAAGGGAGGCACCGGGGTAGAAGTATATCGTAGGAAAGACAGGGACAAACACAGAATATGTTCTGCGCGGCGATTTTCAATGCTTTGTGTTTTGTGTTTGCTTTGTGTATTGTGTGTGTATCTCGCAAATTTAAAAGTGCTTGAAGAACATTGTACGTATGGGCAAAGATAGGCTGTTGACTGCTTAGTTGTAGACTTATGTTGCTGGTTTTTTCTACGAACAAGGGACACATTTTAAAAGGTAAGACGATAGGAATCGTGTTATATGGACGCCACGCCACTGGAGAGTATGCAGTTAAAATTTCAAGACGATTCGTTTACATTTGCGTGAGTTACAGCTGCGGCAAATTTGAAAAACGTAGTTTTGAGTAAAACGCGTTTAAAGTATTCAGAGCAGTTTTTGATTCAACTAACAGGAAGGGAGTACAAAGGATCTAGATGTCCTTGAGCATTCAAAAATTTAAGCCGCAGGCAATGCAAGGAATTGTAGAACATTATGGACGAGGCTGCTGTCGGGCGCCCCGCCGGGTTGGGATGAGTGGAGTTCGAGCGCCCGAGATGCTTCTCTTCTATTCTCTGCCATTTCGAAAATATCCAAGATATCATTCCAATACCTTAGGACATCATTTTTGAGATGTTTACCTATCGAAAAATGAAAAAAAAAATCGATTTTTTCAAAATGAGAAACTAGCGAACGAACCCCCCAATTGCCTGGTGGGGACATAGTATAAGGAAGTTTTACTTAATAATGTTAATAATGTAAGACCAGGGCTTGAATCTCTGACATTAAGTTTCGGAGCAAATAAAAAAAAAAGTGGAATAAACGAAAATTTCACGGAGTAGATTTTTAATGAAAACCATTAGAAGAAATTTATTTCAATAAAATGTAGGCCATGTGTTGGGTTTTTTTTTTTTTAAAGATTTATAGGTTATTTTGACGCTGAAGACTGCCTTCCGTTTGAAGGTTTGATAGGGAGTCAGTATCTTACCTCTGTGGATCAAAATTAGAGAATCCACCCTAGACAAAAGGTGGGAAATGAACTAATTTTCAAAGTTAGTTCTGTGTGCCTAAACATTGTGTTTTGAGAGAAAATTTGGCCGAATTGAAGCACCTCGTTTGCCGTGACAAGTAGCAAGTCTATGTAAAAAATTATGCTAGCGTTCAATTTATAAGAAAGCTTAAATTTTCGTTTTGTTTCGTAAAATTTTGTTTCGTGGAATTCTTTTCTAACCTTTTCGTTGCAACTTGTGGAGTAAGTATCAAGAAAAGAAACTGGCATGTCAAGAGAATAAAACTGCCACGAAAAGCGCCATCGAATCCGGAATAAATTTGTGGGTCTTTTAAATGAGCTAGGCTCTGAGAATCTCCCCGAGTTCTGTTGCGTCCTCTATTGCTGTAGGTTCAGCTGTAGATATAGATACAAAAGGCGCGAACATATGGACATTGTCTAGAAGATGATAGTGGGAACGCTACGAAGCATCGCACAAAAAATCCAGATATTAAAAAAAAAATAATGTGTCATGCATTTCATCTCATTCTCTCGCCGACTTAATCCCTTAGCTTTATGTGTTCGTTTCTTTATTGTGATTTATTTTCGTTGCATCGAGTTTCAATTCAAAAATCACAACTCTAAAGAATTTTACATTAAAAAAAATCGTTGGGCATTTTCAATAGATTCTTAGTAAAAAAGCAAGTATACACCTGGGTGAACGAAAAAAAAATTTTAAATCCAATTTTCCAAAACAAATTTTGTTTATGATTTTACGCCTTGGGTAAAAATAGAAGAGGCTGTTTAAATATCATTTTTGGATCCATCTGTGAAGACAAAATTACACATCTTTTCTTACTTACTTACTTAAGGTGGCGCTACAGTCCGGGTCGGACCAGGGCCTCAACCAACATGCTTCTCCAGCCAGCTCGGTCCCTAGCTAGTTGCCTCCAGTTTTGCACGCCAAGTTGGTTGAGGTCCTCTCCTACTTGCGTGCGCCACCTGAGTCGCGGTCTTCCTCTACTGCGCCGTCCCTCGGGATTGGATTCGAAGTCTTTTCGGGCCGGAACGTTGGTGTCCATTCGCTCTACATGACCCAGCCATCTAAGCCGCTGGACCTTGACTCGTTTGACCAGATCAGTGTCGCTGTACAGCCCGTACAGTTCGTCGTTGAATCTTCTTCTCCACTCTCCATCTATGCAGACGGGACCAAAAATCACCCGAAGAATTTTTCTCTCGAAGCATCCTAAAGCGTTCTCGTCTGCCTTTGACAAGGTCCATGCCTCTGCGCCATATATAAGAACCGGGATGATAAGTGTCTTATACAGGGACACTTTAGTTGCTCGAGAGAGGACTTTACTACTCAATTGCCTTCTTCACACATCTTTTCAGTTTGCATTATTTCACGGAAAATCTGAATACAATGTTCGCTCGAGGTTGATGTTGAAGCTGCTTAAGTTGGGTATTTACATTACCGCTTTTTAATGAGGTCTTATCATGTCTCATACCTCATTTCCGAGCGCTATATTCAAAGATTGATTATACTAAAAAGCTACAAATGATTTCGAGAAGTAGTTTTTTGTAATGTTATCATTCATTACGGAACTTTACATAGTTTTTTTGGTTTAACATATGGCTGACTGCTAAACGTCTATCAGTGCGTCCTCGTCAAAAGTGTCCAGAGCACATGAGGTGAACGATTATGGCCGACCAGATGATTTGAAACCAAAAATATTAAAAAAAATTTATTTTTACTATCCCTTTGGCTTGGATAGACCCGAAATGTTTCAAAAACTAAAAAATTTCTTAAAGTAATAGAATTTTGAAAAATAAAATTTTTTTTGCACTTTTTTCCTGCTATTAAAGGCTGTTAAAAATTTTTGAACTAGACTTTTTAAAAAAGTTCGTGTCTACCTGTTCCCACACGTTTTCTGATAGTAAAAATTTTTAGTTTGACAAGATCGGTCAGGTAGATTTTTCAAAGACGTTCAAGAACCCCACTTCAAAATGGACAACTTTCGGAAAAACACAGCAAAAAAGCGAAAAAACCGATTGTGGCCGTGAAAAATGCTCTGTCACTCCCAAACAAGCACCTAGCGTATTTCCAACACTATTTAGATGAAAAGTGTAAAAAAACATTTTAAAACTCTTACTGTGTTGAGAAGATCCCCTTCAGGTCCAAGGTGGGTTGACATAAATATATCGATACGATGTATATATACATCGATGTATTTTTCCATCTCTGACATCAGTAGCAAAGACAGCTTCCAAGTTCTATTCAATTGATATTGATGTTTATATCGTGTAAAAGCTTATAGTTTCGAGTCCGACGGACAGGTATGTTGAATTAGAATATGTTGACGATACCTCTTCATTTTTGACGTTGTTAACTGCTTATTAAAACCTTCCTTCTATCCTCCGCTGTGTAGTCATTTGCACCAACAATAACTTTAGATGATATGGTGGAATAAGAAAGCGATCTTCCCAACCTGAATCACAAAGTCCAAATAGTAGGAACTTTTTCTAACCACAAATTTTTTCTGAACAAATTTGACAAGTAAGCTCTATGTAACAACTCGGTGGTTACATTCTTTCGAACAACGCTTGATCCATAATTATCAGTCCTCATTTTGATTTGTTGAATACGTAGTCAAAATGTCCGTGATCATTGAACTTTTCACATCATTCAAGTGAGCGCCCGTCCAAAGCAAAATTCACTCGGTGATCCAAAAGCTCACGAGAGAAAGTCACATGAGAAGTCGGTTTTTCAGAAAAAGAAAAAGAGGATGTCCTAAATGGCTTTCCTGTGGTAATCCAGTTGTAGCATCTATTGGCGTGGAAAACAAGTGTTGAATATCACGTATGTAATTGGGTTTGTCTATTCAAATACGAAAGAAGATAGCAAAGATCGCGTCCGTGTCGTTCTTGCTTTTTGTTTAATTGGTCAAATGCTTTGAGAAATTAAAGTAACCTACATCAATTTGCTGGCCATTTGCGAATCCTGTTGAGATGTTTGATTTTAGCACCTTTAATTTTGCCACAATGGATCTTTCACCATTAGAAACGTCTTGGTGTGGTGAAATATACTCGTGTTGATTCTAAATTCCATAACATAAACTTCGGTATGAGTGATTGAAAAGGTTTCATTATAGAGCTGAATTTTGCGATGGCCCCTCTAGTTGGAAGCAATTGATCGAGATCCAGATTTGTAAAGCAGTAAAATGAATGATATCTTCCGCATGTCAGCATAAACTGTATTATAGAGGAAATTTGGAGCATTTTCCAAGTATGCGCCCAGAAATGTCATAATAGTTAGGTAAAAGAGAATCTTTAACTTTCCGGCAAGCTGCTTCTACATCACTTTCAATAGGAGATGGAGGTTGAAAAATTTTTGCGCTGATTGTTGTCAAAAAAATTTGAATTTCATTACCCTCACTAGATTTGTATAATGTTTAAAAGTATTCTGCAAATGCGTTGCATGTTTTAGAATGTATATTTTGATATCATGAAAGAGGGAAGAAGGATTTTCTGTCTCACATCTATAGAAATCATACCCCCGGATTTTCACTTGCACATCGCTACACCCCAGTTTTTCTCTTAAGGACAAAAAAACCCAGTCTTAGGGTGGAAACCCACAAACTGACAACCCCGATTAGAGTAGTTATATATTGTAACATTAATGCAATTGTTCTACAAAGCTGACTTCTTGTACTTGAACTTGTTCTTTCAAAAAAACAACTAAAAACCACAATAAATCAGAGATTTACCCAAAAGTTAAGTAGACGAATTCTCACGCAACCGAAGCATGTCACCAAAATTACACTATGCGTGACTAACTTGAACTGTGTTAAGATTACAAGTTACTCGTATTAAACGAAAACCGACGTTTCGTTTAAATCTCGCACCAAAATGTCACTTCCTTAAATCAAAAAAGAAAATAGAAAAAAATTCTATCGCCTGAGGTTGTGTCGTAAAATTCTAAGCATTTGCCATTTGTGTGAAATATTTTTCCACTTTTATTAGGTACCAACTGTTTTAATGGATATGTCAAAACTTAGGAAAACACAATGAAGATTGGAGGTTAAGTTTAGTGTCGGACACGTTTTGGTAAGTTCTTTTGTTCTTTTATTCTCGTCCTTGACCATTTGATAGCCCGTATAGAAAAACCAATGATGTTTTATTGAAATGAGTTTTCTGTTTGTTTCTTTTATTCAAGTTTTGATTTCTGATATAATCCGATTGAAGTTTTTCAGTTTGTGGATATATTATGCAAGCTGACATAACGCAGTTGGTGGAATAGTTGAATTAATTTAGCTAATTTAATATTGACTTGTCGCATGATTTTGGCATTTTGATGATTAAACTTTACAGAAAAAAGGATTTATTAGAGAGTGGAGAAATCATTGCATTGGTTGGTAATATTTTGACTTAAAGCTTTCAGCGGTTCCCTTTCCTCAATGGTTTGAAAAAATTGAGGAAACTTGTGTGACCGCTTCTTGCCGTGATACAACAGAGCTGGAGCTTTAATATTCAAAGTGCCTTTAAGTTGCTTGCGTGAAGCGGGGATCTCCAAATCAAGGGAATCGTAGCATTTGATACTCCTGCTACGTGGCTAATACAGCACCTTATTCCTGTCATGGCTTCTCACATTTTCCTCAAACAAGCGCTCATATGCTACTTCTTTTTCTATTTGAGAATTTGGTGTTCTACCCTTCTTTTCTCCTTGTAAATCTCGTTATCTACTACGGCGATTGCTACCGAGAACAAAAGCAGCGACTGTTTGGATGTGGATTTGTTGTTGGAACTAGACTCAGGCAAAAAGTCTTGAGTTTCAACTATGTGAACGAGCGCATAGCAACAATCCGCATCAAGGC
Organism: Melanostoma scalare; assembly: GCA_949752695.1. Lineage (NCBI taxonomy): Eukaryota > Metazoa > Arthropoda > Insecta > Diptera > Syrphidae > Melanostoma > Melanostoma scalare. Next base: position 151,564,438 of record OX456986.1, read on the forward strand.
TAAATTCGTCAACATAAGCCTCATTTGCGCACACGCCCCCACAGAGGAAAAGGATGAAGACACCAAAGACGTATTCTACGAGCTCCTGGACAAAACATATGAGCAGTGCCCTAGCTATGACATTGAGATTTGTCTAGGAGATTTTAATGCCAAGCTCGGAAGAGAAGAGTCTTTGGTGGAATAATCGGAAGATACAGCCTGCACGACAACACCTACTTTATTTATTTGTTTTATTTATTTTATTTCTTCGTGAGAAGCTTATACACATTAAGACAGATTGTCTTATAAGATAGATATAAGCTTAGATTAATAACAATATTATAACATATACATACGAAAGCTAAAGATATAACAATTTTATAGGAATTCATAAAAGGAAAGTTTTATATAATTCAAATTATTAAAAAGATATACATTAAAGATTTTTATTAAGGAAAGTGGAAAATAATAAATAGATTCAAATTTATAAATAATAACATAGAAAACAAGTAAAGAAGGAAAGAGAGCAAAGAAAGAAAAAGAGTAAGGCAGGCATAGTTAAGTTTGTTATACAATGACATTGAATGTTGTCTATAAAAGAGAAAAGTGAGTTTTTGTCTTTATCTTCAATCTGATAGCATCATTTATATCTCGTATATTTTGCGGCAAAGTATTCCAAAGACGAGTGGAGTACACAAAGAACTGTCGTTCGGATGTGAGAGAACGAACCATAGCGGGGTTGAACAAGCATTCTAGTTCTTTGTGAGGATGCCATACTTATTAATTCGCTGAGATAAGGGGGTTGTTTGCACAGAAGTATGTTAGTGAGCATGTTAAGGGCGCGATACTTAAGAAAATTTTCGAATGCCATGTTTAGAATGGCTTTGGAGTAATTTGAAATATGGTCATATTTACGCAGACAGAAAATGTAGCGTATTAGACAATTGAAGGTCACATTTAGTTCTCTCTTACTGGCAGAGTCGCAATGAGAATAAATTTCGCAACCATAGATTAGAGTTGGTACGATTAGAGTTTTCATCAAAAGCATTCGAACTCTTTGAGGAGCCCACAATGATCGTAGAATACCATAAGTCTTACCCACTACGTAGTAAATGTGATTATTCCATGTAAGAGTGCTGTTGAAAATCACACCGAGATTCCTGGCCGTTTCTACATATTTCACTTGTGTGTTTTGCTAATTTATAGGGGGAAAGTACAGCAAGTCGATCGGTTTTTTAGAAACCACCAAAGAAACTGATTTTTTAGGATTCAGCAGGAGACTATTAAGTTGACACCAAATCGAAATACACTCGAGATCTTCATTTATTCTGTAAACACCATCCTCTATGAGCCCCAAAGAACAACTAAAATACAATTGTACGTCAGCGGCATACATTTGTAAAGAGTAAAATTTAACAATTGACGGTAATTCATTAACGTAAAGAGAAAACAAGAGGGGACCAAGAATGGAACCATGTGGTACACCACGCGATAGCGGAAGAAGATCAGACAGAACATTGTTCAACTGCACACACTGTTTTCGTCCGGACAGATAAGCAGATAGAAGTTTAACAGAACAAGTCGAAACCTACGATAACGGATTCAGCCTGATCGATTTCGCTGCGGGGCGAGATGTTCTGGTAGCTAGTAGGCGGTTCCAGCACCTCAACATCCACAAAGGGACATGGAAATCTCCTGATCAATCCACCGTCCTACCTACTACCTTGTTGTAGCCCAACGTACAACTGCGGATATTCCGATCTAAGCCAAAACAAGGAAATACTGTGAGAAAATTCGACGTTGGACGACTACAATCGCAAGAGATTGCCAAGTCCTTTTCCGATCGAGTCTCTTACAACCTTTTGAGGAGTCTTATGCCTCCAGCATCAAGTATAGAGAACCAGTGGCAGCACTGCCAATCAGCCATCAGAGACGCCGCTTCTAAAGTGCTGGGTTTCACACGGCCACCACAACGAAACCCCTGGTTTGACGACGAATGCCGGAAAGCACATGCAGCTAAACTGGAAGCATACAAAGCGGCGCTGCACAAAAAGACTAGAACTGCTTACGAGCTCTACAAGCAGAAGAGGAGAGGCGAACACCGGCTTCTTAGACGGAAAAAGAGAGAGCATGAGAAGCGCGCGATCGAGGAGATAGAAGGGTGCCACAGCAGGAGTGAGGTTCGGAAGTTTTACCAAAAGGTAAAAACAACAGCCTCGGGCTATAAAACCTGAGCCGAAGCCTGCAAAGGCGATCAAGGGAACATCGTGGTAGAACCGCAGTCAATGCTGAGGATATGGAAAGACCACTTCTCCAAACTCTATAACGGCGATGATGAACCTAACTCCGCTGTTAGAGAGATAGAACCATTCGATTTAGACGACCGACGCGACGTAGACCAACAATTCCGCCAACCCGACCTGAACGAAGTGAAGACAGCAGTATCCAAGCCTCCAACAAAGCTGCTGGAACTGATGGCCTCAGTGCCGAATTGTTTAAAGCGGCAGTGAATGACCTGGTCAGGAGTATGCACCCAGCTCATTTGCAAAATATGGTCGGAAGAAAGCATGCCCGATAAATGGAACCTCAGCATTGTTTCCCCGGTCCTCAAGAAAGGAGACCCTCTGAACTGCGCCAACTACAGAGGTATCAGTCTTCTTAACATCGCCTATAAGATCCTCTCTGCCGTATTGTGTGAGCGTCTGAAGCCATTCGTCAACAACCTGATAGGTCCTTATCAGTGCGGCTTTAGACCAGGAGAGTCCACCATGGACCAAATCTTCACACTACGGCAGATCTTGGAAAAAACCCAGGAGCTTCAAATCGATACCGACCACCTTTTTATCGATTTTAAGGCCGCGTATGAAAGCATCTATAGAGAGGAGTTATATAGAGCCATGTCTAGTTTTGGCATCCCTACCAAACTTGTCCGATTGTGTAGGATGACGATGGAGAACGCACGCTGCTCCATCAGGGTCGGAAAAGATCTCACCGATACATTCGATGTCAAAAAAGGTTTTAGGCAAGGCGATGCACTGTCATGCAACTTCTTCAACATCGTTCTTGAAAGAATAGTGCAAGACTCCCACGTCAACACAAGAGGCCCAATCTTTCAAAGATCCGTCCAATTACTCGGATATGCCGATGATATTGACATAATTGGAAGAACGCAGCGTGATGTCAATGGCGCGTTTATGAGCATTGAGACGGAAGCGAAGAAGATGGGTTTAGTGGTCAATAAGGGCAAGACCAAGTATATGCTGTCATCAAGAAAGGACACCCAACACCGACGTCTTGGACAGAACGTCACGATTGACAGCTATAACTTTCAGGTAACTAAGGACTTTGTATACCTAGGCGACGCTATTATTTCAGACAACGACACCAGCGCAGCGCTGAGATCAAACGAAGAATAACTCTTGCCAATCGCTGTTTCTTCGGACTAAGAAGGCAATTGAGTAGTAAAGCCCTCTCTCGAGCAACTAAAGTGTCCCTGTATAAGACACTTATCATCCCGGTTCTTATATATGGCGCAGAGGCATGGACCTTGTCAAAGGCAGACGAGAACGCTTTAGGATGCTTCGAGAGAAAAATTCTTCGGGTGATTTTTGGTCCCGTCTGCATAATTTTGGTGGGGGCATAATCCCCATTTATTCGGCTTAATACAAGCTATTACTTAATCTAACTTACAGACTAAAACTTAATAGCTAAAACTTAACTAGTTGGAGGGTTTAGGAGACGGAGCTTTAGGCAAGGAGTACTCATATTGAAGTCAAAACTAGAACAGTGAGAATTGACATTCCTCAGCATTCGGGAGATGGGTTCATTGGAGCCGTAGGAGGTTCGATGGGTGGGAAGATAGAAGAGACGGGGATTTCGTGTGTTACGAGGGTTAGTATTTAGAAAGATGGATTCGGTAAGGGCTGGACAGTCAATGGTACCTGTAAAGATTCGGTGAATGAAGAGAATGTCAAATATTTCTCTTCGATCATTCAGCGTATTGAGGTTGAGGAGTTTGATTCGGTCTTGATAAGGAGGCAATATCAAAGGATTGCTCCAATTAAGACCACGAAGAGCAAATCGGAGGAAACGGCGTTGTATACTCTCAATTCTGGCAATGTGCACTTGTTGGAAAGGCGACCAGACTTGACAAGCGTATTCAAGAAGCGGACGAACAAATGAAATATAAAGGGAGCGGGTTACGTAGGGGTCTACAAATTCTTTGGACCATCGTTTCACGAAGCCAAGTGCTGAATTTGCCTTAAGGATTATATCGTCGATACGCTTGAGGAAATTCAGCTCACGGTCGCAAATAATCCCAAGGTCTCGAATCACCTCAACGGAGGAGATGATTTGATCGTTTAGCAGGTAGAGACGGGGAGGAGATTTGATGCGTTTACGTGAGAAGGTTATTGACTGGCACTTGGAAACATTTAGCTCCAGGCAGTTTTTGGAGCACCATATTGAAAAACTGTCGAGATCCTGTTGGAGGTGGGAAGAGTCTTCAGAAGAAGAAATGACCCGGTAAAACTTGGTATCGTCCGCGTACAGAGAGATAGAGGAGTGTTTGATGATCATTTCAATGTCGTTAATACTGAGAATGAAGAGGAGAGGGCCTAAATGGCTGCCTTGGGGAACACCGGATGTAGCTAGAAAGCGGCAGGATAAGGCGGATCTGAAACGAACACTGTAAAAACGGTTTTCTAAATAAGAAGAAATCCATCTCAACAGAATGGGTTCAAAGCCGAGGGTGGAAAGTTTGAAAAGAATAAGTTTGTGAGAGATTTTATCGAAAGCTTTACTAAAGTCAGTTGAAATTACATCGACCTCCTTTCCATTCTCCAAGGCTGAGAGGGAAAATGAGACAAAGTCAACGAGGTTTGTTGTTGTTGACCTGCCTTTGAGGAAACCGTGTTGTCTAGGGGAAATGAGAGATTTGCAACGAAAACTTAAGTTTTCATACAAAATGCTTTCGAAAATTTTGGGTATATGCGATAGTTTAGCGATGGGACGATAATTTTTCACGTCGCACTTAGGACCTTTTTTGTGTACAGGGGTTATAAACGCCGTTTTCCAAGCTTGGGGGAAAACTCCTAGGCATATGGACAAGTTAAAGATTTTTGAGAGAGGAAGGGAAAGACTGGAGGAGCATTTCTTAAGAAGTATGGCGGGTATACCATCGGGGCCAGGAATATACTCATCATTTAGATGATTTAACTTTTCTACAATTAGATGGGAGTCAAAGAAACGTGGAAGGAAAGGATCAAAAGAAAAATTCGGTAAAAACGAGAAATACGCTGAGTCGGGAACAAAAGAATCATCCGTGAAAGACTGATTGAAGTAACTTGCGAAATAGTTTGCTACAGCGAGTGCATCGGATGAGGTTTCGTTATTGAAGGAAAGGGAGGAAGGGTACCCGTCAGATTTTCTTTTGTGGTTGACAAATTTATAAAACGACTTAGGGTCATTAATAATGTTAGATTTCATTTCGATTAAATAGCGTTGGTAAAGGGAGTTGAAAAGCTCACAGAAGTGCAAATAAGAACCAAGGTAAGCTGAATAGTCAGTAGGAGATCGAGTACGAAGGAAGATCGTCCACAATTTGTTCCTTTTATTTCTTAGAGTACGGAGCCTATGGTTATACCAAGGAGGTGAAGTAGAAGAAGTTTTAAGTCTAGAAAGGGGAACGAAGAGGAATATAGCATTATGTATTTCTCTGTAGAACGCGGATGTAGCATCTTCTACAGTTAGGTTATCAAAATTAAAGTGAGTTCTATTGAGATAATCATTAATTTTGCGGAAGTTTGCTTTGTGGAAATCGTATGAAGCTGGAGGTACGGGTGTGTTAGGTGGTTTAGAAGACTGGAGAAAAAATGAGAGAAGGAGAGGAGGGTGTAGGTTATCTATGGTTGAGAGAAGCAGGGGTGAAAGTGAGATTGAAGAATTAATGGGATCTGTTGTAAATACAAGGTCAAGTTGCCTACCCATATAGTTGGAAATTCCACTTACTTGGCAGAGGCAAGAGTCTGCAAGTCGATCAACGAACAGACATTCTTTAGATAGATGGAGAGTGGAGAAGAAGATTTAACGACGAACTGTACGGGCTGTACATCGACACTGATCTGGTCAAACGAGTCAAGGTCCAGCGGTTTAGATGGTTGGGTCATGTAGAGCGAATGGACAACAACGTTCCGGCCCGGAAAATCTTCGAATCCAATCCCGAGGGACGGCGCAGTAGAGGAAGACCGCTAATCAGGTGGCGCACGCAAGTAGGATAGGACCTCAACCAACTTGGCGTGCAAAACTGGAGGCAGCTAGCTAGGGACCGAGCTGGCTGGAGAAGAATGTTGGTTGAGGCCCTGGTACGACCCGGAATGTTGCGCCACCTTAAGTAAGTAAGTAAGTATTTGCCTGTCTGCATTCGTGAAAGGAAATGCTTTCTCATGGGTATCGCCTTTCGCGAGGAATTGGCAATTTTCCCGATAATAATTTCATGCCATGGAAAGCGTTTTTCGATAAACCGTTCGGAATCGGCTTAAAATTGTAGTTCCATTCCTTCCCTCACAAGGTATGGTTGAGAGAAATGTGCTAGTCCCCGGGGATCCGCACTTTGTTATGCTAGTCCCCGTGGTTCAGCGCTCTGTTGTGCCACCCTATTTATTAAATTCAAACCCTATGATGGACGACGAAAGACAAGAAGATAGTTTCAAGACACAGCAACATAAAAACTTTTACCAGTGTCAAAATGTACATTTGATTGCCGAAGGAGACGAATAATTCGAATACAGCCGCAGTGTCTTTGCCATTATGTCTAATAAAACTGAAATGGTTCAATAAACTAGAATGACCTTGTTAAAGAGAAAACCCGACTTGGGAAATCAATTTTTATTGACACCAACACTACAAATAAACAACAACATTGCTGACATCTTTCCTGATTTCATTACTATCTCGACCTCAAAATTGACTGATGTCCGTAGGCTTGAATATAAAACCAAATATGTATCAACTCAACAGAGAGTTGATGAAAACGAAAGCCAAAACATTCACCCCAATTCCTTTGTGTCTCCAGTGACGTCAATGTTATCGGTTTTGGGTTGTAAATTTTCCAGAGCCCTCTAATAAACTGTCTTTGTTCATAAAGAAACAAGTGACTCCTATCGAACTTGTAATGAAAGCCCCAGAAATAGACTTTCTGATGCAAGGAAACAACAATTCCTTACTACGAATTTGAATTTCCCTACGTAAACGCCCGACAACAAATTTTAACTACAGCTTCGAATATAAATAAATTTTATATCCCCACAGAAAGATTTCTCGTAACTTAATCGATTAACTCGATTTCATGAGATAACCACAACAATAAGAATGACTTTGGTTCTGAAAACCCACTCCCACCGAACAACCCACCACAAACCAGCTGCCATATTCTGTCCTGCCCTGTCAGCATGTGGTACGTCCTAACCTAACGTCATAGTTAACATCATATCAGATGTATTTGTATATCTATACACAACATTTTGAATCCCTAAATGGTAATTTGTTATCAGCTTTAGTTGTGGTTTATTCCTGCAAACAATAGAAATCGTGTATACAGTGATATATTCCAAAATACCAAAGCACATCGTTTGTGTTCGACTTGCTGGAAGAGAGCGTTGGCAATATTTATTACCCTTTCGTGTAACATCGTGTATTTCTGTGGGAAATTCAATACAAAAAAGCAAAAAGCAAACGCAAACGCAAACGCAAATACACAAAAATCAATAAAAATATATATCACAAGTTTTACCTGCTGTACAGAGTCGCATATCCTCGTCGTACCCATCCGAGCAATCAGGGGCGCCATCACATAAATATTGTATTGAAATGCAATTGCCATCGCCGGGACATTTGAACGGTTCGTACGGATGGCATGCGTCTGGAAGTAGAGAGAAGCAAAAATAATTATAGAAGCAATTTACACGTTCGTCGTTCAAATTATGTTTATTTAGGTAATGATCGAAACGGTTGCGCCCACCACAATGATTTCCTTTCATTTGAGTAAACTTGAAATTTGAATTGACTTTGATCCTAGAGTTGGTATACGAGTATTTGTGTTAAGGGGGGCGGGAGTTTGGCCTAACAAGCCCTATGACAACTATGACAACCTACAAACAACCACCTTGATCTAGTTTTGATAATGGGTTCGAGGTCGTTGATGTAATGGGAATTGTTAGGCTGTGCAAAACGAAAGAGGTTACCAGATATTGGAAAACCAATTTCAGAAATGAACGGGGTTCTGTTTGATTTGTGATTTTTCAGATGATTGTGTTGTTTGTGTGTTTGTTAGGCAACAGGTCCTTGAATGAGTCAATCTTCGAGGAGAGTATAAATCAGTTTAATGGTTTTTCGTTGTAGATGGGCAACGAAGCACAGTACCCATCAATGTAAGAATTGCATTGTGTGCTGGCTGCTGGTACAACGGGAAGCAAGAGATGGAGCTATAGCTGGAGCATTAAAAATAGATTTGATGTGCATGTAGATGAAAATAGCGAACACGCTACTTACATATTTCATAGCTTTTGAAAACATAAAAAAACCCTTCAGGAAACCTCCCATTGGCGGTTTTCTTGGCAGCAACCAAAAGAGCTGCGATAAATTTTGGCAAACGTGCGATGAGTGAATTTTTGAAGACATGCACCAACTTCAACACCATGTGCTTCAACGATTTTTCATCTTTGCAAGGCAACCATAAAAAAGAAAAACATTAAAATTGAGAAAAACATTTCTAGTTTCAAGGTTTTCTGTGGTAGTGGTGGTTCGAGGGACTTCAGTTGTTCCCTAGAACTTTTCCATCAAGTGAACTGAAAGTTAAATTTTGCGCAAACATCTCGTTAATTAAGATTATGGCGTTTTATAAGCTAGGAATTCTTTGACAACCCTCTAAACTTAAGGTGTGTAAATCGAAAATCCCTTTTATTAAACCGAACGCAGAATCCAATAGTGTTACTGAGAAGGCCATAGAAACAAAACGTAAACGACTGAGCCAATCGATTCAGTCAAGCATAACTGGCCTTGGAGGAATTTGTTTCACGCTTCAGTGGTGCGTTGACGGGAGTGATGAAAAGCTTAATTGATGAAAGTAATTGAAAAGGGTGATTGGTTAATGGTTACCAAGGAAGACATTGATCAATCTCTTCCCGATACACGAGTTTTAACGAAACTAAATTATTTTGCAAAAGTTTCAAACACTTTCTGCATAAAACCATAAAATTTACAAATAGATGGACGAAATGGTGCTTTTAGGTTCACATGGTCATGCGGTGTTTGAATCGAAAGTTGTCTGATTTTGCGGAAATCAAAATCCGTATTAACTATTCCCACAGTTCGCTTTCTCTTGTTGCTGTACTTTTGCAATGTTTTGACAAGGCTTAGAGGAATCTTTATTTAAAAGATAATAATGGATACTATATGCCCGGCGAATGCAACCTCAGCATAGTAAGCCCGATCCTGAAAAAAAAAAACACCCTCACAACTGCATCAATTATAGAGGAATAAGCCTTCTTAACGTCACAAATTAAATCTTGTCTCACTATCATGCGATTTCTTCAGCATCATACTTGAAAAGATTGTACAATTACTTGCTTACGCAGACGATATTAACGTAATGGGAAGAAAAATGCGTGATGTCATAGGTGCTTTTGCGAGTATTGAAACAGAAGCGGCAAAAATGGGTTTGATGGTTAATGAGGGCAAAGCGAAGTATATGTTGTCATCAAACAAGGACACAGAACATCGACGAATTGAACAAAACGTCACAATAGACATACATAACTTCGAGGTAGTACAGGAATTCGTCTACCTAGGAACCGCTATAGATACGGAAAACAACATCAGTGCGGAGATCAAAAGGAGAATAGCTCTTTCCAACCGTTGCTTTTTAGCAACTTAGAATTAAAACCCTCTTTAGAACAACCAAGGCAACCCTTTATAAGATCGTACTTATGCCAGTCCGGCTTTACGGAGCGGAAGCGTGGATGAGGAAATCCTAGGTCGTTTCGAAAGAAATATATTCCGAGTAATCTGTGGTACTGTATGCGAAGACAATGAGTCAAGGAGAAGATAAAAAAGACGTTAAAATTTAATCACGTAAAAGACAAGCAAGTTTTCTTAAGAGCAATAGCTTCACGAGAGGTGCCATGACAGGAACGAGATTCGGAAGTTTTACCAAAAGGTAAAAAGATCCTGCCAGGGTGGCAAACCCCGAACTCAAGCCTGTAAAGACCAGCAGGAAAACATAGTTATAGAGTCACAGTCGCTACTGAGGATCTGGAAAGATCATTTCTGCAGACTGCTTAACGGCGATGAAGACACAAATTCCGCTGTCAGGCAGATTGCCCCATTCAGCTTAGACGATGATCAAGAATGCCGTCCTCCCGATCTAGAAGAGGTTAAGCTTGCCATATGCAAACTTAAATCTAATAAGACTGCAGGTGCAGATGGCCTTGATGCCGAACTTTTCAAGGCAGCTGGAGATCAGTTGGAAAGGAGCATGCACCAGCTGATCTGCATGATATGGTCGGAAGAAAGCATGCCCGATGAATGGAACCTCAGTATCGTATGCCCGATCCTAAAGAAGGGAGACCCTCACAATTGCGCCAATTACAGAGGGATAAGCCTCCTTAACGTCGCTTATAAGATCTTGTCTGCTGTAATATGTGAACGTCTGAAACCCCACGTCAACAACTTGATAGGTCCTTATCAATGTGGTTTTAGACCAGAGAAGTCCACAATAGACCAAATTTTCACATTACGGCAGATCTTGGAAAAAACCCGAGAACATAATATCGATATTCACAACCTCTTTATCGATTTCAAGGCCGCGTATGACAGTATTTACAGAGACGAGCTGTACTGAGCCATGTCTAGTTTCGGCATCCCTGCAAAGCTCGTACGACTATGCAGGATGACTTTGGAGAATTCACGCTGCTCCGTCAAGGTCGGAAAAGAACTCACCGAGACCTTTGATGTCGAAAAAGGCTTTAGGCAAGGCGACAAACTGTCATGCGATTTCTTCAACATCATACTTGAACAGATTGTAAGAAACTCAAACGTCAACACCAGAAGAACAATCTTTCAAAAGTCTGTACAATTACTCGCCTATGCAGACGATATTGACGTAATGGGAAGAAAAAAGTGTGATGTCATAAGTGCTTTTGCGAGTATTGAAACAGAAGCGGCAAAAATGGGTTTGATGGTTAATGAGGGCAAAACGAAGTATATGCTGTCATCAAACAAGGACACAGAACATCGACGAATTGGACAAAACGTCACAATAGAGAGACATAACTTTGAGGTAGTACAGGACTTCGTCTACCTAGGATCCGCTGTAGACACGGATAACAACATCAGTGCGGAGATCAAACGGAGAATAACTCTTGCCAACCGTTGCTTCTTTGGGTTAAGAAGGCAATTGAGAAACAAAACCCTCTCTAGAAAAACCAAGGTGACCTTGTATAAGACCTTAATCATCCCAGTCCTGCTGTACGGCGCGGAAGCACGGACCTTATCGAAAGCGGATGAGGAAACTCTTGGCCGTTTCGAAAGAAAAATTCTCCGAATGATCTTTGGTCCCGTATGCGAAGACAATGTGTGGAGAAGAAGATACAACAACGAGCTGTATGAGCTGTACCGCGACATGGGCATAGCCAGAAGAGTACGCATCGCGAGGCTACGATGGTTGGGCCATGTAGAGCGGATGGACCCAAACGCTCCGGCTCGTCGGGTGTTCGAAAGCACATTGCAGGGAAATCGCGGAAGGGGAAGACCTCGTCTTAGGTGGCGCAATCAAGTGGATGAAGACCTCAACCAACTTGGAGTGCGAAACTGGAGAGAGCTCGCCCGAGATCGAAATCGTTATAGAAGGATGTTGGTTGAGGCCCAGGTTCACCCCGAACTGTAATGCCCACCTTAGTAAGTAAGTAATAGCTTCACGTCGTAAAAATACCAACACTGATTTAATGCTACGTGACATTTGTATTGACTCTCCAAAAAGTTTTCATATAAAAGAAAGTCTAACCAAACGCATCTACCTTCTACAAAGACAAGCTCTTAGGCTCAAACAGCGTTCGCTCATCAACTCGGTGCACACCTACAACGGAAATCTTTTCATTCGCACAACACAACATCAATCTTCAATACGAATTCACACAACGGAAGAGCTGAGAAATATCATCGGAACAGCGTTCGATAATGACCGTGATACGACATACGAGGCACCCGAAAGCCGCGACTTAATCTACATTTCTACAACTACGTTAGTTTACTTATTTATCGATTTATCTATTTTATATCTCTCTTTTTTTCTTACTTTCACTCTTCTTTTAATAATTTGTCTTTTTTTTATCAATTATTATTTCTTTTTTTCTTTTTGCTTGTGAAATCTTGCTTCAATTGTCGATCTTGTTTCTCTTAATTTTCCTTTTTCATTTCAATTTTTGTTGTTTACGTAAATTTTTTTTTTAATTTTCTATAATATGACCGATTCGTACAAAGGTAATAATGAAAATTTATGCTCGCTGGTAAATGTTCTTTGTAAACAGCAACCGGGTCTTAAAATTTGTCATATCAATGCCCAAAGTTTTTTAAACAAAATTGATGAGTTTAGGCAGATTTTTTTAAAAAGCTAAGTTGATGTAGTTTGCATCTCTGAGACGTGGTTTCATCCAAGTGTAAAAGATGATTGTCTTACTTTAGCAGGTTTCAAGCTGTACCGATCTGATCGCGCTGATAGAATAGGTGGAGGAGTGGCGATTTACGTTAGAAATATAATTCAATCACATCTGATACTGCGCTCTGACGAAGGTAGTGCTTGTCAATATATTTGCATCTTTGTGAACTCTCTATACGATAAATTTGTCCCAATGAAAACAAAAGTTGTTAGAAACTTGACTTATATCTGGATGTCTATTTCCATTCAAAAAGCAATGGTCCTGCGTGATAAACATTTTCTTAGGTGGAAAACATATAAATGTGCCGATTTTAAAAAGGCTCGAAATAGAGTGACTTGTATGATACGTCAAGCTAAAAGATCACTTTATATTCTCAAGTTAAGTCCCTGTACCTCTTCGAAAAATTTTTGGAAACAAGTGAAAGATATTTGAATTTTACAGAAATCTTCTAATGACAATGTTAATGTGCTAAATATCGATGATTTGAATGAAAAATTAGCAGATCCTATTCAAGGCTTCCAAAGAAACAGTGAGCAACTTAACTTGTATACAATACAGCTCACAATGCATTTAAGTTCAGAGAAGTAGACGAGTACGATGTTGGGCATGCAATTTTCGCAGTTAAATCAGAATGCATCGGCCTTGATGAAATCCATCCTGATTTTATAAAAATTCTTTTACCGAAAATACTCCCATTGACGACGTTCGTTTTCAATACAATTATCAGCACAAATCAGTACCCCATGGAGTGGAAGCGTGTCAAAATAATACCTGTACCGAAAAATTCCAACAAAAATACCGAATATAGGCCAATTGCAATTCTTGCGTTTCGATCCAAAGTTTTTGAAGTTATTGCAAGTAACCAAATGAAAAGCTATTGTCATCGCTTTGAGGTTTTAGATGGCACCATAGGAAACTTTGGGTTTTTGGCTGTTTGCAGCTGTGATGAAGTTTTTGGCAGCCATGTTGAGTTTTGTCGGCTATTTCCGCTTTTCGAGAAGAGAAGTTTTTTTTGTAAATTGACCAGCCATCGAGAACGGATATAGTCAAACCAATTTTAAAATACCAAAAAAAACAAATATTAAAATAAAGCCAGTTCAAAGTTTAAATTTGCCATTTTATTTAAGTCAACAGCCGCCTTTATTTACAAAGTTTTAAAATTGTTTTTATTCTTAAAATTAAGGCTATTTGTCTCTGTTCTCGTAAAAAGAAAATTACACGTGGACATTTTAAGAACTTGTCGCCAGCTATCTCTTCATTTTTGCTGCAGCCAAATTAGCTGCAGCAATCGCGTAAGTACCCATAATATCACGAAGAAACAATTATTGCCATCGAACTTCGCCTCGACAGATAATATCCAGCGATGTATGCTCAAAAGACCCGTCAATCTGCTCGACAGCAACAACAGCGGCTGGTGACAAGCCAGCCAGAACATCAATCAACAGCACAGCAAGTTCAGCCAGTAAATATTCAGCCAGAACATCAATCAACATTACAGCAGGTACAGCCAGATCCACGGTCATCGTCACAGACAAGACATACTCAGCCAGATCCACGTTCATTGTCGCAGCCAAGACACACTCAGCCAGAGCCACAGTCATCGTCACAGCCAGAACACACTCAGCCAGATCCACGGTCATCGTCACAGCCAGGACACATTCAGCCAGACCCACGATCATCGTCACAGCCAAGTCATACCCAGCCAGATCCTCGGTCTTCGTCACAGCCTGCTCTCTCTCAACCAGAACGAGTACTCCAGTCACAGCCAAGACAATTGCCCCCCGTTCAAGTCTTGCCACATCAAGAACCTCCTCACGACCAACAAAATCAACTTTTAACGGCTCTGGTAGCGCATCTGCAGGCGCTTAAAGAGTCGGTTGATCATCTGAGGGAAGAATCTAACGAGAACCAGGTAGAAACCGAGCGTTTACGTAGAGCCATTGACATGCACGACGTACACAACATGCGCATGTTAGAGATGTCTCATGAACCCGAAAAGGAATTCTCCACCAGCAACAACATCGACAGCACTAGCACAGCCTCACAAAAAGCTGTATGATTTGCCCAGCTTTAGTGGTAACCCCGAAGAATGGCCCTTGTTTTTAGCAAATTATGAAGAGACCACAGCCAACTTCGGGTATTCGTTAATGGAAAACAATATCCGCCTGCAAAGATGCCTGCAAGGGGAGGCTAGAGAAGCACTGCTTTGTTGATCCACCCAAACAACGTTCTTAAAGTAATAGAAACGCTTACTTTCCGCTTTGGACGCCCAGATCTTATGGTGAAAGCACAGTTAGCCAAAATTCAACAATTTCAAGGAATACTCGAGAACCGAATTGAAGGGATTCTGACTTTCAGTTCCACTGTGAACAATGTGGTGGCTTTTCTCACGGCTGCGAAATGTGAGCATCATCTTGCCAACCCTATGCTTCTGGAAGAAATGATTGTGAAGTTGCCAGCTTCGAGACGGTATGAATGGGCCAAAAGGGCTCTCGAAATTAGACCCTACCCAACAATTTCAGATTTTGCAGCATGGTTAACCAGCGAGGCCAAGATCGTGCAGATGCTCCCTCACGTGGGAAATTCAATTGCCGTAAAGGGCCATTTGTCGAATCCTCGTAGACTGTTACACGTCAACGACCGGTCAAGAGATGTGACCGCACATAGCTGTGTGAGCTGCGGGGCGAATCACCAGCTACCTGAATGCCGGAGTTTCCAAGGTCTGACCACGGAGCAAAGGTGGGAGTTTGTGAAGACAAGATATTTGTGCTTTTCATGCTTGCGACAAGGGCACGGAACGGCAGTATGCAGAAACAAAAGGAGATGCAACGTGGATGGATGCCCAAGACTACACAACAAAATGCTGTACGAAAGACGACAGCCGGAAGCCAATTTACCAGCCGCCCAACCAACGTCAGCCAGAATACAAACCTGTCAAACCTCATGCACGGAACAGCTCTTCCGAATCCTGCCAGTCACCATAACTGGGCCGGAAGGACAGATCGAAACATTTGCTATGTTCGATGAAGGCTCATCGATCAGCATCCTGGACGAAGCAATAGCAAACAAACTTGGTCTAAAGGGCCAAGTACAACCTCTAACACTCCAATGGTATGGAACAAAGATCACCACCGAGCCATCAAGAAAAGTAACGTTCGAAATTAAGGGCTCCGGACAGCATGACTCCAGCTTTGTATTGAAGAATGTCCGTACAATTAGGGATCTGAATTTGCCTTCTCAGTCCTTCGAGAAGAATCATCTTAGTCATCTGAAAGAAATACCACTACTCGATCTTCACGACGCCAAACCAACCTTGATGATTGGATTGGATAATTGCCACCTCGGAGTCGCCAGGGACATCATCGAAGGGGAAGCCAATCAACCAATAGCCGCCAGAACCAAGCTCGGTTGGCTAGCGTATGGTCCAACGCACGCCCATCCGAATGCGCAACCATTCATTTTGTGCGTTAGAGAAGCTAGTTCGTTAGATGAGATCAGCAAACTAGTAGAAAACTACTACACAACAGAAAGTTTTGGAGTACAGAAGCCAGAGAAAGTTTTTGAATCCGCTGAAGATGCCCGGGGGAGAAAAATATTAGAAGAAACAACGAAAAGGATTGGCCAACGATTCGAATCAGGTTTGCTATGGTGCCGCGACAATATCCGTACACCTAATAATTATCAGATGGCTTTAAAACGACTTTTCAACCTTGAGGCAAAGATGAAGAAAAACCCAGTGTTCGCCGAGACATACAAAGCCCAAATGACAGATTACGTCAGTAAAGGATACGCTCGAGAGCTCCTACCATGGGAACTGAAATTATATTGCCCACGAACATGGTATCTGCCCCATTTCGGAGTGATCAATCCGCATAAACCCCAAAAGTTACGCATTGTTTTTGATGCAGCCGCCGATTTTAATGGGTCGTCGTTGAATAGTTTGTTGTTGAAAGGACCAGAGCAAGCCCAACCATTACTAACAGTGCTTTTGCAGTTTCGTCAAGGCATAATAGGCGTAGCAGCTGACATCAAAAAGATGTTCTCCCAAATTAAAATACGCATCGACGATCAGAATGCCCAGAGGTTCCTCTGGCGAAGTGAGGAAAACCAGCCAGTGCGCATCTACGTGATGACATCGATGATCTTCGGTGCAGCGTGCTCACCATGCACTGCGGAATACGTGAAGAATAAAAACGCACAGTCTTTTAAAGCCAGTTCGCCGGAAGCAGCAAGGGTCATCGTAGAAAACCATTACGTGGACGATATGGTTGCCAGCTTCGACAATCAGGACGAAGCAGAAAGGATTTGCAGGGAGGTAAGAAAAATACATGCCGAAGGAGGTTTCGTATTACGGAATTTCGTGTCCAACAGCAAAAATATAGAAACCGAATTTAATGACGATGGAGGAAAGAATTTTGCCGTAGACTTAGGAACTCACGAAGGTGGAGAGAAGGTTCTGGGGATGTATTGGAGGACCGACGACGACACCTTTCGTTTCCACCTCAAATTTCATCGCATTAACGCCGACGTACAGAACCTAGTAAGATCACCTACGAAAAGAGAAATGCTGAGCATAGTTATGGCGGTCTTCGATCCTTATGGTTTCCTGGCTAACTTCCTGCTGTATTCGAAAATCCTTCTTCAAAAAACCTGGGACTACAACATGGACTGGGACGATCCATTACCAGATGAAATTTTAAACCACTGGAAGCTATGGTGGACGGAATTACCAAACATCACGAACTTCTGTATGCCACGTTGTTACTCAGCAAATCTACAACACGCAGATACAGTAGAGCTTCACATTTTTACGGATGCCAGTGAAACAGCCTTTGCAGCTGTTGGATACTTTCGAATTCTGCGCCAAAAACAATTGGACATCGCTTTCGTGTCTGGGAAAACAAGATGCGCACCCAAAAAGATTCTTTCCATTCCGCGCTTGGAGCTGCAAGCTGCAGTTCTTGGAAGCCGCCTAAGCAAGATGATCAGGACCAACCACCGCATTAGCATCTCAAAAGTAGTCTTTTGGAGTGACTCCAAGACTACCCTAGCGTGGATAAATTCATCCCAGCGACGATTCAAGCCATTTGTAGCGCATAGAATTGCCGAAATCCTCGAGTCTACAGAACCTACAGACTGGCACTGGCTTCCAACTAATTTGAACGTTGCCGATGATGCCACCAGAGCCGTGAACCCACCCAAATTCACAGAAAACAGCCGATGGTTGACTGGTCCACCTTTTTTACTCTTGCCTGAGGATCAATGGCCACGACTTCTCGAACTGGAAACCTCGAATGAGCCTCAAGAAGAAGAAATCCGTCCAAAAGTCCTTCACATTCATACGCTAAACAAAAGTATCCAAATTGAAAAGTTTTCCTCTTTCAACAGGTTAAGGAGGACTATAGCTTACGTGCTTCGAAGTAAAACCTGGCTGTATCGAGCTAGACAAAGAATCGCCACAAAACAACAAAGTGAACGGCCAACGAAACCATCGAAGTCACCTTGTGTCCACGGATCATTAATATCTTCACTTACCATCGAAGAGGTGAAAGCAGCCGAGAAATACCTGTTGAAGCTTGCCCAAGAGGAATGTCTCAGCGAAGAATTACAACAGCTTCAAAAAAACCTGCCCTTATCAAGAAAAAGCCAAATATATCAACTAACACCATGCCTAGACGAAGACGGTTTACTTCGTGTCGACGGACGTTTAAATTTCGCCACCTGTTTGCCGGAAGAAGCCAGACGCCCCATAATCCTTCCAAAGAACCACCATCTAACCCAATTAATACTACGACACTACCATATCTCTTGCCATCATCAGAACGACGCATTAATTATCAACCAAATCCGCCAGCGATTTTGGGTTCCACACATCCGATCAGCCATCAAGAAAGTCAAAAGAGATTGCCAAAAATGTAAACTGGATCGTATCAAACCAAATACACCGCTCATAGGACAGCTGCCTGTTGACCGTGTGACTCCTTATGTTCGACCTTTCACCAATACGGGGCTCGATTACTTTGGGCCTGTGAACGTAGCAGTAGGCCGACGAAGAGAAAAAAGATGGGTCGCACTGTTTACTTGCCTAACCATAAGAGCCATAGATGCATTTATTTTATGCCTCCGTAATTTCGTAAACAGACGAGGAGTCCCAGCATGTATACGGTCGGACAATAGTACAAATTTCATTGGTGCGAAGAAGATGTTGGTGAAAGAAAGTCAGCTCTTCGACTTCAACAGCATCCAAGACGAGATGACGAACAAAGGAATCGATTGGAAGTTCAACTGTCCACTTAACCCCAGCGAAGGTGGGATCTGGGAGAGAATGGTCCAATCCGTGAAAAAGATTCTTAAGATCACTCTTCAGGAAGAAGCTCCTCGTGTAGAAACGCTCCGCAGCTTACTATTCGAAGCAGAAAATATCATCAATTCCAGACCTCTGACCGACTTGCCAATCAACGCCGAAGATGATGAACCACTCACTCCGAACCACTTCCTAATCGGAGGCACTAACTCGACTCAAACGCCAAACTTAGAGGAGACGCCGATATGCAGCCGCAAGCAGTGGAGGATTTCGCAACAATTAAAAGACCGATTCTGGAAACGATGGATCCTAGAATACTTGCCCGAACTAACTCGAAGGAGTAAATGGTATGACCGAAGCCAGCCATTGAAAATAAACGATATAGTCATCATTTGCGACGCTAGCCAACCGCGGAGTAAATGGCAACGAGGGGTAGTAGCAGAAGTATTCCCGGGGAAGGATGACCAAGTCAGGAGTGCTGACATCAAAACAACGAGTGGAACTCTCCGACGTCCAGCCTCAAAGCTCGCTGTTTTGCCAGTAAGGAGTGAATCCCCTCAGGAGTTCACGGGGGGTGGGATGTCATCGCTTTGAGGTTGTAGATGGCACCATAGGAAACTTTGGGTTTTTGGCTGTTGGCAGCTGTGATGAAGTTTTTGGCAGCCATGTTGAGTTTTGTCGGCTATTTCCGCTTTTCGAGAAGAGAAGTTTTTTTTGTAAATTGACCAGCCATCGAGAACGACTATAGTCAAACCAATTTTAAAATACCAAAAAAACAAATATTAAAATAAAGCCAGTTCAAAGTTTAAATTTGCCATTTTATTTAAGTCAACAGCCGCCTTTATTTACAGCTATATTGACAGTTTGAATGCACTAAATCCACTTCAATCCATCTTTAGAAAAAAGCACAGCTGCACAACTGCGCTCCTAAAAGTTACCGAAGATGTTCGTCTTGCTTCAGAAGAATCCAAAGTGACGCTTTTGACCCTCTTGGACTTTTCAAAAGCATTCGATTCTGTTGAATCCACAATTTTATGTAACAAACTTAGCACACAGTTGAACTTTTCTTCAAACGAGGTGAAGCTTAGTTTTTCATATCTTAGTAGCAGATCACAGACTGCTTGTCATAGAGATAAATTTTGGAGTTTTTTAAACTTAAAGACAGGTGTACCACAGGGTTCGATACTTGGGCCTCTGCTTTTCTCTTTGTTTATAAATGATCTTCCTAGCACAGTTAAATATTGCAATTATCATATATTTCAGATGACGTTCAACTATATTACAGTTTTCCTCTTGAATTGGTTGAAGATGCAATTATGAAAATAAACCAAGACCTAGCTTCTGTTTTTGATTGGTCAGTCCGGAATCAACTTCTATTAAATCCATCGAAAACTAAATGTGTAGATACCTATGTTCAAGCAACTCATATCCCATCGAAACTTCCCCAATATAATTTTAAATGGTCAAGTAGTTGAAATTCTAGATAAAGTTCTTAACCTTGGTGATATATTCAATAACACAATGACTGGGAAAGACCACATAGTTCACATAGTAGCTAAAATATATGCAGCACTACGTAGTCTATAGCTGGATCAAAATACATACTTTCTTCCTTGTGAAGTCAAACTAAAATTAGTTAAGTCTTTGATTCTGCCTATTGTGACTTTTGGCTGTGAAATTTTTGCTGATTTGGAATGCGAATTTTTTCGCAGGCTAAACTTGTCATTGAACTCTGTTACTAGATTTGTATTCAACCTTCGTAAATATGATCATGTTTCAAGTTTTCTTAAGGAAATTTTGGGATGTGACCTCCGAAGCTTTCTTAAATTTAAATCCCTGTGTTTTCTCATCAACTTAGTAAAAAGTAAATTACCCGTTTGTCTGTCTGCACTACTTCATAGGAGAACATCAGTAAAAGGACCTTCCTGTTGATTTGAGACCATAACGCTGGCCTTAGTTTTGCAGTCATAGAAAAATATATCAGATTCTTCGTGTTGATAAGCCAAAAAGATTCGGATAATCTCAGATATTTTTTGTTTCTAAATCTAGGGATGTCTCTGTTGAGCCAATAGTTTGATGGGTAAGTTTGACTAATGGGGGTTAAAGGAGGTCAAAGCGATATGGTAAACTTTAAGGTGGGACAGGTGCGATAGGATTGAGTATATTATGGGAACCGATAAAACTGGAGATTTTGCTCTGAATGTTCGATCAAAGTGTAGGAGTCTTGAGCTATTCGTTGAAGAGGATTTAATGAGGGTTTGACTTGGGTGTAGAGAGGTTGTACATTGGTTATTCAGATTAAAGTCTGTCCAACCAATTGTACAGTGTGAACTGCTCTATTGCCGATCGTTTCAAGAGACGAAAGTAATACACGATGATCCCACGATGTTATATTGTAAATATAACCTCAAGGCATTTGAATTTCCCACTTAATTTACAGCATGTGTGCTGCTGCGTAGCGTGGGTGGGAGTGGAGGGGGCGGCAAAATGTAGCCGGTGAAGCGGAAAGAGTATAGAGATCATGTGTTTTATGACAAAATGTTTAACCGATCAACAAACAATAATGACGTAAATTTTAAATTCGCCACATTGGCAGTGATTCGTCATTGACGCTCTCGACTTATTTAAATGAGTTCTTAAACGGTGAGTAAGGCCAAGGGTGCATTCGGTAATAGTCACGCTACTAGTTTCAAAACTCTCGCCTTCAGAGGACGTCGAAAAGATATTCGAGGAGATGATAGTTGCGGGAGCTTTTTGGAACTAGTAAACCTTTTAGATCAATATAACTCTCTTTAAATGGAACACCTGACAAAGATAAAGCTGGGAGCAAGAGTCCCAGTTTCGTATACATCTCCAGAAACACAGAATGAACTTATAAACTTATTGAGACAGAAAGTTCGATCCACCATCCTCCGTCACATGCAAGACGCCTAATATTATTGCGTAATCTTCAACAGCACACCACACATCTTTCACAGAAACCAACGAGCCAGGTCCTGAGAGACGTACATATCGAAGGAGAAAAGGTCGGCGTCGTAGAATCTTTCATCGACTTCTTTGAAAAGGGAAAAAATGCAGATCTCAGCAAAGATATAATCGGAAGAAAACATCAGACGAACTGGACATACAGATCCACAATGGACTTCAAGCTCGGATTAAGAACTGAATCCGAAAGCTACATTCGTTGCATACACAGACCACTCACTCAACTTGGCAAAGGAACACGCTACTTTTGAATCAGTAAATTTCGTGAGGTTTTTTTAACATTGGAGAAAATAATATTTTACTGAGTCTGGGAATTTCGGTTGCAAAGATAGTCAGTCATCTTGATACGTATATATTATTTGACTTCGGCAATAAGTGTCGCTAGTTGTAACTTGTAAGAGAAGTTTTTCGAAATTGAAGCTTGGCTGTATCGTCGATTGAACAAGAACTTGCTGCAAATATTGATTTCATCAACATCGCTGCTCGTAAGGCCTGTAGAATTTGTTTGTGAAACCGCTGATTCTATTTTACCTTCAATAAAAGATACCTCATTGCCTGCGAAATGATATCTCGAAATGAATGGAGGCGTCCAAAGGCACGCTACGCCACTGCATGCATGAGATTTGTTTCATATGAATTATTAAGTTAATGAGTTGACACCGAGTATCAACCAAATCTCAACTCCTAATATTAGTCGAGTAGGACAACATCTAACTGATGAGCTTATTGTCGTACCTGGGTGAAACTCAAATTTTTGGATTTAAGATGTCAGTTAATCTCTTGATCCTTCATATCTTTTAATATTATAAAACTAAGTTTCGTGACAGCTTCTCAAATCCCTCTGCCGCTTGTATCACAAGGCATTCACCTTGGCCCTTTGCTTTTTACTGTCGAAGTCAATGGCGTTGTTTTCAGCATTTCGTAAGGTGAAATTCTGATTGGTATGAAAATTAATTCACTGGATTGAATAATGGCTTGAATATTTGCTTCCAATAATCTAGTCTGGTTTTCATAAACCAAATACTTAACACAACCCATCAAAAATAATCGAGAAGGGTTAGGTGAAAGCAGGGAAGAGTTAACAGGACCTTTTCTGCAAATATAGTTAATAAATACTCGGACTCGGGTTTTATTTCTCTTTATTTAATTCTAATTGATAACTTTAGTTATATAATGTCGCACAAGAAACCAACCGATCACCCACGATGTCTGACAAGAAGTGGCAGCCGTTGTCGTGCTGCCCGCTATGTGCGATGGAAAAAAACCGCTATGAAAAGTGTGGTGTTACAATGTTACGTCATTTAACATGCGATGCTTAGCTGTTGTTATGTATCGGAGTTGCAGTGGCGAGACGATTATTTCTTGTGTGTGTATGTACAACGAAAGTACTGTACAGGTTGTGTCAGTACATAACACTGATTGTCAGTACATAACAATAGTTGTTACCATATTGATTTTGACATTGATTGGTGGCTAAGCCTTAGCTTGCTTTAGCTGATTAGTCAACGAAAACAAAAATTCTAACCGTTATGCAGTTCCATCATCGTTTCAAAAGAAATAAGGACTCTCGGAGGAGTTCATCAACTATTAAAGGATTCTTAATAAATTACCAAACCATATCAAACAGAAATGTCAACACAGTTTCGCATTCCCAACTGTCAAACCATAGACAAAAACCATCGAAACTTCTAATACACTTTAAACAACACACACGATTTATGGAACAAAAGGAGAACTGCTTAAATTTCAATTGAATTGTTTTGACAGAGCAAGAGCAGAATGTACCCGGAGCAACCCACACAGTTCAGTAAAATCTAAAAAAATAAATGACTAAGTGCCACATATATCGCAAAGATTAATGTTTTTCCTCGAAATAAGTCCCCTAAATCCTTTGATCACAAGAGAAGTTGAAAATCTGATTTGAAAGAAAAATTCCTAGAACAGGAGTCGCAAAACATGTCAAACGGCTTACCTTGCCATGAGATAGGATTCCTTTGTCATCCATGGATGGATACTGTTAGATAGCGTTTCAGCACAATAAATGGGTTTTCAGTCGTCGCGTCGTTGGCAACACAGTATCGTTTTGGTGAAAAAAAAAGCCAAAAAGGAGAATATGCGGTGTGTAATGTACTGCGGAGATGGGAAAAGCACGGTGAGTCTTGATTTCGATTCTTTTAGTTTGATTTATTGGAAAACTTCTTATGCTTTTTATCTGGATTGTGATTACTGTAGAGTACTTGCTAGCGTTTTGTTATGGTAATTTGAGTTTACCATACGAAGTGTTTAAAGAAGATAAAAGTTAACCTCTTGAAAATAGGCCAAAATTCCATTTTCTATTTGAAGGAAGCTCACTCTTAGAAACATTGAACTGAGTTATCTGGTTTTTTTTTCCTTGAACAGAGCTGAATGCATTTTGCTGTTGTTTCTTTTTATGGAGGAAAGTTCGTAATTGAAATAGATTTAGTTCACAGTACCAGATTAGGATTTATTTAGATTCTATAACTATAATACTCATTGTATAATTGACTTGATTGAGCTTTGAGCTTATGCAGCTCTGAGCACTGTGTTGTCTCGTTGAAATCTATTGTTTCAAACAACACAGAGCAGTTGCTTCGGTCCTGAATCGGGCCAGAAGCTTATAAATTCTCTGTGAGTTAATGAACTTATGTTTAACTAGGATGATGATGTCGCAATCAAGTACTCACTTTTCAAGGAGGAGAAGTGAGGAGTATAGAAACATAGTTGGCAATAGCCGTGTTCACACTGTACATTTAGTTGGACAGACTTTGGCTTGAACGACCAATGCTTGATAGTGTGAACTCTCAGACGACCGCTTGACTAACTTGTTGGTAGATTTTCAAATATTTTTGAAAACTTTGAAGTTGGCTGGAGCGGAGGAAGATATGACATAAAGTTGGACAACAAGCTTGATTGTCTGAACGCAAACTACATCCGACCATCCAACATCTGTCAAACGAAGTCTGTCCAACTAATTGTATAGTGTGTACTCGACTAATCTCAACTTTATCTGATTTTGAAGAAAATAAGAAAAAAACTTGTATCTGTCAAAACAAAAGTGACAATCCCCAGTGGATATAGACAAATTCGTTTTCATGGGCTCGTTCAAGAACTTATCGGATATAGGCTATCTTAGATACCGGTATCTTAGTTACCTTCTTGAACAATTGAGAACTTTTTTTCAGACTGCTGCCAACAACAGCTGCTGTGAAATATAAATATGCAACTTTTAAAAACAGAAAAACATGCAAAATATCGTTGCTAAACGATTGAAATTTAATTTTCGATTTAATGCAATTTAAGATACTTTTATACTGAAATAAATGCACCTCAAAATGAAAAACCAACTACAAAAGAAACAAAAATAATTTTGCATTCAGCTGATCGCTTGAATGAATGAAAGGTATACAAAAATTCTCGGCTACCTTTATAGTAGGGGAGCCCGGGATGCTAAATTTGCAGTTACTAAAGCGTCATGGGGACTTATTGGACTGTGAAGTTTACGTTCTAAAACGAATAAAGTGTATGGCAGTTTTCCATTTTAGTGGGGCGATGGGCGTGAATGAGCTTTTAAAAATGTAAAAAAAAAAAATAGTCGAATTGAAATACTCGAGCGCGTCAGATTTTCATAGAGTATACGCGCTTTGTCTTTCTTATAACGGATATATATTAATCTGACGATTTACTGGGGGCAAATGGGCGTAAGGAGAGGTTGAAAAAAAAAAAAAGTTATTCGAGCGTGTCAGATTTTTAAAGTGTATGTTAAGTGTACTCTAAAAAGTGTATATTTCAATAATCTGACAATTTGAGTGGGGCCTTAGTAAGTAGGCGAGTCACAAAGATGTAAAAAAAATCGATGTTTTGAAATACCCGAGCGCGTCAGATTTTTATACAGAGTGATCAACTCGATGTCTTCGTCCTCCAGGATGATAATCTGACAATTATATGGGGGCGTACTCTTAGTCTGACAATTTTAACTGATTTTTTATTCTTAAATTTCTATAGCTCAGCGGCATTTCATGGGATCGCTTTAACCGAAGATGTTTTTTTCCTGAAATCAAACGCTCTACAAAAATGTTCTTAGTGGCAAAGTCGTTACTCATACCTTCCAGTTGGTACGGGCCACTAAACCAGATTTTTCCATAAAGTTCACGTTTTGTCGCTGTTATCTCGTAAATAACAAAAGCTACAGAAAAACTGTCAATTACAAATTTGTAGAAAATTTAGTTTTCTACAAAAAAGTCTTTTGGACCAATTGATAATATCAATATTAACCGAGATATTAACCATCATATATTATACATTTTAATAACGATTTTACCTCAATCGCCCCAAGCAAATTGTCAGATTATATGTTTTCCGTAATCCTGATAAAATTACCTTCAAAATAAAAAAAAAAATTTATCGCGCTCGAGCATTTCAAAACATCGATTTTTTGAAGTGAAACTTCTTATGCGACTTGCAAACATGAAAGCGTTATACGTTTAACACGGAATATTATCGATTGCATACTTTTTGGCACTGCTCTCAATTTGTTGCTTAAACATTTGTATTAATGAAGCGTCATTATTGAAACTAGTTCTTTGTTCTTTCTTAGTTTTCAATTTGTGCCGTGTGTGTGAAAATCGTGTCTGTGCTTGCAAGATCTATATGTATAGTATATATAAAATAGGATGTATGTATGTATGAATTGAATGTATGTCCGGTGTAGACTCCTAAACCACCCAACGGATTTTTATGAAATTATCAGTGTAGACATAGTTTAGTCCAGAGATGGTTCTCGCAAGGTTTGATCCCCATATTCCCACAGGAATGGGGTTGGGAACGGAAAATTAGAAACTACTCCACAGACTTCAAAAATTCTTTCAGCACTAGGGGTGCTACATTATCTCCCTTCAACAGTAACTTAGACTATATTTCATCCCTTTAATCCCACAGGAACAGAAACGGGAACGAGAACGGGAACCTTGAAGTTACTTGACTTATTTAAAAAATTCTTTCAACTCTAAGATGTTACATTATCCCTCAGTGACATAGACTTATATTTCACATATTTCCATGGGAACAGAAGATTCCCACAGGAACGGGGTTGGGAACGGAAACTTAGGAACTTTTTTTTTTTTTTTTTGTATGCTTCTCAGAGACTTAAGTGGCACTGAACTTCAGAGCAAGCTCATTTGTACACACTTATCTACGCTCTTCATCATTAATGCAAGTGTTAGTGGTTAGTAAATAACGCCAACACAAGCACAAAGAGAACGTATACGAGGAAAAATAAAAAACATTACGAAATATAACAAAGTAAAACTTAAATTAAATTTACATCAAGAGAACAAACTAAACTAGTGAAAACATTACTAAGCAAGGTTTACAAATAAAAAATGAAATTAAACCCCAGTAATAAAAAAAAAAGAAGCACTCCGGGAGTGCCGACAGAAGTGAAAACAGAATTTAAAAAAAAATATTTGGTACTTTTTATTTTTTCTGCGTTACATAAATTTTTCTCTGTCCTCTGTAATTCCTCTCTTTCTTCTCTGTATTTCTCCGAGTCGGTAAGTAATATTACTAGGTAATGTTGCTACTACATTCTTTTAAGTCATTTAGCAACACCAAAATTAAGGTTGTTCTTGGCTCAATGGCAGAGTCGTTGGCTTTAGGTCGACGACGATGGTATGTCGACCAGTTCAGAAAGCATCGTAAGTCTCAATTCGACTTACGATTATGAATCAAACGGTGGCGAGGGCCGTTATACAGGTAGCGGCAACTCGTTCGCTGCCTTGGCAGATAACAACATGGTCAACAACGACAACAACGACAACAACGACAACAACGACAACAACGACGAAGACGAAAAACGGATGCAATTTCTCACCGAGACGCTGGGAAAGTTTAGCAAGGAAATTGCCGAAATCAAAGAAAGGCAAGAGGCTCGCAGGCGAGCGGAGAGGGAGGCGCATCAACAACAGTCGCAGTCAAAAGTTGATGCGCCAAAACAACAGCGACCACCAGCAAAAACAATAAACAAAAAAACTGCGCCCGTGCAGCAACGCGGGACTGCAGCAAAAAAAGCTGAAATAAATAAGAAAACTGCTACCAATGAGCAGCCACGGGGGACCGCGGCTATAAAAGCCGCGACAACGAGCCAGAGTCAAGCCCAAAATCAGCAGAAGCAGCCAGCAGAGCAACAACAGCAGCCAGCACAACAACAACAGAAGAAGACACAAAAAAGCAGGGTGCCCCCTATTAACACCCTAAAAATGGATTTCAAAGCAACGAAAAATATATGTAAGTCCGCCATTGGCGATAAATTTACTATAAAACGATTAGGTCAAGATCGGCATGCGATCCAATGTGAAAACATTGGTGACCATAAGATCGTTCGGGAGTTGTTGAAAGTGACAGCCACCGAACATTTTACATTTACTCCCAAAGAGGAGAAACCAAAATGCATGTTATTGAAAGGGGTAGAGCCTACCTCTGACCCAGAGGAGCTCTTAGTTGAACTCCGCAGGTTGGCGGGCGACGATCTCGAGTTCATCGGGGTCAAGTCGTTCACCACGGCCAAGGCAAGACGGGAGAAGCGGCTATTGCCGATGTTCCTCGTCACTTTATCACCCAATAGCCGTCTGGAGAGTCTAAGGAAAATCTCCGTCCTGGACTACCAGATGGTAAGATGGGAAAAATTAAACAGGCACGGGGACATTTTACAATGTCTTCGTTGCCAACGGTTCGGTCACGCCGCATTCAACTGCCAAATGCAGTCGAGGTGCGTCAAGTGTGGAGAGAACCACAACGACAAAGAGTGTAAGCTCGGTGAGACAAGGGTCGAAGACAAGACCCTACTGAAGTGCATTCTCTGTGGTGGAGATGGGCACCCTGCTAATTATCGGGGTTGTCCTCGATACCAGATTATTAAAAAATCTAAAAAAGCTGCTCCAACAGCAACTAAGGATGAGGGAAGGCAAACAGCCGGACCAATTCCAAGGGCCGTCGTTCCCGAAGTCTCTTACGCCCAAATGGCGTGGGGGGCTGGGAAAACGGTACAGCCTCCTCAGAAAGCGGCCGCACAGCCATCTGTGTCAAAGGCTGCTACTGGGGAGTCAGAGGTGATGGTAGCTCTGCGTGTCATTCAGGCACAAATGAGTGAACTATCACGGCAAATAAGTGAGCAGGCGCGTAGGGTGGATTTGATCTACCGTGCAGTGCCTTCGCTTGCGCAATTTTTGGGTTAACGGGCGCGCTGCCGGAGAGGCCTTTCAAGATCCTAGCCGTGAATGTGAATTCGCTAGTTAGGGTAGAACGACGAGCCAACTTCTCTGAGTTGTTAAAAGACCAACGTCCGGATGTATGTATGGTTAGCGAAACTAGGCTAAACCAGCATCACAATTTGACGAATAATAATTACAATATCGTAAGGAGGGACCGACCCAACTCGACTTTCGCGGGTGGGGTTGCGATCTTCATACGTAAGGGCATTGCTCATAAGGTAATATATAGTGGTGAAGTACGCCGATTCCAGTTGCTTGAAGCGTGTATCGTATGCATCCCTCTCCAACAGGGGAGGCGCTTGTATGTGGTCGCGATCTATGCGCCGGAGGCTTCTCAAAATTCATGTTTTATAACAGAGCTTGAAACACTTTTTCGATGTCTGAAACTGAACTCAGAAGAAAACTATTTCCTTTTGGCCGGTGATTACAATGCTAAACACCAAGATTGGGGAAATCAATTAGCCAATCCAAGGGGGACCCAGCTATTCAATTGGCTGGGGCTCCACAGCATTGAGTGTAAAGTCGATCTGCTGGCTACTGACAGGCCTTCATATCCTCGAAGTGGCTCTTATTTGGATCTATTGCTTTTAGACTCAAGACTTAAATTGACCGACGACATTCTGCGACGGACGAAAAATTGTTTGACGACGGTTGAGTACGACAGTGACCACTGTGGACTTGCCGCCGTCATACTGCTTCCGAACGACCTTGTGGAACTGGAGGAGTACGTGCCAACGCACTCTTACAACTACGGTAAGACACGTTGGCCGCGCTTTTCCGGTGCCGTATCAAGGGAACTTCGTTCGAACGGTATTGCGCCGCCATGCAACAGGAATCTGTCGAACGTTGAGATCGATGGGTACCTGCAACGTATGGAGGATGCAATCCGTAGCACAATGGACAGGACAATTCCTAAATATAGGCAACATGACTCTACGAACATGTACAGAAACGCGACAATAGACGCACTTTACAAACAAAAAAGTAGACTCCTGTCAAGACTCAAACTCTTGCACAGGAGGTTTACTGACCGACACGATTTGGAGATTAGAACTCTGAAGTCACAGATCAAAAATCTCCAACAGTTAATTAAAGAAAATTACAGAATCTCTATATCGCTTTTCTGGAACAACAAAATTCGGGCTGTACAATCCAACAACCCGAGTATGTTTCCGGAAATAAATAAAATTTTTAGGAGAAAAGATCAAAATGACCTTCAGGGTATTAAACTCCAAAGGACGACAGAAAACAAAAACTTACTTTTGACAGTAGGGATAGATCCGGATGAGGCCATCTTGGATGATGACCACTTTATAGTGGAAGATGCTCAGGAGAAGGTAGAGACGGTGGGTGCTGTTTTCGAGCGAGTATATAAGGTGAATGAGTGCATTCGCCCGAATTACGACCTTGAGAATAGAGCCTTCGTTGGACACTTCTATCTTAGAGACGAGATCTCGCATTGGCGATCCGAGAATCCTGGTTTCACTAGGTTCAATGACGACCGACTTGCAAATGCAGTCATCGCCCAGCGAAACGGGGATAACACCCTGTTCGTTTCTAAGATGGACCTCTTGGACATCTTTCACAAAATAAAGAAAAAGAAGTCAGCAGGTGTCGACGGCATACCCAATGTTGTGCTGCGAAACCTCCCTTCGGAAGCGTTGGACATTTACACCACGTTGTTCAACAATGCGCTGAATAATGCATATTATCCAGTGCGTTGGAAGACGGCAGTGGTACATCCTCTCCTTAAAAAAGGTAAGGATGGTTCCAATCCAGCAAATCTCCGGTCAATTAGTCTTCTTCCGAGTATCAGCAAAGTATTCGAGAAAGTTCTCAATAGAGCTCTGTCCACATGGGCTGAGGACAAACATATTATTCCAGAAAATCAGTTCGGTTTTAAGGCGGGCCATGATACCACACATGCCGCGTCTAAACTAGTATCAGATATTCAATGGAACAAAGCTAAAAATCAGTGTACGGGTGCATGTCTGGTTGACTTGGAGAAGGCTTTCGATACCGTTTGGTTAGACGGTCTTTTCTATAAGTTGATCAGATATGGCATGAGTAAACCACTGCTTTATATTCTAAATGACATGCTTCATGGTAGAACGTTTGTTGTGAAAAGTTGCAACACAACTTCTACCAGAACTTTTAAAATACAGAACGGTCTACAACAGGGGGCGGTAAATTCGCCTATTTTATTTAGCATTTTCACCGGCGATCTAATTGGTTCTCTTCACCATGCTATAGCGTACGCCGACGACCTAATAGCGTACAGAACAGGTCCAAAGATCGAGGTCATCAGAATACTCTTGCAGCGTGACTTCGATAAGATTCAGCAATATTGCGATGACTGGAAGTTGAAAATCAACGTCCAGAAATCGGAAACAATTGTGTTTAGAACCTCGTTGGCTCGGGCCTCATGGGATACGAGAAAGAACTGGCGAAAGCTGGTGATCGTTGATCTACATGGCCACCCACTGCCAAACAAAGTAGTAGTCAAGTACCTTGGCATCTGGCTAGATCAGTATCTATATTTTAACAAACATATGGATGCGGCTCTGGCCAGGGCTAGGGGAGCTTTTGCTCTGACAAGGCGACTGTTTCACAGCAGTCAACTTGATAGCAGAGTGAAGGTGATTTGCTACATGGCCCTCATAAGGCCAATGATTGTCTATGGGTGCCCCGTGTGGTTCAATGTTACAGCGTCTCAAATGGAAAAGATTCGGGTGTTTGAGAGACAGTGTCTGCGTACCTGTCTTGGATTGCACAGAACACCAGAGTCGGAGTACAGAAAATATTATCCTAATGAGGTCCTTTACAACGGGGCTCAAATAAACAGGATCGACAACTTCATTATAAAACTGACTCGTGGTCACACTGCAAGAGCGATGACCTCGACCAATGGCCTGATTTTTGGGGCTTATTACCCCAACACTGAATATATGGAGAAAACGCGCTTCAGTGGATTTGTCCCACCGGAGGCTTTCCTCTATTTTGATATGGTAGGGTTGATTCAGGATAGATTGTCGGTTCCGCTAATCTACCACGTCTGCCGTAAGTCCGTGGAACGACGGCTCCTTTACAACCGAGACGTCACCGCAGTAGGCGGAGAAGCTGTAGAGCTCCTCCGGTTCAGTAGGGCGGTTTCAAATCGCGATCGTCGTGACGTTGTTAAAACGTCGAAAATGTTCTGGTGGTTGTCGGAGCAACAACATGAATTTGATATTGATAGCGAGTCGCCAATGGCTGGCTTACACAGGTTTAGCGTGTAAGTCTTAGGGTATAGGGGGTGGGCACAGTGGCAAACAAAAAAATCACAAAAAATCAAAAAAAAAAAAAAAACATAAAATCAAAAAAATCAAAAAAATCACAAAATACAAAAAACCAAAAAAAAAAAAAAATTAAAAAATACAAAAATCCAAAAAAAATTACAAAATACAAAATACAAAAAAAAAAAAAAAACCCAAAAGCTTCTGTGGCTGCTCTAGTTTTAAGTAGATTTAAGTAGTTTTAATTAGTTTTAATTAGTTTTAAGAAAACAAAAAACATGATCTATCTAACTAAGTTTTTTAAAATTTTCTTAGTTTTAACTTGTTCTAGTTTTGATTCATAAGGTATCTTAAGGCCGAAAGGCACTAGTAGTAAGATATTGAATAATTTAGAGTACCCGCCTAGGGTCAGTAAGTTAATTAAGTTATTATATAAGCTAGTTTTACACATTTTTGTTAGCATGTAAGTAGATATAAGAAAAATTTAATAAAAATGAATTAAAAATGAAATGAAAAATGAGTCGTTGGCTTTTAAACTCAGGGTCTCAGGTTCGAATCCCAGCCGTGGCGACAATTTTTATTTATGTTTTCACTTTAAATAAATAAAAAAAATGGAAGTCATGGCCGGGAATCGAACCTGAGACGCTGGGCTATGACGACTTTACATCAAAAATGGTGTCGGTCGCGAATTCAATGCTTTACCCCCATCGCAAAAGTGCCAGACGCGCCTAAAGAAGTTTTCACTTCAAAAAATCTACTAAACATGAATCATGCTGATGGTAAACTGGTTCTTAATATTAATTTTAAACTATTTTTACTTATGTTGAAATCGGCAATAAAAGGATTAGAGTTGAATTACCTACTCATGCGAGCTAATGGCTCATGCATTCCATAGTTAGTTCGGTTATGGGAGCGATGTATAAACTCTATACTACAGACCCGAGCGAAGCCGGGCGGCTCAGCTAGTAATATATATTTATACATTGATTTTATGAGATTTTAATGCGAATTTCTCGTTACCTGAAGCTGAAATATTATTAAACTTCTTTAAAGACAAATCGTCGCCCGAGAATTGTTTTGTCGTAAGCGCCAAAATGGGTTTTTTTAAACTGGATATGCAGTCTTATGTTTTCAAAGGTGCTCTTTTCATTTCTGTTGTCAGAGTTTGCCTATCTCTTACCGTTGCTGAGATAATTAGTAAGCATTTTGTCGTATGTCCACAAAATAATCACCCCTTGAGTTTTGTTTTGTCGTAACCGCCATTTTTTGGCATATACGACAAAAATTCCATGTGTTTTCCCTCTTTTTTTTTTCTTAATGTTGTTTTGTCGTAAGTGTATAGGCTTAATACATACGATCAAAAATTTAAAATAAAACCTTAAAATTACTTTGTCGTACATACACTTACTCACATATAATGTAGTACTGATCGTATGCAAGTACGACAAAAATGAGAAAAAAAAGGATTGCGATTTGGTTTGTCGTACGTGTATAGATATTTCAACTGGGGCGGCGGTGCAGGAAGTATAAATACAAAGATATTGCCAGCGCAGTTTTAAAAATGCTGCATCAAATATTTTCTGACAATCCTTTTGTTGAAGTTCTGCCTCTTTGGAGTGACTCCTGTGTCCCCCAAAATAAAACAAGGCCATGTCCACTGCTGTGATTTTTCTCATTCAAAATTCAACATTCAACGCGGCGTACCCCACAGGCGGATCACTAGTGTGAAGCAGAAAAGTGGGAGAGTTGTGATCGCTTCAAGATCACTACTCGTAACGCCAGAAATGGAAAGAAGAAGAAGAAGAAGAAGAAAATTCAACATTCTGAAAATAAATTACACAAAAATTTTCAGAGCCTGGAGATTCTCTAATTCCAGAGGCAGCTTGGAAATATTTAGTTTTCGCTTATGCGACATCTTAAAAATATGAACTTTAAGATCGTAAAATTAAAATTAATTCAAATGTTGCCAACAGATTTCAAAGCATTTTCAACCAGAGCGGGCCAATTAAACTTTTCGTCAATTCCATTTAGCATAATAAAGTTTCTTAAACATATCAAGGACGAAAAATTTACACTCTATTATAAAACGAACAGAAGAGAAATTGGGTATAAAACAGCTTTAATATAGAAAAAGTCAAACAAAAGTAGCCGGGCAATTCCAACAAATTTGTTCTCTCAAAATCGTCTTGTTTAAAAACAGGTAACAAGTCAAAACTATTTAATGACAAAATGAATTATCTTAAAAGTTTATTTGTTTTTGTGCCAAAGGTAGACTAAAACTACTACGAAGCTTTGTTCAAATCAAGAGCGTAAAAATGATATCATCAATAATTTATTATTTGAAACTATACTTTTATACTATGGTGTGCTTATAAATCATACAGTGTTACTTATGTAAGCGTTAGGTTTACTAACAAAAATTACATTTTCGATCTCAAAGATCTAATTTTATATTTCATAGTCAGAAAATGACTTTTTCGTTAGTTTTTATAACCAAAATGTGAATGAAATTTTGTACCTGTAAATGTAAATATCATTGATATCTTATGGTCATAGGATGCCTTTTTTGTTATTGTATTTTTTTTTATTACTATTCAAGTTAATTTTTTTCACACCAAGATTTTGCCTATGAACACAAAAACGCTTGTGATGTAGATATGTATTCCTATTTTAACCTTTATAAAATAAATAAAATTTAATTGTTAACATTGAAAATTTAATTTTTTTAATTGGTTCTCATACCAATTTCTATACGATTTAAACAAGACGCTTGAATATTGAAATGTCGTACGTGCGTTCACTTTGTCGTACGTGTATGGGATGGAAACAAAAAGCTTATTTTGGTGGCGTATACGACAAACTCATTTTGGGTAAAAAGCTCTATAATTTGAAAACCAAAACAGTTAGGACAATTCTGAATACATAAATAAAAAGAAGATACTCCACACAATATATTCTAATTAAAAAAAGAACAACTTAATCGCTTCGTTTTCTTTTTATAGTAACGTAAACCTTTAAATGCGATTTCCCAAAATTGTGTTTTTGGGAGATACGACAAAAAAAACAATTCTCGGGCGACGAAATTTAGATTGGAAATGATAAATGGTGGGAATGATCCAACAACCAAAAGGTGAACTACCATTGATGCAGTTTTTGCAAGAAATATTGAAAAAATAGAACTCAAACATTTCGTATCTTACTTTAGTTATCATAATCCAACAACAGTTTTTAATAAAATAAACAACGATATTTTAAAGCGTATGATGGAAAATACAACTTTTACATCATCATCACATACATCTTGTACCGAAGATTACAAACGCATTCAAAAACAATTGCTTGAAATGGTTAACAAAGAAACACACAAATCGAAAAATACAAATAAATCAAATGTACCTTGGATTGATAAGCAATTAACTTTAATTATTAGAACTAAAAATTTCTGGCATGGAAAACTGTGTAAAGATCAAAACAATGAACTACTCTTAAGACAGTACAAATACTTCAGAAACCTTCTAACGACAGAAAAACGAAAGAAAAAGAAGGAATATTATGGTAGAATTTTTTCTAAAATTACAAATAGCAACGCAAAAACCTGGAAATGTATAAATGAAGTTATCTACAATGGTAGTAAGCAACATAGCAACTATGCTCTTCTTAAAAATTGTTCAGAAGACGAGAAGAAGAAAAAGATCGAAGGTATAAATAACCACCTGGCAAATGTAGGAACGCAACTCGCCTATCAATTTAAAAACATAAACTTCGCACTGGTGATTCAAAACAGAGAAGTTTCAAGTTTCAAATTTCAAGAGGTATCTGAATGGCACATACGAAAAATTATAAGCACCATGAAATCCTCCAAGGCCACCGACATCTCCGGGCTCTCAACCGACATTATAAAAACTTTATCAGTATATTTACATACCCCTATTACTACAATAGTAAACAAATCCCTACGAGAAGGAATCGTTCCTGAGGAAATGAAAATTGCCAAAGTTACCCCAATATTTAAATCAGGAGACACTAAAGACATAAACAACTATAGGCCGATATCAATTCTGCCTGTAATCTCGAAAATACTCGAAAAAGTAGTAAATCAACAATTAACAGACCACATAAATAAATACGAACTTGGATTCAAACGACAATATGGTTTTAGGAAAAAGTCAAGCACAAATGCCGCACTAACTGACATGATAACATTTGTACAGCAAGAAAAAGATGCAGGGAATATTGTTGGTTTGGTATTTATCGATCTTACTAAAGCATTTGACACGGTTCATCACAAAACACTTCTCAGAAAATTGGTATCGATCGGAGCTAGAGGCACATCGTTCAACTGGTTTAAATCCTACCTCAGTCAAAGAAAGAAAGTAACTGAAGTAGATACAATTAAAAGTTCGTACTGTGAGGTAGAATTTGGAGTACCACAGGGTAGTGTACTTGGTCCGACACTTTATTGCTTATACGTCAACGATATAAAAGAACTCAAGCTGAAAGGAGAAATCTTTATGTTTGCGGACGACATATGTCTGGTGTATGGCGTAAAACATTCCAATCTTATGCAAGAAATGATGAAAAACGACCTCGAAAAACTTCAAAACTGGATGGAAAGACAAAAATTGTGCATGAATCTTAAAAAAACAAAGTACATGATAATTGATAAGAAAGAAGTAAGCATTGATTTGAAATGTAAAAACGAAACCATAGAAAAAGTAAACGGATTTAAATACTTGGGACTATGGATGGACTCGTCGTGTAGTTTCGATGTACACGTCGACAAAACAGCTAAAAAGCTCTCATCAATCAGCGGTGTATTTAGAAGAATCGCCCATCATAATCCCGACAACATCAAAAGACAACTCTACTTTAGCTTGTTCCAAAGCCATATAGCATATGGTATAAATGTATGGAGTTGCTGTGGAACCCAAAGAATCAAAGAAATTCAGACTATTCAGAATAAGGCTCTAAAAAATCTATTTGGCTACAGCTGGTACACACGAACTATAGAAATGCATAAAAAACTTAAGCTTCTACTCGTACGCGATTTCATCGAACTCCATCTATTGTGCAACTTGCATAAAATAAGATGTATGGCATCACACTCAACCGTCGAACTAAGAACCAGAGCACAACAACACAACCTCAATACTCGAAATCGGAACAAAATTCATCAACCTAAGCCAAGAACTTCAAAGTATGGAACCAACTCACTGTTATACAAATCGGTCCAGCTATACAACAATCTTGAAGACAACTTAAAAGAACTATCACCATCCAAATTCAAAGAAAACTTAATAAAAAGTATACAAAATAACTATTAACTAAAATTAAATATTCTCAAGTTTTTTGTCATGTTATGATTCATTGGTCTGCTGAAACATGTTTTTGTTTAATTTTGCCTCTTTTTTCTAATTGCTAATGCTCTTTAAATGTAAAAGGTAAAGTCTTACGTTCAACCCTTTAAATTTTCAATATCGTTTTCTTTTTCTTATTGTTACATTAATTGTCATAAGTTACGTTTTTGTCTGGTTAATTTACTTATTCATTGCTATGCCTATTAAAATTTAAAACTATTGTAAAAGCAGAATCAACTATGTAAACACACACAATGTACAGCCAAATATGAGAGAAATCTCCTCTGGATCAAAATCGATGAATTAAATCTTAAATCTTAAATCTTAAATCCCATTGTAAATGTTAGTGTAACCAATGTTAATAAATTTTGTCTTAAAGAAACAATATGAGTTCACTAAAAATCAATTTCTACCCCTTCCAATTTTCATTTCCACTTTAGGAAGTTTCACTTCTTCCGCGTGGAGGGACTCCACGCACTATTTTTTTTTTTTACATCTTTGTGACTCGCCTACTTACTAAGGCAACGCTCAAATTGTCAGATTATTGAAATATACACTCTTCTGGATGTAATCAACCTACCATCTCTTAATCTGACGCGCTCGAGTATTTCCGAGGATCGACTTTTTTTTTACTAATCTGACGAGCTGCCCTGAACGAATGCCCCAACATCAAGGTTTCATATATGGTAGGAGTACATCACCAAGGTGCAAGGTTTCTCCCCATATGATTTTCTGACGCGCTCGAGTAACGCGCAAAATCCCTTCCTAGGCTCCCCTACTATCACGTTTGTGCCTCTGCAAAGTTTTAAACACGTAAACCAGCAACAAAAACATATCCGGCTACGATTATTGAACGCCCCCAATTACCAGATCCAATCATTAATTAAAGTCCTCAGGGAGGATCCCGAGAGACAGAGTGCTGATTCAGATCCAAAGATTCTTTTCTTACAAGTTCATCGGCTATCTAGTTTGTAGTTATGTCTGATGGCCTGGAAACCAAGGTTAGGTTAGGTGGAAGTGGCTGTCAGCCAGTGAGTACATTGTCTGACACACTTAGGCCGCAAGGGCCCATTGTGATACCACAGAGATCAGCAAGTTAATCACCTTCTGATCTCAGAAACACTATGTAAGAATAACGAGTTGATCACCCATTTATCTTCCATTCTAGCCGGTTAATCACCTGCTAGTCGAACCAAGCGGAACTGTATTTCGAAAGACTTTTAGGGTCTATGTAAGCTAAGTCGCTAGCATCATCGAAGAAGAATATACCGATATGAGTTTACCTCCCCACTCTAATAAAACTATTGAACAACATTTGAAATTATCTAATAAATTGGCTTACCGAATTGCTGACGCACTGAACTGACTTTTAGAATCGGTGACTGAAAGCTTCATTCAATCAAAAAATTTACTGCCTCATTGACTCGTTAAGTCTCGCTGACTCATTGATTCACTGATTTGCTGACTCATTGACTAACTGAATCTGTAGCACTGTAGAGTTTTGGAACACGTGTTTCTACTCCGAATTGGCTTGACATTTAAAACGGCTTCAATAACGGAAAAGAAATGTCCACTATGGGAGCGAAACCCCTAACATTTCTGTTGGACTTAAATGGCGTAAATATTGGTCAGAGTGGTCTTTCAGGCAAAAAAGGAGGTGAATAACCACATGAACACTCCCATTATTTCCATATGAATAAAGTCTCAGTTTTTTGCCTCAATACAGCATAAATGACACCAAGAAGCCTGTGGTAAGAGCTCATCAGGACCTAGAATGCTGATTGCATCTTCTGTAGATTTGGTTCGAAACAACCAACCCATCTCTCGATTCAACAAAACAAATTGAGCGAGCTAAAACGACCTTAACTTATATTTACATTAAGTCCTGAGAAAATCTGCATTTCCAGTGATTGAAATGGAATTTTCTCGTCCCTATTACGAACTTAAATCCATTTAAGAACTTCAGTTAAATACGAACTCTTGCCACGGTAGACATCAACACAATTTTGCAATAAAAGCTTTGCTCGGAGTTGGAAATCTCCTAAGAAGATTGCCATTCACAAAACTGTCTGCTATTCCAATTCATTTTTACATACTTCTGAGATTCAAGAACTTGAGGGAAATTCGTCCTTTCCTTTTTCTGATTCAATTAATCGCTTTCTCAGTAAACTCTTTTGCCTACGCCTACCCCAAGTACATTTTTTTGCAGAAAACATTTCAACTCAACTCAGTTCCTTTGCAAAATAATAAATTGTCACTTAGTTTGTTCAAAGACACGCCCCTAGGTCATTTATGAACTTTCTTTGTAGGCAAAGCAAACAAAACTAAAGTTCAGCGACAAAGCAATTATCCCACATGAAACTTATTTTATTTTCCTTTTACTCCTTCTAAAGAATGTTCTACAAATCTATTAAAGGAAAATATATACTCTTGAAATGCTGTGAACTTTCATCCATGCGATGAAGCTCAACTCTCAAACCCACACAAGCACAAGCACAAGAGCTGAGTGAAATTTAATGAACACATAAAACCAATAGTCCTGCACGGAAAGAAACATTCAAACGCAAGCAATTGCATTTGCCGGCGGAAATGTGTTCCCTTAAGTT
This sequence comes from Melanostoma scalare, assembly GCA_949752695.1. Taxonomy (NCBI): domain Eukaryota; kingdom Metazoa; phylum Arthropoda; class Insecta; order Diptera; family Syrphidae; genus Melanostoma; species Melanostoma scalare. The sequence goes on from OX456986.1 coordinate 151,604,940, forward strand.
TCCTGTAGTTATACGGTTGGCTGCTTGACTCCTTTTGATTCTATTTCTTCTTACATCCTTGTGTAACAGCAGAACACAAACAATAAGTCGCCAAGGACAACACCATCCACGACATACTCTTATACTTTTTATTGGTTCAACTACTTTGACATTGTTTTGTATGTTTAGCAGCAATAAATTGAGAACACAATACCATTGAGGAGCTTCCTTTGGTACACTTTGTTGTCACCTTAATCTGTTTGCCCGATAAGTTAAAAATAAAAAGAGCTATAAGACTCTCCTTGCGCGTGGGGGAGGTGTATTCAATTGTTTGAAATGAAGTTCGATTATCAAGCGGATCCCATCGCTACAAATTGATTTTCACGCCCAACTTTTTTATCTTCTTTTTGGTTCTTGGAAGGAATCAAAAGAAGAATATAAGGCTTGAAATATTAGTCTTGGTGTGGCCGCACAGTGGGATCGAATAAATGATCATAATCATGTTAAGCAGTTTAGTTGATATTAAAAGTGTTGACATTTACCTTAATCTGTATGCACAACACGTCACACGCGAACCCACTCATATTAAACATGAAATGGGAGGGAAAAGGATAAAGTGGACGTTCGTCTCCGTCGCGTCGCGTCTCGTCGTTTGTCGTGGCAGGTTGAGTCTTTCATGTTTCATTATAATATGAAATGAAAGGATGTCAATGTCATATGCTTTTTAGGTTAGATTAACATATACATTCCACCTTTCATATTTGTTAAAATTTTGCGTGTCGTTTCTTGGTAAAATCCTTTTCAGTTGGAACAATAAAGTCTGCTGCACTTATAAAATGTAGTGGTGGAACTGCTTAAGGATGATGTAAGGTTTTCAGACATGTTTGCTAAAAAAACGTATGTTCCCCTTGAGTGGACATCATTCGTTACTGGCGTGAATAAAGTCATTCATTGACTGCGAGACCGTTTAGCTCGTTCAGGCAACTTTAGCAGTAAAAATAAATAAATAAAAAAGAGTGGTGCATCAGTGCACGAAATTTTTGGGGCCTAACGCATTTAAACAATCCACAATCCTATGCCTAATCCGAAATTGCTTTTCACTTCAGTATAGTTACTTTCGGACGACATGCCAATTGCTCAAAAAAGATGACACTAGTGAAAAAACAGTTTTACTTCTTTGAGATTTGAACCTCAAACTCTTTCGCAACTAGCTGACATGTTAATCATTACACTACGGGCAACGCTTTAGCAATATTAAAACAATCTACGTTCTTTCATAACGCGATGTTAGCATAGGCACACTTCATAGGCCATTGGTTATGTAACCGCTTAAGAAACTCAAAAAAGGATTATAAGGATAATCGGGAATCTTAGAGGGTACAAATCAGAGATAAGGGTGAAGAACTTTTATAGAGTACTTTAAGTATATTTCGTAAAGGAAACGAAATTTCAATTAATTTTATTTTTTGTAGAAAACTAAATTTCATATTCATATTTATTCAAATCTACGACAATAAAATCAACAGATTTATGCTTAAAACAAAAATATTACATTGAGTAGTATATAATAATTCAAATAAAGTTACTATTATTATGAAGAACTTAGAAGCAAATCTAAAATACGAGCCTTAAAATGGTCTCTAGGTAAGAAAGTGTCCAAATGATCATAATATTTATTAAATAGTTTGCTACAGTAAGATATTGGTTCCCTTTGTCCGTAATTAGTAGAATGAGGTATTTCGAATATAAACTGCCGCATCCTTAGTTGCCGGCTAGGAGCATATATATTTATATAAGATATTAAATCTTCACATACAATATCACTACATAAAATGTCGCGAATAAACATTACACTATACGTGCTACGCCTCGATTCCAGAGTATGCATTCCAAGCAAAAGACACCTTTGTTTGTAGTTCAAGTTGACATTACCATTTAATTGAAATGTTTTCAATGCAAATCTTAAAAAGTTTTTCTGAACACTTTCTATTCTATCAGAAAGTTTTTTTGAAATTGGATTCCAAATAATACAATTGTATTCGATTAACGGACGAACAATTGAACAAAACAAAGCTTTTAGAGTATAAGGGTTTCTAAAATCAGTGGAATTTCTTTTCAGAAACCCAAGCATTGAATTAGCTTTAGAGACAATGTGAGTAACATGAGGTATGAAGGTCAACTTAGTATCAAAAATTATTCCCAAATCCTTAGCTTCATTTACCCTTGATAATTTTTCATTTTTATTATTTTTTGTTAAGAGAGTAATCATATATAATAGTGTTTAATTTTCTAGAAAACGTTAAAACAGAGCATTTAGAAAGATTTACTAATAAATCATTTTCAGCACACCAACGGTCAAAGATATTTAAATCATTTTGAAAATCTAAGCAGTCTTTCAAGCTGTTTACAGTTTTAAATAATTTCATATCATCTGCAAACATTAGACACTCGCACATACATATCTTGGATGGGAAATCATTTATAAATAAAGCAAATAATGGGGGTCCTAGATGACTTCCTTCCGGAACACCTGAATGAACTAATATCGGAAAAGATTCAAAATCACCAATTTTTACAATCTGCTTCCTATTGCTAAGATAAGATGTAAACCATTTGAGTATTTATTAAAACTAGGTGATTTACTCTACTAAACGCTTTAACAAAGTCCATGTACACCACATCCATTTGACAGTGCTTTTCTAAAGTGTCAAGACACTTTTTAGAAAAACAAGCAAGATTTGTTGATGTAGATCGGCCACTAAAGAAACCATGTTGGCAATTAGAAATATGACTTCTGATAAAGCTGTAAAATTGTAACTTTACGATTTTATCCAGAATTTTAGGAATAACCGCTAACTTTGTTATGGGTCTATAATTTAATATGTCCTTTTTGTTACCCGATTTATAAATAGGATTGACAAATGAAATCTTTCAATCATCTAAAAACTCACCACTTGATAAAGATTGGTTAAATAAAAATTTTAAAGGTGAACTCAAGTTTTCTGAACAATTTTTCAAAACAATTGGGAAAATTCCATGACAATCTGTATAAGTAGATGGCTCCAGCTCACGAAGAGCTGCTACCACCTCAAAATCCTCTACAAAAATTTGACAACTATCAGATATTGGTAGCAAACAACTAGCGTCAAAGGTATTTGCAACATGTAGATTTGATGAGTTATAAATGCACTGAAAACTGTCAGCGAACCAGTCAACAATTTTTTTTGGATCACTGGATGAAGAGTTGTGGTAAATCATTTTGCTTGGAAAGCCAGCGCTTTTTTTCTTAGCATTTATAAACTTCCAAAAGCTTTTCGGATTCTGTTTCAGATTACTTTCAATTGTTTGAACATAAGAACTGAAACAGAATCTTGACAAAAATACGTACTCTTTGCGAAGGTGAGAATATATTGAAAGATCTAGCTGACTTTTTGAAAGTTGATATTTCTTAAACATTTTATTTTTCGAATTTTTTAATTTACGTAGCCTAGCATTTGACCACGGAGGATGCAAGCTCATATTTGAAAATGATCGAGGAACAGAAGAAACCAATACGTTTTTAAATATATTCAAGAACATTTTGAAATTATAATTTAAGCTATAGTTAATATTCATTTGCCAATCTATATTACAAAATTTATCATTCAATATACCCAAATTATCAGTATTAAATTTAAATTTATATTTATCAAGCGTATTGAAAACTTTAAAGTTTTTGAAACAAATTGATTTAAAAGTAACTGAGAGGGCAACATGATGAGTAGAATTTGAAAACAAAGGAATGCATTCAGAAACTTGAGTTTCAATTTCATCGCTAGTAAAAACTAAATCAAGAATTCTATGTAGAGAATTATGAACAAAACTGAATTGGTTCAAATTAAGGGCGAAAAGAGAATCAATAGTCTCAAACTCCTTTTCAGAGGAAATTACCAACGGCATAACTATTATAATTATAATTTCCCATCGAAATTGTCCATTCGAATAATATTTAAAAAAAAAAATTTGCTTTCTCAACACAATGGAGGAATGTCATAACTGAGAAGACAGATACTCGTGGCTAACATACATAAATAGGGTGGCGCAACGGAGTGGGGAGCCCCCGTGCCTAGCACTTCCTCTCGCAGCCATGCCTTGTGAGCAGATAGTAGGTCCCCTCTACTGGAGGACTTGCCAATCTCCGTAAATGGTTATACCCGAACAATTTTGGTTTCTGTTGGATTCGAACCACGAACCTCTTGCGCAATAGGCAGACAGGCTAGTAGTCTATTGATTATGTCGTTAAAAAGGGCATATAAAGGAACTCGAAAAAGGGCGGATTTTTATTGCATGAATCGATTAATGGGCTAGTTACTAAGTAAAAACCGAAAGTGCTATTAAATTAGAGGGTGCAAATCGGAGAATCGGGTTCTAAACCATCTTCACTCGATTTTTCAATATAACTCGAAAACAAAGCAACATTTTGATGCAATTCCAATAACGTTTTGTAGAGAGCAGATTTTCCCATCATAAAACACCTTTCGAATAATTGTAAAAAAAGTCAAAATTTTCCAATTTTTTAGTTTTGTCAGTTTTTTTAATGGCGTTTCTTTCTGGTTGCAGATAGGTAGGTAAATTTTCTATTAAGTGCTATATCAGAAAACTTTCTGCGTTTGAAACTCACCAAAATATTACCACTAACTAATATTTGCACCCTCTAATTTAATAGCACTTTCGGTTTTTTCTCCAAAATTAGCCCATTAATCGATTCATGCAAAAAAAAATCCGCCCTTTTTCGAGTTCCTTAAGAAATGACATAATCAATAGACTATAGCCATTTCTTAACAGTTCGATATACTAAATCAATTTCTCAAGCCTTTGCTTTTGTGAAAGGGTATATTTTAGACATATACCCTTTCACAAAATAAACTCCGATTTCTTCTATCAGCAGGTCTTCCTACCGTCAAATAGGCAACAGCAGACAATATTCCGACACGACTGCGAAGAGGAGAAATGGGCATGATTGGCACGAACTTGCGACTGTGTGCTAGATACCATATCAAAATATTTAGGCTTAGTAAATGATTTAAGTATTCGCTATTCTCTCTATTTGGTGGTACAGAGTTGTAGACTATATATTAATTATGTAAATTGAATTAAATCACCCAAAATATTGAAAAATAAATAAATTAAACATTCGAATCTAAAAACAACGCCATTCTTTTGCGGTTGCTACCACAATAACCATTTATCTACCTTTCCAATCCTCCCATTTCCTCATCATCTGATTTCCCGGGGAGCACAATGGATCCTTGAGATCCGAGTGAGGTGTTGCCACTTGTGGCTGCACCCCCCATTCAACCTAACCTAACCTTTGCGGTTGCTAATACACATAAACGCTGGAAATTTAATCAAAATCTTTGGACCAGTTTTTCACTTTTTTTTTTAAAAACGAGCTTTTTAGAAATCAAGATAGCAATGTTTATGATTTTGCCAGAAGTTCTTTTGATTTGAAAAAAATCAAAGAATCGGCTTTGAACTTATTTAAAAAAATAAAATTTTTTTAAATTAAAAAAATTTTTTTAAATAAATTTATCAATATTTTTGAATTTAAAACTTTTCAATTGCTGATATCCAATCTTTCCCAAACAACTTCTAAAATACAAAATTTTGTCAAAATCGGGTGAGCCATTGACGAGAAAGTCGGTTTTGAAAAGAACGCTACTATGAAAGGTACCGTTGCATGGGTACAGTCGTGCCCATTATTATGCACGAACTAGCGATTGTGTGATAAGTACAGTATCTTAAGGCTGAATACATGGTTTCAGCATTTGATCATTATTTATTTTTTTTTATTACTTCAGCAGCCTTTTTAATTTTTTAGGCTACTTATTTTGCAAATAAGACACATTCATGCGTTTTAGTAAACTAATGTTATATTATTTTATTTCAGAACATTTTTGCACACGACATTCTTACTTTTTCCATCTTTTGTCAAATAAAAAGGTTTTGCGAGTTTGATACACTCTTTTAAACTTAAATGACAAATCAGTGGGAATTAAAGAAATACGGGGAATCCATAGTTTTCTCCTTTCGCTGTTCCAGTCATTATTAAAACTTTTATAATGCCGCATCCCAGATGTGTAATTTGTAGCTGTGTACAGTTCTAGATTACTCATTATTGGCACTGGAACACCAACTTGCAGCCACTCCTGATAATTCTAAGGAATTGAGATACTCTATAACAGGGTTTCCCAAACTATTTTGAGCAACAGACCCCTTTTCCAAAATGAACTGATACCGTAGACCCCCAAGGCCAAATTACTTTAAAAATCCTGTCTCAAGTTTTATACTTACTTTTATAGGTACCTAGTACGTAAGCAGGTTTTGCAGTAGCGCAGAAAAAAATTTTTTTGCAGGTATGAAATTCAATAAACATGAAGTGTAATTCATAATTTATTAATGCAAGTTTTTAGAAATCGTGCTCTTAGTTGAGAACAAATAATAAATTCATGATTTGAAAAATGAATGCGATGGATGAATTTGGTGAATTTCTACCGATCTAGCTAGGTCTGGTTTAATATAGGAAAGTTGCAGCCTTTATGTCTCCGCGTTCTTTGACTTTCAAACGGTTTCTTTTTTTCGTCAAAATGTTTGCAACCACACTGAAGTCTTTTTCAACTAAATATGATGATGGAGAAGCGATGAGATATTTTTCAGCAATGTTCCACAATGCAGTATATTGAGTTTCAATGCTGCATTGCAACCAGAACTTCTGATAGCCTACGTTGAACTTTAGCTTAAGCTCATCGTCAGTTTGGATGGTGATCAACTCTTCTTGCATTATCACATTGGCTTCTTCCACGGCTGTTATACTTTAAGGATTTATTATCGACCCAGGAATTTGTAAGTTCAAAAGATCCTCAAACCTTTTGGTAAAATCTTTGAGAAGCGCGTCCAAGTGAGCGAAATATGATAAAATAACATCGTCTTGAAGAATTTCTGTTTGCTTCAACAAATGCGGAAACTGAAAGTATTCTTTTCTACTTAAATTTTGTTTATAAAGAATAAGTTTTTCCACAAACGCCGCTATAATTGATTTTGTTTTGATAAATTTGAGATCAACACCATGCAGCTGCAAGTTGATTTTGTTGAAAATGCAGAAATTATCAGTCATGTAATATATCCGTCATAGAATTTTTCAGATTTTCTTCCAAATTCGGATCTTTTTCATTTAGCAACTCCAACACAGACCCAAAAATAGCTGAAAATCTTGCTAAGCAAACACCTCTTGAAAGCCAGCGAACTTCAGTGTGCAAAAGTAACTTAGTAAAGACTTCGTCGTTATCCTCACAAAGCTGAACAAATAACCGAGAGTTCAATGAATTGCTTCGAATCTTGTTGACAGCATTTATGACGTATTGCAAAGACTGGTGCAATCTAGGACTCAGATTTTTTGCAACTAAATGTTGTCTGTGAATCACGCAATGAATCACCAGTACATCAGGCAATTGCCGCTTTAAGTGAGCTATAAAACCACTATGAAGACTAACCATATATGGTTCTCCAACAGTCGCAACAGAATAATGTTTCTCCATGGAATAGCTTTGTCGGTAAAAAAAACGTTTCACTGCCCGACAAATGGATTCTCCTCTGGTATCAGTTTCCAGATATATGGTAAAAAGCAGCTCTCGGTACATATTTTCATCTATGATATATCGAACGCATACTAACAACAGAGTTTCATTGGCGGGTAATGTAGACTCGTCTAACTGGAGAGAGAATCTCTTGGTCTGCAATAAATTGCATAAAATGTTTTCCACGTCGCGACCCATCTCGTCTATTCGTCTCTGAACGGTGTTATTGCTTAAGGATAATCTTTTTATAATATCTTGAGCGGGCTTGTGCAATACAATGTTGAGGACATCTGCAATGGCTGCTCAAATAAGCTGCTCTCCAATTTTGAGAGCCTTCCCCGACTTCGCTATTAGCAGAGATATATTGGAGGACGCTCGCAAGCCATCAACGTTTTGCATAGGACCGTGATAAGTGTTCCTCGATTTTTGAAGGCTTCATGTCATCGTTACTAAATATTTTTTCACATATGAGACACATTGGCAAGTGTTTATTTGATGGATATGAAATAAATCCAAGCTTTAGGTAGTCCAAACTGTACTGTCCAACTGTAGTACACAGTTGGACAGTACAGTTTAAGAAAGAAAATCTTAAGAAAAAAATATTTAAGACTACTACTTATAATATCACAATTATTACTTACTAATTACTATATACATTTCTTTATACACATGTTTAAAATGTTACTTTTTATTTTTAGAATGGCAAAAGTAACGCAACACTTTGAAGTTTAAAATAAGAAAATGTGTTAAGGGGGTCGATTGAAAAACTTGTCGACCCCCAAATTCAGATTTCGTTTTTGTCGCCCCCTGAGAAACCGAAATCGACCCCAAGGGGTCGATATCGACCATTTTGGGAATCACTGCTCTATAAGGTATGATGTGACTTGCTCAGTGTCCATAATATTATCTACTGATGGATATTCGACAACATCCCCCAATACGTCAAACATAATTTATTAGTTTATATAATTAACTATCTCATTAGTCGGCGCCGAAATCGACTTTTCACACAGCCATTATCGATTGCCAATATTTATTTGAAGATCAAGATAGACATTTCTTCTCATGTCAACTGTGTAATCGACAATTTGACAGAAATCACCTCACGGTGAAAGAACTTTTGAAATATACAATAGCTTCAAGGTTCCCGTTTACGTTGCCGTAAACGTAGGAATATTGGGATAATAAATACAGCCCATGTCCTTCTTCAGGCTCAAGAACGTCTCTGCACCAAAATTTATACAAATAGGTTCAATATTTTGGGCGGTAGATAGTAACAAAGAAAAACAGACAGACGGAGTTGATTTCGGATCTATAATGATAGTAAGTACTTCCTTTCCATTGGGAATATGGGGTTAAATTAAAGTTAATGTTACTTTGAGATAGTGTAGCATTCTAACGGGGAAATAATTCTTGAAATCAGTTCAGTAGTTTCTAGGTTCCCGTTTACGTTTGCATTCTTGTGGGAATACAGGGATAACATTAAACTAAACTTTAAGAAAAAATCCTTCACATGCAATTCTATCGAAAACGTTAGAGCCGTTTTCCAGAAAAATAAGTATTATCATAAAGGTTGTATGGCAGGTTGGCAGATACCGTTATTTTAAGATCTAGAGACCCAATGCCAAAAACCCCTCTGCAAGCTGTCCCACAGACCCTAACTGCAAATTTTGAAGAAAATCGTTTGAGCAGTTCAAGCTGTAGATCCATATAAAGACAGACAGACGGATTTGCATTACCCACTTTTTTCGTATTCTCTATAATCGTAATGTCATATTTAACTGTTATCTCAATTTTTTTTTTCTCTGTACGATTAGAAAACTTGCCTTACAGTACCCATACTCGCAAGTAAAAATAGTGGGCAAAGATGGCAGCCGTGGGTACAACGGAAGGTTTATTATAATTCACGTGTACTATAAGGGTTTGTGACTACCCTTATAATGTTTAAAAACACATTGCGTCAGTGCGGGTGTTAGGAAATAAGGAAAGGATATGAAAGGAGATTTCGATGCACATTATTCTTGAATTTCTGTGTATTGTATTGCGTTGGGCAAAGTGAGTTGGATATAGAGCATTCTATCTCCGGGTTGAGTGGCTAAAATATGAATCTATGTACTTAACTGTACGACCGAAGTTGAGTTGAAAACTGAGAGTACAGTCGTCAGCAAAACAATTGAGTGTATTAGAAGTCTCAGACAAGAGATCATTTATGAAAATGAGAAAGAGAGTCGGAGACAAGACGGAGCCCTGGGGCACACCAATATTTATAATGTGTGTATCAGACTTGAAACTATTAAAAACAACTTGCATTGTTTGAAAGGTAGCTTAAAATACAAAGAAGAAGAAACTCATCGATACGAAAAGCACGCGTTTTTGATATAAAAGCTTGATACACAACTCTTTCAAATGCTTTAGAAATATCAAGCGCAATAATCTTGCTTTCTTCAAAATATGTAGTTCAAAGATGGGTTCCACTTTTTGGTGAGATAAGTCATCAAAACACCAGTGGACCTATTTCTACGAAAGCCGTACTGTCGATCATTAAGACGCTTTCGTTCTTCAAGATATTTCATAAATTGACGGGTTATCAACGTTTCCATGACTTTAGATGGAAGGAACGGTTATTGGAAGGGAAGGAAGGGGGAGGGGGTGGGGGAAGGGGGGTTGATTCGCCTTTGGACAAATGCAGTTTTCCATCTGCTCAGAACGAGTCCAAAAGAATGTGATTAATAGAAAGATTACGAAGTGGTTGTGCCAGCGTGGAAGACCACCTCTCCGGAATAATATCTGGGATACCATCTGAACGAGCCGATTTATGTGTATTATGATCTTTAAGGATTCTTGCTTCCGAACAAGTACGAAAAAATATCTGCTTCATTGCACAGTTCACACTAGCTCAAGTGTAGCCAAAGTACTATATGGCAATGTTGAAATGGCCGCAAACTGTGCTGCTAGCATATTTGCTACTTCGATGGAGTTGACATAAGGAGAGTCATTGAAGACAAGCGTAGGGATCGATGATTTGGTCGAGTTCTTAATATTCTTTACAAAACACCAAAAGAACGTGCTATGAAAGGATCGGAGAAAGGTGACCTGAAGCAGTTTACATTCTTTCTGTAAGGAAAAATTACTAAGCCAAACTACACTATACTACAACTAACACAACCAATGAAAGAAAACCACAGATGCCACTACTTTCTTCCTCCTAATCTTCCATGAATGTGGTGCAACTCAGTGGTATTTAAAAAATCATCTTGCCTTACAGGCACATAACGGAACTGTTAATATTGAGAGTCAAAATAGTTCAAAGACTGTTCTTGTTATAGCTTATTATATATATAGCTATTCTTATATAGCTTCTCATGTTCTCAAATTCAAAATGGATCCGGTAGTTGTTCTAACAAACAAACTGATAATAGTCTGTAAGGGATGAATATTCATGAGACTTGCAGCCAGTCTAGCCTCTTAATTGACAAGCTTCATTCATACTCATTTTTGAAACATCACCATCGACTCTGTATCCAGTATCATCCGCAGTATACATACAACATTTTCCACTCTATACACAAAACCCTTTAAATTGAATCAAAGTCAACAATAACAGATTCAATTAAATTAAAGTGGACTCCTCCTTGCAAATGAAAACACAAAAACAACTCTTAATTTATTAGAATTCGTATATAAGATTTATCGGGTTATCCTTCTTCTATTTCTCATCTACAGGTCGAAAAACTTTTCGAACCCATTACCAACCCAACACAATCTTATCTGTCTTACCAAACAACAAAAACAAACAACAACGAAAAAAGTCGAGGCCATGGCTAAGCAAATATTCGTTCTTATCTCAAAAGGATTAATGTTCTTCGTTACGAGTTTCAATAAACCCACAATCACTTAGGATACGAACTTTGCTCCTTTTCCAACTCGCCTAACGTTGGTATATTTACATTAAACCGCATATCTGATTTCAATCAAAATCTCATCAGAAACTTTCCTTAAAACACACCGATTATAGGCCTGATTACATAGCAGTAAATATTTCCGAAAGTCCTCCGTTCTTCTTATTACGACATCAAATTCAATCTCATTCTTTTGTAGCAGACTTAACAGAATGACACGGAAAAAAAAATCAATTATTGATTTATACATTTTCGGAAGAGGTTATTAATCCTTTTCTTAGTGGAAGACGACGACGGCGAAATGTCGCCTCGTCCTTGATTTATTACACCTCTGGTGGTGTTATGTAAGCGAAGGAGGAATTTATAAACGATTTTTTTTTCAACAACTGTGCCGACTCACCCACCCAACCATCCAAAGCCATAAATCCCACATTAAAAGCTCAAGCCGACAATTGGAAGAAAGATTTTATCGTCGCCCGTCCTGGGCACGACACTGAAATGACATGATGTCTTACATGCCATAGGGCATCTCCACACACGTTGAAGACAAAAAGGGAACATCTACGTTCTAAAAAAACGAGGATACAAACGAGTAAAAAAAGTACCCAAAGGACACACAACACACATATGATAAAGCAAACCATCCCGGTAGCATTTTTCAAACTGTTGCATTGCTCATGAGATGGAGGGTATGTCATTCCTTTAGTCACAACCACCCACGAGCAGGATTGGCAATGAAACAAATGTTACTCCATTAAAGGACATGATTTGTTTTAAGAGAATAATATAACCCAAGGGGCCAACAGCCAACAGGCAACAGCAACACCAAAGAACACCATCACTATTCTGTTTTTGTTTTCGCCTATCGATTTCTTTCGCAGTTATATGTTTCTCGAATCTAACCAAAAGGGCCTTAATATTCCCTCTCGCAGGATCTACTTATATTTCCACAATTTCGACCGGAAAGTAGCTTCACTTCATTCTGAATTGTGTTTAGTTGCTAAACAGATTGTAACACTACGGGTGGGGCGCGTGGGCCAGAAGGATGCTTGAATTAAGTAGCGTTGATTCCCAACCACTTATCGTTTGTATTATACACACGCAAGGGGCTGAGGATATAATTTTATAACTCTGAAGTCTCTCATAACAAAGTCATGCCGACGCGACGTCGTCGTCGTAGTTGACGGTCTGTTGGAAATGTATTCCAAAGTAATTGAGTTCAAACAATATTTGCATAGATTCTGTGTCAGATTGCAGATGAACAAGGACTTGTTCTATCGTTACATTCTCATTCTACGTAATCCTTGAAAAATCAACCCGCAAACCAACTGTCACAATGGATATCCACCATGACACAATCACACAAGCTGAGTACCACACTAAAAGGATTTAAATGACTTTTCTTGTGTGGCATAAGTGTGCTTTATCCAAGCTCCTGATGCTTTGGCAGAGCATGCATATTTAAGAACCTCGAAAGTCAAGCACCATGTCCTGAACGGCCACGGGCTGCGACACCCACCACCTACTCTTGCATATCGAATTGAATTGCTTGTCTGAATAAGTCAGATGAGGATTTTTGTATTCCTCCTTCGTCCTTTTCAACCCTCGACCATTTTCATTCATTTTTTGTTGATTTTGAACGCCTGCCCCCGCAATTCGTGGGAAATGATTTGCATACGGAAGTTGTGAATCTGTCCTGCCAAAGGTCATCTATGAAGGAGTGCATTCCAGATGTGTGTATCGTTTCTGCAAACTTATTCTGCATACCTATCTACGACTTTGTCCTAAATGACTTATGCCCAACTGCCTCTGAATGGTGTGAACAGTTTCAGTATTCACATTCACACTGAAGTTGCGACAAGGTCGCGTCGCAATGGTGTTGCGTAGGTGATTTTATGATAAATTGCCACATGCCAACATGTCGACCAAAAAAAAGTCCAATCAATTTGGTGTAATGTGAACATTCAACAAGATACGAAATGAAAATTGAACCTACAAACCATGGAAGCGAGTCTTTAACATACACACACACACACTGACTCTTTGCGTCCATTTCCGTGTTGTTTTTACCCCATCTCACACATTGAGTGAGAAATTTAATAAAAACATCCATTTATCAGTGTGTGGGTCGGTGTTGTTGTTTAATTTAATTTTATACTTTTTTTCTGGAAACATTTGCGGAAAACAGGGCTTTTATCGTCCTTTATGGCGCCGACACTACACGAAAACGTATCTGCTACCTTTTGTGTTATATGCAATACAACGCTGTAGTGTGGTAAATAAAGTACTCTTTTTTTTATTAATGACCTGCAGATCTCTGCACGAGCATCATAAAACAAACGATAGTCTGGGCAAAAAAAAACACTTGCTACTGATGGCAACAAATAAAGAGCACCGCACCTGAGTGTAGCACGGTGTGCTGTGTAAAGCAAAGTTGGTACTTTGAAATATGATTTGTTCAATATGGTGTTGGGTTGGTTATTATACACGAGGATATCGTATGTTGCTCGCAAGCATGCGAGAGCAATTAGAGAACTTTTGGAGTAATGGCAAAAAAGTGTGTATCTTTTTGTTTTTCAGGAAGCCATGTTGTGCCAGCAACTCTGTACCCTTTAAAGTTAATCAGTGACTCAGTGATTCAGAAAAAGGATATGTGTGTATACATTATGTGGGTCAGGGGTGAAATCAAAGATTGGATTCGTTGATTAATTCGATAAAGTGGTTCGTGTTAATTTTTGATTTAAGAATGAGATACTCTCTTCCAGTAGAGGGAATTATCCTGAAGTCGGTCAATTCAGGTTCACTCGCTTTTGTTTTATTGGAAAATCGAGTTTTTGAAGAGGTGTTTTATTGACTTGCTCTTGGGAATCAACTTTCACAAAGAAGGCGATCCGAAAATCGTGTGGTGTGTGTATGGAGTCTTGCACGTTTTACTTCTTTGATGTGGTTGTGGTTGTTTTGATTTAACAGTGTTTCCCAGAAAGATAAAGAAAAGGTCTCTCTGTTTCTGGAAAGTGGGAAAATAAACTTCGAATGCTTTTAAAGACGTACAGATATGTGAGGAATTTCAAAAGAAGGCTGTTCTCATTTTACTGGAATCCCTTTTCCTTCTTCTTGCTTTTCAAGGTTCTGAGTATCGTGGTTTCAGAGATGTTATAGCTCTTCCACTTGCCTGCTTCGCACTTCTGATCCGCCCGTTGGCGGCTTCTTTTTATCTCAAAAGCATTTGAACCGATCAATAGTCGACAGATTAGAGAGCTTTTCAAAAATCACCGACTAATCGAATTCCAAGTAATCTAATTTTATAGAATTCTGCGAAAGTATTGATATACTCAGTGAATCTAGCCGACTTGCCAAAGTCCTCAAAAGGAGCAACGTAAACAAACTTGAAACACAAAGAAAATCAGACGGTTCCTGTACCTCTGTCTAAAGCCGAGACACTCAATCTTATGCTGGAAACTCATTTTCCAGGAAACCAGGTATCAATCGGACCACAACAATCTATTTCCCTTAGATCAGGTGAATCCGATAAATCCACTCGACGTAGCTGGTACACGTCATCGTTAGTTGTAACTGACGAGGCCATCAAATATGCCGTGGCATCTTTTGACAGCTTCAAGTCGCCAGGCACTGATGGTGCTGGTGTTTATCCAGCGGAGGAGGAAAGTATAAGCCTTTTGCTACCTCCTTTGAGAAATATTTTCACTGGCAGTTTAGCTCTAGCGTATATACCAACTTCATGGCAAAGTGTGAGAGTCGCTTTAATACCAAAAATTGGTAAACAAGACTATTCTCCAAGAACTTTAGACCCATAAGTCTTACTTCCTTCCTGCTTAATACGCTGGAAAAACCTCACTCCAAACACACCCACTGTATCAGATGCAACATGCTTACCAAAGAGGAAAATCTTGCGAGACCGCACTTCAAAATCTTATTAGCAAAATAGAATGCGCGCGTGACAGGAAAGACTTCATCGACATACAAGGCACTTTTGACAATGCTAACTTTGATGTGCAATGTCGCGATGCCGCCAAAGAACATGGTGTGGACTGTGGACGAATCATTAGATTTGTGGAATAAAGCGATGCTAGTGAATAGAACCGTGATCGTTGAAGCAGAGTGTGGACTATATGTTGCAACAGTAGTGAATAAGGGTTGTCCACAGGGTGGCGTTTTATCTCCTCTTTTGTTTGTCGTGCTGATTGACTCTCTCCTTGCAATGGTCAATGGATCTAACGTTCACGCCCTAGCATATGCAGACGTCACGCCGCCGCCGTGCTCTCAGTTTGTTCCAGCCTCCGAGCTGTCTGTTCCCGAGCATAGACTGCGCTTCATATGATTGATAACTGGTGTGTTAGAAACGGTCTCTCCGTCAATCCTCTTAAAACCGAGGTTGTCCTCTTCACGAGACATAGAAAATTGACTAGTCTGACCCAACTTACACTTAACGGCGTCAACATTCCCTTTTCAAACGAAGTCAAATATCTCGGAGTAATCTTAGACAATAAGCTTCTTTGGTCTAAACATGTCGAGTCTAAAACTACTAAGGCACTGTCAGTCTTCTGGCAATGTAAAGGAGCCTTTGGCAAGACATGGGGTCTTTCACCGAAAAGGGTCCTTTGGATCTATACAGCTATGATAAGACCATCTCCTTTACGTCAGTTGTTCGGTGGAATAAGCTCTCACGTAAATACGTTATTGTTTCGTTTGCCAAACTTCAAAGAACAATTTGTCTTTGCTGTACTGGGCCTTCCCCAGCACACCTGCTCTCGACGCACTGGTGAATCTTCCTCCCCTTGATACCTACATCATGGGGTGTACTCTCAAGACCATTTCTCGTTCAAAGAGATGTGGTCTCTGGCACAATTCGCACTGGACTTTGAGGTACTCACAAGCAGCATATCTTTTGACTCACGTCTAATGGATATGCCGTCTGACACGATGATCCCAAGGCTCAAACTGCGTCAAAATTACTAAGTCAACTTTCTTTCGGCTCAGGACTGGTTCACTCCAGAATCTGAGCCTGGAAAGAACTGTTGTCGAATTTCCACAGCTGGCTCCAAAACGGATGATGGATCTGGTGCTTGTGCCTTTGTGGAGAACGATGACATACGGCTGCACGCCTCTTTATGATAATACGCATCCGTGTCCCAAGCAGAGGCGTATGCTATCCAAGTGGCTATAAGATATGTTACGAACAATGTTTGGATGGGGAGAAGTATCTGTATTTGCAGCGACAGCCAAGCTGTGCTTAAGGTCCTTCTCAACCCTCTAACTATGTACCTACTTCGAAAGTGTTCCAGGAATGCAAAAACTCTCTGAATACGGTCGGAAGACTAAATTCTTTGATTCTCGTTTGGGTTCCAGGCCATCACGGCATAACTGGAAATGAGATCGCCGATGAACTTGCGAGGCATGGTTCTCAGACAGCTTTTTCAGGAGCTGAGCCGTCGCGTCGCTTGGTCTGCCTGGGTCCTCAGTGATGGCTTCAATCAACGATTGGATCTGACAAGAGCACAACCGTAGATGACCTGTCTCCATTGGATGCAGACAGACCAAAACGTATGCTCTCCAACGTTGACAAGAACACTGCAACATTTTTGCTCTCCCGCCGCACTTCTCTTTTGCCAAACACTTGAACTTGTTAGGCTTAAGTGATACCACACTCTGTGAATATTGTGGACTGTGGAGAAGATGAGGACACCGCGGAATACTTCTTCTATGAATATCATGCTTTTTCTAGCATGAGGTCACAGATACTAGGCGCAGACATGGTGAGAGCTGGTAACTTAGGCTTCAATCGTGGCAGCGTTTTTGGACTTTTCTACGAACATCTGAAAAGCTATAGAAAATGGAAGGTTGCTACTGGTAGTACAATGGACCGGTATTTAGGTCTGAGTACTCCAGCTAGTATTTTAAGAACCTCCAACTGAAATAAAATTTTATTTTGAACCAAAAATCTTATTTTGCTCAACTGCGCCTTGCGCTTTCTACATTAATTGACGACACACGACAGCAAACTCAGATTCGTGTCACAGCTTTGGCTTTATTTCTCTAAGGCGTTCGACATTGGTTAACTTTTCTGAACAAGGTCAAACTTCTTCTTCTTTGAAAACTCAATCTCAAATTTCATTGAACAAAATTCAAGCCACAGAACTTAAACTGATTATGAGAACTCCAGGCGGCTTGACACAACATTACTCCGAGTCAATGTTTGCCTCTTGGAATTTACGAACACACTTTTCAAACATCCTCAGCTTCTATTTTCACAGTTCGTTACATCTGCAGTTCCTTCATCTTAAGCTTCTCCATCCAAAAGTACTTCATTATCAGTTTTTACAACCAACCAACCGACAAAAATGGCGACGAGGGTTCCCGGTAGATTTCTTGACAAGTAAGATGACTTTAATAAAATTTTTATAAAGTTCCAACTTACGCATGAAGCTGACAAGGTTTAGTCTACGGTCAAATGGCCTAAACAGTTATTGAAGAAAAACACCGTTTTTGTAATTGAAATTGAAGTTGAAACCACCTTCTACCAGTGCTTAGATCGAAGGGGCAAGTTAACGAAGTTGTCCATTGTAAGCTTTCAAAGTTGCTTCATACTGCAATTTCTGTGTGGCAAGTAGCAACAACTAAATGTATTCGGAACAGGGGGCGGCCGTGGTGGATTGGTAGAGTGTTTAGTAGATAGGCCAGACGAGTGGGTTTGAATACCGCTCTAGGCACTCTACTTTCTAGGTACTCTAATTTCAGTCCCCCAGTTTCACGTGGACGCCGCGCCGCGCCGCGCTTCCCTTGAGGTTATTTATGTGAAATTACAACAACCTTATTTCCATCAACTGCACCACAAAAAAGGGAAGGCTGCTCCTTTGGTAGTAGAACGAACCGTCTACTAAATCTCAGTGCTCTAGATAAGCATAACTTTTCTCTATTTTTAAAAAAAAAGAAAGACCGGCCCAAGATACAACCGTGCGGTTGTCTTATGTCTCATTCTTGAAAAAAGCCTTGGTTATTTCTTAGACGTGTGGTTTTCAATCTGGCAATACTTTTTCAGAATTGGTCTTTTTGCCATTTCATCGAGGAATAATGGAAGCTGCACGAACGTTGTGCACTACGTACGTTCGGTAAATTGTCTCGAAACGAAATTGCTATTGACGCCGATTTTGCTATATTTCTGAGTTTTAAATACGTGAGTAACCTCCAACACCGCTGGACAATTTATTGTGCGGTTATGTGAAGTCGCTTGTCTACACAGATAAGCCCTAGACAATTGACGCCTTGGAAGAAAACATTCAAAGTGTTACTGCTGGCATGCGGTTCCAAATGTTGCAAAAAGGGATTAAAAATCGGGCTTCTCGGCCGCGGCAGTCACTTGTGCGAAATCATTTTACTCTTATCTTTATCATAAGTTTTTTGCGTTTTATTTCTTCTAGAAAGCCACACGTCTAAAAAACCACCATTTATAAATTTGAAACAATGCGCTTGTAGTTATAACTCTTAAAACGGCATGCCTTTATACTTTCTCCATTGACAGAAGCTGAATTTAACAAGATGTTTATAATGTCCGCTTTTGAATATTCATAAAATCTTAGTCCACCATGTTCATTAAGCCTAACTATCTAAAAGTAAAAGTCACAATAGTGTCTGCATACATGTGAATGAAACAGCTATAAAAATTATCTGGATGATTATTCAAAAATAGTAAAAAAGAAGTGCTTCTAATACTGACCCTTGAGGCACCTTACGATTAACAATAAATGGACTAGAACTACTTTGATGAGTGGTTACTATTTGAAGTCCATTACAAAAATAGTTACTTAAAAGTTTTAGTTAGAAAACTATTTGAAACCTTGTGTTAACCCTCCTTTACAACCTGGGGTCCATTTGGACCCCAGAACATGTTTGAACACTCATAACTTTTTTGTTTTTCTTTTTTTTTTAAAGGGATTTGTACTCAGTGAACAAAATTCAATTTTGTATTCATTTCTTAAGTTGAAACGATTATCAGATGTTTACAGATTTTTCTGCGATTTTTTTATGAAAAGAACCCGTCCACCCGACCTGTGGTCCATTTGGACCCCACTACTAAGATTCTATGAAAATTCATATTTTTTCCAATAATTAATTATTTTATTTCAAAAGCAGCATAGTTGATGTTTAGAAGGATTCAACTTGAAGTTGTTGGCAGTTCCGGGAGACATATTACACATAAGGTTCTAGTCTGGCAAGGACAACAACATCTGCCACATCCATCGCAGGTCGTTCTGCTTTTCTTGTCGTCTGCTCTTTGGCAAAGGTGACATCTGGCCCTTTTACAAGAGAGCCTTTCGGGAACTATTGGTTATACTTCCTGAAATCTCCCCAAAATACAGAGAGCATGCAATGAAAATTTTCGAATGCGAGATTGTGTTAAAGTTCTGACTCAACCAGTTCCTCCACTAGTTCGATGAGTTTATCACTTCTGAACAAATTTTTGTTTCTTCTTGTCGAATACATTGACTCCACCTTTGGTGCGGTTATAACCAAATATCATTGCAGGTTTACTTTGATGACCGGAAGTGGCTTTCTTGCAGTTATGTTGTGTTGATAGCAATACCACTTGTTTGTTTGGTTTCGGAACATAACTCACCAACGCAATTTTTCCAGAAAATCCAAAGATGGATGAGTGGTCTCGACGATACTGCTTTTTGTTATTGACCTTTCTTTACAGGCTCATTCTGACCATCAAGAACTTCCTTCGCTACAAAAGGTCTCAAAGGTAATTTCTTTTGTTTTTCCGAATCGTGCCAAGAATAGTGATCTTCTTATCCAGCAACCTCAATGCCAAATCCACCGACGCGACGCCGACGTAAAGAAATTATCAATAGTGAGGTTGCATCCACAATTGAAATATGGTGGAATCAACGACATCACCACATCTTATCCTCCACGACCAAGTCCTGTACTTTGGTCAAAGCTACCAGTGTAGATAGAAAACTTCAGTGGATAGAACGTTCATTCAGCCACCAAAACATCAAGCCGTATTTGGCAGGCTTGCTTGGCATACATCGGCCGCGGAATGCATTTAACTGCTCATCAATCGTTAAATTTTCAGATGGATTGTAGTTTGCTGATAAGGTCTGTGCCCTATTTCACCAAAATGAAAGTTACAACCACAAATTTGTACTTGTAATCTACAATTACAAATTTGTAAACCCGTTTTTTGTTTCACCAATTACAAGATCTTATTACACAAACTTGTGATCGATTCTAATAAAGTTGTAGAAAAATGAATTGTAGGTCACAAGTGTTCAAAATTCCTGTTGCACCGGCATCAAGAATAACTTGTTATTTATAACAGTTTTTTCACAATATTGTAGAACATTGTACTGCGTAGACATCAAAATGAACAATAGGAAATTATAATATTTGCCGTCTCTTTGATAAGAGACAAATAAGATATATTGTTCGGAAAGTTTTCCGATTACTTGATACATTCAGACAAAGTAAGAGAATAGAAAAACATTCTTAATTTTTTGCAGTCTCAAGTGCTTCTCGTCAATAAAGACTGGAAATATCGATGTTCGTTAAGCCAGCATATAACGTTTTCGAACATTAAACTGCCGACTGCGGTACAAACTCTATGTACGCATCCTCAAACTGTCGACTTAGATATCCCATGCATGTCGGCAACTGCATGGTATTGTCCTCCATTCCCTAGCCAACGCAAAACTGTTAGAAACTGCTGCCTTTGTGTTAAAGCACAGTTTTTTTTCGCTCGAGAGGGCTATTTGTGGGTCGAAATTTTTCATTAAAATGAAATAACTCAAATATATCATAGTTTATACGTAACTCAAATATATCATAGTTTATACGCAGCCGATAAATTTTTTTTTTCACTATCAAAATATCATCACTTTGGCTGTTATTGCAACTCTTTGCCTTCGTCGCAAAGACATTTTTGTAATGAAAGTAAAGAATTACAAATTTGTAACAAAAATTACACGTCTACTTTCACCTGTAGAATATTCTTACAAACATAACAAATTTTGTAAGTCTATTTTCTTTGGTGAAATGAAAACTCACAAATTAGTGTTATATTAACAAGTTTGTTACTTGTAAAGTACAACTTTAATTTTGTATTGGTGAAACCGAAAAGGAAATTTTTCCACAAATTTCCTTTTGTAAAATACAACTGCAATATTGTAATTAACAAAGTTTGGTGAAGCAATATTTTTACAAAAACCCACAAACTTTGTTAAAAAACGCTTGTAATTACAAATTTGTCAGTTGGTGAAATAGGGCACTGGTTCAATTCATCCAAAATCAATTGTACAGGCGATTTGCTGAAGCTTTTCCGCGGCGCGGCGGCCAACTGAATCGTCAAAACGAAGGAATGTATTGATCATCTCAAGACGTGATAGTCTCATCACTGCTCGAAGTATTGGATGTCCTTTGATGGGATCTCAAAAGGTTCGCAAACGACGATGAACATCCTTTAAGGCTCCAATGTATAAAAGGATTCCAAAATAGGCCAACAGTTCACTCATCGTTAAAGGTTATCAAAAACGGTGCTTCTTACGATTGACGTTAAGCTGTTTAATGACATAATTTGCATTTTCGTTTGTCCATTTGATTATCTCTTGCTTGATGCGGTTGTTAAAAATTCGATTGAATATTTCGCTGAGAGATGCATCCCGTAAATTCGGAACTGGCCCAATAGCTCCTCGAGGTCTAAAAACATTAGCACCTATTTAATTCTTTATTAAAACTTGAAAGAAACTTTATTGTAACAATGGAGGACTAAAATGAAAAGGCGTCTTGTCTGCTCTCACGTCTATGTACAATTATCTTTATTTGATTCGTCATTTACTTTACAATGAATTCGCCTATCTTAATTGTAATTTACATGGGCACTATTACTTTAGTATTACTAAGGGTTTACCTACAACAATATGAATGGTATAATCTTAAGTCGGATACAGAATACACATTTTATTAATTCATTTATACAACAGCACCTTGAACGCGTGGATCGATACCTCTGGATCTTTTAGCCACTTTCAACTTGGAGCTAGGAAAACCTCTTCGGTCGATGGTTTTTGCACGACTTGGTCATCATTTCCAATTTCGTCGTTCTCCACAAAATATTTCAGTGCACCAGTGGCTTCAACCTCGGCTTCGTCGATATCTTCATAATCCGATTCTTCCAATTAATTTTCTCGAATAAAGTCTGCATCGATATCTGGGTCATCGAAGCCAATATCGAATGGATCAGCTTCATCATATTCGTCAGTATCCATATCTAACATGGCTCTCATCGCAATTTCCATTTCTTCTTCACTGAATTTGGTGAAGCCTTGCCGAAAATTATGGCGAATTCAATCCTTTTTGAGGCCATAAAATTGTTTGATGACCTGAAAAAATTGAAATAATGACTGTTTTTTTCTTTTGATATGCATACCGGACAAGAACAACTGATATGGATGAATTTTACAATCGGTAATTACGTAAAACTGAAATGAAAAATTTTATTGATGACCTCCTACATACCTGCATAATGACATTTCGCTTAAATTTTTTTTTATCACTGCTATAAAAAATATTTAGAAAGAAATCATACAATAGCCAGAAGATTTGCAACTGAACAATATAAATCAGAAATAAAAAAAATTTCGAAGAAAAAATCGTGGGGTTCATTTGGACCCCAGGTCGGGGGGACACGACTTTTACCGGATCTTAAAGGAGGGTTAAGTTAGTTATGGCAGGTTCGCCATGTTATGTTATTCTTGTTTCCCTACTTTTGAGTATTTCTAAGCTTTCCAGCCGATTATTTGCCCGAGCACTGTTTAGTGCACGATTATACGTTTTTCTAAGCTCGCCAGCCGAATGAAGTAAAACGATGTTCAAAGTTAAACTTAATTTTATTACCAAAATGTACAATCAGACCATCAGACTCCCATGTATGTTTGTTACGAATATCAGACTACCGTTTAAATAACTTAAAGTTTATTTGGAATTTGATAAGACTAAAAATCGTTTCTAAGAGAAAAAAATGTGACCGCAGATATTCATCAAATAAAATATGCTTTTCCCAAAAGACATTACATATTTCACATTAGAACCTGAAATCTGATCTGAGATATACGCAATCCCACAACGTTCTTCATACACCAGGCTTAATGTAATCCAATTCCATTTTCCAATGCTTATTATACTCATCCCTCAAAAAGTGCACTCTAGGGACTATCTCATAACGAAACCCCTCAAAATGACGAAAATGAATTTATTTTCACTTCTTCTCCTTCTTAACATCAATTTTCAGCGCTATGAGCATTGTGATTTCATCTGCAGTTTCATTTCCGATATAATTAATTTGAAATTTCCCAGAATTTGTTGTGTCTTTTCTGAGAACACCACACTCCATATTCACATCGAAAGGAGCACCTGCAGGAATCACAAATATTATTATTTCTACTCTCTCTCGCTGAATTCATAAATATGGTATAGGTATTTTCCTGACCTTTTTCATCCTACTTTATGTGAAAAGATAAAGGAAGGATGTGTATCCCCAAGCCAAACGTTAAACGTACATAATTTATTCGTCCTGGATATTTCGAATATCAAAACTGCACTGTGTCATCATTATTTTCATGTTTGAAAACACGTAGGTACCTATTGGGGAATTCCAAATAGGTTCTCAAAAAGTTCAAAGATCGCAAGAGATTCAATCAGTGGCGTACACATAAAAAGACGTGCTATATTCATAAGAAGCTACGTGATGTAACATTATGCAATATATTGCACACTTTACTTAAATGGCGCATGAAAAAATGTTTTGTACAAACGACACACATGAATAAATGTTATAGGAAGTCTTTCCAGAAGCCATATCCGTTGTTCAAATAGTCTTACCCCACCTATTCGAAAGTAGGAATAAGTTTGCGAGTTTCAAACTATGTGTAGAGAGAGAGAGAGAGAGGAATGAAAATGGAAAACGATATGATTTGGAAAATTGTTATCCATATACAAACTTGACAGCATAGTGAGTAAACAGTAAACACATTGTGAGTGGCATTGCATATCGTCTTCGAATAACATGACGCTTGACAGTGCTTGAAGCACTGAAGGAGTAAGTCGATATATTTCATGGAATGAGTGGATATACTTTACACAATCCTCATTTGAGGCTGTCGAAATAGAAAACTTTTCTTTAAAACGGAAAGGAGCATCCTTGTTTACGATTGTATATCCCAAAGCCTCCAGGCATCATATCACAAGATTGTATTCTTTTTTTTTTTGACGGAAAGGACGATTTTATGTGTCGTCCTTAAAAGGAAATTTCGTATCTCCCTCCTTAGACATTTTTCCGGTCTACAACTTATTATCTCATATTAGAAGAAAAGTTTAATTCAATTTCTTTACATTTTCTTGTAGAAAACAATGGGATGTTGCTTGTTTTTCTACTCAGGACAGCACCTTCGAAAAGCCTTAGGCTCATAACTTGTGGGTTGACTATGTATGTTCTTTGCCCAGGGATAGACCTGCTACATAAACTCATTTTATACTTTTTTGAGCGTTTCTTAGCTTTTTTATTTCACAGAAACCACATATCCCTTTTGAGACTATGCTGGAGGAAATGGATTTACAATTTTTTTTTTTAACTTAAAGTTGCAAGGATATGTAGCTACGAACTCGTAGAAAAATCAGAGTAGCAATCAAATATGACACTCTGCGATGGTAGATAGTCTCTTTCTTTCTGCTTGTTTAAAACTTTTGCATCTTAAGAAAGTGACTGAGCCTAATGGAAAAACATCGTGATTCCTTAGATTAGAGGATCAGCATGCTGTGCTAGGTGACTTCGAATAAATCAATCAACAAGAAATTTCGTAGGCCTAAAAGTGCGCTCACGGAACCATTCTAAGTCACAATATGTGTATACCAGGAAAGTCACTTCAATTCAATGCTCTTGACAACAGTCCCTGACTACCTAGCTGCTGATAATATCCCAAATCAATCTCAATTTAAATACAAACGTAAAGTGGCGCAACAGAGCAGGGAGTCCTGGGCCTATCGCATTGCCTTGTGAAGGAATCGGGGGATCAGTTCCAAGCGGCTAATCGAGAGGGAGCAAACTTATAGCTAAAGCTTTTTACACTTGTCAGCATTCGGTTGTTTTACAAGTACTTCTAGCTTTGTGTTACAGGAGTGGTCGTCCCACATAATACCAAAGGTGTTACTAGTCAACCCTAGTATTATTCTATTCAGCAATTCATTCAGCTATCACAAACGCAGAAGGAGAGAAATCTTGAGCTGATCTAACGGATCCATGATCCATGGAAGCATTCACGTAAAAAAAGCACTCAGATTTGAGAAATGGTCGATTGTATGTTTACAACAAGGCAGTTAGTTTTTTTCGTTATAGCTATTATGAGATTCACAGGAAAGCCAAAAAGGGCTACTATGATTAGTAACCTAAGTTAAAAGCTTTCACCATGTGTGTCGATATCTCAGTAACCGGTTTTAATGAAAGTAAACGACAGTTGCAAAGATAATTTTCGGCAGTATAATCTACTCCACATGAACCACAAAGGCTTGTATTGCTCAAACGTAGCACGTTTTAGTGCTTCGTTAGAGAGATTTTTGTGGTGCCCTTAACGTAATGCCAGGAAATTCGAATCTAAACCGTAAAACAATGTTACTATGTGTGCTAAACCCCGGGCTCATTGTTCTGTTGCCTCACCCTAATTGTTTTTTATTTATTAAAAAAAGAATTTGCACCCAGCTACGCAAACAAGCTTTCTCCCATTATTTCTGATAAGCGGTAGCAAAAATGTCACTACTCTCTTTTTAACGTTGGGAATCATCCTACTTAGACATTCGCCATCTTCTGTTTTGCACTCCACAGTCTCAGCAGCCGTCCAGGGAAACATCCCCTAAGGATAGTAATATATGCAGATCGAAGCGTTTTAGATGCAGGTAGTTATTGCCTGATTAGTTCACCAGTGTTCTCATTGAAGAATATTGGCTTTTATGTAACTTAAACAAGACTCTATAAATTTATTAATTTAGGCTTGAACTCCATTCAGAGAAATTTGACATTTAAATACCAATTTCGAAGTAGGCAAAGGTCCGAGCTAGGGAGCAGGTATAATTTCAGTAGTTAAAGGTTCGAGTAGGGCCTAAAGAACAGCTTGTGCCTCGCTGCAGACACATATTTCAGATTGTAGGGGAATCGCGGAAGAGGATACCTCCTTTTAGATGGCGCAGTCAAGTGGAACACGACCTCAACCGACATAGAGTACAAAGCTGAAGCCGAAATCGCAATTGGTGTCGAAGGATATTGGGAAAGGCCCAGGTTCACACCGAACTGTAATGCCCACCTAAGTAAGTAAGTTTTCATTGTGAAAAGGGGAACGTACCTCTCCGCAGGTACATTTTGTTGTGTTTCTCGAAAGTTATTTTGTTAGTGTTTGTAAATATCAATTTAATTAAATAATATTAAATCAAATATTGCAACTGAAGCAACGTATTTAACAGTTTTCTCAAGTTAGTTAAGTTAAGTTAGTTATAATTGATAAAAATTATATAAATAACACTATAGCGAAAAGGGAACAAAAGAGGCAGTTAAGAACTCCAAAAAAGGCAAAGCGATTGGGCCAGACGAAGTACCATATGAGTTTTGGAAAAATATGGGAGACATCGGGTTGAGATGGCTCACGATTCTCATCTCTAAACTTATAAGAGGTGACAGTTTGCCTAATCAATGGAGGGAAAGTTTTCTTCTTCCAATGTACAAGGGAAAGGGAGATACCAGAAGCTGTGACAACTATCGTTCGATCAAGTTGATTTTCCAAACTATGAAGATCGTTGAGCGGGTTTTGGATAACCGACTGCGGAAAATAATAAGGCTTTCTGATGACCAATGCGGGTTTGTCGCGGGTAAGTCAACTACAGACGCAATCCAAAGTATAAGAATCATTATGGAAAAACACCGAGATGTCTTAGAGGATTTGCATATTGTGTTGGTTGACTTCGAAAAAGCATTCGATCGACAACCACGAGATCTGATATGGGTGGCCCTCAGACACCGAGGAGTTCCTGAAGCCTATGTGTGAATAATTATGGACATGTACGAGGGAGCAGTTACAAAAGTGAGATGCCCAGCTGGAGTCACCGAAGAATTCCAAATAACAGTAGGTGTACATCAGGGAAGTGTCTTGAGTCCACTGCTCTTTATTGTTGTTCTGGATTATTTGCTCGAAGGAAAAGTAACGGACAATAAAGTACAACAATTATTCTCTGCTGACGATGGAGCCATCATAAGCGAGGATCCTACATCCCTGCAACGAGCACTTGACGTTTGGATTGATGTTCTGGAAGGAAATGGGTACTGTATTAGCGCTAAAAAGACTGAATACCTGTGCTGCCCTTTTTCTGATCCAGACAAGCCTATTCCAGACATTTGTTTGAATGGAAATGTGCTTCCCAAGTGTGAAAAGTTTAAATATCTGGGATCTATGATCAATAGTGAAGCAACTTGTGATGACGACATCAATCATCGAGTAAGCGTAGGGTGGATGAAGTGGCCAGAAAACTCCGCTATCTTCTGTGATCGAAAAATGCCCCCTAAGCTGAAGGGAAGACTCTACACAGCAGTTGTCCGTCCAGCTCTGACATACGGTTCACAATGTTGGACAATGTACAAAAAGTATGAGAGCAAATTGACGGCAGCCAAAATGAAGATGCTTCGGATGACAGCAGGAGTAACAAAGCTAGATCGAATTAGAAGTACTAAGATCCGTGGAAGCCTTCATGTCAAAAGTACCATCTTGGACAAAATTCAGCACGACCGGCTCAGTTGGTATTGTCATGTTCAAAGGAGAGATCCGCAGAACCCCGTCCAAAAGGCAATATCGTACAACGTTTCAACAAATTCACGACGAAAAAGAAAAGGCAGGCCAAAACACTCCTGGTACAAGCAAATGCAAAAACAGCAGCATTTGGTTGGCCTCAGACATGGAACAATCCAAAACCGGGTGGCTTGCCGACGCTTTCTGAGGTCAACGCGGCGTACCCCACAGGCGGATCACTAGTGTGAAGCAGAAAAGTGGGAGAGTTGTGATCGCTTCAAGATCACTACTCGTAACGCCGGAAATGAAAAGAAGAAGATAGCGAAAAGGGAACGTTGACAGCAGCAAAAAATACTGGTAAGAAATTTATTTCTCGTTGTTCGTAAAATTTTGTTTTCCGGTGTTTACGGTTGTCTTTTTCGTGTATTTTTCGTGTGATATTTTATTTTGTTTTTGACTACCTATACGAAGTGTTTCTGTTTAGCTATTTAGTTCTTGCAAAGTGTTCTAAGTTTCGGCCTTAGTTTTAAGTTTATGGAGAGTGTATCCCAATTGGTTGAAGAAATCCCACAACTAGAAAAGGAAAGAAAGGACCAGAGGCAAGAGATAAAAGCTTTCAACTAAACTCTGTTATCTATCTGTTATATATCTTTCCGTAAAACAAAACAACATCGGCGCACTTTGATGGTTTTATGAAGACTCACCATATTTCCGTTGACGTGTCTGGAACTTTTGATTGGGTAGCTCAAGCCAGGTCTCCAGAAATAGATTTGTCTTCTTTTATTCAATATAATGTTTAATCAATTCATTTAACTTGAGGTACTACAGTGAAACCCGCTTAAGAGAAAAGGCGAATTGTCACAGTTTTTCTTTCACTTAAGAGGGTTTTTACTTAAGCGGAGTCCTGATAACTGAAAAAAAATTACACTTAAGCGGATTTAAAGTTCCATTAAGCGGAGGTTTAATGCTTCATATACACAATAAACAATTTGTTTTTATCTTTGGAGTTGCCTGGAAAAAATTTTGATTAAACATCAAAAAAATAGTTTATTTAATAACAAAAATAACATATGTACATATGTACATTGGAATTCATAGGTATGTAGTAGTACATAAATATGTTACATAAATCAAATTAAACCAAATTTGAGTTTTTGTAGGTTAACTCGAAGGCACATTGGGCAAAACAAAAAGTGTCCACTCTCCCAAGTTTGGCTTCTGATTTCAAATATGTAGTACATATTTATGTTTTTGAATATAATTAGGTATGTTTTATTTATTTATTTATGTTTTATTATTAGACAAAAATAATCTTACTTTTTTCAAAAAGTCATCAATTTTCGTTTGTGACAAAGTCTGAAAATGGCAATTTATCATTTTATATTCAATTTCATCTAAGATTAGATCTAGTTCATTATCCCCATCAAAAAACTGCTTAAGAACATTGAGAGATTTAAAAGCTTCTTTAATTGTTGCTTTCTGGATTCCCAAAATTTCCACATCTAAACCATTGTCAGATACAGATCTGCTAGCATCAAACTTTTCGAATTATAGTGCTGCTTCATTAATTAACAGGAATTGTGCTTTTCTAAACCTTCTCGGATTAGGAGATCTATCTATGTACATATTTAGAAGAAAAATTATTAGCAAAAGAAAAACAAAATGTGTTTAATCTTAGTCTCCACACCAATACAAAAAATAATTTTATCTGTTCCAATCGAATTGAAAATGAAAGGGACAGTGATACGGTCCTTTGGTAGCTTCATTCCTGAAGGTTTTCACATCTATTTCGCGTCCGTAGATTCTTAAACATTATCCCGGATTCATCAGCATTATGCACGTCATCTGGGTTGTTGCTTTGACGAATGTTTGGCCAAAAATTTTCCAGCAGCAACTGTGTCAGCAGAATTACTTTCACCACAAATCTTCTTGAAATGAATATTTTCACGTTTTTTCCACCAATCTAACCATCCATTTGTTGGCTCAAATTGTTCTGTTCGATGAAATTTTTTTTCACTTAAGAGAGTTTTTTTCAATGAAAAATATGAATTTTAACTGAAAATATGTTTCAGGTATCCGGGTTTTTCACTTAAGCGAGTTTCACTTAAGCGGAGTGTTTAATAGGTAATTGGTTTACAAATACTCGGGGATGAAAAAATTCTTTCAGATAAGCGGGTTTTTCTCTTAAGCGGGTTTTACTGTACTTGTTTGCTATGTATAATTTTAATGTTTTTAACATCTGTATAACTAGACTAAAAATCTATCACTTATTCACTTACTTGAATATTAATATTGCTCTATTCAATTTATACATATTTAATTTATTTTTTAATTATTTTGAATTGAATTCAATAATTCACTTTAGCTACATACGTGCAGACGGCATATAAAAGCCGCACATGTTTGCGGTTCTGATGTCATTTTTACGTCATAATTTGCGAGTATGAACGCATATCGTCTGAACACCCTTTTGGGACAGTACATAACCACACATATGAACACCCTCTCACATTTTTTGTGACTGTTTGCGTGCATGTGTGTGCATGTGCGATCGTCTCAATTATATGCGTTGATACGAAAATAGGACAACGCAAATGTGCATATTTTACGCAAATCAGTGAAGTGTAGTTGTGATCAATATTCAATTGCAGAAAGAAAAAAATATTAAATGAGCGAACACTAAATAGATTTCGAGGGCCCACTGCAAAATAGGTCACGCCGCACAAGGAAATCAGAGTCCGGTATTCGAATAGTGCAGCATAATTCGACACCCAATGAAATTAAAGCCTTAATTACTGTGGTGGAGAAGCACCCTAGGCTTTAGGATGCGGGTTCGGCGGAGTATATGCTTGGAAAGCTTGATTTGAGTGAGGTGATTGACCAAATTGGCTTAGACGTTACTGCTAAGAAAGCCTAGTGTAAGTGGGGCTGTTAGCGGGTAATATTCAAGGCAAATTTGACAAAACTTCGCACCAAAATGCCAGCGCAGGGCAAAAAACCATCCTGCGTGCATTGGCAGTTTTTTAATCAAATAATGTTTTTGGAGGCCAACGATGTAAAAAGATCCACTTCATCTGTTTCGTCAATGGACCGTGTAAGTTTTTCTGAAATGCTGGTTTTTCATTTTAGATAAACAGTTTCCTTTTATTTTACAGGACTTTGTTGACCTCGTTGATGACGCGGTTACAAATGATTTACAACTGTCAGAACCTATAGTCGGCCAGTAGTGCCGACAAAAACCTTAACACCGCCTTCGACATCAACCTCGCCATCATGTTCAGCAACCGCTCGCTTGGCCATTTTAAATTCGTCAGTCTCCGCTTTGCTATCAAGCGACAAGAACTCAACCTTCTGCGATTATTTATTGTGACATTTAAGAAATCTTTCTGAAGACCTAGCTGATCACTTACGAAACGGCATGAACCACCTGCTCAATTGGTTCGTTTTCTCGAGGATACCGAAGTCGATGTAGACGCTTTGGAGCCGATCATCGTTGATGATGTTGAGGAGGAAAGACCGAGTGCCTTGACTAAACCTTTAATAGATTGCAAAGCTTGTAGTTCGACCGAAGAACTGGAGGAGGAGCTGATTGAAGGGTAATCTCTCTCCACGGCCAAAAATTGGCTGTTTCTATGTTACCAACCTAAGTAAATGATCAAATTGATCGGCTGACATTCGAACAAAACTGTGGTGTAGTTCTGGTTCACTGTCACGCAGTTCCAACAACAATTCCGGGGAGAGACCTTCCGTCTGGGGATGCAGAATCCAGTCCCTTGCCCAAACACTACGCATCCGTAACTGCTCCACACCCAAATCTTTGCGGCTTTCTTGTTCTTCATCTTTTTTAATCATATCCTATGCCAAAACAGCAATAGCAGTCCACTTTCTATTCAACATTTTCAATTTAAAATAGTCAACAATGACAAAAAATGAGCAAAACATGAAAGTCAAACAATCGATTAATTTAACTCAAACTTGCATTTGAATGCAAATTGTTGATGTGCGGATTTTTCTGCATATCGTGTGAACACGTCGCACATCGACTGAAAAATTTGCGTACACATTTGCGTACACTTGATGTGCGAGGAAATCAATGCAAACTATTGCATTTCCCCTTCATTATTTGTTTTCATTATCGTTAGATTCTGGTCGATTCCCTTTACTGTGGAAAAGATCTTTTTTTACACCTGTATTTAAAAAAGGTATTATAGACCCATATCTAAGCTTTCGTGTATCCCCAAATTATTTGAACAGCTTGTTTGTGAAAGCTCAATTTTCGATATTAAAAATATAATTTGCGAACAGCAGCATGGTTTTTTACAGAAAAGATCAACAGTAACAAACCTTGTATATTTCCTTCATAAATGTTCAAACGCGCTTGAAAGCGGGCAAGAGTTAGATTGTATATATACTGACTTTTCAAATGCTTTCGATAAACTATCTCACGATATTATATTGTTTAAACTAAATGCATATGGATTCCCTTCGACCTTCGTTGATTGGATCAGATCGTACCTTACTGATAGATCATATGTGGTAAAATTTAGAAGCATTCTTTCAGACTCCTTTAAGGCGCACTCAGGAGTACCACAAGGTAGTCACCTTGGCCCTATCCTCTTTATTCTAGCCATTAATGATGTTGATTTTAGCTTGTCATCGAGCGAAATTTTGATCTTCGCGGATGATATGAAAATTTTCAAGAAAATAGACTGCGCAGCCGATCGTCTTATTTTACAATCTGATGTTGAAAATTTTGCCACATGGTGCGATAAAAATGGATTGATTCTCAATCCAAGCAAATGTCAAAGTATAACTTTTTCGAAGAAACGTACACCGGCTTTGCAT
This sequence comes from Melanostoma scalare, assembly GCA_949752695.1. Classification (NCBI taxonomy): domain Eukaryota; kingdom Metazoa; phylum Arthropoda; class Insecta; order Diptera; family Syrphidae; genus Melanostoma; species Melanostoma scalare. The sequence goes on from OX456986.1 coordinate 151,638,111, forward strand.
AATTACTCGATTTCTCATCAAATATTATGCAACAAGAAAACAAAATGGTTGAAAGTTACTAGCATTCTAAAGTGTTGCAATCTTTTTCAAGTAATATCCACTAAAATACTAACGCTAAAATATAGAAAAGTGACTTTTTAGCTTCTCTCAGTTTATGTGGATTTTGTTGCCTAGAAGTTACAAGGCCAAACATTGTATTTCCATCGAAAACTGCATTTTAATAATTTGGTGTAAAGTCTCATACAGTCAAAATGACAGATAAAAAAACATCACTTAGGTCAGCAGCCACCCAACAATCAACAACTTCTGCATCATCGCCCAACAAAGAACTGATGTCCCTTGCAGATCGACTCAACAAACGAATAAATGATTCCACCCTGGAACTGAAATCACTAATTTTGGATGTCAACAAAAATCTGTGTGAAAAACTAGATAAATTTGTTTCTGACTTCAATGGCCGCATGGAGGACGTAAATAATAAATTGACTGCTCTGACATTGCGGGTCGAGGTTCTTGAAGATCAACAGTCGTCGAATAAAAATGATATTTCACTAAAAAACTCTGAGATATCTCAACTCCAAGGAACATTAGATCGTATGCACCGTGAACAAATTGCTGCTGACGCATTATTGTATGGAGTACCATATAACGCCGATGAAAATGTGGTCACCATGTTCAATTCACTTTGCGCATCTGTTAATTGCCCTGTCATATCAACTCCCAATCAAATTTTCCGCATCAAGCCAAAAAATAACAAAACAGACACAGCTATAATAATAAAATTTAAATCTGTAGCAGATAAAATCACTTTATTAAAATCAATCAATGGAATTAGTGCAGTCAATGAAGCGAAAAATAGGACCCAACCTCCGAATTTTTTTACTGTGAACCGATTTGCATGAAATTTTGGATTTGGAATCAAGGATGTTTTAGCTCTCTTAATTACCTTTACATTGGTTTCTTACAAATTGTGATAGCATAATAATTGAAGGAGTTATGGTCCAAAAACTCATTGATTTAAAAGAAAAAAACATTAGATACTCTTCTTATTTGCACTACAGCTCACTTGTTTTACGTGTAAAAGACTTTTAATAGTGCTCATTTTAAAGCTTATTTCAAGCACTACAAAACATCTTCTTATATTAGAATGCATAAAATGCATCTGCTCGCCGCTAAACGGCATTGACTACAACCATTAAATTTCAGACAAAATAAAAAATGGTTTTGATCTTTTATATCTAGCTTAATATTGTTCTTAGAATACTTTATAAGAAACCAAATTGTTCATTGTTTTACCTACTACAATTTTGTTCTTTATAAAATTTTCGATAAAACGTATAGTTTTGGAGATATTTGCAATAAATAGATGAAAAACGTGAACAAATTGCGAATTTTCAATTGCCAATAACTCGAAAAGTATTGGACTGAACAAAAAACTTTATATTTGTTTTTTTGCTTAAAATTAGGCCTTTTATCGATATCCGAGGTTGTTTCAAAAAAAAAAAATTCACCCCCGAGAAGGCGTGGCAACCACCCCCAGGGTGTTGGCGGTGTGCAAATCAATATCACTTTTGAATTTAAGGGTAAGATGAGCCTAATTCCAAAATTTCATGCAAATCGGTTCACAGTAAAAAAATTCGGACCTAAAATGCTTCATTGACTGCACTAAATGTACAAAACATCAAAACAAACGATAAGTCTCCGCCACCTGGGTATGAATTCTGACAGCCGTGTGTACTTAAACGAAAGCCTTACGTCAAAAAATCAAGTTATACTACGAAAAGCTTTTCAGTTGAAGAGACTAAATCCAAATAAGCTTTTTTCTGTTTTCACTCGGAGTGGATGTGTGTTCGTGCGACTGATACCAACAGGTAAAACTTTTCGAATCGATCATTGCAATTACTTGGATCAGCTGATTGCGAGTATAAGAGATGATGGCAATGCAACTTTATCAACGTAAGCTGTTCTTGCTGTTTATCTTAGAAGCTTCTATTTTATCCTATCTTTTTATGTATATTATTATTTTTATCTTTAATATCAATCTATTTCTTGAATATGTGATCTTTCTATTGTACACCTCCCTTTTGCCTGTTTTTGTTGCTTGCCTGGGTTTTATAAATTTACTTTTCCGAGCGAATATTAATCAAACGGAGTCTGTTGCTTTTGAGGTTGGTTTCATTATGTGTATTATCTTTTTTCTATGCTTATGAATCAAAGTTCTATTCGAAGTGATAGCGGGAGTACAAACTTGCGTGTTCTAATTAATATTTTTTGTAAACAATATCAAGGATTACGTGTGTGCCACATAAATGCACAGAGCTTGTTCTGTAAAATGGATGAATTTAGAAAGCTGTTTGTGGGTTCTGATGTAGATGTAGTATGTGTCTCTGAAACTTGGTTTAAGCCGAATGTCCAAAATGTAATGTATGATATGAGCGGTTTCCGGTTGTTTCGTGGTGACAGACATAGTAGGATTGGTTCTGGTACGGCAATATATGTTCGTTCAAACATTAAATGTAAATTTGTTGTATCATCCTCCACTGAAAGTGTAACGCAATATTGCTTTGTTGAAATTGTAGGCGTGAAATGTAAAACCTTGCTAGGAGTTTTTTATCGACCAAATAATCAAATCGATTTTTCCCCATTTTACACGTTGCTTGAAAGTATCTCTAGTCTCTACTCAGACCTTATTATTTGTGGAGATTTCAACTGTAACGTTTTGAATAGGGAAAACAGTAGTTCATTTTTAAATAACATGAAATCTTTTGGCTTAGATCTTATAAATCCCCAAGTTCAAACTCATTTCTCTTGTACAAATAGCACGTTGTTAGATTTAATATTTACCAACATCAGTAGCAAAGTTTATTTTAATCAAGTTGCAGCCCCTGTGTTTTCCAAACATGATTTAATTTTTGCCATTTTCAACATTTCATTCGCCAAAGCACAGCGATCGATCTCATATAGAGATTTTAAATCTTTGAATGCTGATTTACTTCAAGCTGATCTGGAAAGAGTGAACTGGCATAGCTTTTATAATTATTCATCGTCAAACGATCAAGTTGATATGTTTAATAATGTAGTTCTTAGCTTATATAATACTCATGTGAAGTTGATAACCAAAACTATTACCAATTCTTTTTTAACTTGGTTTACTCCAGAGATTATAGAACTAATAAACCAACGAGACTTAGCATTTAGAAGATGGAAAAGATTTAGGTTACCTGAATTATATACTAACTTTCGAAAACTGAGAAATGTTGTTAATTTTAAAACACGTAAGGCTAAGCGGGACTTTTACTCGAGACATTTGAACACCAATCTACCATCAAGAACTCTTTGGAAAAATATTCGAGGTATAGGAGTTGGAAGCCAAAACGAATTTGACTTTTCAGATACTGATTTGAATGACCTCAATAACAAATTTGTGCAGTACCCTACAACAACGTTGAACATGCACTCTCCGAACATTTCGCAAATTTCTACCGTCGGTGGTTTTGAATTTCAAAGAGTTGAGCAGTCAGATGTGGTTGAAGCGCTTTTAAGCATCAAATCAAAATCGTCCGGCCTTGACGACATTCATCCTTTATTTATTAAAATTATTTTACCTTTCATCCTACCTACTCTTACTCACATATTCAATACTGCCTTGATGACGTCTATCTTTCCGAGTGCCTGGAAGTCTGCAAAAATAATACCACTTCCAAAAAATAGTAGCAATTCACAAACGCCGCCTGAATTTCGCCCAATTTCCATATTGCCCTTCTTGTCAAAAGTCTTTGAGAAAATTCTCTATAAGCAAATATCATCTCATGTGCAACAGAACAACCTTTTCTGTAGTAACCAATCAGGTTTTCGAAAACAGCATAGCTGTGCTTCCGCACTGTTAAAAGTTACAGATGATTTACGAATATCATTGGATAGAGATCATATTTCGCTGCTAGCACTCCTTGATTTTTCCAAGGCTTTCGACACAGTGAACCATTTAAAGCTATAGTGTCAAAACTTTTAACACAATATAATTTCTCTTCTTCTGCTGCTTCTCTGATAAAGTCATACCTAACTGGCCGAAATCAAGCTGTTGTGATTGGCAATATTATGTCGAATTTCAACCCGACATGTATGGGTGTCCCTCAAGGATCTATTTTGGGCCCCCTTTTGTTCTCTATGTTCATCAATGACCTCCCTGACTGTATTACTTATTCCTCTATTCATATGTACGCGGATGACGTTCAAGTGTATTTAAGCTGCAAGAAAGAACTTATTGAAGACGCCATATCTAAGCTCAATCATGACCTTGATACTATCCTCCGATGGTCAATTAAAAATGATTTATGTTTAAATGCAAAAAAATCTAAATGCGTCATTGTTTCCAAAAACTCAGTGGAACCTAATTGTCTTTCTAAAGTTCACATAAATAATGAGCCCATTGCTTTCGTTGATAAGGCAAAAAATCTTGGCATTTGGTTTGATAACAAATTAAGATGGGATATACATGTTCGTACTGTTATAGGAAAAATATATGGATGTTTGCGTAACCTATTTATGTCTCAGTTTTATACCCCCGTTAATACAAGACTTTTGTTAGTTAAAGCTCTTACAGTACCAATCCTCTCCTTCGGTGCAGAAGTTTCAATATACTGTAATGCGGAAACTAGAAGAAAACTTAATGTCGTCTTCAATAACGCTACTCGCTATGTGTATGGCTTAAGGTCACGTGATCACATATCGGAATATAAAATGAAAATTTTGGGTTTAACACTGGATAAATATTTTGACTTTTTAATAATAAAATATCTACATAAAATTATTACTTCAAAAAAACCATACTATCTGTATGAGAAGCTGACATTTCCAAATTCATTCTCGCGTACTTTGACTATAATTCAACCACGAGCTACATGCCTCACAACTGAGCGGCAATTTTTTGTTCACGCTATTCGCTTGTGGAACAGTCTTCCTCTTGGCATCAGACGACTCTGTTTTGAAAATCGCTTTAGTTCTTCACTTTTTTCATACTTGGCAAGCAATAATAGGTAGGAGTTAGGTTATTTGATTAACATTTTGTCTAAAATTTGTACATTCTTTTATTTTTTGCTTTCTTTACTTGTATAAGCAATCAATAATCATTCTTTAGTTATTCTTAAGTTATTCTTTTAAACCTTCTTTTTCACATAAATATTTGCTCTCATTTATATCTATATTTATATTCAAATTAGTAATTAAATTGTCATTAATTGATTATGATCACATTTACGTCATTATAGATGCTCTGATGTAATCTTTGTAAATGTTGTTTAGTTCTTTAATAATAATAAAAAAAAAGGTGTCCAGTATTAAGGACCTCGGCGTTTACTTTAGCTCCAATTTAGAATTTACATCTCATATCAATTACATTGTTAGGAAAGGAAATTCAATGGTTGGCTTTATTAAAAGATGGGCTAAGGAGTTTACGGACCCCTACGTCACTCTTTCGCTGTATAACTGTCATGTTCGACCCCATCTAGAATATGCTTCTCAAGTATGGTCTCCTTATTATGCAGTCCACAATTCAAGAATAGAAAGTATACAGCGAAGATTTATTAGATTTGCTCTCAAGGGACTTCCTTGGACTGATCCTTATGACCTTCCACCGTATGAGCATCGTATTCAACTTTTGCAGATGCAACTACTTTCGCATCGGCGAATAAATAATGATTTAGTCTTTATTCACCAGCTTATAACATGACAAATTGATGCTCCTGACTTGCTCTCATGCATAAGTTTTAACTACCGGGGAGGCTCATACCAACTGCGCAACTTGGAGTTACTTCACTGTCCCCATCATAGAACTAATTATGGAATGAATGAGCCTATTACTCGTATGATAAAAGTTTTGAACCTAAACTCAAATTTAATAGATTTTCATATTAGTAAAACTACGTTAAAGTCCTTGATTCGAACCAGAGCTCCACTCTCTTGACTATGTTTTTTTTTTATGTTTCTTATATCTTTATAATTGTCATATTTAATAATTAATTTTACGTACATTTATGTAGCTATCTAATTTGTTTTCGTATAAATGTTTATCAATAATTTTGTAATATTTTTTAGCTCTGTTGTCTTGAGTGTGTTAGACTTAATTTTTGCTTACTAACAACTAACACCTCGCTAAATGATGACAGTGATACATATTTCTGAGTACTTAAGGGTGAAAAAACTCTTGAAGAAAAGATACATTGTTTCACAAGCTTGAAATAAGCTGTTCTGATAGTGAAAAAAAAAAAAACAAAAAACTAATGTGCGTCTTTTGGGACAGATTCTGTACATCGTCTGAACACCCTTATATGCGAGTTTCCGCATTTGCGTTGAATTTACAACTTTTTATGTGACGTCAGAACCGCACATATGTGCGGTTTTTTATATGCCGTCTGCGCGTAGCTTTACAATTATTTTCAATTTTATTTCTTTCCTTTTTTTTTTGTCGCTTACAACCGAGCAGAGGTGACTCCGAAAATTGTTGAACTTTTGTAGTCGGTCTGAGCTGGTAGCGGTGGTGGTCCAGTTACGGGCGCTCTTCTTTTTGGTAAAAGGGCTGGCATCTCTATCACTTCGGAATTTGCTGTATGTTGTCGTTGGGACGGAATGGTTGGTGGTCTTTTTCGTAAACAGCGGATCAAAAAAACTACTGCCGCTACTGCTGCTACTAACAAAGTGAAGGACATTATGGAATATCGATGAATAGTCAGTTCCCAGTCTTGGCTGTCTGCCTTACGTTCTGTTTCTTGGTTGTCCCAAAATTGAATTAAATCGTCGATACTCTTCTTTCCTTCATTTAAAATATTGGCAAATTTTTGTGGTTGCCAATCATCATCGGAAGTAGCTCTGATACAGGTTCTGATTTTGTGACGCAAAATTTTCTCAACAGTGCTTCTTTGAGTCCTGAGTGGTCAACCATGGGTTGTTTGTATTCGGCTAACTCTTCAGCATGAAACTCATTAAAAACTTTGAAACCTTTTGCACTTGCTTTCTATTTTGTCTCCTTAAAACCAGGTGAACTGCTAATATTGTATTTTGGTCTAAGCCAATTCGACCTCAGTTCGATTCGGAACCTACTTTAGGTGCTTGCGGAATCTAATTGACCGGAAATTAGTCAAGCTGAAAATATCATTTTGTTTAGTCTTCCGTCTTCAAAAAAACTGTATGACTAAACGAAAGATTGTCGTTAAACTGTCACAGAGCATAAACATTCATGTAACAATAACATCAGAAATGATTAAATGAATTATGGCTGACCGCCTTCCCCAAATTTGCTCTTTAAATGGCTGACCTTTATTAAGTCCTATATCCTGACCAAATCATCTGTTATAGGACCGTTTCACATAAAATTAATTTTTTTTTCTAAATTAAGTTGCATTAAATCTGACTCCCTTAAATGAGCTTACACCATTCACACACCACATAGTTTATTGCGACATCCTTCTACATATTACACGGATACTACCGGATTACAACAAATGTATTTCACACGTTAGTTTATGTAAGGCAAAATTATACAAGACCAGCAATTAAGTTGTAACACGAAAACGCAACCCATCCTTTCATCACTCCTTTTAATTGACACAAAAGGTACTATAGTTTGCCTCAACATTAACATTTCTTTGTTAAAATAGGTTGGCGCAGACGACCTTTATGTCGCTTAGGTAGGTACTAACTTTCACAGCTGACTACTTTATATTGTACCCTAGCTATACCAAAAGCACAGCGACAATTAGGAGAAATACGATTCCACACATTTGTGCTCGCAACTATACAGACAACTGACACCTTACCTAACACTATAACTCGGTCCCATAAAGCTTGAGGTTCATTAACAAACGCATTACACTTCCTTTGCCGGTACAATGAATCCAAAGGATATACGAGGAGTATACCCCAGCTGAAACGTACCTATATAAGTTGCAAATTCAAGTTGTTTTGCATGAAAGGGGAGTTTGCGAGGGTTGCTTCAATTAGGAATTCAAAACAAAAGAAGCAACAAAAAAAAATATGAAAATAGGTACATTTTGGGTAGCAGGGAGGAGTTTCTCAGTAATTGAGGCATGGAAAATACCACCTCTACAACCTTTTGCAAGTCATGCTAAGCTCAGTAAAGTTATTTGCGGTCATACCAACACAAATTGCAGAACACGAAGGTTTAGCTGCCAATTTAAAGGCCTTGAGCTGGGAATGAATTATGTCTTCTGTTCGTAGGAAAATCCATTTCTGAATCTGTGAAAGAAAAATATGTGTTCTCTTGAAAAAAGCGAGTGGTGGTTTTGGGCAATTCTATGGTTCTCTGTGTGGTAAGCAAACAAAGTAATTTCTCTTACTAACTAGGTCTTAAAATATTTTCTATGAAAGGGTCCGAATTCTTAATCCCTGTTTTGTATCAAAGAAGAGCTTGAAACATTTACATGAGATAAATTAATCCTGGAGAAAAACTGGTTGTATTCTATATATAGTTCAAATATGTTAAGGGAATGAATTATGCTGGTGTAGAAATGCTACATCTACTAGAAGTGCTCTCCAATGATTGAGCTCCAGGAGTGCTGGATATTTGCTAGTTCATGTTGGTTTTTTGGCAAAAAGTTTCCTTTAGGGTTAGATCAAAAAAGCATTCTAATAAAGCATACTCATTAATGAATCATTTTCAATCCTTGCTGAACCCAATAACCAATTCACTGCCCATTGCCTTTAAGTCCGAACGAAATATTTGACAAACCATTCGCTAACGTTGAAGTTAATTTTGTCTTTCTGACAAGTCATCTCCTTCAGGACCAAAAGTCATCAGGTATTGATGGAATGCCCACAGAACTCTTTAAATATGATGTACAGTACAATTGAACTCAGGGAAAAAACAGTTTTAAAAAAGAATTCGGGAGCAATTCAACAGCAATTCAAGGAAACAATTGGTGTGTTTTTTTTCTCAAGCCTATAAAGGCTTGATCAAATAGAGAAAAAACACGATTTAGCAATTTGGTAGCACTACGTATTTGGCATAATTTTGACGTTTGAGTGCCAGCTTCAAAATAAATTTAAACAAAAAAATTGAAATTGCATAAAAATTATTTATTAACGTAAGCATCTTATTTATCAAATTCCCAAAACGATCACGTTCTAGTTGTTCCCGTACTTGAAGAACTTGTAGAGCTCTTATTACTGCTTCCGGTCGTCCAGGGATAGATTCTGGTGTCAACTGCTTTACATTCTCTGATCCAGATACACGTTGTTCTCCTAACTGTTGAATTTGTCTTTCTAGTGACCGTACGTATTGAAATGTCTAATCACTGAGAGTTGAACGCAAGTGATTATCCGGATATTGCCGCTCATAGTTTCGCAGAGCAGACTGTTTCTTCAGCATTTGTACTAGAACTACTACCATCGCCATCATCACGTAATGCTCCACGTATTGGAGTACTACAGTTGACACAAATTGAATTTGTGGCAATATGGGCCCCTTCTTCATCTAAATAAAGACAAAGTTCAATAAATTATCTGGCATTTTCACTTTTATTTTTCCATTTTATTCACTACGATGAATTTAGTGTGTCGTTTTGATAAACTAAACTTTAAAAATAGGCCACATAATTATTCGGCATATCTATCTCCACTCAGGATAGATATGCACAATATCTTCATCGATCCATGACTTGAACTTCAGTACATGCAACGATGCATGGTACTCTTAGTGCAGCTTCACCTCCTCTGGCTCATGTAGAGTATAAACTAGTCCACACTGCTTATATTATCTAGCTAAAAATTGCTTTTGGCCTGCATCAATTTGATATTGATTCAAACCATGTCCACCCACCCAAGACCTAGCTGCCGCCTTCCTCCACGAAGTCTGCCTTAACATCGGCTGCTGTTGTTGTTGGGGCTGTTGCAGTTTCTGCTATTATTGTTGTGGCATTACCTGCTGTTGTTGCTGTTGTAATTGTTGCTGCATCTGTTGTTAGGTCATTGCACATAGCAGCCATTGGTTTCATTTGTGAACCTTGTTGAGGCTGTTGCTGCTGTTGTTGTTGTTGAGACTGGTGTTGTTGTTGAGACTGTTGCAGTTGGATACTTTCCATTCCTACAGCAAGCGAGCCCTTGTAATCGTCAATTTGATCCTGCAACGTAGATTTTTAATTTAATAAGATGTTTACAAACATTTGAATGTTTTGTCATTACATCACCAATTAACATTACCTCATCTTACCTGAATGCCATATATTTATGTTTTCATAATAAAATTCATCAGGAGCAGAGCATGTCCTACGAATCTTCGCAGCTTCTGCATCGTCTTCATCCGAATCAGAGGCAAACAGGTCAACAAGCGGCAGCATTTACCGGAAATTTATAACTGGTAACTGCTGTCCATTGAAGACAATTTATTTATGTTCTAGAGATTTTACACAATTGAATGCACTTATTCACGCAAAAAAATTTAATTTTAGAAGAAAAAAGGACACAAAGAACTAAATTGCACGGGATGTCTATTGAATTGAGAAATGAGAAATGTCATTTGGTACATTGGGTGTGTTCGGTGAGTTTACTAATTGTACATTTTTGTTAACTAAAAAACATAAAATTGTTCACAATTGTTAGCATGTGTATAAGTTTGTAGCTACACCGAACAGACCCAACGACAGCTTTCGCCATTTTCGATAACATTTCCAAAAAATAGTTTGGTAGCACATTTTTTGTTATCGGGCTAAGGAAATAAGACCGAATAAATTATGAGGCTAAGGGAAGACCAGATAGCTAAATTTTTGTTGTATTTAGTACGTGAATTTTTCTAAGCCGTAGGCTTGAGAAAAAAAACGTACCTAATAATATTCTACATACAGGAAAATATGGCTGAGCAAACTATTGTGGCATGTCTCTTCTTAAAGCATTCCATAAAGTATTTGCAAAACTTTTAAGCAACCGATTGGATCCTTGGATTGGCAGTAAAAAGCTAATCACCGATGATCATTCAGATTTTCGTGCTGCAGAAGATCGCTGATACCTCGAGCCTCTTACGCAACAGGCAGACATGCTAACTAAGAGGCGCTACTGACTTCGAAAAAGCTCTCACAAAAAGACTTTACTGACAAAAGCAGGTATAAAAGTCATAAATCATAAATCAGAAATAAAGTTAACGTCAAACGAGAATTGACAACTTAATGCAATTTTGTATTCTGTATGTTTTGGAATAGTTCTATTGAGACGGAAGTATACGGTTTCCTCGTGAGAAACTACTGCAAGAGACTTTGCCAAAAAGACTAGTAATTTCTTTATTTATTTTCTTTCCTAATAGAAAAGCGAAGCACTCCACGAGTTGGTATTCTATTGAACAGCTTCAAAAGAATTAATAAGATGAGAGAGAAATTTTCTCAAAAACAATTTCACGATAAAACAAACTCAATTCTTCAGTTTCTTTCTAATAGGACATACACTGTCAGACAAAATAAAGTGCAAACCGGAAGTAAGATACTAACTCACTTTATTTTGTATTGTTTTCATGAACTGTACTTCAAAAAATCATTTTATTTAATTTATTTAAGTTCTTTTACAAACATATCAGTATTCATAAACAAAATATAACCAAAATTGAAATAACAAAATATATGTGTTGCAACAAATCATGAAAAAAGAGAAGATAAAATAAAGTGCAAATTCAAAATATCAGCAAAAAACATATACATATTTTCATAGGAAATCAGTAACTGGTGATTGCTCCTTTATTTTGAATAACAGCAGCAAGTCGTTTTGGTATGCTGCGAACAAGATTTCTCAAAATTTCAGATGGAATCCTCTCACATTCAAATTGGAGGATTTCCCAAAAAGATGGTATGTTTCGCCGACCATCTAACGGAATTCTGTCATCTAATATGGACCAAAGATGCTCTATCGGATTGAGATCTTGGGATTGAGGTGGCCATTCCAATACTTCCACGTTGTTTTGAGAAAAAAAACTGCTTTGCCATTTTGCAAGTATGCGTCGGATCATTATCTTACTGGAAAATGTAGTTGTCCAGCGATATTTTTGATGCCGAAGCAGCTAAGTTCTCTCTAATAATGTTGACGTAATGAGGACCCGTCATAATGGTGTAAATTTTTACAATATTCCCCACGCCACCATAGCAAAACATCCCCAAACCATAATAGACCCACCACCATGATTGAAGATTTTTTTAATGCATCTTTGGTCGAGTCTTTCTTTGGGCTTGCACCGAACTCTTTTCCTTGATTTGGAATTTGCTAACTCAAATTTAGACTCATAGGGCCTAATTATGCTTTCCCAAAACGATTGTGGTTTTGTTAAATACTACTCGTAGCCATTTTTCATTAATTCACCTTTGGACTGTCCTTGGTCTTAAGTCTAATTATAGGTTTTCTTTAATGTTTCTAGAAGTGGATAATGTTTTTTTCTGGCCTCTATTTTGATTCTGCGGTCACCAGGTGGTGTTGTTTTCCTCTTTCCTCCACTTTGACTTCTAAAACTGGCAGCAGATCCCCGTTCAATGAAGTTCAAATAAACCTTCTTGGCTCCAGAAATTTACAGACCATATTCTTCTCCTAGTTTACGAAAGGTCGACCCACGTCAACGGTCCGAAACTAAAAATTCTTTCAATTCAGGAGAGAGTTGCTCCATGTCAAAGCTTTCGAAAATAAAATTCAACTTGAAGTAAAATTTTTGCAAACGGGCGTAAGATAACCTCACCTGTTGATTATTTTGGCTTATATTTTTATTTTGAACTAGCTGAGCCACCCGGCGTTGCTCGGGTCTATAGTTTTAAGGTTCCCGTTCTGGTTTTTCCGCTTAAGTGGGAACTTGGGGATGAAAAACAATCGTTTTTACTTTGGGATTATGTGGTATCCCAATGACGAAAGGATTTTTGAGATCTGTCCAGCAGTTTATAAGTTTCCGTTCCCAGCCCCGTTCCTGTGGGAATCTTCCGTTACAGTGGAAATATGTGAAATAAAAGTCTATGTCACTGAGCATGGGCGTAGCCAGCTAGGGGCAGGTAGGGGCAAATGCCCCAACCTAAGCCAAATGTCCTCGAAAAACTCGGCGTTTTTTAAGAAAAAATTAATCTTTGTACTTCACGACATTTTTGGAGAAAATGTTGAAACAACGAGAACTTTTCAAAGAGCATTCTCGTAAAAAACGAAGACACTTTGGGAAAAAAGCGGAAAAAAGGAGTATCAATGAAAATTTTTATAAAAAATTAGGACAATTCGCAAAATTGCCGAAAAACGAGGACTTTTCAATGAGATTTCTCATCAACACTCATCAACATCTAGAAATATTACACGGGGATATTTGGGCATTTATATTTATAGTTCTTCGAATCAAAAAATTCTCCAGAAATTCTGAATTATCTGAATGCGGCATTTTGAATGCGGCATTGCGGCAACAACAATTAGTCGCGATTGATCGTTCTAACGGTACAGCTCAATACAACAAGTGGAAATAAAAGTGGAATTGTGAATACTAATTGATTTTTTCGTTGTCTTGCGATATCAATTTTTTCTTCGCTTTGTGAGAAACCAAAAATGATACTTTTAAAGTATCTCTCAATATTATTGCCAATAAATATTTCCAACTTTTTTTTTCAAAAAAATGTCCTCGTTTTTTCATTTTGAGAATTTTTGTTCGAAAAAAGACCTAAAAAAATTCCTGGCTTCGCTCATGTCACTGAGGGATGATGTAACATCCAACCTAGAGTTGAAAGAATTTTTGAAATCGGTCAAGTAACTTTAAGGTTTCGGTTCTGGTTCTCGTGGGATTATAGGGATGAAATATAATCCAAGTTACTGATGGAGGGGGATAATGTAGCACTCCCAATACAGGAAGGGTTATAGAAATCTGTCCAGTAGCTTCTAAGTTTCCGTTCCCAACCCCGTTCCTGTGGGATTATGGGGATCAAACCTTGACAGGAACCATTTATAAGTCTATGCCACTGAGGGATGAATGTTACATCAAAAAGTTGAAAGAATTTTTGAAATCGATCAAGTAACTTTAAGGTTCCCGTTCTCGTTCCCGTTTCTGTTCCCGTGGGACTATAGGGATGAAATATAATCTAAATTACTAATGGAGGGGGATAATGTGGCAATCCTAATGCAGGAAGGGTTTTAGAAATCTGTCCAGTTGTTTCTAAGTTTCCGTTCCCAAACCCGTTCCAGTCGGAATATCCGTGCAATTTCTTAAATTCCGTTCCTGTGGGAATATGGATAACAAGCCTTGACAGGAACCATTTATAAGTCATTGTCACTGAGGGATAATGATACATCCTAGAGTTGAAAGAATTTTTGAAATCGGTCAAGAAACTTTAAGGTTTCGGTTCTCGTTCCCGTTTCTGTTCCCGTGGGATTATAGGGATGAAATATAGTCTAGGTTACTGATGGAGGGGGATAATGTAGCACTCCTAATGCCGAAAGAATTTTAGAAATCTGTTCAGTAGTTTCTAAGTTTCCGTTTCCAACCCAGTTCCTGTGGGAATATGGGGATCAAACCTTGACAGGAACCATTTTTAGGTCTATATAACTGAGGGATGAATCTTACATCCAAGAGTTGAAACATTTTTTGAAATCGGTCAAGTAACTTTAAGCTACTCGTTCTCGTTCCCGTTTCTATTCACGTGGGATTATAGGGATGAAATATAATCTAAATTACTAATGGAGGGGATAATGTAGCAATCCTAATGCAGGAATAGTTTTAGAAATCTGTCCAGTAGTTTCTGAGTTTCCATTCCCAAACCCGTTCCTGTGGGAATATCCGCGCAATTTTTTAATTTTTTAATGTCATAAGAACCTTCTCCTGACAATTACAAACACAACAAAAAAAGAATTGGCCAAATTGGTCCAGGCGTTGTTGAGTTATGCGCTTACCAACACATTTTGCGATTCATTTTTATATATAAGATTATTATTAGCTATACTTTGCACAGCTTTTAAAAAATTGCACTTTATTTTGTCCAAGCTCAATGTCATTTGCTTGAAAATTAATGCAGTTTATGTTTAAAAGAGAACAAAAATAAGGGAGTATTTTTAATGTTTTGATGAAAAATGATAAAATATAAAGTAGGAAATTGAAATAGAGTGATAAATCTTTCTCATTGTTTATTCTCTGCATTTTTAAAATGAGTCAAGTGCATTTGCACTTTATTTTGTCTGACAGTGTACTTAACGCAAATAACAAGTCCAAAGAAAGCTAACCTATTCGCAAATCGTAAAAAGTACACGGGGGTGTATCTGTATAATCGAGGAGGAACTCACAACTTTTAAGATAAAATACGTCAAAGGAACATAATGCACTCATATATGTAAATACTCAAATCAATCATAATTTAAAAAATGTAAGGAACATCGTGTGCACATAACAAAAATTGAGAACAAATGACATTTGTATGACAAAGTGAGCTTAATGTGTTTTTAAAACGACACTTTTGTGGGCTTGAGTTACTTAACCTTTACTTAGAGTCTGAAACTTATGCATGTTTGTACATACGTAATATGTAAGATGTAAGTAGCTACATGAAAATGAATGTTCGTCCCTTATGATTTCCTAAAGCACGTTCTTATGTGAATCTTATGGAATTAGCACAGCAGCGTTGTGTTTTTGGTGACGCACGAACCACTTATTATACTTTCTGAACTTATTTCGTACATATCACGGTTACAAATAAATGCAAAAAACATGTGATTAATTATGGAATTTTGTGCTCTCGAATAGGAATCCTTCCTTAAAAGAATATATTTTTTTATGTTCGAGATCACATAATTCCAACTAAAAAAAAGTTAATGTTCGATTCCTATGTTTTTATGAACGGAATCATAAGAACATAGGAATCGAACATTATGTTATGAATTAAAGAATAGATTGAGGTTTTGTATTGCACTTCAACCTTGCAGATTTATATAGTTGGGTCATTGCAGCTTAATTACGTTACTTACTTAGGTGGGCCAGGAAAAAAGATCTTCCTGGTCGACGTGCTAGTAAAGGTGATCTACCTTCGCACTATCTAGTTAAAAAATGGGCACGACTGGGTCGCACGAACTTGCGATTGTGTTCTAAATACGATATAAAAATCTAAAGGCTGAGTTAAAGGTTTTGGTACTAGCTCTTCATAATATATTTTGTGGTACAGGGTTGCCAACTACACATTAATTATGGAAATTGAATTAAATCACGCAAAATAATGAAAAAATTAAATTAAATATTAAAAAGGTTTCAAGCAAAAATCTAAAAACGCCATTCTTTTGCAATCGCTAATACACATGAATGATGAAAATTAAATCAAAATCGTTGGAGCAGTTTTTCCAAAAAAAGGTTTTTTATTTTTCACTTTTTTTTAAAAACTGTTTTTTAAAAGTCGAGTATGCAAAGTTCTAGATCCTAACAGGAGTTATTTTGACAAATAATTTGAAAAAAATCAAGGTAATGGTTTCGAAATTACTTTCGAAAATCAAAATTTTTTAAAAAAATTTATAAAAATTTCCAAAACTAAGTTTTTTTAAATATTGATATGCAGTCTTTCTTTAACAGCTAACGACTTCTTAAATCCAAAATTTCGTCAAGATCGTGTCAGCCATTAACGAGAAAGTCGGTTTTAAAAAAAACCGTACTATGGGAGGTACCGTTTTTAGGCCTTTTCCAAAAATTTTTTTTACATCATGAGAAAAACAATTCAAAATTAATCCTTCACACAAAATTTTATCCAAATCGTTGGAGCCGTTTTTGGAAAAAATAAGTATTATCATATCGGTTGTATGGCAGGTACCGTTATTTCAAGACCTAGAGACCCAATTCCAAAAACCCCTCTGTAGGATGCTCCACAGACCCTAACTACAAATTTTGAAAAAAAATCGGTCCATTGGTTCAGGCTGTAGATCCATATACAGACAGACAGACAGACAGACAGACACACAGACACACAGACACACAGACACACAGACACACAGACACACAGACAGAATTGCAGGACCCACTTTTTTCGTATTCTCTATCATCGTAATGTCATGTTTAATTGTTATCTCAATATTTTTTTTCTGCACGATTGCAAGACTTGCCTTATAGTACCTATAATCGCAAGTTAAAATACTTACGTGGGTATTACAGTTCGGGATGAATCAGAGTGTGAAACAATTTCGACTTCGGGCGAGTTCTCGCAAGTTTTGGACTCTAAATCCGGTGAGGCTTTCTTCTACTTAATTGTGTCTCTTAAGTCACGGTCTTCCTCTCTCCTGAGCTTCCTGCAATATGCTTCCGAAAACCGGAGCATTGGTGTCCATCCGCTCCACATGCACCAGCCTTCGTAGACATAGTTTCTCGTTGTATCTTCTTCTCACTCATTGTCTTCACATACGATCAAGGTTCTCGTCATCCCCCCTCCATCCTCTGGTATAGAGCCGCATTGATGGATGGACCTATCAAATTGTTTACGTGGGGTTTTACATATTGCAGCAGACAAGATCTTATACGCGGCGTTAAGGAGGCCTATACCTCTTTAATTGGCGCAATTGCGATTGTCTCAACTTTTTAGTATCGGGCATAGAATTCTGAGGTTCCATTCATCGGGAATTTCGGGTCAATCAGTTCGGGCTTCGCCACCCCGGCAAGATGTTTTTAATTCTTGATAAAGGTTCCGAACCTCATTGCTGTCATGGCATCTCTCAATTTGCTCAAACGAGTGCTTCTCATTCTGCTTCTTTTTCTTTTTGAGATACCAGTGTTCTTTTCTTCCCTTCTTTTCTCTCTGTAAATTTCGTTATACTGGTCGAAAACATCCCTTGTTCTCTTTTGCGTCAACATTTGTCATGTTTTTTGTTTGGCTGCTTAAAGGCCCCGACCCATAGAACGCGTTGCGTGCGGTAGAAGCGGCGCGGCAACTGATGCGGTGGGTTTTGCCGCGCGCAACTGATGGGGGTGACCCATAGAATCCGTTGCGGTGTTTTGACAGATAAATTTAGTCAAAATGGGGGCGTTCAAGAATCGTATCCGGATAGCTTTTTGTTGTTGTTTACGTGTGGGAAATCGAAAAAAATAAGTTATAATCGTCTAGCAATGATATTTTGAATGTTTTTCTGTTTTCAAAAGTCGACTTTTAATATTTCACAGCTGTTGTCTGTTGTCGATCGTTCAAAAAGGTATCTAAGATACGGCTATCCGAGATAGGCTATCCGATAGGTTCTTGAACGCGCCCATTGTCACTTTTTCCATATAAGAGAAAACTTCAAATTGGTTGTGACTGCGCATGTCTCTCTTCTGTCACCGCGTGAGAGCCGCGGCAAAGTAGAAAGTTGGGCTACTCGGCGCGTTCGGCGCGTTACTCGCGGTGCTTATGGGTCACCTCTCATAAGAACATGTGTATTTAATAGAGCTGTCAGTTGAAAGCGGTGCCGCACGCACGCACCGCGTTCTATGGGCCGGGGCCTTAAGCCAAATGAAACGAACCATGGGTATTGTTTTGGAAACTGAATGCAACTCTTGCTCATTCAGGCTATCTCCTTTTTAGACTACTGAAGTCCACCGTAGGTTCCGTGAGTCGAAGTCATGCGCTGTGACATTCCCAAAAAACTCTGGCACACCACTGAGATTCGGACAGTCAGTCATTACTGGCAGAGCGTCCCTTTGTCAACAATAGCACTTACTAGTTTTGCAAATTTCCTAATGTTGGAGCATACCAGTACCCACTATAGCGAGAAGGTATAGTCAGCACATTTGACATGTACTATAAGTTGCAACATCTGGAAAGCCATCACCCTCCTTAAACAACCTGTCAAATTCTTTTTCAATTTGTTCGATATAACTGGCTTTCGACCAATTTTCATGATGGCACTAACGAAAAAACTAGCTATTAAAGTGTTTCTTTGAGTACTCTCTTTGCTTTTAGAACTATTTTTTCTGCAGTTTACTTTTTCTTTTTGAGAGTGATTTTACTTAGCTTTAATGTCTGTTCAAAGAGCTTCTAAGCTTGGAAAATTTCATATCAGTTGACTACCAATTTCGTAAAGACTGATTGTGTAGGTAAGGAAATGTATGTGTGATGCAAATGGCTTCCCATCACTTGCTCATGTAGCCCCGCCTCGGAGTAAAGAACAATAAGTGGTTAATGGTTTTGGCATCACCTCTATTACGTCAAATTCGCTAGAAAAAGGCTTTTGTGTGTACTTTGGTGTGGTCTCTTTGACTACAACTGCTGTGAGTTGCAAACTTAAGTAAATATTCAGACAGTCACAACTTTTGTTTTGATTTATTCCTGAATCACAGGCATGATCTCTCACTTGATTTAGCTTCAGTTTTGTCTAACTTTTATGAGTTTAATCATAGACAACCAGTACCTGCATCTTATCACAATATCGCTTTTAATTCGATTTTACGTTTGTTCGTGTACAGGATGACGTAATAAGACTCCAATTCAAGGCAAAAAGTTCAGTTTGGTTGAACTTTTGCTCGCTTTGACAGTAAAAAAAAAACAGCAACGAAATCAAAACATCAGTTCAAAGTGGATACAAAGCGCTCGCATATAACTGGGTTTAAGGGTGATTGTGATTCAAGCATCAGATTCGTTGCGTAACGTAATGTCACAGTGAAAGGCAGAATTGCGTTGATATCCTAATATTCTATTTCAATGCTCTTTTGAACCCTGAAACAATGCCAACTATGTGGCACTTTGCAACACCGGGTTTCATAGTTGACTCTTTGGACGCTGCATTTACAGTTAGTGAGTTGGAAGAAACTCGTGTTACCCTTAAAGATGGGAAAGCAGCCAGCTCGAATGGTATTCCAGTGGAATTTCTTAAATATGGAACTGCCTTGCTTAAAGAACATCTTTTATCACTATTCAACGCAGTTTTGGAATGAGATCTTTCCCCTAATGAATTTCGTGATGCCATAATATGCCCAATCCATAAGAAAGGATCACTATTGGATGCAGCAAACTACAGAGGGATTTCCTTTTTAAATGCATCTTACAAGATACTAACAACGATGTTGCATAAGCGTCTCGTTAATTGAATTGAGACCGGTAACTTGCTGAAAGAGTTCCAGGCTGGTTTTAGACCAGGATATTCAGCTATCGACAGTATTTTTATTTTCAAGAGCTTGGCAGAGCACTTTTTGAAACAAAAGAAAAAATTGTATGTTTTTTTCATCGACTTTAAAGCGACTTTTGATACAATCGATAGAGAAGCACTGTTTTATAAGCTGTATAGTCGTGGGGTTTCATTGAAGTTTGGACGTATTTTGGAAAACTTATATAGAGTAACCAGGTCAGCAGTATGGACAGGCGAAGAGCTATCGGAGTGGTTTGAAACCGCATCGGGAGTGCGACAAGGTTGTACATTAAGCACTACCCCGTTTGCACTCTTCATAGACGACCTTCTTGACTACTTGCCTGCCGGAGTAGATTTCGCTGGAATAAAAATTAATTTAAGGCACTGTTTTTCGCAGACGATATAGTCATGTTTGTGTATTCTCCGGAAAACCGGCCAGCTATGGAATTTAGCAGTCAACATCGATAAATTAAGAGTGGTGGTGGACGCAATGCATCAAATGAAAAATGTAATTTTAATGGCGAAAATATTGAATGTGTACGCGACTACAAATACCTTGGCATTACTGTAACAAATAATTTTAATATGGAGAAACACTTAAAAGAGAAACTGGTTAAGGCGAAAACTGCTATTAATTTGACATGGAAACAATGCTTCATGTATAAGTTTATAGCGCACAGTAGCAAATTTAAGGTTTTTGAAGCAGTAGCTGAGAACATACTTTTATATGGATCACAGGTATGGGGATGCAAAAAATACAACTCGGTTGAAAAACTCCTCACACATTTCATCAAAAGAATATTATGTTGTCTCTCTTTATAAATTATAATTGAAGTTACAAGCTGACTTCTTACCAGTGGCGTGGCGTCCATATAACACGATTCCTATCGTCTTACCTTTTAAAATTTGTCCCTTGTTCATAGAAAAAACCAGCAACATAAGTCTACAACTAAGCAGTCAACCTCAACAGCCTTTCTTTGCCCATACACACAATGTTCTTCAAGCACTTTTAAATTTGCGAGATACACACACAATACACAAAGCATACACAAGGCATTGAAAATCGCCGCGCAGAACATATTTTGTGTTTCTCCCTGTCTTTCCTACGATATACTTCCACCCCGGTGCCGTCCCTTTTGAATACACGTTTACTTATTGAAAAAAGTAAGACGATAATTTTCGTCTTACTGCAATAGTGCAATGTCTGCTTGGAAAAAATAATACAGTTTTCGCCTTCGAGTAATGTACGGCTAATTCGGTTTTGTTCTACTGATCATTGTTTTGGATTATTTGCAAGTTTAAAGTGAATTTTAAGTACCTAACGTGCATTTTTTTATGCTTTAAGCTCATTGTGAATTTTAACTTAAATGACAGTATAAAAAAATTGGCTTCGATTAATCCACGTTTGGAATTTAAGGTACCTTCTATTTATTCCTTATTAATTTGTGTAGGTGATTCATTTTTCTCGACTTACCATTTGAAAATATCCACGCCACGCTACTGCTTCTTACATAAAATTCTTAAAATGAACGATTCTCGTGTCTTGAAAAGAGTGGTCATAAAAGCAATACAAAACCAAAATAGTTGGTACCGTGAGTGCAGTGGCGTAGCTAGGAAATTTTTCGGGTTTTTTTTTTCCAATTTATTGATATACAATAATAAAGTGCAGAAAATAAGAAGATATGAAAATACACGAAATTATAAATCAGTTCTTCTCTGCTTTGCGCGAATCATTCGATAACTTCTATCACCTTAATGTCAATGTGCCTGTTAATGCTCATAAGAGCAAGCCCATTCAGCCTAGCTTCGACTGTAGAATTCCTAATCCAATATTTTAGACGCCTCAACGTGGAAAAACTACGCTCGCTGCTAGCAATGGTCGCAGCCAATGTTGCACCTATTTTCAAAAACTTGAAAATGTTTGGAAAAAGTGCATCGTTACAAAGATTTAATGATTCTATAAATGTCTTTGGTTGAGTTTCTGGCCCAACCCAACGGTTGAAGCAGCTGCCTCAGTCGCTGCTGGCCATTGATTCATTATTACTTCCACGGTTTCATCAATATTCTCAACGTCTTTCCTGACCAATTTTTCAGGGATGGTATTTCCGATTATTGACAAAATTTTTTTGTGTTTCGCAAATCTGTCAGATATGGATGATATGAAGTGATCCAGGAAAAGTATGAATATTGATATACGGTAATAATCTTCTGCTGAGCTGCTTTGGTAATTTTGTCGGTGTTTTTGACGATGCACAATCCTGGAAACTTAAATTTTTTCTCCTATAGACTCGGCTATTTTTTCAGCATCAGCGAATTTTCGTTTTACATTCCGATAATGATGAGTAAAAGTTTGAAAACAAGGACACAGTTGAGCTGAGAATTATGTCCACAAAACTGTTTGCGCTCCGTCAAAGTGACATTGAGCGCTCAGTGAGATTTTTCTTTGTGGAACTGGCGTAATAGATCAATGTGATTGAAGCATTGTATTGACTTATCATACATGGACTGCTAGTTGCATTAATTCTCTATACAAAAGTTGGATAATAATGATTGCACTTATTTTTGGTTACACTAGCCCAGGGTTTCCCAAACTATTTTGAGCAACAAACCCCTTTTCCAAAATGAACTGATACCGTAGACGAGTTTTTTACTTACTTTTATTGGTACCTATTACGTAAGCAAGTTTCACAGTAGTGCAGAAAGAAAATTTTTTGAAATAACAATAAAACATGACGTTACGATGATAGCAGGTATGAAATTCAATAAACATGAAGTGTAACTCATAATTTATTAATGCAGGTTTTTAGAAATCGTGCTCTTATTTGAGAACAAATAATAAATTCATGATTTGAAAAATTAATGCGATGGATAAATCTAGCTAGATCTGGTTTAATATAGGTAATTTGCAGCCCTAAGTTCCCGCGTTCGTTGACTTTCAAACGGTTTCTTTTTTTCGTCAAAATGTTTGCAACCACACTAAAGTCTTTTTTAACAAAATATGATGATGGGAAAGCGATGAGATATTTTTCAGCAATGTTTCACAATGCAGTATATTGAGTTTCAATGCTGCGCTGCAACCAGAACTTCTGATAGCCTTTGTTGAACTTAAGCTTAAGCTCTTCGTCAGTTTGGATGGTGATCAAATCTTCTTGCATTATCCCATTGATTTCTTCCATGGCTATTATACTGTACGAATTTATTACCCACTCAGGAATTTGTAAGTTCAAAAGATCCTCAAACCTTTTGGTATAATCTTTGTGAAGTGATCTTGTTTTGATCAAGTAATCGGTGTTTTGATAAGATCGGTCATGTAATCCGTCATAGAATTTTTCAGATTTTCTTCCAAATTCGGATCTTTTTCATTTAGAAACTCCAACACAGACCCAAAAATAGCTGAAAATATTTTAAATTGAAAATTTATTTAAAATAAATTTTTCTCCATGGAATAGCTTTGTCGGTAAAAAAAACGTTCCACTGCCAGAAAAATGGATTCTCCTCTGGTATCAGTTTCCAGATATAATGGTAAAAAGCAGCTCTCGGTACATATTTTCATCTATGATATATCGAACGTATCCTACCAACAGAGTTTCATTGCCGGGTAATGTAGACTCGTCTAACTGGAGAGAGAATCTCTTGGCCTGCAATAAATTGCATAAAATGTTTTCCACGTCGCGACCCATCTCGTCTATTCGTCTCTTAACGGTGTTATTACTCAAGGATATTCTTTTTATAATATGTATCTTGAGCGGGCTTATGCAATGCATTCTTGAGGGCCTCTGCAATGGCTGGTAAAATAAGTTGCTCTCCAATTGTGAGAGGCTTCGCCTACTTCGCTTTTAGCAGAGATATATTGTAGGACGCTCGCAAGCCATCAACGTTTTGCATAGGACCGTGATAAGTGGTCCTCCATTTTTGAAGGCTTCATGGCATCGTTACTAAATACTTTTTCACATATGAGACACGTCGGCAAGTGTTGATTTGATGGAGATGAAATAAATCCAAACTTTATGTAGTCCAAACTGTACCTACTGTCTCCTTTTTTTTTCGTGTCTGCGATCACACCGCCAATCTTAAGTAAAAATGTTTAAAACTACTACTTATGTATAATATCACAATTATACAATACTATGTCAATTTTTTTATACACATGTTTAAAATGTTTCATTAAACTTTTCCAGCCGTATTTATTAGATTTCCCTAAACAGCTCTGAACGGATGAATAGTTATGTAGTGAATAGCACTCTATTCTACGTTGCATAAATTCTTATTTATAAAACTATTATAGCAATGATGTGTATTTTCTACCTATTGAACAGCTGGTGCGTAAGAAAACCACCAAAAAGGAAAATCCCAGGTATACTTCACTATCGAAAACAAAACGGTCCCTGAAATCCATCTATGTATCCGCCGGCGTACTAACAGTCCCCTGTCATTTCAAAATAGCGAAGACACAAATTTATTCAGTCTCTATACTACCTAAATCGGCGTTCAGCCTATGTTACGTTCAGAAAGTTTTATAAATAAGGTTTTCTTGTTCAGAGATATTATAAGAGGAACATAGCGCTATTCACTCCCTATTATTGGTTTATAAATAAGGCTGTTCATTTTTAGAATGGCAAAAGTAACGCAACACTATCTTTGAAGTTTAAAATAAGAAAATGTGTTAAGGGGGTCGATTGAAAAACTTTTCGACCCCCAAATCCAGATTTCGTTTTTGTCGACCCCTAAGAAACCGATATCGACCCCAAGGGGTCGATATCGACCACTTTGGGAATCACTGCACTAGCCAATATCTTAACTAAAACACTAACGACATCTGCTGTGATTTAGCTAGCGTGATTATTTAGCAGTGTCAAAAATGTTTCACTAGTTTTCCGCTGAAATGATGCTCGCTAGTATTGCTTAGAATAAGTGGAACCATCTTGAAGTTGGGTCCTAGCAGTCCATGTTTAATAAGTCAATGATTTTAATAAATAGGAGCCCTACTAACGCATTTCAACTGTTTTCTATAGCTCAATGTAGGCAAAACACAAACATACATGTATTTAGATACTGATTTGTGAAAAGCTCGAACTTAAATTTTAAATATGAAAAACAAACTTGCATCAATAAAACAAAAAAAAAATAAATGAAGTGTTTAAATGATATTCGACTGAAATATATTCGGGGTGGGGGGGGGGGGGGGGGGGGGGGGGTTTATCCCCAAAACCCCCCCCCTACGCTACGCCACTGCGTGAGTGGCAAGATTTAGCTGAAGGATGCCCAATTAATTTTAGTATACCCATTCAGGATTTATCAGCCACTAAAAGCATCCTGTATGAAGTCATTTCAAAGGTAGATGAGAAATATAGAGCTGATTATATTGCAGAAGCTTCTAATTCCTTGTACAGAACTACTTATAGCAGACTAAACCATAACCTCGCAGAGAAAAATTACTTTCATGATTTGAATAATGTTCACGTGATCTCGGTGATGGTCAGACTTCGTAGTGAACTACTCAATTTAAATTTCATTCCACATAGGGATGATTTACCGCTGGAGTGTAATATGTGTAACTTGGCTAGAAGAGAGAATACGGTGCACTTCGTAGGAAAATGTCGAATTCTCAGAGAAATCAGAAGGAATATATTTGGAAAAGACTTTTTATCCGAAGATCAAGTTAAAAGTTTATTGAATGAGATGGATATTGTCAAACTATACGAATTTTGCAAAATTGCGCTCAGATATAGAGTTGCTATAATGAATGAAGATTTCTAATTATGTTTCTGTTCAATTCCCTTAGAATTATTAACTAACGCACTTCCGGTGGAACAACGACGCAAGTGCGAATTTCAAATTTTCGAAGTAAATGACACCATAATTCTTCAAATAGGTATTTCTTTCCGATAAAACAAAGACCCAATTGAAAACATTCTATTTGCCTCCAGGGGGAAGATATGACTTTGTACCGTTACAATGTTTTTAATCTTATGTGTCGGGAATACATAGCCTTATCTGTCACTTGTGTTACAGATTTCCAACGAACAACATTTATTTTAGAATATCAAAGACCTATTTGCTAGTTCAGACGTTTTTTGCTTAATTTTATTATATTTTCGGTTAAACAAAGACGTAAGTGCTCATTATGACGGTTCTTCTTTCAAAATTTTTAAGATATTAGTTATATTTTAGTGAGACATCGACATAAGTGTGGATTGCGTCATTGTTTGTTAAAAAAAAAAATTGTTTAATGACGTCAGTATATTTTGTGTCATTGTTCAACCAAATACTGGGATCGTTTTCTGTATATAGGACGTTGTTACAAAATGTCAGAGCGTGGAAAAATGCTTGCAAAACTTGCAATCGCAATGACAAAAGTTGAAGCTGTCCCAAAGTTCAAAATTCCGAGACCCAACCAAGTACTTCAGCAGCCGTATATAATGAAGTCAACAAAAATGACCAATGTTATTTCACTGTGACCAGAACTAGTGAAACAAAAATGAATTTGAGAAAGGTTCCCAGAAAACATTCAGTGAAATCCTCGATTCGGAAGACAAAGATTTTTCTGAGGATGAAAGTGCTTACTCTCCTAAAGAAGGTCAAGGTTCAGAGAGTGACAGTGATTCATCGAATATTTCCATTGATGACACGACTGATCAACAACCAGAAGACTCGGTGGCCAATTTATCCATAAAAAAAGGTGAAAAAAAGATCTCGAAACCCTGACAGTTGGAAACAGAATGTTGCCAAAAAATTATGTAACAAAGATCACATTAAAATGTCAGAAATTATACTTTTATGTTTTGAAAAAGGCAGTAGTGTGTATTTTAGCAAAACAAGCTATAAAGACATTAGCTGGCAACAAGTTCTGTTTAAAACGGTAGACCGACGTTCTTCTGCGACAAAGGAGTTGCAAAATATACATTTAAAGCCCGCATATTCATCAAAAATACCTTTGGCACCAAGGAAAAAAGCAGATTATTAAGCCTGCTAAAAAATAATATCATCCTAAGTTATTATGAAACTTTTTTTTACTGTTACCCTTGCTTATACTATTATTAATTATGAAGACTGCTTGACGCACAGAAAAATGACTGAACTGCCAAAAAATAAGTTCAATTCTACTTTTAAATCAGTTTATTTCAACAAAAATAAATGAATTTTTATGATGTTTTATCAATAAAAATGGTTTTCAAAATGTTAAATCACGTTTTCTGAAGAATCGACATACTTGCACTTACGTCGTTGTACCACCGGAGGTGCGTAATATTTGTTAACTTTATTTTGTTAAATAATTGTTAATCGTTTTTTATTATATAATGAAATGTACCTATAATGAGAGCTTATTACTTTTTGTATTTTATTGTCAATCTGGCAGACGGCAATTGCCATGCTATAATGATTTAAAATGAAATGGAAAAACTATGTGATATAATGTAAATTTAACTGTTATTCAATAAAAATCCGTATCCATCTATCTATCTATCTGTCCTAATGTTCCACTAGAAATGACAACGCAGAACTGAATCCAAAACGCACTTGTGTTTTGGGATTAAATGCTAAACAATAATGGCGCCATAAAGTTCGGAAGCTTCCAAGCCTCAACACTTTTCGGAGACCTTAATTTGCATTCCCTTTCCGATCTGACAATTTTTCAAAATCGCTTTCATGACAGTGAATTACCCTCGCAGGACTTGCCAATTCCTCGCAAAGAATGATACCCGTAGAAAAGCAATTTTATGTTTCTGGGACTCGAAAACTCGAACTCTTACGTAATAAGCAGACATGCTAATCACTAAGCCACGGGCTACACAAATTTTCAAGCAAACAAAAGCAAAATATTTGACATTGCATCAAGAAATGTCAACTCCAACGCCAACTTACAACAAGAAAGTTAAGCCACTGGGTGGTTAACAAATCAAACATTTTATGGTAAAAATAAACCTCATCCCCAAAGGAAATCCTCCTACGTCTTAACGCCTCCACGCACACAAAACAAAAATATAAAGAATACATAACATCCACATATTGCTGATTCCAATCTAAATTCAAATTTGCAACTTTTCAACTTTCATGATGAATGAATCCCTTCTTTTAAAAATGGAAGTACATAACTCGTAAATCAAAATGCAGAGAAACTAAAAAAAAGAAAAAGAAAAGAATAAAGTTTAATAAGACCCCGGATACATTCTGTGTGTTCTGCCCGAAGGTAAACTTCTCCCAGCCAAAGTTAGCCCTGGAAATGCGATCAAAGAATCTTTAACAGAAAAAAAGAAACCCAATAACAGTGTTACAGGAAACAATAATGTTAATGTCATTCTCCCTGTCCCTACACTCCCTACCACTCATTAGGATTTCCTTCAGCGTAAAAGTTTCATGTATTTTACGATGCAACTTCCAAACAAAATAAGAACAAAAGAAAAACCTCGAAAAGAAAATAGAAACCCCGAATAGAAAAAGAAAATCGATTAATCTGGGGGCAAGCATGAGCCTTAATAAAAATATATAGGTTACAAGTAAGGTAGGAGCATACTTTACTTATGTAATTTGATTTGAAAAAGGACATCCGAGGGTGGTTTTAATTAGTTTACTCTGTTCAAGAACACCCTCGGGGTGTTGTTGATAATGGATATTCAAATCTCATTTGCTGTATTTTGTGTTCGTTTTGCTTTTGAATCGCAAATCGTAAACGGTCTGTAACGACTCTTTTTACCAATCATAAATACATACTTTCGGTCTTGTGGACGAGATAAGCTATCAATAGCTGTTAACAATCGCATGACTTGACGAGAAAAGGACAACGTCGTTAAAAAAACCCCACGAAAATGTAAATGCTATTCCTTGTGGCAGGCAGCAAATAGCTCCCTGAGGGAGTTGTAGCCGGACAAACGATATTGACATATTTATTAATGGCTGTCGAAACAGCTGGACCCTCATTTAGTCAGAATTTATATATATTTTGACCACTGCACTACTGGCCACACAGTATTTACTTAAGGATTAACAACTTCCATACTTCATGTGACAGTCAATGAAATTTTTCATTTATAATTGGCGGGTATTTGCCACTTTAATTATAAGTTTCGAAACATTTAGAGTGCGTTTTGATGTAGTTGAACTGTCATTTTAGTGGGAGTATAGTTGATGATGACTGACTTTCATTTCATACGTGAATGGCTTATCATTACCACAACCTCTCATTCCTTCCATGCGGGAAGCTGAATCATGGTTTTAGTGGCAAGTCCCAGGCGCATTGTGTTTGTGTTCAGCTTTGCCGTTCTGTGAAAGGAGCAAAAGTTGTAGGAGTTAACTTTCAAAACACAACTCAATGCATAAGTCAAAGTTTTCTCATCACTTCCCTCTCTTGGCTGACTTTTATATGTTTGCATTCTATTTTTGTTCGTCCTTGGAGAAATATCGAGAAGTAATGCCTTGATTGGATCAACTTAAGGGGGATTTGAGGAGAGTAAAGTAATCAGGAATCGGAACGATGTTATGTGTCATTTTTATTCGTGACAAGGCGCATTTGATCATCATGTTGTGTTTGGATGTGGGCTCACTAAGGTGGGTAAACAGGGCAAGCCAATGTAAGTCCATTTATCAAAATGTCCTCCGTATGCTCATGTGCTTTAATGATTTGTGTATTTTTCCTCGATGATGATGATGATGATCACACCAACAAATGGAAAAACAAAACAAAAAAGTTGATTGTAGACAATAAATAAACAAATAAACACTAAATTAATCAGAGAAGAGAATATCCATTAGCTTGTTATGTCTACAACGAGGTTTTCAGAGCCAAATTCCTTCTTTTTTTTATCCAAAGTTGAATTCAAAGGTTAGACATAAAATATTCATTGTGTGTAGAATAATTTGTGACATTCAAAGTCCCTTTTCGTTGTGAATTAAAATGAAATGACTAAGCAATTCAAATGGCACATGATATGATTTTCAATGGTGAATAGGTCTGGGCATTTGAATTTCTCAAGATAAAGTAAATTTGATTATCATTTATTCTCTTTTACTTTTTTTTTTTGTCTTTTTTTTGTGCTCACAGGTCAGGCTCAGGACAAAGGTGAAAAGAAATTTATAACTCAATGTCCTTGTTGCCTTCATTCAATAAAAATAAGTAAGCATCTACTCTATACACAGTCTCGAAGTAAATACTTAACGAGATCTCATTTCAAGCACAACACTGGTGGCATTTTGCGTTTTCGAATATTTATATTCATCCTGAGTTGAGTTGAAATTGAGCTGACAGGGGTGGAGTGTGGTAGGAGTCTTTAGGTAAATTAATGCCGAAATACACGCAACGCATTATCGGGTTTACTTGAAAAATTTATCTCACGGAACCAGATGATTTGTGGGTTAGGGTGTAAAATTTGCGTGGATTAATTACTTCGATACGTTTTATTGAATGACAGCTGTCAAACCACTCAATCGTTTAAAACATGATGCCGGAAAAGGAAAGACGAATTGTTTGACAGGTTCGAAATGTGGTTTGAGTGTGAGCGATGTCTAAAAGGAAATATAATAACAACAAAAACACCTGTCTCTTATTCGTTGTGATGACGTAGTAAAAAAAACACATAATGTGCCCGACATGTAAACGGAGAATCATCTGTTCATAGCTTTAAATATTTGATTTGAGGTTTTCTTAAAAAATGCTTATCAAATATTCTTGATATTGATTCTCGTAGTTTGAATTTTAATAGTCCTTCAATGGCATTCTTTTACACCGTCAAGTTTTTAGATATATTTTGAAATAGTCTTGCCGGACATAAAATGCTTTTGACATAACATGGTACTAAAGCTTTAGCCATAAAGATGACAAGTAAAAGTAAAACGGCTTTCAAAGTATCCTCCAAGCATTTGAGTTGAAACGACTCGACTTGAAGAAGAATGCAGGTGCAGAGTAAACAGAGGCTCTAAGAAAGAAGCGAAAAAATTGCGCCCAACTTCAAGTAACCGCAGTACGGCGGGCACTGGGAACTGATTTAAACCAAGCTAAGAAATACGGCAACTTGAACAGGAACAAAGGCAATCATCTTCGAAATTGTAGCTCTAAGAAGGTTCTAATGTAGGTTTCTTATGTTCATACGCTATTTAAAGTGAAGTAAATTTATTTTGTATTCAACCCAACCGATACTTTTATTTGTAACTTCGAATGCAAAAGCAAACAAACCGCTTATAATCGAGTTCTTTTCGAGATCAGGAAAGCCCTTATAACAGAGACTTGGTTGAATAATAAAAAATACCTATCGCATCCAAATTTTTCATGCATTAGACTAGATAGAATGCGCCCAACTGCTGGGGGTGGCGTTGCTATCATAATTAGGAAAAATATTAAATACTATGTGCTCTCTTCTTACCGTTTAAGAGTTATAAGCTAAGCTTTTTATTTACTTTTTGAATTTTTAAAGTTTATATACATATACAATTTTCGTTTTTACAATGTTTTTTTTTTTTTTTTTTTTTTTTTTTTTTTTTTTTTTTTTTTTTTTTTTTTTTTTTAATAAATTTAAATTACAAACAAAGTCTGGTATTAACTTATTAATTATATTGAAAATTTAATAAATATAAACATAAATCTTTAATTGTTCTTTCATGGATATATATTTCTGGTATAAGCCTCCCCCAGTGTTGCCCATAATTCTCTGTCCTTAGCTTCATTATACCAATTTTGTCTGTAGTCCACCAAATCATCAGCCCATCTTTTCTTAGGTCTTCCAGGTCGTCTTTTGTCAGCTGGAGTCCATTTTGTAATTACTTTAGTCCATCTTTGTTCTTGAAGTCTTGATATGTGTCCTGCCCAGCTCCATTTTAGTCCTCTTGTTCTTTCAACTACATCAATGATTTTTGTTTGTTGTCTTATATGCTGGTTTCGTATTTTTTGAATTTGTCTTATTTTTAGAATTTTTCTTTCCATTTTAGTTTGGCATATCCTTAGTTTCTCTGTTAAATTTGAGGTCAATCCAAGTGCTTGTAGTCCATAAGTCATAACGGGCAGTATTGCTGAGTCCATTATATATTTTCTTGTGTTGTTACTTAAATTTGATTCCATTATTTGATGTAGATTCCAGAATTGTTTCCAACTATTTGTGATTCGTCTGTTTATCTCCTTGCTTTCTTGGTCTTTGAATGATTTTAATTGTCCAAGGTAAATGTAATCTTCTACATACTCTATCTTTACTCCGTCTAATGTGATATCTATTTTTGTGTGATTGGTCATTGCTTTTGTTTTTGTTTGGTTTATGTTGAGTCCATAGGGCTTACAGGCAGTAGTCAATTCTTTTAGCATCGATTCAATTTGTTTGGCGTTCATTGAAATTAGTACGATGTCATCAGCGAATCTCAGGTTGTTTAGATTTTTTCCTCCTATGTTAATTCCATACCGTGTCTTCCATTTTAGGTTCTTGAAAATTTCCTCCAGCACAGCTGAGAACATTGGTGGGGACATCGGATCTCCTTGTCTTACTCCTCTATTTATTTTAAATTCTCGTCCTGTTATTTCGGTTTTTATTTTTGCCCAACTGTTGTCATAAATGTTTTTGTATGTCTGGATTATGATAGGGTTTATGTCTTGATTCATCAAGGCTTCCCAAATAGTGTCATGTTCAATGGAGTCGAACGCTTTGCTGAAGTCAATAAATAAAAAGTATAGTGGTTTCTTGAATTCATTGAATTTTTCTATCAGTTGGTTCGTTGTTTGTAGGTGGTCAGTTGTTGAATATCCTTCACGAAATCCTGCTTGTTCTATTGGTTGGTTCATGTTAAGTTTTTCCTTGATGGTTCTGTATATTATTTTTGAGAAGAGTTTGTAAATGGTCGATATATTGCTTATGGGTCTGTAGTTGTTTATATCATCCTTTTGTCCCTTTTTATGAATCAGTGTTATGGTGGTCTGAGTCCATTGTTTCGGTAAATTTTGCGTTTTCAATATATTGTTGAATAGCAACGTCAAAATAGGTGATAATGATTGTTTTCCGTATATAAGCATCTCAGCCATTATACCATCGTTTCCAACACATTTCTCTTTCTTTAGATCGTCAATTGCTTGCTCTATATCCTTTTTGGTTAGGAGTGGGTTGTTATTTATGTTATTGTTTATAATTTGTGGTGTATTAATATTTGCGTCTGTGTTATCTATGGTGGATTTAAACAGTTGTTCAAAAAATTGTGTGGCTGTTTCATTAATGTTTTTTCGGTCTGATATGCTTTTATTGTTGTTTTTCATTGTTAGAATCCAGTCTGTCCCTTTGTTTAAGAATTGTTTTGTCTTTTTAATTGATTTCGTGGAAGTTAGAATGTCTTTGATCGCTTTGTCATTGAATATTTGAATGTCCATTTTTGATTTTTCTTTTATTTCTTTTCTGATTTGTTTCAGTTCAATTTTTTCTTCAAATGTTGTTATTTCCTTGTTTCTTAATTGTTCTCTACGTAAAATTAGTTGCTTCGTACCATCTGAAATTTTTTCAGTTTTTTCGGTTTTTGCGGTCATAATTGAGATCATAGCTGCATTTTTTATTATTAATTCAATTTTGTCATATGTTGTTTGTAGGTCACGATCAATTTCATCTTCGTAGGAATTTATATTTATTTCATTTCTCAAAATTTCGTTGTATTCATCAATACTGTTCTGAGTCACTGATCTAGGGATATGTAAGTTTTGCTTATTTCTCTTTAGCGTCTTGTGATTGATTTTTAGTTTTGCTCTTACAAGTCTATGGTCGGAATCAAACTTGATATTATTTAAAACTGATACATCTGTTAGAGTTCCTAATTTATTCGTCATAATAAGGTCAATTTCATTTTTTGTTTTTCCATCGGGTGATTTCCATGTCCATTTTCGATTGTCTTTCTTCTTAAAAAA
This sequence comes from Melanostoma scalare, assembly GCA_949752695.1. Taxonomy (NCBI): domain Eukaryota; kingdom Metazoa; phylum Arthropoda; class Insecta; order Diptera; family Syrphidae; genus Melanostoma; species Melanostoma scalare. The sequence goes on from OX456986.1 coordinate 151,672,009, forward strand.
TGAGTTTCCAAATCTAAGATTATTTTCTTCAAGCCATTTGATGACACCTTCCCCTCTTTTGTTTCTTTCTCCATATCCAAAGGGTCCGATTACTTCCTCGTCTTGATCAAGTTGTTTTCCCAATTTGGCATTGAAGTCTCCAATAATGAACATTAATTCTGTCTTTGTTTCGTTGTATGCTTTTTCAAGAAGATTATAAAATTCTGAAATTTCTTCGTCGTTGGCTCGCTCTGTTGGTGCATAAATTTGTATTATTGTTGTTTTCGTATTAGTTAGATTCAGAGTCAGGCTACAAATTCTTTCACTGAAAAATCGAATGTCAATAATCCTTTCCTTCAGCCATTTTTTGATAAGAAATCCGACGCCGTGTAGTCCTTTAGTTTCACCAATATAGCAAAATATGTCTTCTTTGTTTTCTGTAATATTTTCTCCCAGTATTCTGATTTCAGATAGAAGTTATACTATCTGATAATTCGACATTTAATATCTTATCAATATATTTCCCTGGTGGAAATGGTTGTGCTGAAAAAAAGGCTAACTTTAAGAAAGATTTGCAACTTCTTCTAAGACAAGGAAATAAAATACTACTAGGAGGTGATTTTAATTTTAGACATCAATCTTGGGGTTGCATAAGGGCCAATTGTTGGGGAAATATTCTCCACAATCTTATCATCGCCTCAAGTAGAAACTTTTCTTTCTTGCACACACCTGATCCTACCTACATCCCTCAACCTTAATAAAATAGCCCCTCTACCTTAGATTTCTTTCTCACAAACAGTGATTAAAATCTCTCTAACCCAGTAACTTTGAACAAATTGGGTTCCGACCATCTTCATGTTTGTTTAAAACAAGATTGTGTAATAGCAAAAGTCGCAGAAAGAACCTGTTACAACTATAAAGCAGCTAACTGAACTTGGTAAAAATCTTTTATAACTGAAACCTTAAATGCTAATGTTTAAGCTATTGAAAACATTAGTTCTACAAGCCAAATTGACAACACTTTGTTGAGTATTTCACAGAAACTTTTAAAAGAGCAACCGATGTCTCTATACCGAAGAAACAGGCCTCTAATATCCACAAGCTTACTCTCCCTTATCCAACAACGAAATTCAGAGAAGAAAGTGGGCACGCTATAGACAAGATTCTTTTCTTTACAACTATAAGTTCTTAAACAACAAAATTAAAAACGAGATTTTGATATTTAAAAATAAACAGTGGGATTTTTTTACTATCAACTTTTGACAAGCCTTTTGGAAAATTACTAAGGTATTAAAGAAAAAAGGTAAAAGTATTCCTCCTTTGAGAATTCAAAATGAGTTCTATATTACCCAAAATAAAAAGCAAATGCTATTGCAGAAATTTTCTATAAAAATCATCTTGCTTCTGCACATCTCAGTAGCAGTAATACTGAAAGAGAGATACAGAACGTCCTGTCTGAACTAATGAGTAGAGAAGTCATAGTTAATGAAAATTATTATACCAGCCATTCAAAAGTAAAGCAAATTATTAAATTTAATAAATCTAAAAAATCTCCAGACATAGACAACATCAACAACACCCTGTTGAAAGGACTTCCAGACAGTGGTGTAAAATACCTTACCGTTCTCCTTAACTGTTGCCTTAAGCAGTGCTACTTTTTTAGCTGTTGGAATGTGGCAAAAGTGATTCCAATTGCTAAACCAGGAAAGCCCCACGATAGTCCTCTAAGTAGGGTTGCCAGATAGTTTTTAGAGCACAGCGGGACAAATCACAAAAAATTCGAAAAATCCCGGGATTTTGAAAGTTTTTCCGGGACAAAATAAAAAATCAATTTTTCCATTAATAAACAATTTTATTAATACGTATTTAATAACTTTTATGTGAATACGTTGTATTAACAATTTGAAAATAAAAATAAATAAATCAAAACAGTCTCTTCAGTTCAGTTCAGTTCAGTTTTTGAAAATAAAGTTTAAAAATAAAATTCTCTACTCACAATTATGAGCATATTTAAAGGAACTCTTAGCATTTTTTATTAATTCTTTATTATTTTTTACATAATTATAAAACTCCATGCAGTTTAAATCATAGTTAAATGATGTTTGTAGCTCGGCTTTAATTAACTCCGGCTTACATTTATTTCGAACATCTGTCCATTTCAAAGCCATCTGCGAAAAAACTCTTTCTGCGAAACAATTAGAACTTGGAATACTGAATACAAAAGAAATTAATTTAAAAATATTTGGTATATCTCCAATAGAAAAGCATTTAAGTATTCCATTCCACTTTGTTAAGGAGCTCATTTCTCTATCATTTAAATTAACAATTTCATCCAGAGACTTTCTTATTATTTGATATTCCTCATATAAGCAATCAGCCTCTATTTCATTGATTTGTAATAAATCCGTAGCCATTTCAAAGTTTTCAAAATTTAAATGATCATTTAAATTTAAAAATGCGAGCTTGGACAAAACATTATTATCGGAAAAATCGTAACGTTTCTCTATATATTCAATAAAATTGGTATAAAACCTTAAGAAATCATTTTGTATATAATCCTTGATGTCAGGTGTAAGTTCAAAAAGATACGCCTTTGCCCTGCTTCCAAAGAATCTATCTTTAAGTCTGTCTTTAAATTTGTCTCGAATGGTGTGCATTTTTAAATGCATTTCAAGTACAGTAAGAGAATCTGATTCGATTATTTTAATAATTGTTTCAACAGAAAACATCACATTGTGTATAAAATGTAAATAAGTGAGTGTTCGTTTTTCGTCAATATCTGTTTGAATTGCTTTCTCAATCAGACGAGGACATTCATTATTAGACTCTTGAAAGTGTGACTTTAAAGCTGGCCATATTTTAAGTATTCTTTCCACAGCTGGACCAAGTGACAAAAATCTAGTAGAGACATGTTTTATAATTTCTTCCCACTCCATTTGGTTATTTTCAAATTGATCTTGTAAATCGGATCTTCTTTTTGCAGATCGACTAAAATACCCGCATATTTTGAGCAACAAACTCTCTACATCGTATTCTAACCTATCGGTTGAAAATTTTGCAGCATTGTGTAAAATATGAACTGGGCAGCCTGCTTTTAAAATGCGACTATTTTTTAATTTAAGAAGACTATAAATGGAGTGGTTTTTGCCAAAATTGACATTGGTGTTGTCTGCAGAAAACGCAGACACTGTAGATAAAGACAGTTCATTTATTTCTAAACATTCTTCTAACATTTTTGTAACTTGGTTTGCAGATTCGTTGTTGTTTTCTAAAAAATCAAGCAGTCTGTTTTCAATTCCTGAACTTGAGAAAAATCTAATACAAATAGGAAACATTTTCCTGTTCTTTCTATTACTTGCGTCAGTTGCGATTGAAAAATATAATTTTTCATCTCTAATTTTTTTTAAAACAATACGAATAGAATCTTTGGCAATAACCTGCTTAACAATTACCTCCGCTTTTGTACGGCCACATTTTATTTTGCTGGCAATTTTTGAGTCGTTAAAAAGAAACGGCATAAGTTTATGCGTACAATCCATGCTATTGTAGCTTAATGAATGTTTGACAGTATGGAAAATAGACGTAACCTCTGCAACCGTAATGTTGTCTTCAAATTGGGTCGATGTTTCGGGTTTTGAAAAAAAAGCTAGTAGGTTCGAACAAGATGTGTTTTTAACAATGTCCAAATGATGTTTTGTTGCTGCATGTATTTGCAAATCATTTTGCCCTCCATGGGCGCATGAAAATTGTTTTCTGCATAAATTGCAAAATGCTTGCAACTTGTTTCCTTCAACAGCTTTCACCCAAGAATACGATTTTTCCCACTGGCAGTTGTAAGCTGTTAGTCGTTTTTTTTTCTTTTTCGGTACTTTGCTGATCGAATTTCTACGAGAATCACTCGATGAACCCGACATTGCTCGTCCATGCAATTTCTTTAAGCTAAAGCCATTTGAAAAAAAAAAAAATCCTTAAAATGGTAGGCTAAAAGCAAATTAATAGCTTACTTACAAGACAGAGAATGAATTTGCACATGGAAATCACGAAGAGGTTATCGTTTATTTTTTTTTTTTTTTTGTTATTCCGCTTTAGGTTTGCCGATCGACTGGTTCTTCAATAAAAAAAACTATTAAATAAACTATTTTTATTGCAAAACTAAACGCATATTGACTATGTACTTACTTTCAAAACAGTAAATGCATTTGCAAATGCAAATCACTCAGAAATTTCGCGCTTGGTCTCCGATAAGTTTTTTATATTTTGTCGAATCGACTTGCACTGGAATTCAGCAGAACAGAAGAAAAAGGAAAAACTGATAATATGAAAAACAAAAGCTTATCCTGCTTAAGTAGAAAAGAGAAAAGAATAAAATAGCTTACATCGGTTTCATTCTGGTGCTCTTTTCCACTTCCAAACAACATTTGTACAATTTGACATAGTTGAAAAGTGACGTTTAACGAAATAAGGTTTGTTCGATAACATTCCATAAAGAAAATTCGTTAAGGTTGAGCCACAATGAAAAAGTAATTTTTCTTGTAGTTATTGGTTGTTCACATAGAGTTTTCACGGGAATTTGCTTGTCCCGGCGGGACGGTTGAAAAAATGTTAAAAAACCGGGACGTCCCGGGAAAATCGGGACGTCTGGCAACGCTATCTAAGATATAGGCCTATAAGCTTACTCAATTCTCTGAGCAAAATTTTAGAAAAAATTATCAAAGAAAAACTTCAAGTCCTTATTGATGACTTAAATATCTATCCGGATTGTCAGTTTGGTTTTAGACCTGGCCATTCGACCAGTCACCAAATTGCCAGAATTAAATCGTCAATAGTTCAAAAATTTGGCGAAAAAAAAATCAACAGGTATGGTCCTTTTAGACATCGAAAAAGCCTTCGACACAGTTTGGCATAATGCCCTTATTTTCAAACTAGCCATATTTAACCTTCTTTTTCAAATAATAAAGCTAATAAAAAACTCCATTCCCTCACAAGGCATGGTTGTGAGAAATGCGCTAGGCCCAGCGGCTCCTCGCTCTGTTGCGCCACCCTATTTATTTATTTTTATAATTAAAAGCTTTCTCGAAAGCAGGCAATTTGCAATCGATTTGGGAAATACGAAATCTCCATTATACGAAGTACCTGCAGGTGTCCGGCAAGGATCGGTTTTAGGCCCAATTTTGTTCAATATTTACTTGTCTGATCTTCCTGTTCCCAACCCAAACGTTTGCTGAGCAATGTTTGCTGATGACACTACTTTACTTGCTTCAGGTATCTTATTTCAAAATGTCTTTGCAGAATTGCAAGAAGCTCTTGTCCTACTTGAAAAATATTTTCATAAATGGAAAATTAAAATAAACGCAACAAAAAACACATGCAACTTGGTTCACGCGTTCAACTACAAAACTTTAAATTTGTACTAAAGAAACCGAATGGTCAGATAGTTGCAAATACTTAGAAGTATTTTTAGACCAAAAGCTAACATTTAAAACACACATAAGCAACACAATAAATAAAATCAAGTTGACAACAAGGATATTATATCCATTTATAAACAAAAACTCTAGTTTGTATTTGTATTTGTATTTATTTTTCAGTATTTAACATAATACAACAAGATTAAAAATCTTTTATATGTATAAAGTTTGAATAAACAGCTTAAATTCGTTAACAAATAGCTTAACAATTGATTATTTACAAAGCTTAGTATTATATTGAGATACAAAGTAAAGTAAAAAAAGTTAATCTTAAAGATGAAAAGTTAAAAGTTTAATTAGTATAATGGTAGGTTGAATAAAACAAAGATATCTTTTCCTTAAATAAAGTTGGCGAGCTTATTCTCTGCAGTTCGATCGGCAATGCATTCCACAATCGAACAGCATATACCAAAAATGATCTCTCTGCAATTGTATGTGTAAAGCGAGGTATGATCATTCTCAAACCTCTTGGTGACTGAGCAAACTGAAGTAGTTCCTCTAAATACCCCGGGCATCTCTTATGTATAATGTTGTGAAGCAAAACAGTATTCTTGCATTTTAAATAATTTTCCAGGCTAAGACCTAATAATGTAGTTTGGATGTTAGAAACACTGACAAATCTTTGAATATTAAAAATAAAGCGCAAGCAATCATTGAATGCTACGTTCAGTTTGCGTTTACAATTATAGTCTAAAACTGGATACACAGATGAATTGAACGTGAAAAAAGGTAGTATTAAACTTTTAACGAGATGTTTTTTTAAATTTGGATCCAAGACATCAGATGACGATCTCAAACACCTTAGAGAAAAATAAATTTTTCGAATCGCATCTGAAATCGCATCGCAGCATGTCAATCGATTGTTTACTTGGAAACCTAAATACTTCACTTTATTAACATACTCTATATTTTGCTCATTAAGTACAATATTTGGAATATCTAAGTTATTGCACTGATTTCGAGAGCATAGCATGCTTACAGTTTTGGAAGGGTTAAGGTGAAGTTTATTTGCAACTGCCCACTCCTGAATATTGTGTAAGTCTTCATTTACCTGATTAACACACCTTTGCAACTTAAATTGTTCACAACAATTATAAATTATGACATCATCTGCATACATATGTACGGAAGAATGCTGAACAATACCGGGCAAGTCATTGACAAACAACGTGAATAACAGTGGGCCAAGAACAAAACCCTGTGGAACTCCACTGTTGACGATAAAGGGATTTGATAACCCAGTATCAGTTTTTATTATCTGTGTTTGATTTTTTAAGTAACTTTGCAGAAACTTAATTGCAGTCCTAGAGAATTTAAAGTTAGTAATCAGCTTAAGGATTAATAAAGAATGATCTATATTATCAAATGCCTTGGAAAAATCCAATAATACCATTAAACCCAATTGTCCTCGATCAAGAGCATTGCGTAGATCAGTTGTAACTTTCAAAACAGCGGACTCGCAACTGTGCTTACTTCGAAAACCAGATTGCCACTTTGTTAACATGTCATTGTTTTGAACAAAGAACAAAATTTGGTTCGCTAACAGTTTTTCGAGAACTTTGCTAAAGAACGGAAGAAGACTTATTGGTCTGAAGTCAGAAGGTACAATTGGATTACTCTTTTTCGGAATTGGTACGACTATTGCACTTTTCCATTGCTCTGGAAAACAGCTGCTATAAATACAAGTATTGATGATATGCAACAGTGGTTTCAATATGATTGGAATGATCAATTTAATAAATTTAGGAGAGATGTTATCTCCACCAGCTGCATTTGATTGAATTGACTTGATGGCATTAATTAATTCACGAGATTCAACACAGTTAAATGAAAAAATTTCATCAGCTTCATGGAAATTTAAATGTAGAGTTGAGCTTGACATTGGTTGAGCAAGAAAAGTTTGCATTTCCTGTGGATCTAAAGCACATGTAGAAGCATTTGTGCTCGAAGCAACACCAAATTCCCTCAAATTTTTCCATAGTTCTTTGGAACTCAGTGAAAGATTAAGCTTTTTCGAAAAATAAGATCTTTTGCAAGAACGTATGAGGTTCGTTACCCTGTTGCGTGCAAACACATACTGACTTTTATTAAAAACGGAAGGATTTCGTTTGAATTTTTTATAAAATTTGTCTCTTTCATGAATTTGTTGCTCAATAATTCTGTTGTACCAAGGACAATTATCAACATTTCTAACACGTTTTTGAACTAAAGGTACGTATTCATTATAAAGTTCAGTCAATAGATCATTAAAAATCAAAACTTTTGTTGTGACATCAGAACTATAAAGAATATCATTCCAATACTCACCACTAATATTACTCTGTATATCAGTAGTGTTAAAAGACCGAAAAGATCTAAAGCTATAGCTGTTAGTATTTGAGATATTGGAATCAAATTGAAATGAACAAAACATAAAATCATGAATAAATTCCGATGTTGGTCTGATTTGGTCACTACAAAGTACCTTATTTTTTGATGACGTCACAAAAATGTCTATTAGGGATGGATTAGTTTGTGATTGAAAACAGGTTGGCCATGTGGAATTTATAACTGAAAAGCTTAACTTATCACAAAAATAGTGAAACAAACGTGTTGTGGAATTGTTTTCCAGTAGATTGACATTAAAGTCACCACCAATTAAAATATGATTGTATCTTCTATTCAAATTATAGAGCGTCACCTCTAATTCATTCAAAAATTCTTCTTTAAAAGAGCATGGTGGAGAATATACTACAACAAGCAGACATTTATCAAATCCATTGCAGATTTCAGTACATAAGAACTCAATTTTTGACTTAGACGACGAATATATATTTTTTGACACTAGGTTATTTCGAATGTACATACAAACACCACCACCTCGAGTACATCGGTCGTTTCGAAACAATTTGAAGCCTGGAAAACTTACTCTCTGTGATAAAATACCTTCATGCAACCTAGACTCCGATACCATAATTACGTCAAGTTTAGATCCAGCAAGCATCTGGTATAGCAGCGTATACTTAGAGGAAATACTTCCAGCATTTAAATGACATACATTTAGACCTCTATGCAAACCACACAAAACATTGCAGATAGATCTTACATTGTCAGGACTTGTGCCTTCCATAATGACATTTACTAAGACAATTCACCACTTCATTCGAAAAAGATATCTTTGATTTAGTTTTGTTAAAGTAATGGTAATGTTTATAAGAAAAGAGAAATAAAATAAATAATAAATAATAAATAATTGAATAAACTATAAATAAGTAAACCAATAAGAAAATGTTTCCAATAATTGAAGGTTCTAGTTTTAAATCAACCATCTTTTTGTTTATGAGATCCACAATAAAATCACTGACATTCAAGGGAAAATTTTTAACTTAGATTTATATTAGTTTTCAATTATTACGTTTGACTTTTTTATATAATGGAAAGCAAAAAGCAATTATTCTTTTGTGTTAAAAATGAATAAATCAATAAACCCTAGCAACATGTTCACCAACAACATCAAGTCCCACAGCAGCAAACGACCCACCAGCAACATCAGCTTCCCCACACAAAATATTTTGTCTATTGGTAGACTCATTTGAAGCAATTGCAAGAGCAATATCAGTTTCAGTCAAAGGCGAGCATACTATCGACTGTAATTCAGACACACTTCTTATGCAAATTGGTCTCTTTTCCGCACTTTTTTTAACATAAACTTTGTTATATTTGCTGAACACAGAGTAGAGATTTTTTTTTTCGCCGTTCATCATTTGCCTTTCGAAAGAGATCATGAGTTTGTTTTGTCAGACTTTCATAAGCTCTCACAAATTGATTGCTCTGTCCAAATCCAATATCACCCAAAGTAACTGAATGTCCATTTGTTTTATTGAATTCCGCTATTTTTCTAAGCAAAGAGACTTTATTATTTTCATGCGGCAAACTGATGACAATTGCACTCCGAGTCGAGTTGGTTTGCGGTTTCGTGCGTGTAATATTATTCGGTCGTATCGCGGTAGCATTTATTTTCGCGCAAAATTTATTATAAATTTTTTTGTTTTTGTTTTGAGCATGCAAAACAAGTTAATTATGTTTAAAACTATTTTCCAGCCAATACTTATTTACGGTGCGCCTATATGGTTTGACTGTGCTCACTCGCAATTCAAAAACTACAGGTATGACAAAATAAAATACTAAAAATGATGCTGGGATGTTGCCTTGGCATTATTCAACCAATAGACTCCATGATAAGGCGAATGCAAATACAATAACGATTCTTATTAATATATGTACATCAAGAGAGATTTTTCTTAAACTGCTCCTATTCCGAAAATGAATTGATCCGTCAAATTAAAAATAAAAATAATAAATAAAATCAAATATAAATTCCTGCACTTATCTAGATAATGGGGCTTAAGCAATATTAGTATTTAAGATTCAAATAAGGGTTTTTCGACAATAGCATTTTCCCTTAATGTAAATAAATACTAAGAAAATTTGTTCTTCGATACATAAACTGAGAATTAAAGATGTTAAGAGTAGTGTACTCTAAATCAGTTAAATAAGAATATCTCAATAACAATGAATATCTCAATAATCACTGTATATTATGCTATTATAAAGAACTTTGAACTTTTTGGAAAGTATAAGAATTTGAAAGATTCAGGTATCTTTTTCAATAAAAAATTATGTTGTACATATTTTAATTTTGCCTACGAAAGCCAGTTTTTTATTGTTCTTTTTATTAGAACATTCTGCCAAAATAGAATCGCCTTGATTTAAAATCTCATAACTCAAATCAAATGATTCCTCATTTTCTACTGGTGTCGTTACTTGTATATTTATTCTGAAAAAACCACATCACAATCTACTGTATACCAACCTTTCTACTCTTTTCAAAATGTTGGGTGTTCCAAAAATAAACGACAAGAGCAAGTTAGTCCAGGCGCTAGAGGTAGTTGAGTATGCAAAATGTGAGTACTGAATTTCGCCAGCGGATTAAAGTGAAGAAAAGGTCAAAGAATAATAATGTGAATCTTGCCGGTCGATTTTTTGGTCCATATTTTTTTTACCCCCTCTTCTCTTATTCGTAAAGTGAATATACCTACAGGGTGTTCCGCAATTCGTGTATTATCCTTTGGGGTGTGATTCTTGGTCATATTCTAAGAAAAGAAACAACAACCTTTAAGACTGTATTTAAGTTGAGCTTCCAAAGGTTTAGGGTTGCCAGATTTTCAATTTTAAATGGAGTTCAAATTTTCTTCCCCAAGAAAAGTTTTGACTTTGAGGTCATTTTTTTCAGAAAATGCTTGTTAAACATAAAGTTTCTTTATTTTTTACAGATGAACAAATAAAAAAAACTTAGTAATAAGTGCACTCAAAAACCCATACATTTTATGATACTTGAAAAAATACAAAATGGGTAAAATTAAAAAAAAAAAATGTTTATAGCTTTATTATAATTTTTTTTGTTCTTAAATGTAAGCAAACCCTCAATGTTCGAAACGTCAAACATCATCGACTCATGTTCGAATTGCGAAACGTCATCGACGAGTAATCGATGCTGTTTGACGTTTGGCACTGAGAGTTTTTTTCGATGATTTATTCTTCATCGTTCCTTGAGCGAGAAAAGAACCGCCAAGAATAAAATATTGTAACTTTTGTTTTAAATAAAGTATAACTAAACAAAAAGTTTCCAGCTATAATAGCTTTGAGGTTTGTTTGAATAAAACAATAATTTGGGCACTTTTAGTAGTTTTTTTTAATTTATTTTATACAAATACAATCATAAGAAGTGCTCAAAGTGCCCTTCTTCGTTTTGAATGCATGCCAGAGCCCGTTTTTGAATTTCATTGTGGGTGTTTGCTCTCGATAACTCTTGTCTTACTTGTAGTCTTGTAATCTTTGAAACTGTATTTAAATTGGACTCCTATAGGCTTAGGGTTGCCAGATTTTCAGTAAGGATAAAGTTCCTGGTATCTTCGTTGTGCTCTTCTTGAATTTCCATTGCAAAACTCATATAAGAAAAAAATGTCTGCGTATTCTTCTTTCCTAAATGAAGGCATTCGAAAAAGCTCTCTGATCAAACTGCAATCGTGACTTATTTTGATAAACTGATGAACAAATTTGTTTTCTTATTCTTTTATACGACTTATTTACCCATTGTACATTCGTACCAAAAACTTAAAGCAAACACCCACAATGAAATTCAAAAACGGGCTCTGGCATGCATTCAAAACGAAGAAGGGCACTTTGAGCACTTCTTATGATTGTATTTGTATAAAATAAATTAAAAAAAACTACTAAAAGTGCCCAAATTATTGTTTTATTCAAACAAACCTCAAAGCTATTATAGCTGGAAACTTTTTGTTTAGTTATACTTTATTTAAAACAAAAGTTACAATATTTTATTCTTGGCGGTTCTTTTCTCGCTCAAGGAACGATGAAGAATAAATCATCGAAAAAAACTCTCAGTGCCAAACGTCAAACAGCATCGATTACTCGTCGATGACGTTTCGCAATTCGAACATGAGTCGATGATGTTTGACGTTTCGAACATTGAGGGTTTGCTTACATTTAAGAACAAAAAAAATTATAATAAAGCTATAAAATTTTTTTTTTTTTAATTTCACCCATTTTGTATTTTTTCAAGTATCATAAAATGTAAGGGTTTTTGAGTGCACTTAGGTTGGTTAGTAGGTAGAATGGGCTGACGGTTGATCTTAATTCCGTCACACTTAGATCAATGTAGATCCATTGTGATACCCTGACGTATTGTAACGTCCTTGAAACCTATGAATTTATGTCTGGTCAGTATTTAGCCATTTTGTGGCCTTAGTGAAGTTTAACAGGCTGCTTTTTGAAGCGTCTGATAATTCTTATAGTTCATTTAAAAAGTAATTGACTAGAAATTTTTTCCTAATATGGCAGAGTGCTGGGCATTGACAAAAGAAGTGAGTTGTATCCTCATGTTCATCTTCGTCATTGCATCCTCTGCATAGGTCATCGGTGCAAAGACCCATTTTCTTTTTGTGATAACCTAGTAGGTTATGTCCAGTTGTGATACTGATAAGCATTCGCAATGAAGGTCTATTCAATGATAGCAGCTTTTCAGATTCTTTCTTATTATATTTCGGCCATATTTTCCTGGAAGTAACACAGGAATCTAGGCATACCCATCTTTCATTGGATTTTTGCGTTATTTTGTTACCAATTATCTGTTTAATTTCACAGGGTGGAATCCTGATTGATTGATCAATGAGAGAAGGGTCAAGTGTTGATCCTTTTCTCGCTAGTTCGTCCGCTTTTTCGTTTCCCGGTATACCACTATGACCAGGAACCCAGCAGAGTCTAACGTTATGCTGCGTGCCAAGAACCCTTAGCTCTTCGCGACAGCAAGAAACAAGCTTTGATTTGATAAGAGTGGCAGAAATCGCTTTTATTGCTGCTTAGCTATCAATGAAAAAAGTGATATCAGCATGTGATAGCGCCATCATGGACACCTGTTTTGCAGCGTGTGAAACTGCCAAGATCTCGGCTTGGAAGACGCTGCTGTGATTTGGAAGTCTGAATGAACTTGCTAGGTTTAGGCTTTCTGAAAAGAAACCTGCCCCTGTTCCAACTTCCATTTTTGAACCGTCGGTATAGATTGCTATAGACGTTTCGTAAGGTGTGTCATTCTCCCAATCTTGTCTATTGCGGGGAAGCTAGTTGTGAAGGATTTTTTGAAGTCCAAGTATGGAGTTATGTAATCCGTGCAGATATTGTTATCTGCGTATCTTGATAAAATCTGTGCGTGTCCTATTTGGCTGGTTTTCCAGACATTACATTGGTTTAGTCTAAGTGCACTATTTGCTGCCGCTTCTTGAACATAGAGATCAAGAGGTGTGAGATTGAGGATTTGAGTGCATTTATTACTAAGTTTTTTTTATTATTGTTTTGTTCATCTGTAAAAAATAAAGAAACTTTATGTTTATCAGGCATTTTCTGAAAAAAATGACCTCAAAGTCAAAACTTTGCCTGGGGAAGAAAATTTGAACTCCATTTAAAATTGAAAATCTGGCAACCCTAAACTTTTGGAAGCTCAACTTAAATACAGTCTTAAATGTTGTTGTTTCTTATCTTAGAATATGACCAAGAATCACACCCCAAAGGATAATACACGAATTACGGAACACCCTGACCCTGTAGGTATATTCCCTTTACGAATAAGAGAAGAGGGGGTAAAAATAATATGGACCAAAAAATCGACCGGCAAGATTCACATTATTATTCTTTGACCTTTTCTTCACTTAAATCCGTTGTCGAAATTCGGTACTCACATTTTGCATACTCACTTACCTCTAGCGCCCGGTCTAAGTACGTCTTACTGAATTGTTCACTTTCTTTTCATAAGATTGTCTAGTTTATTCAACGACGACACACTAGCGTTACGGTGACAGTGTATTTAAAAACCCTTGAACTTTGAATGCCAACATTATGTAATATTATGCATGCAACAAAGCCCTAAACTCCTACCCCAACCATGTTGCACAACAATCGCAGTTGAAGTGGAGTTTCTTTTGTTAAAATGTACCATCAAGTAGAGGAATGATACCCTCTCAACTAAAAAAGAAGGTGGCGCTAAGATTCCACTTGGAGCAAAACTGTCTGAAAGGATTCAAAGCCTTAAGGAATGATTGTGCTGGAAGATAGGTCACCGCAACGATATTCACACAAAAGACACCACATTCCCAAGTTTTAAATATTCAGCCGGGCAAAGTGCTGAAATCTTTTGACTTCAGGCCACAAAGAGTTGTATTCCCATTTTATATTATTTATTCTGACTTTGAAAAAAAAAGCATAAAAAAAAGAAAACTTCTCTGCCAGTTGTATAACTGACAGAATTTGTTTAGTTCTGCTTCACTAAGCCGAACCTATATCGATTCCATTTGAAAATATTCCTGTGGGAGCTAACCTTATTCAATCATTCAATCAACAAACTCAGAAAGTTCTCAGCTTGTTGGCGCAAGGCGGATGCCCATTGATTTAAAGTAAACAAAGTATCGAGTATGACTGAAGGATAAACAACAGCACTAGAATCGAAATTCCCAATCTTTGAGTGTGTATTGTGGAATTGTTACGCAATGCAAATAAATTCGCTGCGAACATAGCATAACCGTCAGTCAGTCGTCACCACCGACCGCACTGCGAGCGAAATTACTTCTGCAAGCATAGAACCAAACAACTGTGCCAATGCCAATATACAAAGAAAACAATGTAGGGTTTGCATAACTCGGTAACTCGGATGAGGTAAATGTAAGGCATATGGTTTCTTAATGCAAAGGTTAAAGGAAGTTTCAGGCAACGTATGCGTGTGTTTTTCTGACTGAGCTAATGTTGATTTACAGAGCAAAGATTCTTAAACGATTTTCATTGAAGAGAAGGTCCATTATCGTACTGGTGCTTAAATAGAGTAACCATTTTATGGAAATTGTAAAGTCATAGCTATGGCGAAGCTTTGGCTTCGCATACGACTTCCCTCCCCAACATTCAACATCTGGAAAAACAGTGTATCGAAACCAGTGTTGCCGAAAGTACTCCCATAGGAGTATTGTACTACTTTCAACACCTCCGTACTCCCGTACTCCTCCTTTCACATTCGTACTCCCATTTTTTTCAAAGACCTAAAGTATCTTACACTTGCAGTAAAGTGTAATGTCAACCTTAATAAATTTAATTCACTGTGAATTTCGATCGTTTTTTTTTTTAAGAAAATCCAGATATGTTCACTTAAGGGTGTATGTGCCATTCGTTACATAGCCCAAAGAAGCAAATCGAATTTAAAGAGTTTCAAGAATACTTTAATGTTGACAAACATAAAATTCTAAAAACTTCTTTTACTAGGTGGCTAGCTCTTAAACAGGTTGTGGCAAGAGCACTAGACTTTTTGCATTGCTACATTACTTTCTGGAAAATTCTTTTGAATCTTCTGACAGTAACCTAGATCTTGTTCACAAGATTCAAGGAGAGCTAAATGATACCAATCGTTTGCATTTATTATTTCTAGCCTATGTTCCTTAGTTAACTAAACAGCTTAACTTAGAATTTCAATCAGTCGGTCCGGTTTCATAAATGTTTGCCAACCGTTAAAACTTTCTACAAAACTATCTTATAAAATTTTATCAGATCGGTGTTTTTACGTGACAAGTTTCTCTGTAATCCAAATTTTTCGGAAAATTATTTAAAAATAATTGATTCTGTATACTTTGGGTTAGGTTCGGTTAGGTTAAAAATGGCTGTCAGGAATACAACTGACACACTTAGACCCATATTAGGTCCATTGTGATACCATAAAAATTGTGCGAGGAGTACCTCACTTAACAAAACCATTTGGAGCTTTTAATAAAGCGAAGGAGATGCAGGGGATCTGTGTTCACCAGATCGCTTGGATCATCAAGAAAATATTTTCCTAGATGCCGTTTTCTTTGAAAAGAAGAATGCAGGACATGAGCAGAGGAGGTGTGGAATAGTCTCTTTCTCCTCCTCATCTAAGCAACTTTTGCAGAAGTCATTAGAGGGAACGCCGAGTCTTATGGCGTGTCTTCCTATCAGACAATGTCCGGTGATGACATTGATTACGGAGCTAACGTGCAATCTGATTATGGATTTTGTTGTCTTGTGCGTTTTGGATCTAGTCCTGACCATATACGTTTTGTTGCCACACACGTGGTGATATTGTTCCACCTATAATTTGTTCTATCCATTGCCTTTTGCTTTAGCATAAGTTTACATGTAGCGATTGGTATACCAATATTCAACCTGCTGGTTGAGATCGGTAGAACGGTTCCTTTTCTGGCGAGTTCATCGGCTTTGCAGTTACCCACGATATCTCTGTGCCCCGGCACCCAAATAAGGTGAATATTAAACTGTTCAGCCATCTCCTTAAGAGATAGACAACAGTTAAGGGCATCAGGGCTAAGGCTGAACTTTTTATTAAAACAAAAAAAAATTAAAAAAACTCAATTAACTTAAAGGTGTTTACCGAGAGTATTATAAGGCCCTGTGTGTTCAAATTTCACAGCGAATCGATTTTGACGACGAAATTTTGAGAATTATACAAGGCGTTGACCCTTTAAATTTAGCAGAAAGTGCAACTTCAAAATCTTCTTCTATTCCTGATTTAATTATTGAAAATGAAATTGAAAACCTTGACATGTGTGGCGAACACTTCTTAACCAAACTATGGTTTCTAATTCCTTAGAAATAGAAAAATTTTGGTCAGAAATTTTTTCCTTAAGAAATGTTCTTAATGAACCACTGTTGTTGAGTCCACACAGCAGCGCAGCGGCAGAACAAGTTTTTTCCCAACTGTTTATCATTAAAGATAGAAAACGGAACAGATTGGAACTTAATACATTAATGCAGTTATGAGCTGCAAGGAATTATTAAATGCAGTTGATTGCTGCAAATGGATTCCTTTAAAACAACTTTTGAAATCTTATAAAAAGTGTAATAATAGTTTCTTTTTGTAATTTTTGTTACACTTACACTTTTATATGAATCAAAATACCTTACTTGTTTCAAAGTCACTTGTATTTAATGTATTTTAACGTGTACAATAGTTTCCTAGTCTTGATTAAAGAAAAAAACAGTGAATTGACCCAATGCCGTTAGACAGATTTTTTTTTATTATTAAAGAGATATATGTTATTTCGCCTAATTGATTTTTTTTATTTAAATAAAGCTTAAACAAAAAATTTATTTATGAAAATGTCTGTACTACTATTTTTTTCAAAATACTCCCCTCTTTTGGCTGCAGTACTACCTTCAAATATTTTTACCCGGCAACACTGATCGAAACAATGGCTATTCACTAAAATGGTGTGTGTGACCCTTCAATTACGTAAAAGTGACTTGCAAAGTAATATACCAGAGCCTGAGTCATTTGGGGATGACTTTGCCGTTTCTGTAGGAATATTTAATTAGTTCCTGGTGTCTAAGCGGAAACAAAGGCTTCCAAGTAAAAATGAAAACGTCATCGTAATTGAAATTGAACATTTCTATTTTCTGCTATGCGTTGACCTTGTCTCTTGGAACAATGACTAGAAAGTGGAACAAGGGAGTTTCCTTTCAAAATATAAGCAGGGGTTATAGTTGAGGTTGGCTTTTGCTAAACTTCGTTGGTCTTAGGGTCCCTTAGGATTTATTAAGCCACAAGCTATTAAGTTTTATGGTTTGAAAATAGCGAATCCTGCAACCGAAATGAAAAGGGAATAGAATGCAACGGTACCTAAGCCAATACTGAAGAAAAGAACAGCAATCCATGTCTATAGCGGATTGTAGATGAAGTCCTGTACAACCTCGAAGATATATCTGTCTATTGTGACGTTTTGTCCAATTCGTCGATGTTCGGTGTCATTGTTTGGTGACAACAAATACTTCGTTTTACCCTCATCAAACCCATTTTCGCCGCTTCTGTTTCAATACTCGCAAAATCACCTATGACATCGCGCTTTTTTCTCCCCACTACGTCAATATCGTCTGCATAGGCGAGTAATTATACAGACCTTTGACAGATTGTTCCTCTGGTGTTGACGTTTGAGTTTTGTACAAATTTTTCAAGTATGACGTTGAAGAAATCGCATGACAGTTTGTCGCCTTGCCTAAAGCCTTTTCCAACATCAAAAGTCTCGGTGATGACATGACTCTGCACAGCTCGTCTCTGTAAACTGTAAATGCTGTCATATGCGGCCTTGAAATAAATAAAAAGTTTTTTTTTTTTTTTTGGATACCGATGCACATTAGTTTTAATTTTCTGAAGATTGTAATGAGAGGGAAAAATAGAGCTGGGCAATACATTCCACATTCGCGTGGTACGGCTGAAGAAGGAATCTCTGTACTTAACAGTGTGTCCGAAATTGGACTCAAGGGTAAACTGATGGACTTTCCTGGAAGCGCGAGTATTACGGTTGAATTTTTTAAGGGGAGGAATGCATCTGGCAATCTCATAAGAGCACTGTCAGTACAAAAAACGATAAAATAAGGAAAGATACGAAACATTACGACGATGTTCGAGTGTCGTGAAAGTTTCGATGGTGTTCGTATCTCCAATCATTTTAAAGGCTCTTCTCTGAACACGGTCCAAAAGATTGAGGTGGGTTGAAGGAGCACCTGCCCAAATATGGGAGTTATACTCCATCTTAAGACGAATGTACGTTTTGTAGATGACTCCCAGTTTCTTTGCTGCTTTCTTGCATCGTCGAAGAATGCCTAAGTACTTTGCAGCGGTTTTGGCAATTTCAAGTATATGGTTATTCCACAAGAGGTGGTTGGTAATGCACATACCGAGGATTGAAAGCTGTTCTGTTTCAACAATGCAAGAGCCACTCATGGATAGTGGCAAGGGAGGTAAGTTTCGCTTGAGTTTTTGAAGCATTAAATTCTACGCGATTTTTCACTCCCCAATGGACAATGCTGTCTAGATCAGAATTTAATGAACTTAACATACGTTTCCACCCTAGTTCCACGTCCGAAGATGAGGGATGTGGACTTAAGAACGAATATGAAAAGCTGAGGGTACTGTCGTCGGCAGAACTATTTTGTGGATTAGTAGTCTCAGACAGAAGATCGTTAATGAAAATTGGGGCACACCAGCATTTATTTTGTGGGTTTCAGATTTATAGCCGTCCAAAACGACTTGTAATGAATGTTTAGAAAGTTGGCTACTAATCCAGCGAAGAAGAAACTCATCGAAACCAAATGCACGCATTTTCGATAAGAGAGCTTGATGCCAAACTCTATCGAATGCTTTTGAAATATCAAGCGCAATAATCTTACTTTCACCAAATCGATGTAAAGACTTGTGCCACTGTTCGGTGAGATATACCATCAAATCACCAGTGGACCTATTGCAACGAAAGCCATACTGTCGGTCATTAAGAAGCTTTCGTTCTTCGAGATATTTCTTAAGCTGATAATTGATCAGCGTTTCCATGACCTTAGAAAAAAGGGAAGTAAATGCAATTGGACGGTAGTTCAAGGGTGAGGAAGAATCGCCTTTTTTAGGGACTGGCTGGACAAATGCTGTTTTCCATCCACTTGGGAAGAGAACTTGGAGAGTAGGACAGATGGAAAAGCTTACGCAGTGGTTTTGACAGCGTGGAAGAACACCTCTTCAGAACTATAGCAGGGATACTATTCGGGCCAGCTGATTTATGAATGTCGAAATCCGAATCGCCACTGTACGAGTGCGAAAGTTGATTGGTCCCATGGAATCGTTCACGCGCTCAAGTATTGGAGGAGACATAACACTTTCTGAAAGCGTTGAGTTGGCGGCGAACTGCTTCGCAAAAAGGTTAGCTTTTTCAAGAGAGCTAACAAAGGTTGTGTCGTTGGAAACGAGCGTTGGAACCGAAGATGTTGTTGTGTTCCTGATGTTCTTAACAAACGACCAAAAATTTTTACTACCTTTGGGACATTGTAGTATTTTTTGCCTTAATTTTTGATCATGTAAAAATTTCGTTCGTCGAATATGGACGTTGCTGGATTTCCTGGCTTGTTTAAAGTTTTTCCGATTTTGTTGGTTGGCTTTGTATTCTCGGAAGCTTACTTCTCTAATCCTGATAACCTCTTTACAGTTCGAATCAAACCAAGAGTTTTCCTTGGGTCTGATACTTTTCACCCTATTCGGGATGAAATTTCTATTTCCCAAAAGGATTAAGTTTGTGACCTTATCTGCACTGGAATCAACGTCACTATCGAGGAAATATAGTGACCAGTTAAATTTCTTAAAGAAAAAATTTAGACCGTCCCAGTTGGCTTTCTCGTATTGCCAGACGGTTCTCTATGGGATTTAATCTTTAACAGGGTTATTTTGACACGAGAAATTAGCAGATATGACACAATGGTCGGATGTGCCTAGAGGCGATAATACATTCATGGTGTATTTATAAGGGTCAGAGGTAAGAAACAAGTCTAGGGTGTTTTCAGCTCGACCATCAACGTCAGATATTCGAGTCGGCACGTCAACCAGCTGAGTTAGCTGGTTAAACTCAGCAAAAGTCTATGCATCCATTCCTTCAGGTGTTGTCTGGCCAGAAAAGCGAAGCCAAGAAGAATTGTGTACATTGAAATCGCCCGAAATTCAGTTCGAGGGTACAGGGAGACAATTCCTTGGATGGAATCTGACAGCATCAAATCATCAAATTCTAGAGAAGTTGAATTTCTGTCAAGGTTTGAACTTCGATAAAGAAAACAGTAGTGGATGATGTGCTTGTTGATAAAAATGTTGAACCACATGAAATTAAAAAAGGAATTGGATCTTATACCAATTGGTTGTGGTTGGAACTGGTATGCAACATCATTTCTAATGTAGACGGCGTGACCGTGGTGGGAAAAAATTAAAGGCACTAAGTTATATCCATGTAGCTTGAACTCCGAAGGATCAGAATTCTGTCCAAGTGCCAAAATAGCTGGCCTGTACAAAACAGTGTGGAGGTACGCAGACAAGAAATTCGCTCTCAGCCCACGTATGTTGCTGTAATCAAGTCTAAAATTATCAATCATTATACAAAACAAAAAAATAAAAATCTAAAACAACAATAGAATGGTGTATATCGATATTATATTTTCCGGTTTTTCTCAAGATCAGCCGCATTGTGAAAATTTGGTCTATTGTGGTCTCCATTTTTTGGAAACGAGCATACGATACTGAGATTCCATTTATCGGGCATACTTTCTTCCGACCATATCATGTGGATGCTTCTTCCCATAAAACAAGGTATTTTTCCAAGTCAAAGTTGGGTCCTCGGAAAGTTCGGACACCAGTGACACTGGAAAAGTGTCTTGTCTGATCGCAACATGATCAACTTGGTCGACGGTTGATAGATAGGGTACTGACTCAGTACCCTTCTGCAGGGGTTTGAGTGCTGCCATTGTCCCGCCAAGAGCTCATCCGCCATCATCTTTATTTTGATATTCTGCCAAGTAAAAAATTTAAATCCAAATAAGACGGATTAACTCATTCTGGGGCTTCCGCTATTGAACTAACTGAAGTCCACCGTTGATTACAAAAGTCCAGTTCATCCGCTGTGATATCTGTGACAGCTCTAAAACACCACTGAGATTCGTTCAGTCAGTCATTTGTAGCGTTGCTATTTTGTTCTCCGTCCCTTTGTCAACACTCGCACCTGCTAGTTTGGCAGATCACCATAGGTTGGAGGAGACTAGTACCAAGTGGCTACTGCGAGGAGGTAAGGCAAGTGAAATTGACGTGTGCTATAAGTTATAACATGTAGTCCCCGTCCGCCAAGTTTTCACCAATCAGAGTCTTTCTAAATAGTACACCCGACCAGCAAGACAAATTCTTGCTTCTCACTTTCCATAATGCTACTCTTAGTTCTTCTTAGAGCCATTGATCTCCTCTAATCTTTGCTTTAGGCTGTTATCAGTTTTCCAGTTACCATTATTTTTCGCGTAGTTGAAGAGTCCATTGTGTACACTAAATCCAATGCCTCAGTGACTCCAGCTGGAAATCTAGGGGAGAGTGGGATACATTTGATAAAGGGCACATTTGAACACTGCTCATAAAATTTTAGTTTACTAAACTTTTTTAAAAGCAACTCAATATTTGAACCCGGCAACACCCAAGCCATAAACGTCATTGACTTTGCTTTATTCTCTCAATGCCTCTCAGATTTATAAGTGAAAGGTGGTTTTTGAATACATATTGCCAACTACATTGTAATACCGTATTAACACCTACAAAAGTAATAAGAAGCCGCAAAATTAAAAATTTTCTAGCTAATGTTCAACACAGCAAGTGTTTACCACTGATGAGAAACAAATGCTTCAAGAATATTTGATCCAAAGCTCTTAGATGAATTGCGGGCTGACCAAAATTCTAGCTCGAGTCTTAGAATTTGAATATACCACGTTGTTAATGATATGTCCCAAAGCATGGGGCGAAAATAAAATGACTGGAATTGAAAGGATACATGGCATTATGAAGCGTCACTGAAGGGAAGACTCTACACAGCAGTTGTCCGTCCAGCTCTGACATACGGTTCACAATGTTGGACAATATACAAAAAGTATGAGAGCAAATTGACGGCAGCCGAAATGAAAATGCTTCGGATGACAGCAGGAGTAACAAAGCTTGATCGAATTAGAAGTACTAAGATCCGTGGAAGCCTTCATGTCGAAAGTACCATCTTGGACAAAATTCAGCACGACCGGCTCAGTTGGTATTGTCATGTTCAAAGGAGAGATCCTCAGAACCCCGTCCAAAAGGCAATATCGTACAACGTTTCAACAAATTCGCGACGAAAAAGAAAAGGCAGGCCAAAACACTCCTGGTACAAGCAAATGCAAAAACAGCAGCATTTGGTTGGCCTCAGACATGGAACAATCCAAAACCGGGAGACTTGCCGACACTTTCTGAGGTCAACGCGGCGTACCCCACAGGCGGATCACTAGTGTGAAGCAGAAAAGTGAGATAGTTGTGATCGCTTCAAGATCACTACTCGTAACGCCGGAAATGAAAAAAAGAAGAAGATGAAGCGTCACTAAATGCTTTCAATACGAAAACCAAAGAATACGAGTTTGTCAAGTGCGACTAGTCTTGACCAAAGAAATCTTGAAGAATTTCATTCAAATTATGAGAGAGCACTCGGTTCTCGGTAAGTTTAACTTTACTGCAGATCGAATTATGAATTTGAATGATGGTCACCACAGTAGTTCAAGCTCCATACGTTTTTGCTTCAAAAGGGCTAAAACAGGTGGGACAGTCTGTTTCTGCTGAAGGAGGCCAATTAATTACTATTATGTGCTAAGTTCAATTGGTAATACTTTACCTCCCGTGTTCATATATCCTCGGGCTAGATTTCATGACACAATGCTTAATGGAGCACCGACTGGTAGCGTTGGTTACGCTTACAGCCTAACGAGTGGTTGGACGGCTAGAAGACTTTTTATTAAAGTTCTTGAGCATATACAGAGATCTACGAGGTGCACTAAATCAGACTTGATATTACTTTTATTTGACAATCATGGCAGGCATTGTACAATTGATACCATTAACTTTTCCCTTGATCATGGTATAGTCCTAGTAACTTTTCATCCCCATTGCACTCACCGCCTTCAGCCTCTTGATGTTGCTGTATCGGGACCCTTCAAGCAAAAATTATCGATAGCACAAATTGACTGGGTACTTTACAATCCTAGCAAAACAATAAGAATACACGATCTTCCATCAATTGCAAATACTGCTTATGTGGCTTCATAAACTCAAAAAAGTATAACTTCTAGGTTTGGTAAGACAGACATTTTCCCATTTTCAAATAAATTCAATCAAGAAGACTTCAGAGGTTACAAACCGAACATTTACCTACTGAGTCTGCTGAAGCCACGAATGAAAATATTGAACACTTAATTTATTGATTTGTTTTATTGACATGATTACAACACCCACTGTCATAGTTTCAAGTGAAATTGCAAGACTTATCCGTAAGCTGTCCCAAAGAAAACCACAACTGGAAGGCGAAAGAAAGGAAAGTCACATAGACTTACCGAAACCACTGAAAAAATAAGATGTATACTTAACGCCAAAAGCGTCTGAAACAAACACCAATAAACGAAAAGGATAAAATTCCAATCGAATTCAGCTTGACCTCGGAAGAAAGTCTCTCGGTTAATGATGACACCGATCATGATTTTGCTTTTGCAGACGATTCTTCCTTTTGGGGAACTATCGATTCCGAACAGCTAAGTGAGAAAGTTCTTTCCACGTTCATCGCGCGAAAAAACAATTAAATTTAACCTTGAACTTCCACTTAACAGGTAAACATGCGAACCATTACGCCCCAGAAATATGAACGCAGCAGAAATTTATAACGAAATAACCTCTAATTGAGGTCCTTGCGCCAAATCTTTTAAAATCGTTTCATTTCAAAGTTCCACCGGGACTTCTTTTATTTTCATACCTCGTCAATATGAAGCCAATTTTAATGAAAATACTCATTCTCATCCTCCTTGTCAATAATTCGAAACTGCCACATCCCCTGCGTCACTTAAATCAATAAAATTCGCTCACATCAACATGAGGCTATAAAAAAACAAAAGAAAACAAATTCTGTTTCAGTTAAGTGATTTTAATATAATATGTCATAATAAAAAGAGAAAAGCTTCTCAACGTGGAAAATTTATTGCATTCTACAGTGAAACAGAGCTCTGCACGAGACTGCGAATGGACTCCAAAGTGGTATAATTAAATCGAGCAATAAAATTCTGAAAAAAAAACATCCTGTAGCTTTATTTTCTGGATATTGCGTATTCCTTACACGTTTTACAACACAAGGCCTCATAAAGGAAAAGAGAGTTGAATGTCTTACCATACATGAGTAGTACCTTTCCAGTTGAATGAACGTTGACGAGGATATACCTGTCTATGGACATAAAACCTAAATTACTCAAATGGCTTATCATAACAACGAAAGCATATTTATGTGCTCGTAGACATTGTCTTTCTGTAAAATAATTGCAACACACCGACAGACTTGAAATTATATTCAATTTGGAAGAAATAAAATAAATTATTTACCACTAGCTGACGCGCCCCTCGTTCTACGGTGATCGAATTGAGTAAATAAGGTTAAATAGGTTCCAAGTTTTCATTGCAGTGGGAAAATATGGGTGGAATATAGTCTATGTTACTCAGGGGCAATGGAGTACTTTAACGGTAAATGAATTTTTGGAATCGGTTCAGTATTATCCAAATTCCTGGTTATGTTTAAGTTCCCGTTCCCATTTCCAAGGTAGCTAATTTTTTTTCAAACTTCATTCAAATCGGCTCAGAAGTTTTGGACCCTTTTCAATGCAAACTCACAGTTCTCGTTTACGTTCCCGTAGGAATGTGGCGATGAAATACAGTCTATGTTACTCAGGGGCAATGAAGCATTCTAACGTTGAAATAATTTTTGGAATCGGTCAAGTATTCTCCAAGTTTTCGGTTATGTCCCAGTTCCCGTCCCGTTCCCGTCGGAATACGGATATGGAATATAGTCTATGTTATTTCGGATTAACATCGAATTGTAATAGTGAAAAAACTTTGACATCGGTCCAGTGGTTTTAGAAATAAATAAATTTGTAGATCGTTTGAGTTTGTTTCATTTATGAGAAAAATGGGAGGCTTTAGAAGTTTGATTAACTTCGTTTGTCCAGGATCGATTAGAGGGTGATTAAACTCCCTAATCGCCTAGATAGGGATGAAAAGTTGAGCAACCTTCTGGTCTCAGTGGTATCACAATGGACCCTCTGTAGTATAAGTGTGTCGGTTTCCGTAAAATGGCAGCCACATCTTACCAAACCTAACCTTACCATGATCAACATCAGTTTTAGAGATGAGTGCTACCTTTTTGACATTTCTTCGACTTATGTCACTTTCCAATTCGGGGTACAAAAATGATGACTCTAAGTCTCTAAGAAGTGACAGTCAATGCTCGTTTGGAATTGTGAACCTATTCATGAATCACTAACAGATGTTACTCAAACGCTGAAATGAAAATTTTCATTAAGGAATATCATATATGAGCCAAAGGCGTTCCAGTCCCACAAGGGAAGGTAACGTAAAAATTCTGTAGAAACAACTTTGGGTGTTCTTAAAATAAGCACTTTTCTGAGTTAAATCAATGAAAAGCGAACTTAGTTTAGAGCCAACTTGTAAATTCGTGCCACTTTCCCCTGGTTGAGTGATTTTTTTTATGAGAGCTACACCATATAGCATTTAACTCAAATGGCACCAATAAATTCGTTTCAGAAGGACCAAAGGAAACGCAATTGCCTTTTTCATCATAAGTGATTGAGTGACTTCGTTTGAAACGAACCAACACGAGTCACACGACTTATGTTTTCCTCTTCAAATTATTCAAAATGCTAGTGTTAAGCGAGATGTATTTTGATTTTCAAAATCCTAGAAAAATATTCCTTCTACCGATGTTCAATGGAATCATAGATATACAAATCTGTGATAGTTCCTGATCGTTCATGCAGATGTCCAATCAGAAGGAAGTTATTAAGTGGATTGTAGTTAACCGAAAGGAAAAAATGTGGTCTATTGCGGTAGGTCAAGCATTGACAAAATTCAAATTTTTTTCACTGCTGCCGAAGTGTAAAAAATTGAAAAGCGTGGACGAGCTATTAATATTGAAAGCACTTGCAATCGTGCATTCAACCATCAACAGTGACGTAACTACCACCGGTCTTACCGACCTCAGAGACCGGGGCCCCGAGCACCAGGGGGGGCCCAAAATTAGTTTGGCTTGCGAGGTCGAGCTTTCAGCGCGTCCTCTACCGTCTCTCCTCTATGTCGTGCTTGAAAGCGTCTGTACCTCTCGCTCATAGAGCTTTGTCTTCTCCTCACTCATCTGGGAGTGTAACAAGAAAAAGCCATTTATGTCCATTGTGTAGAGCATAGACTGAATCCATCAATAGGTGCGGTGTTTTAGTCGAACAAGCGTATCAAGTACTGCGAGAATACCAAAAGGACTACGAGGAGGCAAAATCACAGGCAAATAAAATAAGTGCTGATTGGAGAGTCAAGGTTGAGCTTCAAAACAGGCGGATCAAGAAATCCAAGAAATATTTCAAGGAATTGTGAGAAGGCGAAGGACTATTCAATGGAGAAGAACGATTCAGTGTAAATATTTTCCTTATATTTCTTGACATCAATGCAATTAATTACTAAAAAGATTTGAGAGTTTGAAAATCGTGATCAAAACTTTTTGAGTACCTACTCCGACCTAAGGAAATGACAAAAACGAATCAAGAACTCTACAGGGAGCTGATACTTACACTGAATACACTAATGACAAATTTTCAGAACGCCCAGAAGTTTTTGAGTGATTTGAGCAATCTGTAAATTGAACACGGTATAGCTCATAGTTTGAGAAATTACTTGCATTAAATTATTCAGAAATTTGCTGATTTGAAAATAAGGCGTATCAAGGAGCTGAAATGATAAAAAAATTTCCCTGGTAATAAAAGCCCTCTAGTGGGAATTCGACTAGGGCCCCCTTGTCTATAGTTACGCCACTGACCATAAACCATAGTTTGGTCGACTAATGGGAGGGCAGATTTCACTATCTTCAGTGATTGAAAATTAACTTTACGGATTGTGTACACGCTTCTGTCAAAAAAAGCACACCTTCACCCTTTCGGAATTGAAATGAGAGAACGTACTCATTTTTTGGCGTAAAAAACAAAAATTCACTCTTGTGGAATCTTGTGGTAGAAAAGCTTTATCGATAAGAAGATTTCATATTGAAATCAAAAAATAGAGCATTTCGTCATATTTAAGAGACCCAAGTCAGCAACATCATTGATATTCTGATAAGATCACTAGGAGGAAATAAATAAGCAGACTTTAAAGCTGCTGCTACAAATAAATGCAATGACTTTTGCAATGCTGTCTGTTGTCTGATCCAACATCTGAAGGACATGGAATCACCAAAACTATTGTGCTTATTGTTGTTTTCAGAGCAGAGGTCAATGGAGCAGGGAAATAAGTCCACGGGAACTAAGTACCTCAGTGGACTTGTAATGAACAAAGTAATGAACGAGATCTAACTCCACTGAGTTATTCCATTTTAGCAAAGTGGTCTAGTTCTTGTCCTAAATGGGTACGAACTACATTTTCTTATGGGTATTCAGTACAAACTCTAAATTATGAAGACGGAGCTTATTTCTAATAATAATTCAACAACGAACTTCAAACAACAATTAGGTATGAGAGTCTTTTTTTTTTTTTGTTGGAGATTTTTAAAATACCAGTTGGAGCACTCAGACCTAAATACCGGTCCATTGTACTACCAGATAGCAACCTTCTATTTGTTATAGCTTTCCAGATGTTCGGAGAAAAGCCAAAAGACGCTGCCATGATAAGGAGCCTAAGTTACCAGCTCTCACCATGTCTGCGCCGAGTATCTGTAACCTCATGCGAGAAAAAGCAGGACATTCACAGAGGAAGTGCTCTGCGGTGTCCTCATCTTCTCCACAAGATTCACAGAGTGTGGTATCACTTAAGCCTAACACGTTTAAATGCTTGGCAATAGAGGAAATGCCCGCTGGCAACGCCAATAAGCTTTCTACAGTCTTTTCTGCTACGAGCTAGCAAAAATGTTTCAGTCTTCTTACTAACGTTGGGGAGCATACGCTTGGTTTGTCTGCATCCAATGGAGGCATGCCATCTACGGTTGTGCTCTTCACAGATCCAATCGTTGATTGAAGCCCTCACTGAGGACGCTGGTAGACCTAGCGACGGTTCAGGTCCTGAGAAAGCTGTCTGAGATCCCTGCCTAGCGAGTTCATCGGCGATCTCATTTCCAGTTATGCCGTGATGGTCCGGAACCCAAATGAGACTCAAGGAATTTAATCTTCCGATCGCATCCAGAGAGCTCTTGCATTCCTGGATCACTTTCGAAGTGGTTAGAGGGTTGAAAAGGTGCCTTAAGCACAGCTTGGCTGTCGCTGAAAACAAAGATACTTCTCCCCGTCCATCCATTGTTCGTTAAGTGGCTCAAGGCCAATAGGATAGCATTAGCCTCCGCTTGGAAAACGGATGCGTATGATCCCAAAGATGAGTGCAGTCGTATGTCGTCGTTCTCAACAAAGGCACCAGCACCAGAACCCTCGTCGGTTTTGGAGCCATCTGTGAAGATACGATAACAGTTCTTTCCAGGCTCAGATTCTGGAGCGAACCAGTCCTGAACCGAAGGAAAGTTGACTGAGTAATTTTGACGCTGTTTGAGCCTTGGGATCATCGTGTCAGACGGCATATCCATTAGACGTGAGTCAAAAGATATGCTGCTTGCGAGTTCCTCCAGTGCGAATTGTGCCAGAGACCACATCGCTTTAAACGAGAAATGGTCTTGAGAGTATACCCCATGATGAAGGTATCAAGGGGAGGAAGATTCAACAGTGCGTCGAGAGCAGCTCCCGGTGTGCTGGGGAAGGCCCCCGTAACACCCAGACAAATTGTTCTTTGAAGTTTGGCAAACGAGGCAATAACGTATTTACGCGAGAGCTAATTCCACCAAACAACTGACGCATAGGAGATGATTGGTCTTATCATAGCCGTATAGATCCAAAGGACCCTTTTCGGTGAAAGACCCCATGTCTTGCAAAAGGCTCCTTTACATTGCCAGAAAACTGACAGTGCTTTAGTAGTTTTAGACTCGACATGTTTCGACCAAAGAAGTTTGTTATCCAGGATTACTCCAAGATGCTTGACTTCATTTGAAAAAGGGATGTTGACGCCTTTAAGCGTAAGTTGGGTCAGACCAGTCAATTTTCTACGTCTCGTGAAGAGGACAACCTCGGTTTTAAGAGGATTGACGGAGAGACCGTTTCTAACACACCAGGTGTCAATCATACAAAGCGCAGCCTGTGCTCGGGAACAGACAGCTTGGAGGCTGGAATCAACCGAGAGCACGGCGACGTCGTCTGCATATGCTTGGGCATGAACGTTAGAACCATTGAGCATTACAAGTAGAGAGTCGATCAACATGCACCACAGAAGAGGAGATAAAACGCCACCTTGTGGGCAGCCCTTATTTACTCCCGTTGCAACATATTGTCCACAGTCCACCTCAGCGATTACGGTTCTCTTCATTAGCATTGCTTTAATCCACAACACTAATGACTCGTCCACACCGTGTTCTCTGGCAGCATTGCACATACCATCGAAGCTAGCATTGTCAAAAGCACCTTGAATGTCGATGAAAATGCCTACCGCAAATTCTTTCCTGTCAAGCGCGCATTCAATCCTGCTAACAAGATTTTGAAGTGCGGTCTCGCAAGATTTTCCTCTTTGGTAAGCATGTTGCATCTGAGACAGAGGGTGTAATTGGAGTGAGGTTTTACGAAGGTAAATCTCAACCGTTCTTTCCAGTGTCTTAAGCAGGAAGGAGGTAAGACTAATGGGTCTAAAGCTCTTGGCGAGTGAGTAGTCTTGTTTACCAATTTTTGGTATGAAGGCGACTCTAACACTCTGCCATGGAGTTGGTATATACGCTAGGGCTAAACTACCAGTGAAAATATTTTTCAAAGTAGGAAGCAAAAGGTTTATACTTTCCTGCAACATAGCTGGGTAAACACCGTCAGTGCCAGGTGACTTGAAACTGTCAAAAGATGCCACGGCATATTTGATGGCTTCGTCGGTAACAACTAACGATGACGTGTACCAGCTAAGTCGAGTGGATTTATCGGATTCACCTGATCTAAGGGAAATAGATTGCTGTGGTCAGATTGATATCTGGTTTCCTGGAAAATGAGTTTCCAGCATAAGACTGAGTGTCTCTGCTTTGGACTCGGTATAGGAACCGTCTGTTTTCCTGAGCGTTTCTAGTTTGTTTACCTTGCTCCTTTTAAGGGCTTTGGCAAGTCGACTAGTCTCACTGAGTGTCTCTATACTTTCAGAGAATTCTTTGTAAAAGCCATTCTTTGATCTTCGAATTAACCTTTCGAAATCTTTCTGTTTAGATCGATGCAGGTTCCATTCGACCTCTGATTTGGTCTTTAGGGACCTATTCAGGAGACTCCTGGTTTCCCTGCGAAGTTTCTGTAGTTCATTGTTCCACCACGGAACCATAGATCTACTAGGTAATTGTCTAGCTGGACATGCCAGCTCGAAGCTACTTGTAAGGGCACAATTCACTTCTAGAACTGCATCTTCCACTTTTTGTGATATTGAGAGCTTAGGTAGAGTTTTGACGAAATTACGGAGCTCATCGTTGAAAAGTGTCCAGTTAGTTTTTCTGGGATTTCTTGTAACTAAAGGATTAGGAACCACATTTGCTACATGGAATTGAATGTATCTGTGGTCTGAGAGTGACACGTCCAGCAACACTTTCCAGTTGGTAATCTCCTTGGCATATCTGTTAGACAGTGTCAAGTCAATTACGTCCTGTCGTATAGCCGTAACAAAAGTTGGCGTATTACCAACATTGTTAATGTCTAAGTCAGAAGACAGAATGTAACTAAGAAGATGGTTGCCTCTCATGTTGCACTTGACGCTGCCCCAAACTATGTTTTGAGCGTTAGCATCACAGCACATGATAAGCCCCAACTTCCGGTTTTCACAAAACTCCACCAAATCCACAACCTGTCTTGAGGGAGGGGGGTAGAATAGAATTCCAGGGAAAGTAAACTGACGCAACTACGAAAGTTTTCCACTCACCGTTCGTTTCGTAGTTTATCATAGCCGCAACCAGGTCTTGACCACAGAAGTGATCAAGTTTAGTTGTTGCAAAACAGCTCGGTATGATGAGACAGGTCCGGGGTAAGTCAGACCGTTCGTCATAGAGAATATTGAACCCTCGTAGTCCTCCAAGACCAAGAACTCGGCCCTTCCAGGCCCATGGCTCTTGGATTGCTACGAGATGAGTTTTTGTATTCAACACGGAAAGCCTGCTACATAGGAGTGCAGTAGCAGCCTTAGAATGTTGAAGGTTAATTTGATTTATTATCATTGCTCCTTTCGTGGCTTTTTCCCGTCCGGTCTTTGTCCGTGGACCAGACTGACTAGCAGTCACGGTTTCATTCACCAACGTTTCGGTTGGACCTCCAGGAGTTTTAACCATGCCGGCTTCGTCCCTTCCAGCCAGTGTCCGTGGACCGAAATCGCAAGCCTTGCGACCTGTTCCTTCAGTTTCATTCACCGACTTGCCAGTTAGACCAACAGGAAGATTTGCAGAGCTTCCAGAAACCTTCTTCCTTATGACCCTGTTCGCGTTTGCAGAAGTTGGGGTGACTTATTTGCAATACAGCTCACTTATTTTACGTGCAAAAGACTTTTAATATAGTTATCATTTTAATGGTTATTTCAAGCACTACAAAACCCTTTTGTATTGGAATGCATAAAATGCATCTGCTCGCCGCTAGATGGCATTGACCACATCGATTAAATTAATTTCAGACAAAATAAAAAACGACTTTAATCTTTAATATCTAGCTTAATATTGCACTTAGAATACTTTATAAAAACCAAATTGTTCATTGTTTTACCTGCTACAGCTTTGTTCTTTATAAAATTTTCGATAAAACGTATATTTTTGGAGATATTTGCAAAAACCGATGAAAAACGTGAAAAAATTGGGAATTTTCAATTGCCAATAACTTGAAAAGTATTGGATTTTTTGAAAAATTTTATAAATGATTTTTTGCTTAAAATTAGGCTTTCTATCGATATCCGAGGTTATTTTGAAAAAAAAAATTCACCCCCGAGAAGGGGTGGCAACCACCCCTAGGGTGGTTGCGGAGTTCAAATCATTTTCGCTTCTGAAGTTTAGGGTAAGATGAGCCTAATTCCAAAATTGCATGCAAATTGGTTCACAGTAAAAAAAAATTCGGAGCAATAATGCTTCAATGACTGCACTAATTAGCGTATGCGAATAACAAGCGTACTGGAAGGCTACAAAGTCGTTTAGGAAACAAACTTTGCAATTAAAAAGTAAAAAGTAAGTTGGTAAAATAGAAAACAACATACGCATGAGCTTAGCAACCAATATGTTCCAATATGTCACCTCTGTTTTTCGTTTAATTTTGAAGAGATAAGTTGATTTTCTTCCAAAAATCTAACATTAGCTATGTTCTATTTTTGGAAGGAGTCCAAATAAGCTGAACTTGATGCAAAAAATCGACAGTATTGTTTAGAATGTCAAATGATGAAAACACCATTATGGCTACTTTTGCGGATGATACCGCAATTTTGGCATCCAGTAAGTGCGTCGTCAAGGCTGCTGAGAAATTGCAAAATGCCGTCGACACCGTTAGTGATTGGACCAAAAAATGGCGTATCAAGCTCAATGAAGCTAAATCTGCACATATAAACTTTACAAATAAAAAGTTAAGCTACGTTCAAATATTCATCAACAATCAAGCTGTACCCTACTCCAATACGGCCAAATACCTTGGGATGAATTTGGATGCAAAGCTAAAATGGAAAGAGCATATCAAAAAGAAAAGGGAAGAGCTCAACTTGAAATATAGAAAAATGTACTGGTTACTCGGTAGAAATTCGGACTTATCTGTCGAAAATAAAATAATGCTTTATAAACAAGTACTTAGACCTGTTTGGACCTATGGAATCCAATTATGGGGCTGTTCAAAGAAAACAAATACTGAAATCATCCAAAAGTTCCAAAACAAAGTCCTTCGTGGAATAGTAAATGCACCATGGTATATAAGAAATAGCGATTTACATCGTGACCTACAAATAGAAACGGTTACAGAAGTTGTAAGAAAACATGCTGTATCACACAATCAGCGACTGCATTGTCATATGAACTCTGAAATGGAGTCCGTATTAAATACGAGAGGCAATGTTCGGAGATTAAGAAGAACCAAGCCACACGAGCTAATGGCCTAAAAGTCATGGGAAGCATTAAAAGTTTAAGCTTCCCTTAAAGCGATAATATTATTGAGAAAGAAAAATCTGTTGTCGATCGTTCATAGATTGGTTCTGATTATGAGGAGTTTTTAGTGGGTAAGAATCCCACACTACTTGGTATCGAATACTACTAAGTGTCTTTTGAAGATTTACTCCTGACAAAAAAAAAAAAAAAAAAAAAAAAAAAAAAAAAAAAAAAAAAAAAAAAAAAAAAAAAAAAAAAAAAAAAAAATGATGACAATACTTTGTAGCGAAAAGAAGAAATGCTTCGTCTTTCTGCAGCACACTTTGGACCCTCACACTTCCGTTTTCCGTTTCTTTCGACGAAATTACTTCCACAGATTGCAGAAAAACGAATGGAAAGATGATACACATCTGATGTACACATTTTCCTTCTTTATTTTGAAACGATTGGAGCTGTAACAACTTCAAAACGCACGTCCCGTTGTTGTTTACACTACTCAAAACTATAGTTCCGCTAAAAAATTTACTTCCATGTAGGAAGTCCTCCCATATCTCTAGGACTTGATACAATTTCTACCCCTCAAAGTGGAAGTTTATATTTTATTCATCAAGGGTATTGGCCTACCCTTCAGCAAATTAAACTTTCGAAACTAAAACGACATGGTGTTCGATGGCATTGTTAACGAAAATTGAATTTCAAACGTTTCCGCAGTTTAAATCAGTACTTCCTCATATACGAAGGATAACAAAAAATACTCCACAACTTTTTTTTACTTTGAAATGAATGTATCGATGTAATCTGTAATTAAAACGAAAGTGCACTTCGCTAATCATTTACAAAATGAAAAGCCATAAATGAATTACTTAAAAGCAACAGTTTTTTTTTCTACTTTATGTTGGCTCAATGGCACTCAGTGTCAGAATATTTCATTGGAATATATTTTTACATTTATGTCATTACCTTGACATTTTTTTTCATGAAAATGGAAATTATATTTAACATCATATATCATTGCGTAACAAAACCCACACATAATATTTTTCCATGCCAGTGAGTCGTAGCAATCAATTTTTTTGCAATATTGTCAGATGATTGATATGCCAAACGTGTGCTGTACACAAGTGGTGGAATTGAATGATTTAAGAGTAACAAGTAGCTGCCGTTTTTTCGTAGAGTAAAAAATTTTTTTAGCCTAGGATAATGTCAATCTGTGATGGTGGTTAAGTTGAGCGCTTATGTGTACCATCAATTTCACTCCAATTTCAATATTAATTTACTTTTACGCCCCCCTTATGGGCGTTTGCTAAAAAAATTGATTAAAAAATACACAATTTGTATGTCGGTTTGCTCATTGGTCAAGTTTTTATCCTGCCTCATATGACCGTGGGTGTTGTTTTGTTAATTAAAAGTTATACAAAACATAAGGATGCAATATGAAGAGTTAAGCAAATGCCTCTGGGGTTTGTTGGCAACATCATTTTTTGTATTTCCTACAGGGCAGGAGGTGGGTATATGTACCTATACATGGACACAAAACATATGGACGTGCATATGCCCTTTCGAGGTATTTTAGGATAAAACTTTTTGGTTGTTTTTGAATTTGATTAATGAAAACAACTTTTCTGCATTTACATGTGTTGAATATTTAATTCCATTGAAGAGCAGAAGTTTCTGAATGCAGTTTAATCAAAATCATTTAGCGTTTACGCGAAACATTTTCGAATGAAATTTTCATTGAAATGAACATTGAAACTTTTCAAGTGGTATTGGGTTTTGAATTGCTTCATTTTTACTCTTTTATTCTTTATGGTGTTCCTTTTGGTGTATTAAAATGAGCTTGTGCTGTTTTATTGTTTTGAAGGGATTGAGTTTTATTTCCTTTTGCATGTAGATTTTTTATTGGAATTTTTGCAGCCACAATTTTTTGTTTGCTTGGAAACCGAATATACGAGTATATTTTAGTATATACTTCAACATAAACCAAACAGAAATTACTTAGAAAAGAGAAAAGGTTGTACTTCACATGAAATTCGATAGATAGCGATTCATTGGTTGATAAATAGACAGCACCGTTTTCAGTGATTGTAGCGATTATCAATTTGACAGTAGGTGGAGTATTTGCTATCAGTACGCTTTGCAATATCACAATGAATAGACTTTCTCCAGAACGATGCTTGCTTATTATAATTGCCGATATACGGTGCCAGTTACTGGAACAAGTAGTTGAGAACTGGGCTTACCGCTTGATACAAGCTGGCCATGAGTCTAATGTACTAAATCGGTTTTAAGCACTAATGTGATAGAAATATCATATTTTCACGTTTTTGCTTACCTGTACTCTCCCTTCAGAAGAACGAAATGCAAGGAGTGTATTTAAGCAATGTCGAACAAAGGGGAAGAAATAAGTCGTGTGATTCGTGTAGGTTCGTTTAAAACGAAACCACTCAGTCATTTCAAGTGAAAAATTTAATTGCGATTTCTTTTGGTTATTCTTAAATAGCTTATTGGTGTTATTTGAGTTGGAAGCCATATGTTGTAGCTCTTCTCGGTTGATGTAAAACGAAATCTCATGACAAAAGTTTCCTATTGGCCAAACTAAAAAAAGGTCACTGTCATCGTTTGAATTGAAAATTTTACAGTGCTGCTAGATTTCATTCGAAATTTGAAATATGTACACATTATTAGTTTTGTCATTGAAGTGCAAATTTTAAACAATCTTACTTTTAAGCCACAGAACTTGCAGCTAGCGAAATAGTAACAATTATTATTCCAACTGCAAGTTGTGTTACTCACAGACACTTCCAAAACGAACAGGGGGTAGGGTCAGACATCTTCGTAGATTATCCTCCCATTAATAAATTTGTGAAGATGTAAAACATCTGGCTAGACAAAAATTTGTCAACAAAAACATAGACATTCAGACGGCCGTAAAAGCTATCTCAGCCATTGTCACAAAATCAAAATTAGTAGAAAGCTGTCGAAGGAATTTAAGACTTCTCAGCTCAACGAACACCGTAGTTCCAATTAGGGTTCGACTCGTGTCGTATTTGGTAACGAAATTGCCAAAATCGGGTCATCACTCAAATCCAGCGAGACGAACACCTCTGCAGTCAAAATAGTGTGTAAATCTTATCACCTGTCAAATTATTTTTATTTAAGGGTGCTTAGATTAGATTATATGGTGGGTTGAGCTTGCGCCGGCCGCTCTGGGCACTGCGGTGTCTGAATGAAACCTATTGTGCCAACCCTAGTGATGTTTCAGGGCAGTTTTTTCTGCTCCTAAGTTAAACCAGAAGTTAACATCCTTCTGTGGGTAAATGAGTTTGAGTATATCTAGGGGGATGATCTCATAGTCAAGTATTTGCTTTCTAAGGCGGAATGCTGGACATTCCTTAATAATGTGCAGAGATGTTTCTGTATTTTAGAGGCATAGTCTACAGATTGGGTTCGCTACCAGTCTCATTTAGTGAAAATGTTTCTTTAAAGAACTGTGGCCGGCTAATAGTCCTATACAAATTTCCTACTGAGGTTCAGTAGGAATTTAGATGTTTTTTCAGAGTATTCTGGCAAAAAGAGTTTTGAACAGGTTTGGCCGGAGTGGTTACGCCGAGCTTTATTTGATACTTCCAGTAAGATGTTCTTCGCAATGTTTTTGAAGGTGCTTTTATTTACACCGCAGAAGTGTTCAAGTCTGACGAATGGTTTAGACAGATGCACCGTCTTCAGCTTAGATATCTTCTTTCTCGTTACCATCATAGCCTTTGTGTGCTGAGATCCTGTGGAGGATTACAGAGTTTTTCCTTGCTAGTTGAGAGAGTGACATGACTGTCTCTTGGACTAGTTTGGATCTTATGACAGGTGAGCTTAACGCCTTTAGTGCAGCTTGGCTGTCTGAAAAAATGAATATTGTTTTGTTTTTCGTGTTCGATGAGCATATTATTCTCGAACATTCGTTAATGTCAAAGACTTCAGCTTGGAAAATGGACGAGTGACTGCAAACACTTACTTAGAAATTCGTTCTGGGAGAGTCACTGAAAATGCCGGAACCAGTATCGGTTTCCATTTTCGAGACGTCCGTA
Source organism: Melanostoma scalare (assembly GCA_949752695.1). Taxonomy (NCBI): domain Eukaryota; kingdom Metazoa; phylum Arthropoda; class Insecta; order Diptera; family Syrphidae; genus Melanostoma; species Melanostoma scalare. The sequence continues at coordinate 151,709,893 of OX456986.1, forward strand.
TACCTGACCATATCATGCCTTGAAGGATGAGGCTTTGATGTATTCTCCCCGTCTTCCCAAGGCGGGATGACAATGGTTTGAAGTTGTACTTGGGAATAAAAGCATCCAAGCACATACTAAAGGCATTAAGATTTTCTGGACTGTCCATTAACGACAGATGTCCTTTAGGGTATGGATGTGATTTTATGCGTCCTTGATGGAAGAGACGGTGTGTCGCCAGTCTTGCTTCCATTTTTATGAAGAGTTGAATTGGTGGTAGTCCTACAATGACGTTTATAGCGTATGTTGGAGTTGTACGCATGCATCCAGTAATGCATATTGTTGCAAATCTTTGAATCTTTTCTAGTTATTGGATTTTTTTTTGCCATTTCTTCTTTCGTTTTTGTCCACCATACAACGGCTGCGTACGTTATGGTCTGACTACCAACGTATTGTAATGTACACCCAACATTAATACCAATTTCCTAATCGAAAACGTTCAACCGAAAACAAAAGTGGCAACACTATAATGGAATGGTATAATGGAAGACGTTGGTTGTGAGTGTGTGTGTGTGTGCAGAAATATACCGGGAGGGGAACTTGTCTAGACATCATGGTTCATAGCAAAACTACCAAAAAGCTCTCGATGTTTCACACTTCTATATAAAGAGGGAGCTGACGCAACCAGAAGTCAGTTTTATTTAGAAAGTGATAGTGTGAATATTGAATAAACGTAATTGAGTTGAGTTGGAATGAAGTGTATATCGAAAGTAGATACTGAATAAAAGTGGTAGAATTAAATTGAAAGATAGAGTTTTATTTTTGCGAACTAAGCGCACGTTACAGTATATAAGCCGTACATCATTTAAGGTTTTAGACCCTAGTTTTTCCCGCATATGCTTCGACAAGTCCATAGTGATTTGGTTGCTCTATTGGAAATGCTGAGCCTTGTATGACAATTGCTAGAACATCTGCAAAGGGCAAAGCCCACTGAATACATGCCTTGGGTTGCAAATTATCTTAGTAGGCTGTCTACGACTATTGACCAGATGAGTGGCTTGTTGTTAGTGCTGAGATTTCCATTTCTTCGATATTGCTGTGAATAATTCTGGTGTTGGACATTATCAATTTGCAATCTACTTGTGGAACGTTGTGGTGCCTCAGAGCACGTTCTGTGGACATAAAGGAAGTGTTGTTGAAGGCTCTTACTATGTCTAGAAATGCCACTACCACAATTTCCTTCCTTTAACCGATAAAATATTCGATCCTCGTAACCAGATCATTCAACGCGGTTTCCGTTGATTTTCCTGATTGATATGCGTGGGTGGGTAGCTAATTGCTTATCCCGGATGTGTCTATCAATGACCTTCTCCATACATTTGAGGATGATTAACATTAGACTGATTGGCCGAAAGGATTTAAGGCTTGTATCCAGATTCCTTCCCGCTTTTGGCAAGTAGATTACTGTTACTCTTTTCCAGTTTTCTGGTATGTGACCAAAAGCTAGGCTGCAAGTGAACAGTTTAGATAGAATGGGATCAATTATGGCAGCCCCGTTCTGCAGTAGGGCAGGGAAGATGCCGTCTTGTCCAGGGGCCTTGAATGGTTTCAATGAGGAGATTGCCTATTTGATGACATTGGTGTTGCAGATTTGTCTGGCCGTTGTCCAATCTTCCCTAGATGGAAGCATCTCATGCCAGACACAACCAGATTAGCGAGGACTTGGCGCAGATCAGCAGACTACACTACTGCAGCATAGTGGTGAGCAGCGCCATAATAATCTTACCGCACGCTACACATTGTGCACGAAAAGCACACGGTAGCAAAGTGGAATGGGGTCGTATAAATAGAACGAGCAGAATACAAGAAAATTCAGTCATCACCGGCACTCCGGCAGTAAGGTGCAGTTCATCCAATGATTTGGTAAGAAATATAAATATGTAAATTAAATATATATAAATTTCGTGCCACCAGGGGCCGAACTGATTACTGCCTTTCCCCCAGAGTTACTTGCTTGTTGATCTCACCTACCAGCGTTTTCGGGTGCCTGCGGTTTCTTACCAACCAGGGCCTTCGCGCACCTGCTCTTACCTAACTACCTACCTGGGATTTGCGCGCCTTGCGTTTCTTGACGGCCACCTACGGAGTGAACTGTCGTCATCTGTTGTGGCACTTGTTTTTTTAGTTTTAAAAATCAACTTCGCTTTCACATCAGTCAGTGTGACACCGAGATACAATCCCTGACAAAGGAACTATCGGCGGCAGGAGCCACGTAGCCAACCGCAAACCGAATTGACCGCAGAGAAATCACTCATATCATATTACTATTGCATTTGTTAATTATAATCCCAGAAAAGTTTTTAATAATACATAAAGATTTTCTGACCTTTGTGAATTTTTGAGTGTTTTTATTCACTGACCAGCCGTCAGTTCTACCATGGCTGGGAAATCCAAAGCACGTAACAATCTTGTAAGCGAATACCCCTAGATCTTTAGTCTAGTAAGCGATATGTTAAGCTCTTGAGATCGATGGAGATTTGATGTTCGTGGGTTGCGCATTGAGTTTCGAGTCTCACACTCTCAGTTAAGGGATCCACATTCTTGCCTTTGACGACGCGACGGGGATCATGAGTGCTGTTTATTACCATTTTAGTCTCACAAACCTTATGACCGACTCATTTAAAGATTTCAAGCGTGAAACAACAGTCATGTCAAAATAGCCTTTGAACAAGAAACCAGTAAATGGCCCATCCTTATACTAACCTGCCAGTGCTCACGATTTCTAGGAAAGAAAGTGAGGCGTTTAGTTTGCAATTGTCTCGAGACTCGAGTGCATATAATGAATGTAAACACGACAATCAAATTCAAATTTTATGTCAACACAAGAACAAAACTCGGAACAATTTGTGTTCGAGTCGAACAGGTCGGCTGAAGTTTTACCGCAGGCACTTAATCATACGATTTCCTTGACAACAATACACTACTCCTTGTTTTGAATAGTAATCAATTGGGAATGTGCAGTCCAATTACTCGTCCTGTTTATTTAAAAACACCTGAGACGTAAGTGCACTCCTGAACGAATTTGTTATGCCGAGCTACTAAATTGCACTCTGCACTTCTGTAAATTGCATTATTCGTAGATCCCTTGCTCTATTGAATATTCATCTCAACACTATAGTTCCAACATCCCAACTTCCCACAATATTCCCAGTATAGGTACTCCAGAGTTGGGATACAATTTGTAAAACATTTCTGGTCGATCAACTTCAAAGAATGGATGAGAGTCCCATGGTGTGGCTCACCATGTGATCCCGTCTTCTACAGAATAGCTTATTGAGACATCTCCCCTTTTCTGTTGAGGTACTTGAAATAATAAAATGAAGTTGAGTACCTCATCTCATCTATTTTAGGAATTCGTATTTAATTGGATGCATCATAAGTAAACAAAGTTTTGAAAAAAACCACTTATATGTTGTCTTTTTTGCGAAATTTAATCACACGTGTCGTTTGCATTGACAAAACACATGCGACATGCATCAGAAACAGCAAAAAACTTCTATTCCTATGCCAAGTGGATGCGGTTTCAATTTAAAGTTTAAAATTTAGAGCATTTCATTTTCAATGCTTGTTCATGTCCATGTCACAAATACATGAGAAGACACGAGTATATCTACGATTTAATGGAATTTATGATATTGTTTCGCTTCGCATGCGACAGGATGAATACATTTAATGTATAAACAAGGATTTTTGTGAAAATTTTGATACAAATTTGTGTGCTGATGACTTTTGGGGATGATAAAGAGAATAAATTATAAGCAAAGGTTGAGTGAGGAAATAATGTTTCCCATTCTTCGGGCAAAGTTCAAGCGAGCGAAAGCATAAAGGCAAGGGTGCTTTATAAATCATTGATGTTTGAAAGTTAAATACGAACAATTTAAAGAGATGATTTTGGCATTTGTTTTACTTAGGTTGGTTGCGTAAGTGATTTTAATTAAGAAAACATTAATTAACCCGAAACAACAAGTAGCAGTAGGTCTTACTCGTATATTTAGAGAGAGACAGAGAGAGAAAATGCTGTGTCGTCGCAGAAAAGGGTGCTTAATTCTAAGCACTAAACATGACGATCAATAACGAGTTGAACCCAAAGGCTATGAATAGGATGAGAAGGCATTTCGCTTTTTGTTTTATGTATGAGCGACATTTATGGGGAACGAGACGGTTGAAACACCGATTCAGATTTAGCCTTGAGGCTATTTTTAACAAAACTGACTTTAATTGCCTGTGTTTGTTGATTGGCACTCTTAATCTGAAGCCAAGGCTTTTCGACTCCGATGCTATAACGTTGGAAAACAGATGATGGCTTATGTGTTTCTCACCATGCATGGAGTACATACCAAATGAGTATAGTGACAGTATGTGTGTCTTGTTGGTTTTGAGCTTTGTTTGTTCATGAGATTCTTGAGCGAATTTTTGATCTCATTTTACATTGAATGCGATTGGGTTTTGTAAGCACCAAGATTCTAAGAATTAAGAAAGAGATTTGTATCCGAAAGAACTTTGTCATGATATATTTTGCCAAAGGAGGAGAAAAAGGAAGAATAGTCAGTGGTTTGAGTCAGTACAACAAGGGCGGGCTTAATACGATTAAATTCTCGTATGCGTTGATGACATTGACGTGACAGAGCAAAGACACTCCATGTTATCAGCGGAAGCACTGGTTTCTTGGCCAAAGGGAGCGCATATGCTGCCATTAGTCTTTGCAAAATCGTTACCATTGACAGCTGAGATGTAATTATAAAGATAAAGGTTTTAAAAATGATTTCGGGCAAGTGGCCGACGCTGCCGGCTTGAACGAATTTCAGCCGGGAAGACCAATTTCCGACCACTTTATGCAGCATTTGGAGCCGTGTGTCAGCAAAAACGTGCGGAATATTCCCTTTCAATGTGTTAATCGTCTCGGGGCTATCTGTGTAGACAAGCGATTTCACATAACCCCACAAAAAATAGTCCAACGGTGTTAAATTACCCGATATTGGAGGTAACTCACAGGTTTAAAACTCAAAATTATGTGAAAATCGACCCAGTGCACATCGGTTGCGCGGCTTCAATTCTTTCACGATGAAACGGCAAACCAAACTGAGCATAAATCAAGTGACAGCTTTCAGAAAGATCGACCAATTCCAAAAAAATTTTGCCAGATTGAGAACGTCTAAGAAGACACCTTTCAGATCCCTCAAAATTGTCTTTTATCAAACAAAAATAATCATCAAACAAATATAATCATCAGTCGTCGAAGAAAGAAGAGGAAACTTAAGCCTAATTTGAGAGAAAAATTCTTCGAAATGTTGACGGTTGCTGATTGATGCCATTCGGGTGTCTCTCTGCATGACCAAGTCATCACCTACTGATAATAACTTGAATTGACATGCACATTGCACAGGAGTTTCCTTGACTTGGTGTCCTTCATAATCATTCTAAGATAGTCTAAGAAGCTACTATGAATGTAGACTGCCACGGTGAAAAAGATTGTCATTGGAGTGCAACGGTCGTATTCAAAGAGCTTGTCTAGTTATAGAATCAAGCTTCGATTATCTAACTAGGCTTTGTTCGCAATCGGCAGCAAATTGTTGGTTCCTTCCATTGCTCAAATGATATCGTTGAGAGAAATGCACTGTTCGCTAGCCCTTTCCGACTTGTTGACATCGTTCGAAAACAACTGAGAATACCACTGTGGTGGGTAAAAGAAAGATTCTAAAACATAAGCCTAATAAGCGCCAACGCCCCCACAGAAGAGAAAGACGAAATTTCCAATGACGATTTCTATGTGTTCCTGGAGGAAACGTATGCCTTTAACATGACATCAAAAGTCTTTGACGACTTTAACGCAAAAGTAGGGAAGGGTAGATTTTTGGAAATACAATCGGTTAGCATATCGGTAAGCTAATTGATTTCGCTGCGAGTCTTAATTTGTTTGTTAGTACCGCACACCTCCGTCTTATCAAAGCTCATAAAAATAGGTGGAGATCCCTTGATCAATCAACCGTCAGCCAAATTGACCATGTGGCGATTGACGCAAAGACACTCTACCAGCGTTATTGATGTCCGAACTTTCTGAAAGGTCAGCTTCGCCTTGGGACACTGCCTTGTTGTAGCCAAAGGTACGAATGAGGATATCCTGTTTTCGACCCACAAAAACAAACGCTGTGATACAATATGACGTTGGAAAGCTACAATCACAAGAGAGAGCCAACGCCTTTTCAATCTAGCATCAATTACATTCTATGCCGCCAGCATTAAACATTGGAGACCAGTGGTAGCAATGCCAACAAATCATCGGAACCATAGTGTGTGAGGTTCTGGGCTCCACTCGTCCTTAAAAACGGAACCCATGGTTCGAAGAAGACTACAGGCAGGCAAAAGCAGCCAAGCGAAACCACCACAATGTGGATACAAAAGAAAACAAGGTTTTCAACCAGCTCAGTATTATATACCCGATCCTAACAAAGGGAGGCCCTCACAATTGCGCCAATTTTAGAGAGGAATAAGCCTCGTTAACGTCGAGTATAAGATTTTATATGTGATGTGTGAACGTCTGAAATCCAACGTTAACCATTTGCTAGGTCCTTCCACCAATCAATGTGGTTTTAAATCAGAAAAGTCCACAATCCACTAAATTTTCACATAACGGTAGATATTGGAAAAACCGGGAATATAAGAACTCTATCGTTAATTATAAATCCACTAGCCGTACAGAGCCCGTGGTACCCGTGGCGTGATGGTTAGCATGTCCACCTGCTAACCCAGAGGTTCTAGGTTCGAATCCCAGCAGAACCAAAAATGCTTTTCCACGGGTATCGCCTTTCGCGAGGAACTGGCAAGTCCTCCGTTAGTAAATTCATTGCCATGAAAAGCGCTTTCTCAATTAGCCGTTCGGAACCGGCGGGAAATTGTAGGTCCCCTCCATTCCCTCACAAGGCATGGTTGTGAGAAATGCGCTAGGCCCAGGGGCTCCTCGTTCAGTTGGGCCACCCTATTTATTTTATTTATTTAGCCGTACAGAGCCATGTCTAGTTTCGGCATCACTGCAACATTCGTACGACTATGCAGGATGACTTTGGAGAATTCACGCTGCTCCGTCAAGGTCGGTACGGTAGAACTCACCGAGACCTTTGATGTCGAAAAAAATATAAAATGAAAAAGGTGTCAGAGCAAGAAACCTTTGGGTCTGGTGCGTTTCTCACTACCATTTGCTTTGTCAGGGAATTTAGGGGATCTACAATTTTCTGGCGATTCCAAAGAGCTAGTCAAGAAAGCGCTTTTCGAGTCAATGAATTTACTATCGGGGGACTTCATCTACCTATGATCAGCTATAGACACGGATCACAACATCAGTGCGGAGATCAAACGGAGATTAGCTCTTGACAACCGTTGCTTCTTTGGGTTAAGAAAGCAATTGAGAAACAAAACCCTCTCCAGAAAAACCAAGGTAACCCTGTAGAAGACCTTGATCATCCCAGTCCTTTACGGCGCGGAAGCATGGGCCTTATCGAAAGCGGATGAGGAAACCCTCGTCGTTTCGAAAAAATACTCCGATTGATCTTTGGTCCTGTATGTGAAAACAATGTGTGGATAGGAAGATACAATAACGAGCATTGTGATGTGAGCTATACCGCGACATGGGTATAGCTAGAAGAGTGCACATCGCGAGTCGACGGCGACGATGAATGGGCCATCTAGAGCGGATGAACATCAACGCTCCGGCTCGATAGTGTTTCCAAAGGAAGACCTCGTCTTAGGTGGCGCAATCAAGTGGAAGAAAACCTCAACGGAGTTAGAACAACAACACTGGAAAGAGCTCGCCCGAAATCGAAATCGTGAGGCTCAGGTTCACCCCGAACTGTAATGACCATCAATGAAAAAGTAAGTAGTGTGATACATTAGAAAGGGATGTGATTTCCGGATGAAATAAGTTTTGGTATTTCAGCATTGACAAAAAAAAAAAAAATTAAAATGAACTTAAAAACTATATATATAAAAGAAAGTCGTGTTAGTTACTCTATTTATTACTCAAGAACGGCTTAACGGATTTGTCTGAAAATTGGTGGGGAGGTAGCTTAGAACCAGGAGACGGACATAGGATGCTTTTTATCTTTTTATTCCTATGGGAACGGGAACTTAAATGGGAACCCACAAACTACTGAACCGATTTCAAAAATTCTTTCACCCCTAGAATGCTATACTATCCCCAAGTAACATAATCTTTAATTCATCCCCACATTCCCACGGGAACGGGATTGGGAACGCAAACTTAGAAACTACCGGAGAGATTTCAAAAATTCTTTCTGCTCTAGGATGCTACATTATCCTTTAGTAAGATAGACTATATTTCATCCATATATTCAAAAGGGAACAGAAACGGGAACTAGAACGGGAACCTTAAAACCGCATGACTGATTTCAAATATGTTTTAAACGTTAAGATGGTGGGGAGGTAGCTTAGGACAAGGAGACGGACTCGTTTACAGCATTTTTATCCCGCCACAGACATAAAATGTTAACGGAATGCTTAACCCTAGTTTACGGCACGACAAATAATGCCATAAAAAAAATTGGGGTTCGCGCGAACCCCAAAATTTGTATTCACATCTAATTTGGGATACTATCAATGGGCATCAATTCTTCGAGCCGTGATGAATTGTACACGTTTTGAACATCTGAATATCTTCCTCCGCTTCGACGATTCGATTGGTCGCCGAGCTCAATTATCAGCCAGGACAAACACTCTTCAGCTTGTTGAAATACTTTTGAACGAATTGAATCGACCGTACCAGATCAGATCAGTACTGTCCATTTCATTCATTTTTGGATTTTTGCAGAGAATGGCATTGGTATCTTATGTTCCAAAACCAAATATGTAAACAGGTCGTTTTATTACCAACACAACACAATCTTGAGAAGGCTTTCTCAGGCTGTCATGACAAGCCGGAACCATAGTGGGGTTCGCACGAACCCCAATTTTTTTTTTGTGGGTTTTTTTCAGAAAAAAATTCCAGAAAATTATCTTAAATCGCTATGATGAAAATACGATGAAAAACGTAAAGAAAAATGAAATTCGTTCACTGAGTTTTCATCCCAGGTCGAAAATATGATTAAGAAAAAAGTTATAAGCACTCAAACTTGCGTTGGGGTTCGCGCGAACCCCAAAACGTAAACTAGGGTTAAAATCAGAACAGTAAAAGTAAACATTAAAAAAACCTACATTGGGCATTGACTATCGTTTCATTGACTCAAATAAACAAAAAATCGTGTGCAACAAAAACAACATCAATGCAATGCGTTTGCTTTCGTTATCAACAAAACACCTTAAAAAAAATAAAAACAAAAAAAAAAAAGCAAAAACACTCTGCGCTGCTTTAGACACACTCATATACCTACCCCTTATCTCTTGACATTCACGGCGTTGCTTAGGTCTGTATTTTTAAGGTTCGCGTCATTCTGTTCCCGTGGGAATATGCAAATATATTTATTATCCTAAAAAATTATTTTTTTTTTTATTTATTGATTTTAAAAGCTATACTAGTAAGTACAATGACTTTAAATAAGTATAGAAGAATTCAGTACAAAAGTTTAAAATACATTTTTGAATTTAACAAGATAGAGAATAAATATTAAAGATTATAAAAGAAAGTTATAGATATTTATATTAAAGGAAAAAGGAAAACAAAGAAATTACTTCAATTTAAATTAGAAAAATGCGAAAGACATTGTGTTGTAAACTGCCTGAATAATATCGAAGACTTTATGTGTCGAGGTAGATTGTTCCAAAGACTTACAACTTGAATAAAAAATTGTCTGCGTGAATTAAGAGAGGAGTGTGTCAACGGTCTTAAACCAATGAACCGGTTAGTGTGAGAAAAAGTTAATTTATTGTGAAGATAAACGGGTTCTTTGTTGTAAATAATTTTAAATAATAATGCCAAGGAACGATATTTGAAAAAGTTTTCTAAACTGCAGTCAAGCAGTTGTCGGGATGCTGATGATGCATGATCATTTCTACGGAGGTTGAAGACATTACGAGCAACAGAGTTAAAGGCAACATTTAGTATACTTATACATAGCACTGGGATCGGGGTTATTGACTAGGTTTTCCTCACAAGTCATCGGAATTCCAGAAATTATTGCATCATTGCAAATTTTTTGTTGTTCTATTTCTTCAACAACTTGCTCTAATTCTATACGATTCGTACTATTGTTAATTTTCGCCCCACATGCCTCAAGTTTTTGTTGAAAATGCCTCTCAAGTGTTAAGAGTTTCCCATCAATTATCAGAGAGAGATCATCCGTCCATTTCCCCAACTTCTCATCAATTCGATCCCAAATTTTATCAGCTAGGGTGTTGATATTTGGAACTGAGAGATCCCTCGGAGAGCTTAGGTTTCTCTGCTGGATACGGTTGTTTCGTGTCTCCGGCATTCTGTTAATTCAATGAAGCGAATGCAGAAAAATAAATGGAAAACGAGAATTTATTTATTTGGAGTCTTGAAACACTTCTTTTCAACCGATCAAGGAAACTCAGATTACTTTATCGCTATTTAAAGTTTAGTGACAGAGTTGAAGCAAAAAAAATTACAATTTGACTCGAAAAACTGCGAATAAAGTTGGACGATAAAAAGCACGTCTACTCGCTAATCATGCTCTTCTCTTTATTTTACTTAATAAAATCCAAACTCTGCTCATTTATTGCCTCTAAGGCAGAATAAAGTTTGCGGGGTCAGCTAGTAACCTTATATTGATAAATTCTCCGTTAAGCTTTGAAATTAAATGATTTTTTCCATCCCCAATTTTCTGAGATTGTCTATGTCATTAAAACAAAATCTTTTAAAAGAGAAGTCTCGGGCGTCATCACTTATTTGTTCTCCAAATTCGAACGATCTCATTCACTGCGTCCATTTTTAATTTTTAGAAAAAAAGTACCTTCTCACAGACTTTGAAGTTAGTCATTATTCCCTTTTAACGTCTTACGAACTTACCTAGAATGAAAAAAAAAAATGAACGGTTATTTTAAGAACACAATTCGTATGATTATAGATGGAACATCAATAACATTCCGTTATATTTAATATCATCAGTGGTATTTAAAAAACATATGATATGATATCCTTAGGAAAGTAAATACATAAACTGGACAAAAGTGCTCCTATTTTAAAAGGACGGAATATTTTTTATGTTGGGGAGTTTGCAGGATAAGGAACGAAATAATTACCTGGTAGTTTTGTTAAAGCACACGAACTTCCATGGTATCTTGGTTATAAATGTCAAATCTTTACAAAGTAAGCCTGCAATCGTAGTGTTTTTCTTCCCTTTTTGTCTAAACAACTTCAATATTTTCCTCATCATGTTATTTCAGAAATGTTTCTCTTCAGTATTTATAAACAAAGAATACATGACAAGAACTGTCTGCAGCTTTTTTGCAAGGGAAGGAGTTTTTCTTTTTCATTTTAGCGTACTTCAGTATGACAGCGCTCTTAGAATCTTTTTTCAAACTAATTAATTTGCAAACATTTCACTTGACCAAGCACACAAATCGTATCATACAACTTTGCTTGATTATAAAAAGTGTTTTGAAAGTAAGTTGGCCCGCAAGAGCTCAACCCATCTCATGTCAACCTTTGGCTTACTTTTTACTTAGTCGAACAAAAGATTGGAATACACCCACAACTACATCTCATTATGCATTAATGCGATTCAACAGAACTCATTGATAAGGAGAGGAAAAACATAAAGAGAGCAAATTACAAGCAATGAATGGCGCCCAAGTTCAGATCCCACTCTAATGGATTTACTTTATAACATTAAATCAGATTGTACCTGGATTTTCTCGAGCAGACAAACAAAGTTTTACGTATCATTTGTGTAGTTTAGAAGAAGCTTTAAGGACAAATTCAGGCAAATTGAAGGGCGTTTTGTCTACACATATTTAATTAATTCGTGTCGTCCGAAGCCCACAACAAATCTGTAGATTGAAGGGAATTGTGTGTGAGAAACACGCAGTCGAGTTTGTTAACATGACACAAATATTCAAACAGACCCAACACAAAACGTTTTAACATTAAAGTCACTTCAAACAGTTTCAGTGTCTCACCTTTCGGCTTAATGTACCTACATACCTGTCCCCGAAGAATTCAATTTATATACACACTGCACTTACTGTCACTCCATAGCAACCTGGTTATACGAGTACCACAAGGATATCTCCTAGCTACAGCTACATTGTCATTTGTCACGTTTTCAACTCCTACAACCAACTCCCCATAGGTACCTACCACGTGAGTTGTCTACAAATTGTGTCTATCATTTTACCTTTGCCCAGCTAATATCTCATGGGATATGAGTACTACGTGCTATTTCAATGGTCATTAGACATCCATTATTGATTGTGTCTTCATTGTGTATAATAAGCTTTAACAAAAATCCAATTGTCCGTAACATCTTATTTCTCAAATTCCCTTCTAGCTAAAGCCAATCTGATCCTTTAAGCCAATAGATGTGCCAAGTCTATAAGTTTTTTGCCCTTTTCTTTTATTGTTCGCTTTTGTTTTCATTTAATTTATTCGATATTGAGTTTTACTTGAATGCGCATAATGTTTTTGCTGCATAATCCGAACAAATGGCAGGACACGTGTTAGGATAAAATCATTTCAATGTCTCAATGTCCGTCAGCCAGTCAACACAAGGAATAGACATAGGGTGTGTGTCCGCAAATGAAATATTAACGCATAACCATTCGGAGGTGGCTGTAACACGTTCTGGAATGGAAATTCGAAAAGATTGCTTGTAGAAACAATCACAGCCACATAAAGGGTCTTCGGTCAGGGCACATGGACAAGAAAAAAAAGCTCTTTACTTTTGTCTATGGAATTGTATTGTTTTAGCCGTCGAGTACTTTTGTAAACGAATATGCACACATGTAGAGGTTTATATACATATTTTGTTTAGGCACACCAGTTCCGAATGAGGTTGTTATGGCAAGATGATGAAAAAACATAACCCTTAAAATCAATTAAGTTGTGAAAGGTTTTAAAAAGGGTGTTTGAAGGTAAAAAAGATTTGGTAGTAAAAATACATGTGAGGGCGCTGTAGCTAAAACAAATTTAGCGCAACACGCTCAGTTGCTAGTATGTGTTAAGAAATATCGGTTATTCTCAGAAATGCTATTCAACCGGCTCAAAAACGAGAGTTTGAGTTTTGTAGGAATTATGATATGGTTGAAAAAATGTCTGTAACACAAAGATGCAAGTTTGCTTGATCTTCTACATGTGTAATGGTTATAATCCTACAAGTTGCTGTTGACTTGTAAACTCTTAGCTTTGTGTTACAGCCCCAGGTGGGAATAGGCCATTAGCCTTTCTACATACGGTGATATTTAAAATGAACTTAAATTATTTGCAAACTAGATTTACCAACCAGTTGCAAACCCATCTCCATTCACGAAGCAACTCAAAGGAAACTAGAATCAAGATTCTTTTTAAGGGGTCAAAGTTACCTAATTAGTAGCAGAACCATCATCACTAATAATAAGGGATGTTTATAAAAACTCAGTTGGGTAGATATTCTACTATTTTCGGTCTTTGACGTTATCTTAATTTATTCAGTTCACAATTGATCAGCTTTTTTCAATTTCAGTTTTTCAGTCAGGAAAAGCCAACTGAAAAACTGGATTCAGTTTGTATAGCTGTCATATCAGAGAAAATATCCTACTTGACAATAGAACTTGGTTATTTTTGGTTGGTTTTTTTGTCGAACCATTTGTCGCGTATTTAAAAATATGAATTTATCAACAAACAGGATGGTCCAACGGAGCGGAGAGCTCCAGGTCCTTACGTGTTTCTCACAGCCATACCTTGTAAACGAATGGAAGGGACCAAGAATTTTTTACCGATTCCGAACGGCTGTTCGAGCAAGCACTTTTTTTAGCATAAATTTGCTACTATCAAAGAAACTGCCCATTCCTCGCGAAAGGCGAGGATCTTTCTGGACTCGAACCTCATGCCTCCCACGCAACAGGCAGAAACGCTAACCGTTACGCCACTATTCAGTTACACTTAAGAAATTGTCAAAAGAAATATTTTATTGTGAAAATTGATAGCTAAGTTTAAGTGCAAGATATATTCAAATTATGGTTCTACGCATTTTGCTGGGCACGCAATGTAAAGAAGCTTCCTGTTGAGATTCAAATGGACAGTAACTGACCCAATTAAGTGCCTGCGGTAAGCTTGGGTGCTTTTTACAACAGAAATCTGTTAGTCTCAACCACAGAGTATGACCAGAGAAAATTTTTTGTAGGTGTTTCGGGCTAAGAGGATGCGAGTTGATACTCTGTATTATCTACTCTGTGGTCTCAACAATGGTAGTGTGCTGCTTTAAATAAGCCCCAGTAAAGCAAAAAATTCCAGTGATAATTCTTGAAGAAGCCGAACAACATGCTGGGTGTTGAATGATTTACCATTATTGGAATGCTTAAAGTAGACAAGCGAGGAGCACCAGGGCCTATTGAATTTCTCACAACCATTCTTTGAGCGGGAATGGAGGGGACCATTAATTTTCTGCCGGTTCCGAATGGCAAATTGAGAAAGAGCTTTTCATGACAATGAATTTATTAACGGAGGACTTGTCAATTCCTCGCGAAAGGCGATACCCGTGGAAAAACATATTCGCCTCTTTTTGGATTCGAACCACGAACCTCTGGGTAAACAGCCAGATATGCTAACCATCACGCTGCGGGTACCAAAAAAAGACACCGATATTAAATATTGTAGATCCTAGTGCAAGCAGCAATGCTTGGGCAAATATAGCCAAGTACTTGGCTCAAAATGGGTTCTTAAAAAAGAAAAGGGAACAAGCAATTAGTAAGCCTGAGCTGCATCAACTCAGTGCACATCGATTGTATGCTGATTGTTGGCAGACAGCAGTATAAAAATTAAAATGTGAAGCACTATTTTCTATCCCGATGCACCCCTCTTTTAGTCTTTTGAACGCAATTCCGTTTTTCAAAGCCAGTTCTTGGTTATCAATAAATTGATAACCTCAGTGCTGACTAATTCAATTTCTGTTTTGACTTTGGAGTCATAGTTGAGCGTTGAATAACTCGGATGAATGTTGATTTAGCTAAACTTGCACCGTAGGACGCCAAACCCGCCATCTACTGTAAAGAGGTGTTTCCTGGTAATCTTGAGAAAAATGAAAAATAAATGTGCTGGCAATTTGTTAATGATTGTGCTACATAGATGAATGAAAGCTTTTTGAGCTCAACGTAATGTGCACAAGAATGTTGCATTTGAAAATTTTTATTGAAAGATTTTCAAAAGTTGTTTATGGTTTAGTGTCCACTTTAAGTTAGTGCACATGTCACTTATTTCAGGAAAAAAAAAAAAATTAATCAATCGCTTCAACTTTCAAGAGGAGAAACTAAAACTAAAATTGGAATCTCTTTTCAGCAAACAAATGTAGAATGCAAATTTTTTGACAGTTTTCATGTTCTCAATGAGCTTCTTCGCATAGCCACTATTGTATTGCTTTGGATGAGTCCTGTCCTGATAGGAAAATATCAACGAAGTTCAAATTGGTAGATTTATTGAAACTTCGTGCGAAGAAAGCGACTGTTTTCTTTGTCGACTGTTAATTTGTCGGTACAGTGAAACCCGCTTAAGAGAAAAGGCGAATTGTCACAGTTTTTCTTTCACTTAAGCGGGTTTTTCACTTAACCGAACCCCGGTTAAGTGAAAAAAATTTCACTTAAGCGGAGTCCCGATAAGTAAAAAATATTTCACTTAAGCGGATTTAAAAGTTTACATAAATCAAATTAAATCGCATTTGAGTTTTTGTTGGTTAATTCGTAGGCACATTGGGCAAAACAAAAAGATTCCACTCCCAAGTTTGGCTTCAGGTTTCAAATATGTATATATTCATATTTTTGAATATGGTTTTATGAAGACAAAAAAAAATAATCGTACTTTTTTTCAAAAAGTCATTAATTTTCGTTTGTGACAAAATCTGAAAATGGCAATTCATCTTTTTATATTCAATTTCATCTAAGATTAGATCTAGTTCATTATCCCCATAAGAAAACTGCTTAAGAACATTGAGATTTAAAAGCTTCTTATTGTTGGTTTCTGAATTCCCATAACTTCCACATCTGAATCATTGTCAGATACAGATCTGTTAGCATCAAGCTCTTCGAATAGTAGTGCTATGCTTCATTAATAATGTCTTCGTCCGTCATAACACTAAAACAAGGAAGATCTTGATCTATATTTACTAATCGATTTCTTCTCTTATTGCTGTTGGAAAATTAGTTTCTTCTTCTTCGTCGTCTGGTTCAACTTCTTCTAAGTTTTCGTCTGTATTAAAAGTCAAACCAGCTTTCCGGAAACAGTTCTTTATGGTCAATGGGCTAACCATCCACCAGGCCCTTTTTATCATTTTTAACGCAGTAAACTAATTTTTTTTTTAAATCCATAAGGACTCTCCATTATCCCAATGAAGAAGTTGCTTCTTTGTAATACATCTTCTGTAATGGGCCTTAAAGCAGTGTATAATTCCCTGATCCAAAGGTTGCATGACAGAGGTGGCATTCGGGGGTAAAAATTCAGTTTTTATATTTTCCAAATTAATTGCATCACGATCAAGTTTGTGGCAAGATGCATTGTCCACAATCAGCAAAACCTTTTTTTCCTTTTCTTTAAATGTTTTGTCCAAATCTTGAATGATCATCGTCCAAATTTTACTTTTCATCCAAGCTTTGGTGTTGGCATAATTTTTAACGGGGATTGTGCTGTTTTTAAAGCATCTTGGATTATGAGATTTACCTATGTTTGTACATATTTAGAAGAAAAGTTATTAGCAAAAGAAAAACAAAATGTGTTTAATCTTAGTCTACACACCAATACAAAAAATAATTTTGTTTGTTCCAATCGAATTGAAAATGAAAAAGGACAGTATACGGTCCTTTGGTAGCTTCTTTCCTGAAGGTTTTCACATCTATTTACCAATGAAGCCGTCGGGTCGGTAGAGCTTTAAACATTATCCCGGATTCATCAGCATTATGCACGTCATCTGGGTTGTAACTTTGACGAATGTTTGGCAAAAAATTTTCTAGCCAATGGTTAGCAGCAACTGTGTCAGCAGAACTATTTTCACCACAAATCTTCTTAAAATGATTATTTTCAAGTTTTTTCCACTGATCTAACCATCCATTTGCTGGCTCAAATTGTTTTGTTCGATAAATTTTTTTTTTCACTTAAGAGAGTTTTTTTCAATGAAAAATATAAAATTTAACTGAAAATGTGTTTCAGGTATCCGGGTTTTTCACTTAAGCGAGTTTCACTTAAGCGGAGTGTTTAATAGGTAATTGGTCTACAAATACTCGGGGATGAAAAAATTCTTTCAGATAAGCGGGTTTTTCTCTTAAGCGGGTTTCTCTTAAGCGGGTTTTACTGTATTGACTTGTGGTCGATTTGTTGCTTCAACAAAAGCAGTAAAAAAAACACAGCAAACAAGCACGCCCAAAAAAAAAAAACTCTTGTCAAATATGTTACACTTGTTCTTTCTCTGCCATTTATTGTCAAACGGATGAATATTTAATTAGTTGAAAACATTTGCAGTGTTAATTTGTTGTTGTTCTTAGCCCGCAAGAATTTAAACAATTGAGGTGTCAGTTGAGTCCGGTAGCGAACGGATCCAACGGATTCTATTTACATATGTTATTTCATGACCAATGGATTGTATCAGTCGGAGCCTTTGCGCTTGAATAATGTTAGGTATTATTGAAACTTACTTCGAAAGTGAGTGTCGTGTAGCCCTAACAGTGTGTTTTTTAACAGAAATTTTGGCCGGAGCTAGGCACCCACCTCGTCTGCTGTACACAAGTTTGAGCAAAAAGTCACAAAGAACGTCAATTTGGTGTTGATTGTGACAATCGCTTTACTCGTGCGAAGTTTCAACAAATCGACCAATGTGAACTTCGTCATTGGACAACAATGAAAGTGATCGGATGGGAACTTTTTTTCTGGATTCGATTGTTGCTTGGTGCTTTCTTACTAAGAAGTTTGAGATAAAGTAATCTACCTTGGTAATAAATACAAGAAAATGTACACAGCACTTCATTAGTCGAATGAAATTCCGTTCGATTATTGATGAGAGATTAGCGGAGTTTACACTGTTCAATTTGTTGGACATACTTTGGCTTGAACGACGAATGTTAGATAATGTGAACCCTCAGACGAACGCTTGACCAACTTGTTGGATGGTTTTCAAATATTTTTGAAAATCAAGAATTCGGACGGAGTGGAGGAGTATATGAAATAAGGTTGGACGAGAAGTTTGATAAGTCAGAACGCAAACTACATCCAACAAACAAAGTCATTCCAAATAATTGAATAGTGTGAACTCGGCTAATGCCAAATTGTGGTACTAGATTGTTCGATAACGTGAGCGGTAATACCAAATGCACATAATTCTCTCGCAAGTTTTCCGATATTGTGTGCCGTTACTCAGCCCCTGTTTGAAGTACAGGCCTCTATATATTTGCGTATTCAGTTCCCATTCTTGAAGTATTTTGTATGTCCCAGACAACTAGCCAGTCCTCTTTTTGTAAGGAGGAGGCTTATGCTAATCTGGAGCACTCTGACCTAGCTGCCGGTCCATTGTTCTACCAGAGCCTCAAGAGCGGCATCCAAATGAAACTGGGAGGGCGAAAGAAAAGTAGATGTCCAAAGTGGGATTCAAACCAACGAGGAACGAGTATGACCCATCTGATGAACACTTAAGCACCAAACCACGTTCGTTCACCGACGAAGCTTAGTGATCGAGTACCCACATTATTTCTAAAATCAATGTTCTTGACTCAGATCTCTGATCTACAGCAAACCAATGATTTCAGTTAAAAAACTAAAAAATAAAAACTGACTGCCAGGTAAATTTTTAAAGATCTGGAACCATTTTGTTTTCATAAGTTATACTTTTCGATAAAGCAATTCTTCTGCTTTAATTTTCTTTCTATTGACGAAAGTCATTGTGGCCGTGGGCCGTTCCGAATGAAGAACTCGTTGTCGGCGATATATGTATCTGGTTTTCACGAAAAGACAGTAAGGTTAAGTACCTAGCACTTTCGCGTAATATTTAACAATCAGCAGTGTCCTTAAACAGGCGGGCCGCAAAAGAGCCAGGATTTGGCTGGAGTTTCAGATTTTGAAACTTCAATTACTATGTTATTAGAGGCCATGTTTAAACAAAAGATGTTCAACAAAGTAAATAGGAGGTCCACTGATGGAGTGGCAATAACCTCTAATTAAACTGATCGCCGTGCGATAAGTCGTGGATCTAAATGTTGTCTTTTGGACGTCCGTACCAAATGAGCAGCACACTTGGGATTGGCTATGGGACACCACCTGATGGTAGCGACCGCACTACTAAACTTCGAAGATTCTAAATGATAATAAGGCCGAAGTCATATTTCACTCTTTCAATTAGTGTCTTTGTCTTTATCACTGAATTGCAATCAACACCCACACCCACAGACTCATTGAAGGTAATAAATGCACAAAAAATCACTGCGTACCTCTCAACCCAAGAACCATTCCCACTAAGCTTTGAAGTCTAATTAAGCAATAAGACACCCACCGAGCTCTTACGAGCAAACGAAATGATATGGAACAAGCTAGGTTTTCAGAGTCAGATAGCTGTTCAGCGTTAGGACCATGTCCTTAATTCACATTTGAGGTTGCGGAGAGTAGCATACGTGGGCAGTGTCATTCTGCAGAGGCAAATGCGTTTTACACAAATTCTAATTGCTCCTTTGAACTGACACACAGCAACCTACACCCTGTTGCTAATTGGAAGCAACTAGTTAACGAACAACACACGTAGTTGCGCTAGAGCCATTTTAAAAAGCTCATGTTTCTGTCTGAACTGTATGCTTAATGCGTGATTCCCAAAACCCACATTTCCATCAAGCGAGGGATTTTCAAAAACCCACATTCCCATTGAGGTTACACTACAACCGCAACAAAAATAGTGTCGTATGTCGTTTTGCTGCTGGGATCTAAACAACCTCGTTTCGGTTTACTAACCAGCCAACAGCATTAAAAAAAAAGATTAACTCACTCATGCTGTTTCCACACACCAAAAGGGATATTATGTGTGCCAAACCGTCTTACACAATTTCGGATGAAATAACATTTTTCTTAAATTCAATTTTTTCGAGAGAGAAAGACCCGACTTAAGTAAAGGCTTGTTCGTGTATCGAATACCATTTTGGCAAAAGCCTACAGGTCCTTGTTAACTGCGTCTTACACCCAATGCTTCATTGCTTTTAATCGATACGAGCGATGAAAGGACATTTAGATCAATTTAAAAATGTACCCACGCAACGTACGTATGTGATTTTCAGAAAGAAATAAAAAATGGAATCACACTCCGTTCCCCCTGAGACGTCCTTGTCACCAAAAATACTCTCCACTCTCAAACGTGTGTGCTGAAAAATCCTGATATTTGAAAAAAAAAGGAAAGAATTTTGCGGAGTCTTTCTTGGCACTCTATACACACATCCGGTGAGCAAGGAATGTCTCTGTGTGGTTTTTGTCTGAGCAAATAGAGGGATGTTTACTTTTGTTTTCTTCCGTTTCTTTGTTTTTTCTCTAATACCTCAGGAGCTTTTTTACACCAAATATGTCACAAAGGAAACAAATAAAGGAAATAAATTGCAGAACGTTTGTATGCAATGATTCAGTGCCTTCTAAGCGGATTAGGATAGGCTGGCGTAGGGTGTCAATCGTAGGAAGTCGTGGGGTGAGGCTACGTCCTGATTTGGCAGTTTTGTTATCTTCATAAAAAATAATCACCGTCCTCTTATCTTCTCGAGGTGTAGGGAAATAAAAAAGAAAAACCTAACAATGCTTTGAGAAAGACTGCGGATTAGTAAACAAAAGATTCATTTAAATTATTCATGCCTGGCAGATTCATAAGGATCAGGATGTTGAGATGGTGAGCATAAAATAATATACGATTAAGAGCTTTTAGAAATAAAGATGTGTGAATTGTATGGCATTGGTAAAAAGGAGAGACATTCCACTAAAGAGATTTTCTTTAGCTTGCATTTGTTTTCAGGGTATGAGGTCCTTGATTATTCAAAATCAATATCATTTAAATTCTTCACTCCTGACTAATTGAGTTCACTTGAGTATTTTATATCGGCTTCGCCATCTACGACCACGTTTTATATTGCAAAGACCACACTGATGGTGAAGGTTTTAAATCAGAACGTGTTTTTATAGGTTGTATTAAAATTCGGTTTCACTCTCTATTATTTTACGGGTTTCGGTCCTGTGGACGTGGTAAAAGGCTCAATTCTGCGAAATAACGAGCGCCAGGTGAGTTTAGATTTGCAAAACGATGAAACTTCTCCACATTTGGGTTGGGTCTGTTTTTGTAACGGATAGATTTTTTTGCTAGTGTTGTTTTTACTAGGAACGCATTTATTCCGTTTTACATTTTCTTCTTGGAGTCTGAAGACTGTTTTATGTTAACTATACCGAGAAGAATACTTACGGTTCAATATTTTAGATGTGTATTCGCACAGCACTTTAACTCAACCGATGACAGCTTCAACTGTATTATTTTACACTTTAAATCGATATTGGCATTGTTTTGCATAAATTTAAGAATTTTTTAAGTAGAGGGTTACAGCAAAATTATCATATTTTGAAGATTTTGAATTGGTTTTGGAAATAATTGCATTCAACAAATGAAAGTCAATTGTGGTGCCCGTGGGATAGTGGCTACGAGGTCACCCTGTGAAGTGGAAGTTTAAAGCTCGAATACCAGAAACATACATTTGTTTTTCTTGGCAGGTCCTCTGAGAGAATCGACACTGCCATGAAAAGCGCTTTATGATTTAGCCTTTACGAGTCGGCAAAACTTGTAGGTCCTCTCCATTCCTCCAGAGCCATTGTTGAGAGAAATTCACTATGAGGGACCTATTTGAATGCGTTCAGACGACATTTTTGAATCTTTAAAAGCTGGGGTTTCAAACAGCTTTTTCAGGACCTGAACAAGCTCTTGGTTTTCCAGGGCCGGAAGTGACAGCTTCAATTAACGATTGGATCTTTCAAGAGCACAACAGTTGATTGCATGCTTCTATTGGATGCAGATAGACCAAACACATGTTTCAAAGCGTTAAAAAGAAAACTGCAACATTTGTGCTATCCCGTAGCAGAAAAAGTTGTAGAAACCTTGTTGGCTTTGCTACGAGGCGTAGGCACTTCTCTTTTGCGTGTTTGGCTTATGAGTGTCTGTGAATCCTGTTGATTCTAGGCAGAAAATGATGAAATTGCGGAGCACTTCCTTAGTGAAGGTCGTGCATTTTCACGGCACATACATGGTGAGTGCTGGAAAACTATTACAAAAGAAGGTTGTTATTTGGTAGTGCAATGGAGCAGTATGTAGGTATAAGTGCTCCAGTTCGTATTTCAAAAACAAAAAACTTCGCTCTGTGGGGTACGATTTTTTTTTTGACGTAAAGGCGTTTACAGATCTTAATGTAATTGGTGAAAGTTATTTGAATTGGTCTAGTAAAAAAATAAATCAGAGCGGCTTTCTTGGAACTCAATTCGTCGATGTCTGACAACTCAACCCAAGCTCGGATCTTTGGAAATTAACCGAAACCAGTAACTTTCGAGGATAGTTATTTCATAAAATTTTCAATGTATATAGCATCTAATACTGACAATTCATAGGCTCCGCTTCGTTCTACTAAGTCAATTCTCTTTTCTTAATTACCCCTTACTAGTGGTAAGAGTTCTAAGCACTAAATTGGTGGCCAGGGACATAAGTCCCAGGAACAGGTGAAGCGCAGTAAAAGTCTGGTATTCCATGAAACTCTAGCCTCTCCTTTTTCAAGACCGTTATGCGTTAGCAAATAACATCCTGCTCGAGGTGCCACTGCAACTTGCTTACGCAATAACCGAACATAACGGATCTAGACCAGTAAAGGTCGATAAACAATCCTCAAGCCAGTGGTTGAACAGCGACGCCGAAGGCTGAATGGCTAAGGAGCTCTTAGTCGCTAGTTGCGAACTCTGGATACCTAGGCAAATCCAGTTTAAATTGTAAGTCCTTTAAGTTGGCATAGGGCTCTGCCAATGGTGACCTCCTTTCCCTATTACTCGTGGGTACAAAAATTAAAAATATAAATAAAAATTTTAAAGAGAGTGATGCTGCTCTAAGTGCATCCACACCAATGGAGACAGGTCTTGACGACCTTCCACCTATTGGTTCTTTGGAGGAGGCGAAACTTCTTAACGAAGCTGCCCCTTCAACACACTCTGATCAAACGATCAAAACAACCCAAAAAGTGCGCGTCAAGCTTTGTGGAGCTGCTCGCAAACGCTTTAAATTCCTTCTGGCTAGCGGCCTTAACGAAGCCGAAGCCAGGGAAAGAGCCAGAACGGCCGTTCTAAAGGGAGAAAAAAGGAATCGCTCTGAATCCTTCCCTAGGGACACAAATCGTGCCAAAATGGCAAAACCCAACACTGCTCACAAGCAGAGGTCTGTTGATGTGCCTTCCACATCAAATCCGCCTCCAAATCAACAAAAAATAGAGCAACAAAATTTTAAGCAGGCGCTGGAGAGTTACAAAATAGGTATCCTTGCCTCAGACTACCCGGAAACGCTACTTAACACTGACCAAATGACAGTAGTGCAAGACTCCATCTTTGGTTTGATTTGCAGCCAAAAGACAGGGGATATCAGCCCCAAATTCTTTGGTACCAATTTCAATTTCAGGATGGCTTGTCTTCAACTGCAAAAATAAGGTCACGGCTGATTGGCTAAAAGGTGAAATTCCAAAATTAAAGCCTTGGGAGAATGCCTCACTGAAGGCGGTTGAAGAGGAAGAAATTCCCAAAAACCAAATTCTGGTGGGCCATTTCCCCGTTGGCCCTACATGCACGAAAGAGCAGATTCTCACTGCGATCAAAGTCCAGAATGAGGGTCTCCCTGAATGGAGGGTCATAAGAAGAGTGCCGCCTCTATTCTTACCTTTTCGGTGGACCATAAATCCGTGGCTCTACTGAAAACCAAAAAAGACATCATAGACTTTAGGTTTGGCGATGTTCAACTCCGCCATCCTAAAGCCCCTCACAAAATTGGTGCCCCCAAACCCCCACCTAACTCCCCTGTCAAGACAGCCTGTTTGACTCTGACGACAGGTAATAGTGCTCCACAGCCTTCACCAACGTCAGATCTACAAAACAGGCTGACAGCTCCAACAATCCCAGTTCCTCCCCCCCCAGTTGCTAATGCCACAACTACCTTGCCAAAGTCAGTCAGCCGTAAGGCCTTCCTTATCAAAAGGTACCTCTGGCAATGCAACAACAACTCCCCCCCTTCCCTGCTCAACAACCGTCGCCAAAACAACAACAAAATGCGAGAACGCAACACCAGCTGCAAAAAGCAGCACAGCCAGATTCATGGCTCAAAAACGGGACCCCAGGCCCAAAGGTAAAGCTCGGCAGAGGCTATTAAAAGCACCGGCGAGCTTTACCTCAACACCCAAAACAAAATGAATTACACCACCCTAAAATTCCTGCAGATAAATCTCATGCACGCCAAAGCTGCCTCAGCTGCGGCAAGCAGGGAATTTGTCAAGCAGGATCTGGACTGCTTACTAGTCCAGGAACCATGGGTGGTAAGAGGCCAAATAAAAGGCCTTCCAACACAATCGTGTAAGTTAATATACGACAACACGCAACTCCAACCACGAGCTGCGCTTCTTATCCATAAAAGAACTAACTTTCTTCCCATTCCAGAATTCATCACAAATGATCTCGTTGCGGTACTAGCTGAGATCCCCACGGCAAGAGGCTTACAAAACATTGTAATAGCCTCAGCATACTACCCGGGAGATACTACCTCCGCACCACCTGAAGAGGTAAAAAAACTCGTTAGCTACTGCAACGCAAGGGGAAGACAGCTACTACTTGGTTGTGATGCCAACGCCCATCACACCATATGGGGTAGCAAAGACATAAACAAAAGAGGTGAGTCCCTTTTAGATTTTCTTATGCATTCAAACTTAGATATTCTAAATAAGGGAAATGAACCTACTTTTGTCACCTCCACTAGGAAAGAAGTGTTGGATATGACAGTGGCAAGTTTTGCCATAGCCAACAACATTCTCAATTGGCATGTCTCGAAAGAGATATCATTCTCGGACCACCGGCACATCAGATTTGATCTGTCAAGGCCGAATTACAACAATATAGAAAACAATAGGGTACCAAGACATACGGACTGGAATCTCTATACAGAGACACTTCGTTGTGAATTTGAACCATCCTATCCAAACATTGACTCTCCTTATCAACTTGAAAGGGAAGCAACACGCTTAAGCTCCCAAATCACAATCGCATACGAGTCCAGCTGTCACATTAGACAGACCAACTCAAATCGCGATGTTCCCTGGTGGAACAGTGAGTTGGAGAAGTTAAAAAGAAAGCTTCGTAAGATGTTCAATAAAGCTAAACGAACCAATTCGTGGAGCGAATATCGAACAACTTTAACGACTTACAACTCGATGATAAGAAGGCAAAAACGACTTACCTGGAAAAACTTCTGTGAAAGTATCGATAACTTGCCTTCTTCAATCAGAGTTCAAAAAGCCTTAGCTAAAGATCATAACAACGGTATTGGTCTCTTAAAAAAATCGGATGGTAGTTTTACCCAAAGTTACAGTGAAACTCTGAGCCTACTTTTGGCCACTCATTTTCCTGACTGTATACATACCACTGATCAATCTCTAACCACAAATGTGAGTTACACTACACCTAATAGCACAACAAGAAGTCTAGCTAGAAAAATTTTTAACGAAGACTCCATCAAATGGGCAATATCCTCACAACAGCCTTTCAAGGCGCCCGGGGAAGATGGTATCTTTCCTGCTCTCTTGCAGTATGGAATTGATACCATAATCTGCTCACTTATACTTATCTATAGATCCAGTTTTGAAGTAAGCTACATCCCTCAAACTTGGAGAAAGGTGAGAGTAGTATTCATACCAAAAGCTGGCAATAGATCAAACTCAGACCCAAAATCCTTCAGACCAATCAGTCTCACATCCTTCTTTCTAAAGGTCATGGAAAAAGTGATTGATTTACACATTCGCAGTACGGCCTTAATAGCAAATCCTCTCAATGCTAACCAATTCGCTTACCAAACGGGTAAATCCACTGTTACAGCTCTCCATCAGCTGGTCAGCAAAATTGAGAATGCGTTTGCTAAGAAAGACATCATACTCTGCTCTTTTCTTGATATTTCTGGCGCCTTTGACAATACTACGTACTTGTCAATTCAAACCGCTGCAACTGTCAAAGGAATTGACACACCAACCATTAAATGGATTGACTCTATGCTAAGTGGCAGAATCATCTCCACCATACTAGGTCAAACATCAATAACAGTTAATGCTGTGAAAGGCTGTCCCCAAGGGGGTGTTTTATCTCCCCTACTCTGGTCAATTGTAATAGATCAGCTCTTGGACGACCTCAATAAGCTGG
Source organism: Melanostoma scalare (assembly GCA_949752695.1). Classification (NCBI taxonomy): domain Eukaryota; kingdom Metazoa; phylum Arthropoda; class Insecta; order Diptera; family Syrphidae; genus Melanostoma; species Melanostoma scalare. The sequence continues at coordinate 151,736,483 of OX456986.1, forward strand.
GCCTTGATACACAAGGCTACGCTGATGACCTAGTCATCTCTATTCAAGGCAATCAAGAAGCACAGGTCACAAACCGTATGCAAAGTGCCCTGAACAAAGTTAATGACTGGTGCAATAAAGAAGGGCTTAAGGTCAACCCCACCAAAACAGTCATCATTCCATTCACCCGGAGACGTAAAATCGATCTCCAAACACTATCCCTAAATAGTGTTCCAATTAATTTTTCCAAAGAGGTCAAATATCTAGGAGTAACCCTGGATAATAAACTCAATTGGAAACCACATCTAGACAAAACCATAGCAAAAGCAACAAATGCTTTCTGGGCCTGTTCTAGACTCTTTGGTAAAAAGTGGGGACTTAGGCCAAAAATGATTTACTGGACTTACCTCACTATTATCACACCCATTATAACCTATGCTTCACTGATCTGGTGGCAAAAAACAGAACAAGTTTATTCCCGCAAATCTTTGCAAAAGTTACAAAAACTAACCTGTGTATGTATCACAGGTGCAATGCGCACCTGCCCAACTTTAGCGTTAGAAAGTTTATTAAATTTTCCTCCGCTACATCAAAGAGTAAAGAAGACTGCTGCACTAAGCGTGCATCTCACCAACTACTCTAGAAAGGAAAACTTACAAGGACATATGAGTATTCTGCAGGTGCTCCCAATACTGAAATCGCCTGCGGCCCACTCCTCGGACTTTATGCCTAAACGCATAATGTTACATCGTCCATTTAAAGTAATCTTTCCAAACCGCTCAGCATGGAAGAACCCTGTAATTCTTACAAATAACTTCCAATACATCTGGTATACTGACGGTTCAAAAACAAACAACGGTGTAGGTGCAGGGATTTACGGTCCCAACTTTAAATCATCTACATCCCTTTGTAACACAACTACTATCTTTCAGGCAGAGGTAATGGCTATAGAATTCTGTATTAGGGAATGCATTAGAAGAAACCTCCGAAGATCAAGCATCCTAATCTGCTCTGACAGTCAGGCAGCACTAAAGGCTCTATCCTCGACAAAAATCGAATCCAAACTAGTTTGGAACTGCCTGACATGTTTACTTCAATTAGCTACTCACAATAAAATAACTCTTTCATGGGTGCCTGGTCATGAAGGCGTACCGGGTAACGAAGAGGCTGACCGACTTGCTAGACTTGGCTCTCAGTCCCAATTCAAAGGCCCTGAACCCTACTGTGGTGTCCCAATCAGTAGCCTTAAAAACGAATTAGCTACCTGGGAACGACAGAACATGATCAGCACCTGGAACAACTCAAATGGCCATCGTCAGTCAAAACTATTCATTGACTTATCCCACAAACGTATGAAAGAAATTCTTGACATGAGCAAACGTGACGCAAAGTTACTTACGGACTTCTTCACTGGACACTGCTCTCTCAAGTATCATCTTAAAAACATGGGCATCAGCCAAGATGACACCTGTCGTCTCTGTCTTGAGGACATAGAAACAGCTGAACACATTTTATGTGAATGCCCTGCATTAGCTAGATCCGGGCTTAATATATTCAATAAAGGGTTCCCCTGTCCCCTTGATATCAGAAACACCTCTTCCTCGAAGATTCTTAGGTTCTTACATGACCTCAGCTTCGAATGAACAAACCTATACACTACGTGTTTTTAAACCTAAGGGAACAGCACAAAAGATCTTTCAGGTCGACGTGCTTGTAAAGGTAATTCTCACCTTCGCCCTATATGAGCTTAGTTAATGTACCTTTTGCTTATAAAACACATTTCACTCATTTTTACACATATACAGCTCCTAATATTTTCAATAAGTTGCCCTTATTAATAAGAGAGACCCTTCAATTTTCCACTTATAACAAAATGATAAAAGATTGGTTATTTACTTTGAGTTTTAATGAAATTGAATCATTTATATAGTATAAATAAAATAAACAACAAACACTGAAATCTATGTTAATATATTGTTATAAAAAATATACTAAAGAATTGTTTAGTTTTCTACAATTGATGTTGCATGCTTTTCTTTTTCTATTTTTATTAATTATTATTATTCGATTTTTGCTTTTTTTTTTTAAGTTAAACTGATTGTCACCCCACATCAGTTATCAATGAATTTTCAATTAGATGTGTCATTCACCACTAACTTCCTAGTTAAAGAATGTACACTATTATTCATATCTTATTCTCAAATTGTATCATTATATATTTTTAAGTTGATGGATGAATAAAATAAAATACAATACAATACAAAATATAATTTAAAAAAAAAAAAAGCACTAAATTATTAAAGTGAGGAAAATAAGTGTTACTTATCATTAAACAGAACGGTGTTGGATAAGCATCGCTGTTTGGAAGTTAGTAAAAGTGTTGTTAAATCGCTCTTGATATCATTTTAAGTAAGACCAGCTCAATTTTCATTTATTTGCATTCAAAAGTTTTCAATTTATTTTCACCCGCATTATTTTTAATCACAGTAAAAAAACAAGTTAACATAAAAAAAGTCCCCGCTCTGATGGTCCCCAAATCCCATGATCGAGAACAAAGGGAAAAACCGATTACCCCTCTGATTCATAACCTGATACCGACAGGGAAACCAGAAAGACATTAAAATATTTTTTTTTGTTGCCTTTATTACTACCCTCGCCGTGAAGCCTTGCTATGAACCAACCAAATGAAGTAATATTTCTGCCAATTATGTTTTATGGGTCTCTTGACTAAGAAAAATTAACGATTGGTCACATTAAGACACTTCTATTAGCCCATTATAAAATTTTGGAAATACCACGATGACTCCCTTCAGATTTGTAATATTGATTAAAGTCAAGTAAAAAAAGTTGAGTCCTAATGAGGGTTATACCAATCCTGAACCACATTTGCTTATGTTATTTGATTACGAGTAAGAAATATGGTTATGAATCATCTTTTCTAATTAACTTTATCTTCCAATTTTTTATTGCGTAAGTTCGCAAAACCCAAATAGTCAATCTATTCGATGTAACTTACAGCACGTGTCTCAGGAGCAAAAAACAAAAATAATAATGATGATAGAATTGTTGAAAATGGAAGATATTCACTATGGCGGAATCCCTCAAAACGAAACAGGAGAATTCAAAATGGCGGACCACTGTAAATGTCTTACTTTAATTATGGTTGTTTTGAGTTGAAAAGCTTCAATCGCAAGAGATAGCCAATGCACTTTTCAATCGAGCATCCCTAAAACTGTCCTTGAATTATGTGCTGCCAGAATTAAGCATAGAAGACCAGTGCCAGTGGCACCAATGCTATATCTATCAAAAGATTCAGTATGAGAAGCCCTTGTTTAAGGAAACTGAGTGATGGTAACAAAAAACACGAAAGTCTTACCGCCATCATGCCAAAGTAAGGGTGGCAAATTTCGAGCTCAAGCTTGTTAAGCAAAAAGAAACATAGAATCGCAGCTGGAAAAGTACCTGGAAAGTCCACTTTTGCAGAAAGCTTAACGGCGATGAAGACCCTAACTCCGCTGTCAGGTAGAGTGCCCCATTCAACTTGGACGATGATCAAGAATGCCGTACTCTCGATTTAGAAAAAGTAAAGCTTGCCATATGCAATCTAAATCAAGTAAGGCTGCAGGTGCATATCGCCTTGAGGCCGAACTTTTGAAAGCAACTGGAGGTCACATAGGTCCTTATCAATGTGGTTTTAGACCAGAGAAGTTCACGATACACAAATTTTCACATAACGGTGGATCTTGGAAAAAACCCGAGAGCCGAGATTATAATACGATATGCACCATCTTCTTATCGATTTCAAGGCCGCGTATGACAGTATTTACAGAGACGAGCTCTACAGAGCCATGTCTATTTTGGCATCCCTGCAAAACTTGTACGACTATGCAGGATGACTTTGGAGAATTCACGCTGCTCCGTCGTAGAGAACTCACTGAGACCTTCAATGTTGAAAAGGGCCTTGGACAAGGCTACAAACTGTCATGCGATTTCTTCAACATCATGCTTGAAAAGATTGTACGAAACACAAACGTCAACACCAGAGGAATAATCTTTCAAAAGTCTGTACAAATACTCGCCTACGCAGACGATATTGACGCGATAGGAAAAAAAAGTGTGATGGTGCTTCTGCGAGTATTGAAACAGAAGCGACAAAAATGGGTTTAATGGTTAATGAGGGCAAAATGAGGTATATGCTGTCATCAAACAAGGACACAGAACATCGACAAATTGGACAAAGCGTCACAATAGACAGACATGACTTCGAGGTAGAGGACTTCGTCTTACTAGGTTCCGCTTCAGACACGGATAACAGCAACAGTGCAGAGATCAAGCGGATGAGGAAACCCTTGGTCGTTTCGAAAGAAAAATTCTCCGAATGTGTGGAGAAGAAGATACAACAAGGAGCTGTATGGGAGTACCGCGAAATGGGCATAACCAGAAAAGTACGCATCGCGAGGCTACGATGGTTGGGCCATGTAGAGCGGATGGACTCAAACACTCCGGCTCGACGGGTTTTCGAAAGTACAATGCAGGGAAATCGTGGAAGGGGAAGACCTTGTCTTAGGTGTCTTAATCAAGGGGAAGAAGACCTCAACCGACTTAGAGTGGAGAGATCTCGCCCGAAATCGAACTCGTCATAGAAGGATGTAGGTTGAGACCCAGGTTCAGCCCTAACTGTAATGCCCACCCAAGTAAGTAAGTAAGGTGGTCTGTTGGAACGGAGCATGCACCAGCTAATTTGCATGATATGGTCGAAGAAACTATTGCAATATTATAAAAAGCGAAAGTGATCAAATAAAATCGAAAAATGAACATTGATTTTAATGTGTTTTTATTTTCTGTTTTGTTGACAACAATTTATCTTTAGTGGTTTTTTGATGTGACATAAATGATTTTTAAATTATAATTAAAACTGCGACGCGTTTCGGATATCACTCCATCGTCGGGCAACTGCTAAGCTCGTTGTCGATGAATGGAACCTAAGTGTCAGATCCTAAAAAAGAGAGACCCTCACAATTGCGACAGTTGTAGAGGAATAAGAACTCCTTAATGTGGCGTGTAAGATCTCGTCTCCTCTGATATGTGAATGTCTAAAACCCCGATAACTAGATAGGTCCTTATCAATTTGGTTTTAGACCAGAAAATTCCACAATTTTTGAGTACTTAAAATGGAGGAGAAGAAAATCGTGCGACTCGTGTTGGTTCGTTTTAAACGAAACAATTTATTAATTTCTGATGAAACAGGTTTTTCTTTTAATCAACCCAAAATGAACTCATTGCGGTCGTTAGATTTGAAAATATTATTGTGCTGTCATTTGTTGACAGAGTTTGACTGAATTGAAAACAATATTACTTTTTAATCATAAAACTTGCAGGTAGGAAATTCAAATTCATGTAGTAAATTTGCATTTCAATGACAAAACTTCAATTTCTCAAAGTCACTATTGATTGATTCTCAAGAAATCCGCTAGGGTCTAATGTCGACGAGCTGTTGACCTGTAGAAATTTTTTTAGTTTGTTCGCAACTTTTTAGAACAATTATTTTAAATTTCAAAGCAAAACCTCTTGTATAGGAAGAGCCTTTGCTTACTTTATAAATTTCAGCTTACTCTTTCAATACAATGTAATATTTATCTACTATATAAAGCGCAGTGTTCATGATTACCTGTTATGATTAAAATACGGTAATTTCGCTTATTTTTTCAAAGATAAATTTAATCTTTTCAATCATCTATTATATCATTATTTGTTAATTAATTACAAATATAGTGGTTTGTAAAGAGAAAAAATGTTTCAAATTGCGTGCAACAGTACAAATATTTATGTTTTTTAAATCACGAAAAGCTCAGCGAGTCGAAATACTCCAACCACTCACAGTATCGTTTCCAATTTCCCAAAATTTAATTTTTTTTAACACAGGGAGGTGAAAATTAATCTCCATCAAGTACCCTTTCTGGCCTCAATTGAGTACATATACAAAATAAAAAATGATTGTGTTCGCAACAATAACTCTCAATTTAAACAAAACATTAATTAAAGTAGGTACCTACTATGCTATCACCACACTTTGTAAAAATTTAATTACGGTATTAAATCGTCCCTTTCAAACATGCTTAAGTCCTTTCCTTCAGAGCCAGAACACACCACAGACAAAATGCCATTGAATGCAGAAACAGGATGGAAGGAGGCTCGTTTTTTATTTCGACCTATTCAACTCTCAGATATATTAACTACTTCAATGGCTCTATAAATGTCTGCCTGAGTTCATATGTAGAAGGTCGTAAATCCAAACAAATGTATGTCTTTATCTTTTTTGCTGTATTTATTATTTTTATTTTGTAAGGTTCCCGGGATTTGTAAAAGCATTCATGTTCCCACAACCTTTGCTCTATTCTATAAAAAGTGTTTTTGCTCTTATTTTTTTGGCAAGAAAATGTTTGTTAGTCGAGTCGTCATAGGACACAAAATTGTGAACATCAGGATCGGTTACCAGAAGTGAAAGAGGAGCAACTCAAAATTTGTATCAGAGTTCAGAGTACTATAGAAGAACGTAGAAGTAGCTTCTGATTCGCTAATCTTCAAAGCCCTATAAATTAGCCTCCACTACTGCACTCAGTCGCCATTTGTAGTTCATATTCTTCTCTTCACAAATCTACAATGACTGGACTATGAAGAGCCTCTGTTTGACGTAACTTGGCCCTATTCACTATGAAACTGACATGACATTGAAAATGGAAAGCAATGTGCTTTTAGGATTTATTGAAGCGATGTTTACTTTCACAAATGTTTGTTTAGTACTCAAAAAAAAAAAAAAAAAGTCGATAGCTGATGTTTTCTGCCATGAAATTTTTTTTCTCTTCACATTTAATAGCTTGACACTGTCCCTAAGTAAATGTTAAGCATTAAAAAGAGAGATTAACAATTCCCAGACAAGAAAAATGGCCCCGATGAAGGGATTTAAAATTATATGGTAGCTGTGAATCTCAATAATATAAAATTTTGAAGAAGATTTCGTGCGAGGAAAGGTCAGAATCAAAACACTATCCCCAAAAGCCTCTTTAACGTGGCTTGAAATAAAAACAAAAAGCATAAAAAATAAAACAACGTGTAAGAAGAATCCCTAGATAAGCTGTCGGATCGAATTAAGGGAAGGTCACGTTTGGTATTAAAAAGACCGAAAAAATTTAATGCATGAAATTTGCTTCTGAAAACAGGGCGATGATAATAATCTCCTTTTTTTTTGTGGAAGTAAAAGCATTTCTATGGTGGAGCTTCGTAGGAGGTAAAAATAATTTTTCTTTTATGTGGGTATCCTTTTTAATGGTCTGTCTAAAGGTGAACCGCAATTAACATTTAATAAAGGAAACCTACAGTAATGCAGTTTTGTTGAAGGAGAGTGGTTTTTGGTAGTTCTCAAAGCAAATGAGAAATCAACGGACGGTTTTCTATTAAGTCAACAAAGCACTACTCCGATTTCTAGGTTTTTTTGAGAATTTAATTTAATTTTAGATTCAAATATTTAATAAAAATTTTTTTGTTGCTGTTAATAGGTACGAGGTACAGAAATGTGTAAGTTACATGCTAAATATATAAAAACAACTATAGCTGTACCCAGTTTTAACTTTTTATGCTAATTTTGCAATTAAAACACATACATGTATTAAAGTAACCTTTTGTTATATTTTTTTATTTAAGTACATTTTTGCACACGACGTTCTTACTTTTCCTATCTCTTGCCAAATAAAATGGTTTCACGGGATTAATAGACATGAGCATGCCACATAGATTTGCCATGGGATTATTTTCTAAACAAATAACAAACACCTGCAACTTTAATCGTCTGAGCTTTACTTATTCTAATATCAAATACTGGTTTCAGAAGAAACTGCACTCTTTTTTTTATTGAAATAACAAACCAGTGGGAATCAAAGGAATACGGGGAATCGAAAAGTTTTCTCAGTTTGCCATTCCAGTCATTATTAAAACTAAAATAGTGCAGCATCCCAAATGCTTTTTTTTTATAATTAGCGCGCACATCAAGGGGTTATAACTACCCTTATAATGTTATAGGACACAGTGCGAGCATTTAGGAAAATAGGAAAGGATTTGAAAGGAGACACCGATGCACGTTGCTTTTGAATCTTTGTGAATCGTAATTCGTAATGCAGGGGAAACACAGAGCCAGGTAAAGCATTCCACATTCGGGTGGTGCGACTAAAGTATGAATCTCTATACTTGACTGTACGCCCGAAGTTGGGTTCAACGTAAAACTGATAAGCATTCCTAGCGAGGCGTGTGTTGCGGCTAAATTGTTTCAGGGGAGGAATGCAACTGGCTATTTCACTAGAGCACTGTTTATGAAAAAAGGGATAAACAAGAGAGAGGCAGGTGACGTTTCGACGATTTTCAAGAGAATCAATCGATTCTACGATTAAACCATCACCTATCAATTTTAACGCTCTGTTTTGTACCCTATCGAGTAGGCGCAAAGATGTTTGAGAAGCACCTGACCAGATATGGGAGTTATACTCCAGTTTTGGGCGGATGAAGGCCTTATAAATTGTAGCCAGATCAGAAGGGGTGAAGAACTTCCTGCATCGTCTCAAGAAACCTAAGCATTTAGCAGCGTTTTTGCCGACTTCAAATATGTGGTCATTCCAACGAAGATCATCGTTTACACACATACCAAGTACTGACAGCTTTTCGGTTTCTTCGATGCAGGTACCATTCATGGATAATGGCAATGGGGGAATGTTAAGCTTCAACGACAAGAGGCAGCATTGAGTTTTCGAAGCATTGAATTTAACTCGGTTTTTATGACCCCATGTAACAATGCTGTCAAGGTCAGAATTCAATGAGCTTATCATACGCAACCGTTCCAGTTCCACATTCGAAGAGCAGGGACGTGAATTTGGAAACGAATATGAAAAGCTGAGGGTCGAGTCGTCAGCAAAACAGTTGAGAGGATTAGAAGTTTCAGACAAGAGATCATTTATGAAAATAAGGAAAAGAGAGTCGGAGACAAAACGGAGCCCTGGGGCACACCAGCATTTATAAAGTGGGTATCAGACTTGAAGCCATCCGCGGTCGGAAATGTAGTTTCTAATCCAACGAAGAAGAGACTCATCGATACCAAAAGCACGCGTTTTCGATAAAAGAGCCTGATTCCAAACTCTATCAAATGCTTTAGAAATATCAAGCGCAATAATCGTACTTTCTCCAAAACAATGTAAAGATTGGTTTCACTTTTCGGTAAGATATGCCATCAAATCACCAGTGGACCGTTTGCTACGAAAGCCGTACTGACGGCCATTAAGAAGCTTTCGTTCTTCAAGATATTTCATAAGTTGACGGTTTATCAACGTTTCCATGACCTTGGAAAGAAGGGACGTTAGTGCAATTGGACGGTAATTGGAAGGGGAGGAAGATTCGCCTTTCTTAGGGACCGGCTGGACGAATGCAGTTTTCCATCTGCTCGGAAAAATCCCAGCAGAATAGGAAAGTTGGAAAAGTTTACGCAGTGGTTTTGCCAGCGTAGAAGAACACCTCTTCAGAATAACGGCGGGTATACCATCTGGACCAGCGGATTTATGTATGTTGAGAATTGAGATCTTTGAGGACCCTCGCAACCGAGCGAGTTCGAAAAACTATCTGCTTCATCAAAGAATTTGCAGACTCGAGCTCAAGTGGAGCCAATATGCTATGAGGAAGTGTCGATTTGGCAGCAAATTGGCTTTGTCGATGGAACTGACATACGGAGAGTCATTGAAGACGAGCGTTGGGACCGATGATGTGGTCGAGTTCTTAATGTTCTTGACAAAAGACCAAAAGTTTTTACTTCCCAGATGCTTAATTTGTGTGCTGTGTACAAATCTAGATTTCTCATTATTGAAACTGGAACACCAATTTGCAGCTTCAATTGAGAAGTTGAAAGTTACTACTGATGATTCTAAGGAATTGAGAAACTATATTGGGTGTGATATGACGTGCTCAGTGTCCATAATTGTCTACTGATAGACATTCGACCACACCCCCCACCACGACTTTTACATTTATTAGTTTATATGGTTAACTATCTCATTAGCCGGCGCGGCGCCGAAATTTAACTTTCACACAGCCATTCCTGATTGCCAATATTTATGTGATGATCAAGATAGACATTTTTTCTCAGGTCAATTGTGTAATCGATAATTTGACAGAAATCACCTCACGGCGAAAGAACTTTTAAAATCGGTAGCTTCAAGATTAACGTTTACGTTGCCGTTCCCGTTGGAATATAGGGATAACACATAAAGCCCATGTTCTTCCTCAGGCTCCAGACAATCTCTGCACCAATATTCATATAAATATGTTCAATAGTTTGGGCGGTAGATGGTAACAAAAAAAAAAAAAAATAGATCGACGGAAGTAACTTCGTTTTTTACAATAGGTATGTTTTTTTTCTCAAGCCTATACGGCTTGGAAAAATTCATGTGCTAAATACAACAAAAATTTAGCTATCTGGGCTTCCCTTAGCCTCATAATTTATTATTTTATTTCCTTAGCCCGATAACAAAAAATGAGCTACCAAACTATTTTTTGGAAATGTTATCGAAAATGGCGAAGGCTGTCGTTGGGTCTGTTCAGTGTAGCTACAAACTCATACACATGCTAATAATTGTTCATGTCACTTGACAAAATTTTAGTTCACAAAAATGTGCAATTTGTAAACTCATCGAACACACTCAATGTACCAAATGACAATTGCCTTTTTTTTATTGTATGCTTTTTTCAATTCGGAGGAAAGGAATTGACACATGTTTTATTTTTTATTCATTACGAAAGCCATGAATTTTCTAAAATAAATGCTACGCTTATTTGCAACCGGAGGTATACAAAAGCAATTGAATTGGAAATTATAAGATACAAGAACTTCTGATTCTTTAAGCTTTTTGGACAATAGCTACGGCAAATAGGAGAAAGCAAATAAAAAATCATGTCTTTTTTACACCTTTGCGGCAAGCATCTTCGATGGTATCGAACAATTTCTCGATTTGTCAAAGCTGTGGCTGAAATTCATTCGTGAATGAAGGCATTCAAATTGCTCTTATAATATCGGATCCAATTCCAAATGGAGAGGCAGCCGATGCTTGAATGCACCCTTCGTTTCCGCTGGAACCTCCAACGATGCGATTGTTGTCATATGGGTTGCATGTCCTTCCGTGAACTTTATTTGTACTCTTACACCACAACCATATGCACAGCTCTGGAAACATTAGTAAGGCAGAAAAGAATCGCTCCCAAAAAGGGTATAATATATACAAGTTTTTCGGTGTATATCTGTTAGAAGTTATCAAATCATCGTCTTGTTTCGCGTCTTTAAGTTCAGCTTCAAACCGATTATCAACAACACAATTAAGTACTGGATTTACTGCTTCCATTCGCCTAATAAATGCATTTATGACCTCGACGCTCGTGACTCGAAAAATGATGTGGTTGATTTCAATAAAAGAGGATCTGTTTTCTGTTATTGATGGCATTGATTTGCCTTTTTTCGGTAGATCATAATAAAAAACAATCTGGCTATTTTACTTATAAAATTGGAAGCAAAATAGAAGAGGGTGACGAACGTCGCCGTCGGTCTTGCATTTCGATGGATAAATCCTCATTTTTTGTTTCGCCCATAGCTACGAGTATACAATTTATGTGTATATGTATAATGTAAATGTATCAAGAACGGTATATATACGAGTAATACACAATTCTATATCTTTTGTGTGCGATGGTTATTTCAGTCCCGGAAATGGATTCTTTGGGAGCGGGTCGAAATGCTGTATTTTTAAATACTGTAAGGTCAAAATACTGTAGTTCAAAATTCTGTATCCCAAAATACTTCAACTCAAATATCATGATCGCTGTATGAGCAAAAAACTGTATCTCAAAAATCTGTCTGTAAAAATACTTTTTTTTCATAATTCCGTTCTTCAACTTCCATTCCTTTATTTGTTTTCACTATCGATAAATTAATTTTGAAGCAAAATAACGGTAACACTTAAATTCGCAGAAACCTTTAAACATCTACTGAATGCATGAACACGTGCTAGTTTTGACACATTAACTAGTCTTTTGCAATTGCTCATGCAGTTGTTAATTATGATCAAATGTGACGATTCGTCACACTTTTTTTTTGCCACCGCCGAACCGCCTACATCTCACCCTACGAATCGCACCATCTACTCGCCTTGCCATGAGAAATACCACGGGCACTAAGAAATGATTTACGCAGCCAAGTAAAAGAATGCACCACAACACAGCAAACACCGAAGACCAACCGTAGGCGCAAACACACTACTCGGTTGGTGCACGTCGTGACTTTGGCTCCATGCAAAAATAAATTCAACCATGCAGCGGCAGGTAGACTGCCATCAACAGTTGAACTCATTTTTCTTCGGTACGGTAGGTAGCCGCGAGAGATGAGCGTGTACATGGGTGGTGTAATGTAAATATTTCACTCACCCAGTACACCTCACATTTACTATTAGCCCAAAATCTTATAAGTAGAAGTGAAATTTGGGTGAAAATGGAGAGAAGAAATTACCAATTTTAATTGTGGGAATACTACTTTAATATTATTGTTTTGCTTCTCGATCCCTTCCTAATGCTGTGTCAATCGTTCATTTCCAGTGAACGAACCAGTCATCAATCGTTCAATGGAAAGATTCGGTCATTTCAATCAATCATTCAATCACTTGAACTGGCCGACGGCCGAGGCGATCGACCGAAACTGAAACCAATAGACCCTCGAGAACGAGGAACGACCGAAATTGAAACCAATCATTTGCAGTGCAGCCTGCAGCGTTGTATTTTTTAATTTTTATTACTCTCTGATCTCTGTTTACGTTTCGTGTCTACCTAGTACCTACATTACATACATACATAGGTGCAGTCGAGTCAACATCGAAACAGAAACGTAGGCAAGAACCAATAGTATGGTACTGAGTTGTTGATGGGGGATGGTTTTCTTTTTTAAAAGTGCATATACATACACACATTACATTCATTACACATTTTCAGTGAGAATGGCTTTAAAAAATTCAAAGTAGAAATTTTTCCATATCGCTTTGAAACAAGGACTAGAAAAGTTCTAAATCAATCAAATTCGAAAAGCTGAAAATATAAAATAAACATAAGTATGTATATGTGCTTTATCTGAAATGAAAAACATCGCCCACCTACTCAGCAATAGCACCATTCTATGAGCATTAAAGTAGACAGAGTACTGTAGTACTTGTTTGATTGGTTTCAGTTTCGGTCAATCGTTTCGGGTCTCGTTCAAACGATTGGTTTCAGTCTCGGTCGTTCATTTCGTTCAAACGATTGGTTTCATTTTCGGTCGTTCGTCTATCGTTCAAATGATTCGATTGATTGATGATTGATTGATGATGTTGATGATTGGTTTCGGTCTCGTCGTTCGTTTCTATCAAATCATTGGTTTCAGTTTCGGTCGTCTTCACCCATCTCATACAAATACAGCATATAATAGTAAAATACTGAGTTTCTTTCAGTGGCGTTCTATGGAAATGATTGAAATGGTGATTGATTGTATTAGTTTCGTATGATTGCAATCATCAATCATTTCCAGTGAACGGGTCGAAAAGACCGAATCAATCGCGATTGACACAGCTCTATCCCTTCCTCGAACCCGGAATTATTCGGACGGTGCTCTTAAGGGGCCCCCCGATAAATTTTCCAAATAACCATTGAGGGTGGTATTCACCAAGAAATCTTAAACTAAGTGCCTCATAAACCTATTCAACGACCACTATTTGTGCAGATTTATGAGCGCTCATAACACTTAAGAGTGGTCGCTAGTCGCTACCACTCTTAAGTTATGAGCGGTTGTTGTTTTAAATAAATTCGAAATTTACTGACAGCGTCATTGGTGGTTGTTATTCAAAAATCAAAATGGAAGGAGAAGGAGCGTTGAAAAAAATAAGACATCCGAATTATGGTTTGCAATACAGAGAATGAATTAATTTTACGTTCTACCTTTTCTTAAATTTCCGAAAATTTTTTCTGTTTTTGGTTTGCTTAACAGCTGATTTTGACAATTGACACTGAAATTTTCGAAGTAGTTCGAAAAGTGTGCGTTCACAGGCTCAACACCCTTATTTTTCGAATATTCGAATTAGCTTAGACTAGACCCTATTATTGCTTGGTGAATAGCACATCCAAATTTAAAACTAAGAGCCTCTTAGCTTTAAGAGCGATCTTAAGATTGTTTGGTGAATACCACCCTGAATTTCTCGAACGGTGCTCTTAAAAGCCAACACACAATCACGCGTCAGCGGCGAGTCGACCTCATTTGACAGAAAAATCAAAAGTTCAACCATAGGAAATCTGTAGAGTCTCACACAATCACGCTTTGTCCTCAAACGCGTCGTGTGACAAACGTAATAAAGCGACCAACCTTCAAAAAAAGTTCAGCTATGTTGAACTTTTGCTCGCTTTCTGACATATCTCTCCTTTTCAGCTTTACAATAGGGAAGAGTAATAAAATCGATGTAAGTAAAACATCGATTCACGAAACAAATTATCGATATGTCGGTATCGATGTTGAAATGTGTTTCAGCTGAAATTTATCGATGTAAATACTAAACAAATATTTAAGTTCTCGTTGTTTTGTTATAGCTGTTTTAATCTTGACTTTTGTTAGATTATTCAACGTAGGTGCAGTTGAAGAACTTAAACTACTATGAATTTGCTATAATGTATTGAAAAATCGACAAATACTTTATGTAATATTTTTCATATCGAAGATTTCGATGAATTTTCGATATTTGTCGATTATAGAATTTGGAGACTAATTATTCAATGAAATGTTGCTGCATGAATAAGTGGAAAGTAAAAAATTTTATCGACTGGAGTGAATTTGAATGTAAATCATGTAAGGGTGATAGAAATCAGCTTCAGTATGTTGAAAAATCGAAAAGGTATTTCATTTTAAACAGCAAATGTTATCAAAAACTAGATTGCTACTACGCACATTATACTAAGCTCAATTGATAACATTACACATTTTACTAAGCTCCTCGTTCAAAATTGCGGCACTTTTTTGCATTCTCAAAACAATTTTTATTTTTCAGCCTAATTACAGCAACTTCAAATACAGTATTTTGAGATACAGTATTTTGTACACACAGTATTTTGAGGTACAGTATTTTAAATACAGTATTATGACCCATACAGTATTTTGACCCTAACCCGGATTCTTTTTTTATTTCAACAACTAGCTGCTTTGAATTTGATTGTATTTATTGAATTAATTTATTTTGCCGTTTCAATTTTTATTTGTTTACTTTGAAAAAACGTCATACGTCAAACTTTATAAATTACAAAGACGTAGTTCTACCAAATTGCTAAATCGTGTTTTTTTGGTCTATTTGATCAAGCCTGTATAAGCTTCAGAAAAAAAAACGCACCTAATATTAGTAAAAAAAAAGCATGCGAATGATTCTGAAAATGTGTATTTTGGATATGGGAGTATTATGTTTAAGCTTAATCCAAAACAAAAAATTTTACAATTTAGTATATGTATAGCCAAAGTGACCTACGACGGGGGATGACTTAAAGTTTATAAAACATATAGCCTATGTGCCTCATCAGGTTCTAGACTATCTCTCTACCGAATTCATTTAAATCGGTTCAGTAATTTCACAGAGAGAGTTAATTTCGTTGATCTAATATGAGTAAAGACTATTTTCCAGTGAGAATATGGTGACCGTTCCTGTAGAAATATGGGGATGAGATAAAGTTTATGTTACTTTGGGATAGTGTAACATTCGAACGGGGGGAAAATTTTGGAAATCGGTGCTGTAGTCTTAAAGTACCCTATAACTTCCCGCTTCAGTGGGAATATAGGGTTAAAATATATTGCTTTTGTCCTTCCTCAGGTTCTAGACTATCTCTTTACAAAATTTCATTTCAACTGATTATACGCTCTGGAAAGTAGCTAAGCACCTGAAAAGAATGCTTCTAAGCCATTTTCAGCAAACACATCTGATAACTGTTTGGTACAATCTTTTCATGTATGCTGTTAAAGAAATCGCTGGACAGTTTGTTGCCTTGTCTAAAGCCTTTCTCGACATCAAAGGTCTCGGTAAGTTCTTTGCCACCTTGACGGAGCAGCGTGAATTCTCCAAAGTAATCCTGCATAGTCGTACGAGTTTTGCAGGGATGCCGAAACTAGACATGGCTCTGTACAGCTCGTCTCTGTAGATACTGTCATACCTGACTTTGAAATCAATAAAAAGATTGTGTATGTCGAAAATACATTCTCGGGTTTTTTCCAAGATCTGCCATAATGAAAAGAATTTAGTAGATTGTGGACTTTTCTGGTCTAGGACCTATCAGTTTGTGGACGTGGGGTTCCAGACGTTCACATATTACAGCAGACAAGATCTTATAAGCAACGTTAAGAAGGCTTATCCCTCTATAATTAGCGCAATTGTGAGGGTCTCCCTTCTTAAGGATCGGGCATACGATACTGAGGTTCCATTCATTGGACATACTTTCTTCCTACCATATCATGCAGATCAGCTGGTGCATGCTCCTTTCCACCTGATCTTCTGCTGTCTTGAAAAGATTGGCATCAAGGCCATCTACATCTGCAATCTTACTTGATTTATGTTTGCATATGGCAAGCTTAACTTCTTCTAGGTCGGGAGGAAGGCATTCTTAATCATCCTATAAGTAGAATAGGGTATTTTGCTGACAGTGGAATTTGTGTCCCCATTACCGTTAAGCAGTCAACAGAAGTGATCTTTCCAGTTCCTTAGTAGCGAGAGCGATTTTATCACTGTGTTTCCTTTTTGGTCTTTACAGGCTTCAGTTCGGACTTTGCCACCCTGGCAAGATCTTTTCACCTTTTGTTAAAATTTCCGAACCTCATTCCTGTCATGGCATCACTCAATTTCCTCAAACGAGCACTTCTCATGTTGCGTCTTTTTCTTTTTGAGATTTCGGTATTCTTTTCTTCTTTTCTCCTTGCAAATCTCGTTATACTGGCCAAAGTCAGCCATTGTTCTCTTTCTTTGGGTCAGAACCACAGGAGTTTAGGTTCTGATGGCTTGTTGGCATTGCTACCAATGGTCTTCAATGCTTGTTGCTGGCGGCATAAGATTTAAGGATAGTTGGAGGAACACTCGATTGGAGAAGGCACTGGCAATCTCTTCCGATTATTGCTTTTCGACGTCATATCTCTTCACAGTGTTAGTTCGTGCTGGTCGTGAACAAGATATCCTCATTCGTACCTTAGCTATAACAAGGTAGTGGTCCGACTCAAAGTTGGCTGTTGGCCCCTCGGAAAGTTCGGATATCTATCACACTGAAAGAGAGACTTGCGTCGGTCAATTTGGTTGTCGGTAGATTGATCTGGTGATCACCATGAATTTTGAGATGCGGGAAGCTTGTAACACTTACAACAAGATTTAGCCCCGCAGCAAAATCGATTAGTATCAGTCCGTTTTCGGAGATTTTGTCGTGGAGGCTATGCTTACTGATTGTATTTCCAAAGATGTCCTCCTTCCCTAGTTTTGCGTTAAAATCGCCATGAACGATTTTCACGTCGTGTCTAGGGCACTGCTCATATGTTTCTTCGAGGAGCTCGTAGAAACAGTCTTTGGAATTATCGTCTTTCTCTTTTGTGGGGGCGTGGGCGCATGTAAGGTTAATGTTGGCGAATTTAGCCCTGATGCCGATGGTCATTATACGCTCATTAACTGGATTTCGGCTGATAACTTTGTCCCTGAGTCTACCTCTAACGATAAGCCCGCACCCAAATAAGCGTTGTTTCTGTTGTCTGTAGCAATCGCCACAGCAGATGTTGCAGTTTTTCATCATCATTATGCGTGCCTAATCCATCACACTTCTTGAATGGTGGTTTTGTCTGCTTTGCAGCAGTCCAGGGCGTCCTCTACTTCTATAGCTGCACGTAATCCGTTAAGAGATCTTACGTTCCACGTGCAGATCCGGAGGGCAATGTCCTTTTATAGATGGCTTGGGTCGTCAACGTTGAAATCATAGTTGGTATCCGAAGCTGATGATTGTTTCGGAACCATGTAATTTTAAAGTGTTTGGGTAGTTAACCCCACGTACAACCCCCAACCTGGAGGGCCAGGCCCTTTTGGTATCCCCTTGGACATAAACGATAGGACAATCCGGAAGCAGTATCCCGCTGCAGGGAGAGAGCTGTCGTTGGCTCGCCAGGATGTCATCCGTCACCACCTCTACTTCAATACCGTGTCCTAATATTGATAGACCCTGAATATGTCGGAGTAGCTCATTCAGGGGTTTCTGCTTTTTTGACTTCTGAATTTCACCGTTGATTCTGAAAGTCGAACTTATCCACTGAGGTTCGGGTAGTCAGATATTACTCGCAAAGCATTATAGTGTTGATCTATTTGTTATCTATTTGTTCGGCCCTTTGTCAAAAAACACTCGCACTTACTAGTTTAGGAGGTCCTTTCCGGGTGGAGCATCCCAGTTCCAGTGGTTACCGCGAGGAGGTATAGCAAGCACAATTGACGTGTACTACAAGTTTCAACATATGGGCGCCTCACCGCCAAGTTGACACCAATCAGAGCCTTCCCGAATAGTACAGGCCCAACGACCAAAAGGAGAGAAGCAGTGAAGTTGTAGCGTGAAGGAGCTAAATGGTGAAATAAAAATGTTCGAGTCAGTTTTCACTTTGTTTTATCGAACCAATATTGCAAGAAACTGTTCGAGTGTTTACTGACCTTTTCGTATTTTTTAAAACCTCAGGAATAATCCTCAGGTGCATTTAGACGTTTTCATTTGAATCTCAAAATCAAAATTCTGCATATTTGTATGATATTTCCTTTTACAGAATCATCCCAAAGAACAGTCCTTAACTTTAAAGAAGAATTTTTAATATCACCATATTCGAGCCGTAAAATATTACTCAATCTCCAAAAGCACGCTCATTTACTTCTGATGGTTCACATAACTGATTAGCTTTCCCACAAGAACATCACATGACTGACACAGGTGACAATCATCGTCCTTAAAGAAATATTTGATGTGCGACTGTCACTTATCATATCACAAGCCACCTTTGTTCATTCCACCCTTGTTCGTGTGTTCATCTTCAACTTATTGTGAACAGATCCAACTTCTCTGCGTGTATTCTAAATAATTTGTAATCTCCTGCTCTTCTTGATGACACTACGGTTGACAAAACAATTTTGAATTGTTTTTGTAAGAAGAGTCAGATGTTTTCTTCACGTTCGCACTTTTAATATCGTAATGGAATACTGTAGGTGGTGACATTTTAACCAAAATCCCCAAAATTGCTCGCATCAAGCAACAAATTTAACTTTCAGAAGGAGTTTACTTCCCAACTTTTCCCTGAATTTTGAATTTTCAACACTCGCATATTGGATTTAATGAGGAGACATTTTGTATCCACGCCTTTGATAAAACTCAACACTCCGTGTCCTCATTTGGTTTATAAATCAAACGAAGTTAACAAAGACAGTTTCCGACTACCTCATCTTCCTACCAAAGAAAGAGGCATACAAAGGTTTCAAAAACATATTCGTTTGGCTTTAGCTCATCCTGTTCGGAAACAAAGGTAAAGCTTGAGTTTTAGAAGACATAAAACATAACCAATGTTGACAGGCTTTTGTGAAAATAAAGACATCTGCAAACCTTGTTAATGGAACTTTGGATTTAGACTTATTAGGTGTGTAAATGGAAATTACGTGACAAATCATGTATCCAACATCTGCTAATAAATCACGAAGGCGAGATTATATTCCTATTTAATTTCTGATCAACCTAACGATAGGGACACGCTTGTGCCACGCTATATTGTGTGTAACTTTGTATAGACATTTGTGTATGCGAGGGTGACCTTTGTTGGGTTCAAATAATGGCTGTCAGAATAAATACGCTTCCCAACTCTCAAGTTCTAAGCAGTCATTGAAAATAGGATTCGAAAACAGTAGAGAGCTGTGTACAAAGTCACTTCGCACGTTCGAACATTATATTTACCATAGTAACCACTGTTCAATTCAATTTATGGTGCGTTTTTGTGGCAGCTTAGCAAACCTACAATCAACTCAGCAATGCACTTTATAACTGCACCAAAAAAAATCAGTTCTTTGAAAGTGCTCAGTTTTATTTGATTTTGTGTTTGCTAAGCTGTTTTACATAGCGTTGCTAAGTTGCGATAAAAACGCACCTCTTATTGCGGTTGACTAGACCCTTCAACAAACTGAACACTGCACATGTGGTGCTCGTAAAGTAATGGTTAGCAATTAGCATGTCTGCCTGTTAGGTTCCAGTCCCAGGAGAAAACAAAAAAGTTTTTAAACGGCTATGGTCTCCTGAGAGATATTGGAGTGTCCTCTGATAGTAGATTCATTGCCATGAAAAGCGCTTTCTCGATAACCCATTCGTAATCGGCAAAAAAATTAGGATATGTTGAGTTAGGTTAGATGTGGCTGTCAGGATACGGAGTCTGACACACTAAGACCACAAAAGGTTTATTGTGATACCACTTAGAAAATAAAGTTGTTCACCTTCAGTTTTGCATCTATAGGGGATTAGAGAGTCGAATCACCCTCTAATCGAACCTAGGCTAACGAGTTGATCACCAGTAAGTCAAACCATTCAGAACTTCATATGAAAAGGGAGAGACTTTTAGGGTCTTTGTAAGCTAAATTAGTGGTGTCGTCAAAAAAGGATTTAACAGGTGAGTTTTCCGCCTATTAAAGATCGCAAGGCATGAATAAAGGAAGTGTTGGACTGTTGCCTCCTCTTCATCATCCATGTAGCTTCTACGAAAGTTTTTGGAGAAGATACTAAATCTCTTGGCGTGTCTACCTATTAGGCAGTGTCTTGTTAGGACACCTATGGTGGAGCTAAAAAGCAGACGATTTAGATTCAATAAGCGTTTTGAACGCTTCGAGTTTACTCATGGCCAAATTCGTTTCTCGTAATCGCCTTGCTTTAGCAACATTTTAGATGTAGCGATAGACATACCTAATCTCTATATTGTTCGAAGAGAAGAAGTTGTTCCTTTCTGGCGAGTTCGTCTGTCATGCAGTTGCCAGGTATATCTCTGTTACCCGTCACCTATATGAAAGGTGAATGACATCTCCTTTAGAGACATGCGACACTTTTCGACCGTAGTCGATTTTGTTGAAACAGAGGTAAGAGCTATGAGAGCAGCCTGACGTTCCGAGAAGATACGAATGTCCGTAGAGCATACAACGTCTGTCTGTCTGAGCCTGGTCAGGACTTCTTTTATCGCCAGAATTTCTGCTTGGAACACACTGCGGTGGTTAAGTAGGAGGAAGAAAATGCTTATACTCAGCCCTTTTGAGAAAATCCCACTTTCTACGAGTTTTTGTGCATTTTCGTAACCGTGGACGAAACGTGTGGAATGTGGATCCACCACAATACACCGGAGACCAAACATCAGTTAGAACAGTGATCTTCTCGGGGTGGATCACTTTTTTCCATTTTCTTCTCAGTCAACGCGGTAGTCTGATATTAACGGCTGTCAAAAACAGCTTGTTCAATTTTTAACAAGTAGAGTCAACTGACAGATGACTGTTGACGGTAGCAGTGTTGCCATTTCAGTTAAGTGGCGGGAAGTTCAAAAAGTCGTGGAATTATTGACCCGCCCTCGTACGAACACTGCGCATCTCGCAATAACAACTTGGATTATTTTTCACTTGCCTGCGGTTTTGTAAAGACACAGGTGAGGAGAATTCTAGAGAAACTAAAGAAAACTAGAGTCACGTAGAGCCATGTTGCTTCTTTAATATACAATGAAATTTTGTTCGGTAATTTCCCTTTGAAAAATTTTTATGTCTTTAAAGTTGTAACGATGGCGTTTTTTAATAACGCTATAGCCTTTTGTGCTATCTCATCGCAGTCATTCTTCTTTTATTTGAAAAATGATTTATCTTTTGCCATTTCCTTTTTTTTTGAACCTCTTCGTTGTTCCAACAGAACAAAAATGGTTACTCTTTTTTTTTGTTGCCTTCGCAGTTGCTTCGGTGTAATGAACTACATTTGTACATTTATCTTTTTCGAGTTGTAGCTACCCCAAAATGGGTAGATACTAGATATATAGTATAGCGATTGGGGTGGGATGTGTGTTGATAAAACTTTCTCGAGGTTTCAGTACAGAAAGCATTCTTTTATAAGGAATATTGTCGAAAGCGTTCTCTTTTACTCCTGGGGGGTACATGTTATTGCAAAGTATTGAACTCTTTATAAGCTCTCCGGGGAAGCTATTATCAGACAGAACTGTTGTCAAAATTTTCTCAGTAGCAATGTGAAAACATTTTGATACCGAAAGAGATGGCTTTAATTGTTAATTTGAAAGCAGTGTTGACGGCGCGTTGCATAAATAAAAAAAAAAGGTGGTGCAACCGAGTGACTAGCCCCGGTGCCTAGCGCAATTCCCACAACCTTTCCTTTAGTAGAAGCTGAGGGATTCAAAGTGATTGCATATGCAGATGACGTCTCCATTGCGGTATCTGGTAAACATTCTCTCACGTCCTTACGGATCTGATGCAAGCCGCTCTAAATAAAATAGTAAAATGGGCGGGAACATGTGATCTTGGGGTCAACCCTCAGAAAACTGAAGTCGTTATCTTCACCAGGAAATACAAAGTTTTTCAACGAACAACTAGATCAATAAATGGAATCTCACTTCAACGTTCCAACGAAGCTAAATATCTAGGTAAAATCCTAGACAAAAAGCTGAAAGGAAAGAATCTGGAAATCCACCGTAGCTTTATTTTCCTGTAAAAATGCCATTGGTAATAAATGTGGTTTCTCCCCCCAAATCATCCACTGGCTCTACACCGCGGTTATCAGACTAATACTCACATACGGAGTAGTGGTATGGTGGACCGCTCCTGATAAAAGGTCCTACTGCGATAATCTAAGCAAGGTCCAACGATCAGCTTGTTTATGTATAAGCGGAGCACTGAGATCAACACCCTCAGCAGCCCTAAATATACTTCTTAACCTCATACCACTAGATATCTTCAGCAAACAAATGCCGCCAGTACAGCCATTCGTATGAGAGCTATCTCCCAATGGACCGTTAGTAATATCGGCCACAACAATCCTGAATTTATTCAAATCAATCCCCTGTCACTCCGACTACACCATCCCCCAATTGGTTTTTGATAATAAGTTCCAAGCATCAATCCCACCGAGAACGACATGGGAAGACGAAGAATTTTTGAGAGATGATTCAATTCAATTCTATACAGATGGTTCAAAAACAGAGGAAGGGGTCGGTTGCGGGGTGTACTCAAACCGATTTAACGTAAGTCTCTCGTTCCGCCTTTCAAACCATTGTAGCGTGTTCCAAGCGGAAATTCTGGCGATCAAAGAGGACCTATCATGGCTAAAAGAAAACGTAATATCCTCAGCGATTTTCTCAGACAATCAACCAGCCCCCAAATCACTCGGCGCAGTTTCCACGAACTCAGTAACCGCCCTTAACTGTCGCCTATCTCTTAAGGAGATGGCTGAACAGTTCAATATTCACCTTATTTGGGTGCCGGGGCACAGAGATATCGCGGGTAATTGCAAAGCCGACGAACTCACCAGAGAAAGAACCGTTCTACCGATCTCAACCAGCAGGTTGAATATTGGTATACCAATCGCTACATGTAAACTTATGCTAAAGCAAGAGGCAATGGATAGAACAAACCATAGGTGGAACAATATCACTACGTGCGTGGCAACAAAACGGATATGGCCAGGACTAGATCCAAAACGCACAAGACATTTGCTATCCATTACCAGATTGCTAGTTAGCTCCGTAATCAATGTCATCACCGGACAGTGTCTGATAGGAAGACACGCCATAAGACTCGGCGTTTCCTCTAAGGACTTCTGCAGAAGTTGCTTAGATGAGGAGGAGGAGGAGGAGACAATCCCGCACCTCCTCTGCTCATGTCCTGCACTCTCCTATAAAAGAAAATGGCATGTAGGAAAATATTTTCTTGATGATCCAAGCGATCTGGCGAACACAGATATCCTGCATCTCTTTCGCTTTATTAAAAGCTCAAGCTCCAAATGGTTTTGTTAAGTGAGGGACTCCCTCGCACAATTTTTTTGGTAATATTGGTCTAAGTGTGTCAGTTGTTTTCCTAACAGCCATTTTAACCTAACCTAACCTTGCCTTTGTAGGGGAATGCAGGGGACCTATAATTTTCTGCGCGATACCGAATGGCTAATCGAGAAAGCGCTTTTAATGGCAATGAATTTATTATCGGAGGACTTGCGAATTCCTTGAGAAAGGTAATAAATAAAATAAATAAATAAATAAATAGGGTGGCGCAACAGAGCGAGGAGCCCCTGGGCCTAGCGCATTTCTCACAACCATCCCTTGTGAGGGAATGGAGGGGACCTACAATTTTCTGCCGGTTCCGAACGGCTAATCGAGAAAGCGCTTTTCATGGCAATGAATACTAACGGAGGACTTGCCAATTCCTCGCGAAAGGCGATACCCGTAGAAAAAACATTTTTGCCTCTGGTGGGATTCGAACTCGAACCTCTGGATTAACAGGCGGACATGCTATCCATCACACCACGGGTACCACGGGAGAAAGGTAATACCCGAGGAAAAACACTTTTGGCTTTTGTTAAAATTCGAACCACGAATTTCTGGGCTAACAGGCAGACACGCTTAGCATCACGCCACGGTTACCTGACGCGTTGTATGCCATATGGTTAAAAAAATGGGCACGACTGGGTCGCACGAATTAGCTGAAAAATCTTAAGGCTGAGTACAAGGCATAAGTATTCGCCTTTCACAATATATTTGGTGGTACAGAGCTGCCAACTACACATTAATTATGAAAATGGAATAAATCACATAGAATATTGAAAAAATTTAATTAAATATCCCAAAGATTTTAAACGAAAATCCATTAACGCCATATTTTTACTTTTGTCAGTATAAACGCTGAAAATTAAATCAAAATCTTTGGACCGGTTTTTTAAGAAATAGTATTTTATTTTTCACTTTTTTTAAAACCAAGTTTTTTATAAAAAAAAAAGCTTAAGATTCTGCCAGAAATTGACATGGTTTTGAAGTTATTTTAAAAAATCTAATTTTTTTTATAAAACTTATAAAAATTTCAAAAATTAAAATTTTTCTCATGTTATAATATGACTAAAATTTATTATATTCTTATTTGTTAATTATTACATAAAATTTCGTTAAAATTCGTGAAAATAGGTTTTCAAGAAAACGGTACTATGGGAGGTACCGTTCTAAGCTCAAATAAGTTTTGAAACGTTTTGAAATATGCCCATAAAAAATTCAACGAAACCGCATATATTATCTCTCCGCTTGACAGAATACACATATCTGACTACATCATTAAGACAAACCTATAATCTGGATAGCACAGCACCAGTAACCATTGAAATGAAAACATTTTAGCACCATACAAAAAGTTTAGATCGAGAAGAGCCATGGCAATACAAAATGTTTAGAACG
The DNA here is from genome assembly GCA_949752695.1 of Melanostoma scalare. Lineage (NCBI taxonomy): Eukaryota > Metazoa > Arthropoda > Insecta > Diptera > Syrphidae > Melanostoma > Melanostoma scalare. The sequence goes on from OX456986.1 coordinate 151,762,017, forward strand.
AGAAGAGCCTTGACAAGCTTTATTTTAATAAAAAAAGGCAAAAATCATTGAGATAACAAAGCTTCCACAAGACAAAATTAGTACGACTTATAATGTGCGTAAATAATCGCGTCTGAAACACAGGCTTTTAACTTTACTCTAATACGGATTAATAACGTTATTCCACACAACTGGATCCAACATGTTGCTCACTAGCCTTAAGTAAAGCACTATTGCCTGTGACTTCACCGTATTTAATTTCAGGTCATTATCTAGAGCCGATGTATGAATAGAAAACAGATCGGTATTGACCAAGGAGGGAAAGGAGGAAACATTATTTACCGGACACGAAAAAAGTAACCGAACAACATCATTCATCAGCAAATAGATGAACCAATGTTTGATTGCACAGGTTATTTATAAATATCGAAAACAGTATCGGTCCCAATATGGATCCCTGGGGTACTCCGTAAGATGTTTCACAGAAAAAAGACTTGTTTACGCCAACACAGCCATATTGGAAGCGCTGCGTTAAATACGAGAATACCAAATTACAAGCACTTATATGTAGGTACAGAATGAAAGGTATCGTTTAAGTTTGAAACAAAGTCGAGCATGGTTAACGCTATCAAACGCCTTGCTCCAAAAGTAATGAAATGGAAACATACTTGCGATCCATGTTCATCTTGATTGTATCAGTCGAATCAGTTAGAGTTGTGGTTGCGCTATGAAACTTTCGGAATCCAGATTGGTTGCAAAATAATCACAAGTTAAGAAAGTCATTGATTTGCCATAGTTATTCTGTTTTATAAAATCAGCCATTATTTCGAACGGATTTTTCATATGACAGCAATGAAAACAACCAAACTATCTTGTGTAGATATTTTGGTATTTGAATCAACTCAAGCTGCACCATATACGATTGTTTTCAAAGTCTTTAAGAAATTTCTCCACCCCAAGTATTTCTGCCACAAAAACTTATGTGAGCAAAAAGGTGTACCTAACACTGCCAGCAAATGTCAAACACACCTATTTTCAAACATTTCTGTGTTTTTATGAAAAAAATTTTTTTTTTTAATTTTTACCTTTTCATTCCTCGAAAAATGACATACAATTTATGTGCACAAACTTTTCTGACAGACCGACCTCATAGTTTCACATGTTTAGAAGTTCTGTTCCATTTTATAATTGGCTTCAAAGTTAAATTTCTTAGAAATGGTGGTTACCAGAGGCAAGTTGTCAGTCAAACTCATTTGGGGATCTACTGTGTTTGAGATGAACCACTAACTTATCAAGTTCATTAAAAGGTGGGGTGAAAACTTGGAGTATTGTGAATCAGATTTGTGTCGTCTCCTAAAAGTTTTATTTGTCACTAGATTTGCCGTTGGCTTTGTGTTATATTTGAATATTGAAATCGTTTTTTACTTCGTTCTCAAAAGAAGGAATGAAATCAAATCAAACAAAACGAACGTTGCCAGCAAGTAAAATAATACGTCGGAACGGCCAGCTGATTATCAGCTAGGTGTGAACACCAACTCGGCTCATCCGGCAATTATTTAGCAGCTAGCGGCTTGCAAACTAGAACATGTTCTACTTTTCACTGGTAGCAGCTAAGTTAGAAGCCCTTACTTCTTCTTCTTACTAGCCAGAGTCCAGAGGTGTGCATTAACATAACTCAAAATAAACAACATCTGTTGTAGAACATTAGTACACCACTACACAGGATAAGATCTACTAAGATTTAATATTTTTTTAAATGCAAATGTCATAAAGTCTCAGCTATGACTTCGACAGGACATCTGTTCTTGCGAAAACTACATACCTATGTATGAAAACGCGGTATCGTTCTAGTCGCGTTAGTGTGGGTAGTCTTATCTATCGCTATGTGGACATCGCGTGAAAATTGAATTTTTCGTTGCAGTTACTACCATAAAAAAAGTCGCCTCAATTCTGTCATTGGCTACCTTCAACAGCGCCACATTGCGGGAAAGACTTACCCTTTTGATAGAGCTGGCAATTTGTGCAAAGAATAACATTATCCTAAAGAAGCAGTTTAGCTTCAGGGGAAAATTATTCACTCTTAACCCTTTCGTGAGATCCAATTCTACAACACGAGAGCTTTGAACAACAATCAAATCAACGTTGGATGTCTTCTCTACAAAGAAATATTACTTGAAAGATCCTAATACAAAAGATTGTCCAAAAACGATTCTTAGCTTTCTAGTTGCACTTGTTAAAATGATATTTTTTCTTTTAGAGTCGGGTCTTCTGTGTCCAAATCGAGAGCAACTAGTAATCGACGAAAGTAACTCTACGATGATTGACTCAAGGATGAAAACCTTGACCATAATTGGACAACACACAGACGACCAACCAACACAGTGGTTCTCCGCTTCACAGATGCCTTTATAATTTAATTTTAATTTTAATTTAACTTTATTTATTGATTTTTAACAGCTATGCTAATAAGTACAATGACTATTAATAAGTATAGGAGAATGAAGTACAAAAGTTTAAAATACATTAATGAACTTAACAAGATACAGATACAGTATAAATATTAAAGATTATAAAGATTAAATAAAATCACACACTACTACTACTATTAAAGATTATAAAAGAAAGCTATAGATATTTATATTAATTGGTTTAATCAACTAATATTTGTACCACTTGTAAAAAAAAAAGGAAAACAAAGAAATTACTTCAATATAAATTAGAAAAATGTAAAAGACATTGTGTTGTAAACTAATCGAAGACTTTATGTGCCGAGGCAGGTTGTTCCAAAGACTTACAACTTGAATAAAAAATTGTCTGCGTAAATTAAGAGAGGAGTGTGGCAACGGTTTTAAACCAATGAACCGGTTAGGTTAGTGTGAAAAAAAGTTAACTTATGTACGCACCAGCACCTTAAATTAAAATCATCATAGAACTACACCGAAGCATCAAAAGCTACATGTAACCATAGCCTTACGAACTTGTAGCGATGTACGAATTTTCGAAGATACATACGCCCACTGAACTGAATGCACCATTTAATGATTTCTAACCTCACTTAAAATTCCTTTTCCGATTATACTTTCTTTTCACCATTAACCATCGTCGAGACAAAACGTGAGTCCAATACGTGTAGCATCAGCTACAAGTGATTTTTAAGAACAAGTCATATATTTCCTAGTAAAAGTGATATAAGATTTAAATAATTTACTACACAAATAATAAGATTTCAATAATCTATTCAAAGGTAATTTGTGCAACTAATTGTGTGTAAAATTCCCTCAAACATTATTTTTTTGTTAGTTTATTCAAGCCAGTGTGTTACGCAAAGATCAGTGCGATCGCAGGAACATAATCGTGCTCATACCAAATTTACACGTGACTTTTCTGATTCTAGCATAGCTAAATCAATAAAAGTCGCTCGACAGATTAAGAACTATCGAAACGACCTTTAAAGTGCCACCACAGATCTATTCCAACTCCTGGCCACTGGTCAAACGCAAGAAACAGTCTAGCGATCTCTGCCAAAACTCAACGATCGCTCAAAAAACTCATTGAGATCGACCAACCAATTCTAACTTCGGTTAGAGAAGTTTTTTTTTTATCACCGCCATCGAGTAGGTATGCCATCAAAATTAAACTTTTGCTTATATCAATTAATTGATATCACATTTTAGATTTGTGCCAAGTAATCTAAGCAAACTATTGCGTATTTCGTGAATCAGAGTTCTTATAAGATCTGGTGAAACCCGCCATCAACCCGCCTAGCGGGTCATATAAACTTTACCTCACTTCGATTCACGAAGATTGCTTGGTACCATTAACTGCAACCAGCGATTCCATTCTAAGTTCTGACAACAATCAACAAGAGAATTAGACTTTGGAACAGTGGTTTTACTGTACGCCAAACGATCGGGTTCTATCATTCCCTAGAATACTCGTACAGTCAAGCCATACACGAGATTAGTCACCATAGAAATCAGCCACGTGAACAAAGCAATCTCTGCTTCACGAAAAAAAAAATAAAAAAAATAAAATAATAAAAAATAATAATAGCATCCCAACATCTTATCAGCATCTCTATCAAATTGGTCCAGAGCCAAAACCACTAGTTGATCTCTGACTCTACAATACCAATACCTATTCACCAACGCCACGTCACCATCATCAACTCAATAATCATCATCAATAGAAAATCCAATACCAATATACCTAAACTAATTAATCAACATCATCATCAAAATAAATTGTTAATTCACATTAAGTTTATAATTCACGATCGTCACTAGTTCAACTTGCCAGGATTTTATTTTAACATAAATTTTCAGCTGCGCTTCGACAAAAATAATTCAGCGCAAAGGCGTCAACAAAGCTGATATGCACACCAACTTTGGAGAGCCGGTAAGTTTTTCTATTTTCCTTTTTAAGTCTTGACAAAATTGAACAATTTAACGATCTGAAAATTAAGATATTCAATCCTAGCACATACTAATGTCACTTTCCATTGGACGAAAAGAACCGTCCAGGAGCGTCCAGAAGCATTCTCAAACCGTTCCATTTGTGCAAAAAGATAGCTTCTCATGATTCTGAGGAGTGACAGCCGCTTCTCGATTTGAAATGAGAATCGACTCAAGAAGCACTAACACATGTTACTCAAATGTCAAAAAGAAAATTTTCTTCAAGGAATATTTTTTAAGAGCCATAGGTGTTTCACTCACACAAAGGCAATTACGTTAAACTGAACAGAAATTATTTTGGGTGTTCCATTGGTTTTTAAAATGAGTGCTTCCCCGAGTGAAACCAATGGAAAGTGCCATAAGATAAATTTATTGAATTCATAATATTCTCTTTAATTATATTTATTTGCTTTTCGATAAAAGAGAGTGAGAACGACAAAACTGAGCTGTTAGTTTGTTTTTTTTATTGTTGAAGAAAGGAGATAATCCTCTCTGCTACAATTTTCTCTCAAGCGAGATTTGAATGATAATTTGGTATGCTCGTTTGCTTGTTACCACTCGATTCATGATTGAGCTTTAATTTTTTTTTTATTTAGTTTTTTTTTTAATTTTTAATATTCCACTCAAACTTCATTTGAGTTTTAATTTGAGTAGAATAGAATTTACTTTAGCCTTTATTTTATGCTTGTTTTACCATTGAATTTAAATTACTCAACCTTGAATTTGATGATGAGTTAAATTTTTGTTAAAATTCTAATTCTCTATTTTGATTTGGGTTTAATAAAAACTTTCTTAAATGAAGATAAGTATACAAAAGTATACGAATGAAAATTTTGGTTTAGCCTATTGATTTAAAGCCACGACGGCCTGAATTTAGTTTATTGTGCAGAGGGAAGTGATATGAAGTGATGTTCATTTATGACGATGATAGAAATACTTTGAGTAATTTTTAGATAAGTATTTCATTACGACTAGGGGTTATTGAGAAATATATTTGAGTGGTTCGATAACCACGGAATTTCTTGGATTCAAGAAATAGAGGGAGGGCTACACTCTGGCGACCCAGATTACACCTTGGGTCTCCAATATAAGAAAAATGTACCAGAAATTTATATAGTCTTGCGATTACTTTAGGCTTTGTTGAATATTCTTTTATTTTGTTGTGTTTTCTCTTCGGCATGAAGTACACTGTACGGTAGTCTAGCGGCTGGTACAAGTACCCACCCCACCGACGAGCTGGCAAAAGGTGATGCAAGCTTGCCGAGCCGTACTTAGCCTGCTGGACGACTTATTCAACCTTCTTTTGGTTTGCTTAGGGTATCCTGTGGTCCTAGGGAATTCAAGGGAGAAGCAGATCATCGCTTTGTGTTAAATGAGAACACCAAATCCGTTACACTTATTGTGAAGATAAACGGGTTCTCTGTTGTAAATAATTTTAAATAATAAGGTCAAGGAACGATATTTGAAAATGTTTTCTAAACTGCAGTCCAGCAGTTGTCGGGATGCTGATGATACATGATCATATCTACGGAGATTGAAAACATAACGAGCAACAGATTTAAAGGCAACATTTAGTATACACATAACACTGGAATCGGGGTTAACGAATAATTCACATCCATAGCATATGATTGGAATAACTAAAGACTTGGCTAGTTTTAATTTAACATTGACAGGAAGAAATTATTTGACTTGAGAAACATATGCAACACGATGGGAACTCAGAACTATAGGTGGGAGGTTGGAAGTGGGGAATGTATTTTTTGAAATGGGTAGTACTTTTGTTGGTTACGATGGGACCATTGGAATATGGAAAGGAGGTCTTCATTAATTTGGGGTATTGAGTCATCAACCGTTTCGAACGTAAGACTGTGATATACTTGTACATCATCAGCGTAAATATGAAAAGAGCAGTGTGATATTACATTCGGAAGATCATTGATAAACATTGAAAACAGTAACGGGCCAAGAACAGATCCTTGGGGAACACCACAATTAACAGGAATAAAAGAGAATATATTTTGTTATCAAGAGAAAATGCTTGAGACCGGTTAGTAAGATATGAGTATATTAATTTGTTAATGGGATTTGAAACATTAAATAGATGACACAGTTTATTGCATAGTATATTGGGATTAACACTGTCGAATGCTTTTGAGAAATCAAGTAAGGTGAGCAAGGTTAGTTTATTGTTGTCCATAGCTTGTCTTATGTCTTCCGAAACATTTAAGAGAGCAGTAATACAGCTATGATCTGATCGAAAACCTGATTGCATAGGATAAAGCATATTTTTGTCTTTTAAATAGATCTTGATTTGCTGACTCATAAGACTTTCGAATACTTTTGACAGAAAAGGAAGGATAGCAATAGGTCTATATTCAGAGCTACCTTTTTTGGGAACAGGAATTATTTTTGCTTTTTTCCACAGAGTAGAGAAATTTGAAGTCATTAAGATTGTGTTAAAAAAGTGTGTTATATAGGGAAGGATATAAGGTAGTATGATTTTAATAAAATCAGGGTGTAATCCATCCAAACCAGTATATTTACTACTTATTTAAAAAATTTGTGAGCCAAAGTAGTTGACCGCAAAGGCGTCGTTGCTGGAAAAACTATTTATGAAGTGTCTGTTGAGCTCATTAAGGTCAATATTATTGCTATTAGCAAGATTATTCTTTTTTGAAATTCATATTTTTTTGATTTGCTTCCAGGAAAATGACGAAGATCTATTCGTACTGAATTTATTGCTATAGAAATTTAATTTACCTTTTTTTTATCAATCCCACAACACGATTTCTCCATTCTTTGTATTCTTTATGCATACCAGTACAACCATACATTTTCCATCTACGATATAGTAAATCCCATTTCTTATAGCGTTTAGAATACAATCATTCATCCATGGACAGTTCACATTCCTTATCTTTCGGGTTTTCAACGGAATATGCTTATCATAAAGAAAGCTAAGATTAACCGTAAGATGCTCGACTTGATTGTTTGTATCTGAGGTAAGAAATATATTACTCCAGTCAGTATTCATGCAATCTTCGAAAAGCTCAGGGGGCCTACCATGTAACTCGATTCTACAATAAAAACGTTCGAATGCCTAAAACTCTTCATCCGTAATTCTTAAGGACAAAGGAGAAAATGTGAAACTTGTACGAAACTCGGAAGTTTTCGTCGAAAGCAATTGGTAGAACTGAAACTCGATTCTATTCTCATTCTCAGATGCGTTAAAAAGAAGAATCAAAAATAACTTTCGAATGATTCGAAAGTAGAATCGAGTTACATAGTAGGGCCCCAGCAAATTTAAAACAACGGAAATCACGATACTGATAGTGGCGCAACATGGAGACCACGGGGATTAACGCATTTTAAGGAATAAAAACTTTATACCGATTCAGAACGGCTAAGTTAGAATCATAGCAGTGTGCAATTACTCTGAGAAGACTTGTCAGTTGCTCGATACCACGGAAAACACTTTTGTATGTTTCTGGGAATCGAATCATGAATTTCTCACGTAGCAGGCAGACATATGCCACTTGTACCACAACTATGCTAAAATAAATAAGTAAATAGAGTGGAATAACAGAGCTCGGAGATCTGCGAGATCTAACCCACTTATGACAAACATTCATTGGTTTTTTTTTATAGTTTTTGAACAACCTAAATAAACTCAATAATGACTAATCTAAGTTTGTCATTGCCAACTCTATAAAATTAAAAAAAATCCGACACACTAAAAAGATGGGCAGTGGAAGAGCTTACAAAAGCCTAATAGCTACTGATGCGAAACTGTTTCGTCGGTCTCCACATCCACGACGAAATCGTGAACGAGCACTCAGCAAAAAGGATCTTTGTAGAAGAGTACTATCAGATGCTTAAAAAAAGTGACCAAAAAAGTCTAGTAAAATTCAGAATTAGATAAGAAATTAATTTATATTAACAAAATTAGCGTGTATCAAGCAAAGGGGACGATACGAGTTGACTCCCTTTATCACCAGTTCATCATTATTTACATCACATTATTCATCTCTTACACTCTCAGTATGTGTGTTGGGTACAACATGTCAAAACTTTGTTGACATGCACTTAAGACCTTGACAGCATCACGTACGACTCCATCAGTTGGTAATAAATTACAGTTCACAAAAAGTTGATTCCATCTGTTGCACATGATTCCACGAGTGGACGGAATACTGGCAAAGTTCCTGAGCAACAACCTTTTTTATATTTTATGGAAAGCATTTTCAGCTCATTTTTTGGCATTGAATGGTGTAAGGATGTTAAATGGTCTGTCATAATTCTTTAAAAGTCGATGGCTTTACAAATTTCCCTTTTTTTTGTAGCCAATTAAGCTCTCTTGAGCTTTGGTGAGAGTGTTTTTCATTTTTAAACTGTAAACAGATTGGCTGTAGTTTAAAGCAGACAAACATTTTGATGAAGCCTTTCATCACCGTCATTATATTTTTTTATTTATGACTTTCAACAAAATAGAAAAAAATAAGTTTATCAAAATTGTAGAAAACAAATTTTTAAACAAATTAGGTAGATGCTTGTTGTTCTCACGACATTCCAATAGAGCATCCTTTTCTACATAATGGCGTCTCAACGCCGGCACTTCAATACCTTACTCCTAACACTTAGTTCAATTCAATTGTCGAGCATCAACGCATAAGAAACTTGTTCCGAAAATGCAGCGAGGTGTGTATTGAAACATTCCAATTGACTACAATTTTCTTCCTTCTACGGCAATTTCACTATTTTATTCAGGCAGCAAATTGGCACCTGATCAGCCTGGCAACTTTGAAATAAATTAACCTCAATACATACACACTGTGAATACGAGACAAGTCGTCAATAAGCCAACCACAATCCAAAAATAGAAACATAATTCAGTGGTAGGCAAACCAGAGCATTAAGGAACAACGAATCAAGTTTCAGGATTAAACCGAAACTCCCTCAAAAATGTTCAGCAAAGACCATTTCGTGGTAATTTCATTTAGTTTAAAATGGGCCAAACTTTTGTCTTCAATTAGCCTGGCGTAATACTTTCCGAAATCAGAATTTCTTTCCACATCTCACGGTTGAAAGCCCATCCAATTAAGTTAATCGGTTCTTTGAGGTTTTGCCAATTAGTTTTATAGTTTCTTTCGCAAAAGAAAAGTTCTTTGTTCAAAAGCCCATTTAATTTGGGAATTAATTAAAAGAAAAACCCTCAAAGTCATACATTTATTCACTTCAAAATTCTCTGTATGAGGTTTTATTAAATTTGAAAAAAACTAAAATATATGACGACTAGAAACAGCACTCAAGCTTATAGCTCATAAAATATACGCAAACCATCATTTACAGTTCTCCATCAACCCCGAGAGTATCAGAAAAAAAAAGTTTACAAAATATTGCTTGACTTACAACAACTCACTAGATATTTATGTCACTCCTTTATGCCCAGTGGAAGGGCAGGATAGAAAATATTCCACCCCCCGACACAAGAGGAAAATAAGAACAAAAACAAAAATATATACAAACACCACCTGCCAAAGGACAACCGATTTCTCACTTCCCTTCTACTACTCCACTCCGGTCGGGCTGTGTTTGGCAGTTTTCATTAATACAAATGAAAACGGAGGTAAATATTTCATCCATTTTCCGGACTGTCTGAGGGACTTTTCCTGCATTTGTTATTGTTTGCATTTACCTATACCTAACTGATTTATTTTTTCACTGTAAAAAGTTATTTAGGGTAGGAGACCATCGTCGTTTGTACATCAAGGACAATAGTACATCAGTTACTATTGTTTGGTCTGCAACAGGCATCACATCATCAGGGACTCGAGTGGACATTTGGACAAGGAAAAATGTTTCCATTTTCATTTTTCGTTTGTCAAGGGATTTCATAAGAGTGATGATGAACTGTGTTTAAGAAAAAGTTCTGTGGAATTATATTTGAATTATGGTTGACCACCATCCTACCATTAAGAGTATTGTGGATAAAGTTAACCAACGTGATGAGAACGCATATTTTTGATATATTGTGCTGTGTTGTGCATGTTGCTAATATTGTTGTGGTTATTTTTTAATTTGACCTTTAATCAACTTTCCTATCTTTCCTTTATCTAGGAGTAACCCTGGATAATAAACTCAATTGGAAACCACATCTAGACAAAACCATAGCAAAAGCAACAAATGCTTTCTGGGCCTGTTCTAGACTCTTTGGTAAAAAGTGGGGACTTAGGCCAAAAATGATTTACTGGACTTACCTCACTATTATCACACCCATTATAACCTATGCTTCACTGATCTGGTGGCAAAAAACAGAACAAGTTTATGCCCGCAAATCTTTGCAAAAGTTACAAAGACTAACCTGTGTAGGTATCACAGGTGCAATGCGCACCTGCCCAACTTTAGCGTTAGAAAGTTTATTAAATTTTCCTCCGCTACATCAAAGAGTAAAGAAGACTGCTGCACTAAGCGGACTAAAGCTTCATCTCACCAACTACTCTAGAAAGGAAAACTTACAAGGACATATGAGTATTCTGCAGGTGCTCCCAATACTGACATCGCCTGCGGCCCACTCCTCGGACTTTATGCCTAAACGCATAATGTTACATCGTCCATTTAAAGTAATCTTTCCAAACCGCTCAGCATGGAAGAACCCTGTAATTCTTACAAATAACTTCCAATACATCTGGTATACTGACGGTTCAAAAACAAACAACGGTGTAGGTGCAGGGATTTACGGTCCCAACTTTAAATCATCTACATCCCTTTGTAACACAACTACTATCTTTCAGGCAGAGGTAATGGCTATAGAATTCTGTATTAGGGAATGCATTAGAAGAAACCTCCGAAGATCAAGCATCCTAATCTGCTCTGACAGTCAGGCAGCACTAAAGGCTCTTTCCTCGACAAAAATCGAATCCAAACTAGTTTGGAACTGCCTGACATGTTTACTTCAATTAGCTACTCACAATTAAATAACTCTTTCATGGGTGCCTGGTCATGAAGGCGTACCGGGTAACGAAGAGGCTGACCGACTTGCTAGACTTGGCTCTCAGTCCCAATTCAAAGGCCCTGAACCCTACTGTGGTCTCCCAATCAGTAGCCTTAAAAACGAATTAGCTACCTGGGAACGACAGAACATGATCAGCACCTGGAACAACTCAAATGGCCATCGTCAGTCAAAACTATTCATTGACTTATCCCACAAACGTATGAAAGAAATTCTTGACATGAGCAAACGTGACGCAAAGTTACTTACGGACTTCTTCACTGGACACTGCTCTCTCAAGTATCATCTTAAAAACATGGGCATCAGCCAAGATGACACCTGTCGTCTCTGTCTTGAGGACATAGAAACAGCTGAACACATTTTATGTGAATGCCCTGCATTAGCTAGATCCAGGCTTAATATATTCAATAAAGGGTTCCCCTGTCCCCTTGATATCAGAAACACCTCTTCCTCGAAGATTCTTAGGTTCTTACATGACCTCAGCTTCGAATGAACAAACCTATACACTACGTGTTTTTAAACCTAAGGGAACAGCACAAAAGATCTTTCAGGTCGACGTGCTTGTAAAGGTAATTCTCACCTTCGCCCTATATAATTAAAAAAAAAAAAAAATCAACTTTCCACATCGCACATGACATTCTCCGTCTTAGATGCAAAGTGCTTACCAAAGGGGAACATTTTGTAAGACCGCAATTTTGTTAGACAAGAATGACTTTGTGGTGGGCGTTTGCATCGACCTTGAAGATGCTCTAGGCAATGCTAGCTTTGATGGCATGTGCAACGCTGCCAGAGAACATGGAGTAGATGAATCATTAGTCGTGTGGATTGAAGCAATTCTAATCTTTCATTCAACCAAGGGGATGACAGTATGTTACAACAGGAGTGAATAACGGATGTCCACAAGGTGGCGTTCTATGTCCCCATCTGTTTAGCATGCTGGTTGACTCTCTACTTTAAGTGCTCGATTGATCTAACGTGCACGAAAAAGCATAAGCCGACGATATGTAGCCGAGCTCTCGGTTAGATCCAACCTCGAAGCGGGCTACGCTAAACTTGATTGATACTTTGTGTGTAAGAAACGTTCTCTCCTTCAATCTTCGATTACAGAGAATATCTCTAGCAAGCATAACTAAATAATACCTCGTCTTTAAATCTCTTGACATCTTACACTGTACAATGTACATTTTGTAAGATATTATCAACCCATCTAAGTTTACGCCAAACGTACCTTGAGACTTTTTTACGGGTTCAATACGATTTATTTGTATGTCCACTCGATTCAATGGACACCATCTACAACGTGCATACTCTAGTCTAGAGTGATCTTACAAGTGAAATATTCAAAGATTGAGTCGTGTAAGGATCCAACAATTATCTCGAGCTACGCATGACGAATCCAAGTAATTTATTAGGTTTGGAAGTAACATAGTCTAAAGGTCATCTGCAAACATTCAGAATTCAAAATTTTAGGTGGAAGATCGTTTATAAATAATCTAAGGACCAGAGGTCCTAACTGACTTCCTTTAGGAACGCCTGAGTGATTAAGAATTTCCTTTGAAACAAAACTGTTTTAATTTTTACATTTTGTGTGCGATTGGTCAAGTAATTTTCAAACCACATAAGTAGGCTTGAGAGAAGTCCTAACAGTTTCAGTTTTATTTTTAGCAGTATATCGTGTTGAACTCTATCGAATGCTTTGGAGAAATCTGTGCAGATAGCGTCAACCTGGTCTCCACGTTCAAAACTTTCAATTTAGAAATTAGAAAACAGGGCTAAATTAGTTTCTGCTGATCTACCACTAAGGAAACCATGTTGGGCTACTGATATACTGGAAGTTGGCACTAACTCCATCCATCATAATTCATAAAGACATTTTTTCACATAATCGCTTCAAAAACCTTTCAGTATCAATTTTAGTTTTAAAAAGGGTTTGCAGTTTTTTTCTAACTTGATAGGGCGAAGGTAGATCAAACTACTAGCACTTCGACCTAAAAGATTTTTTGTGCTGTTCCTTTAGGTTTAAACACGTAAAGTGTAAGGTTGTTCATTCGAAGTTGGGGTCGTGTAAGAACCTAAGTATATACGAAGAAGAGGTGTTTCTAATGACAAGAGGACTAGTGAATCCTTTTTGGAAACGTCTAAGCCTGGATCTGGCTATGGCAGGACATTCACATTAAATGTGTTCAGCTGTTTCTATATGTCTTCGAGGCAGAGGCGGCAGGTGTCTTTAAAGTGATATTTGAGAGAGTAGTGGCCATAGTGAAAAGTTCGTCAGTAACTTTGTGTCACGTTTGCTCCTGTCAAGAATTTCTTTCATACGTCTTTGAAATAAGTCGATGAATAGTTTTGATTGGAGGTGGCCAGTAGAGTTGGTCCAGGTGTGGATCATGTTCTGCCGTTTCCAGGTAACTAGTTCATGTTTAAAACTACTGATTGGGATACCGCAATAGGGTTCCGGGCCTTCGAATTTTTATTGAGAACCTAGCTAAGCAGTCAGCATCTTCGTTGCACCTTCATGTCCAGGAACCCAGTAAAGAGTTTCTTTATTATCGGTGGCAAATTGAGATAGACATGTCAGGCACTTCCAAACTAGTTTGGATTCGATTTTGATTGAGGACAGGGCTTTAAGGGCTGCTTAACTGTCAAAGCAAATTGGAATGCTTGATCCTTGGAGGTTTCTTCTAGTGCATTCCCTAACACAGAATTAAATAGCTAGATTACTTCGAAATGATGGTGTAACATTATGCGTCTAGGCATAAAGTCTGAAGAGTGAGTTGCAGACGATATCAGTATGGGGAGCACCTGCATAATGCTCTTGCTTATAATGTCCTTGTAAGTTTTCTTCACTGAAGTTGTTTATGAGCGGCGCGGCGGTTTGAATTGGTAAGTACGTGGTATTATTAAAGGCGTCAGAAATGTCAAGAAAAGGGCAGTATCATTCTCAATTTTGCTGACCAGTTGACGTGGAGCTGTGACGGTGGATTTGGCAGTCTGATAAGCGAATTGGTTGGCATGGAGAGGATTTTTCTACTTAGGCCGTATTGCGAATATGTAAGTCAACTACTTTTCCATGATTTTCAGAAATCAGGATGTAAGACTGATTGGTCTGAAAGATTTTGGGTCTGAGTTTGATCTATTGCCAGCTTTTGATGTTAAGCTTTCTCCAAGTTTGAGAGATATAGTTTAATTCAAAGCTGAATCTAATACAGTGTAAGTGAGCAGATGAGAGTCTCAATTCCATGCTGCAGGAGAGCAGGAAAGATATTATCTTCCCCGGGAGCCTTGAAGGGCTGTTGGGAGGTGATTGCCCATCTAATCAAGTCTTCGTTAAATATTTTACTTAATTGACTTGTTGTGGGTTTGTATTTAATAACCTCTTGTTTTCTTCTTATCATCGACAATTTGAACTCTCCAAAAAGTTACCAGTAAAAAGTGAAGTTGAGATTTTTAGCAAGTGGAGCTGCAAAGTCTGAGCAAAAATTACCTGGAGTTAGTTTAAAATCAGATTTCAAGGATGAGAAAACTGATTAAAACCTTCACCTCTTACAAATTCATGTGAACGAGGAAGGGAATTTAGAACATAGTAAGATTGAAAAAAAGACGCAAACATATCACACATAATGTCCTCATTATTTGATGACTAATTAAGGTTATTCATATTAGTTGGAATACCATATGACTTACGTTTTGAATTAACTTCCAAAAGGTTCGAGAGTCACTTTAAAAATTATTCTCATGTAGGTATACATATTAACTTATGCTCATCGGAAATCAGTTATGCGAATCGAGTACAGAGCAGCTCACAAGGTAGTGCAGAGGTGTGTGAGACGAGATAGGAGGGCCAGATTGGACAAATTGGCGGAGAGTGCGGAAAGTGCTGCAAGAAGAGGTAATGCAAGGGTGTTGTATACGATTACTAAGGATCTTGTAGGTCAACAAAGTAGCAACAACAACCACCCTGTTCTTGACACGAACGGTCGTATTCTAGTGTCAATAGAAGACCAGTTGCGAAGGTGGAAGGAGCATTTCTGTGCACTGTTAAATGATGAGCAGAATGCAAATGCCGATTTTCTACTGCCGGACATACGTAGATCTTCCAGAGGCATTAATACTGACCCCCCGACAAGTGAAGAGTTAAGAACCGCGATATTACTTTTAAAAAACAACAAAGCAGCTGGACTGGATGGCATACCTGCTGAATTCCTCAAAGCAGACCCCGACTTGGCAGCCGATATATTGTTGCCACTTGTTGAGGCTATTTGGGTAAACGAAACCTTTCCCAGGGAATGGAAAGACGGAGTTATCGTCAAGCTACCGAAGAAAGGTGATCTAAAGAATTGTAATAACTGGCGTGGTATCACCATTTTGTCCGTATTTCCGAAGTTGATGGCAACTATTATTCTCGAGAGGATAAAATCTAAGATCGAGTCTACTCTCAAGAGGCATCAAGCGGGATTTCGCAGTGGTCGATCATGTGTCGATCACATTAACACCTTGCGAATTATTCTTGAACAATCATCGGAGTATCAATCGCCGCTTTACCTCATGTTCGTCGATTTCGAAAAGGCCTTCGATCGCGTTAGTCGCGATGCTATCTGGAGATCGCTTGGTGCTAGAGGTATCCCGGATAAAATTGTTGCTCTTATAAAAGAATCGTACAACAACGCAAGGTGTGTCGTTCTGCACAGTGGACAGCTTTCCGATGCATTTGAAGTTCGACAAGGAGTGAGACAGGGTGATGTTTTGTCACCGATTTTATTCTTACTGGCAATCGATGATGTTATGACTGCCACGGTGGGTGAAGGTGAAAGACTTGGTATCCAGTGGGGCCTCTTTCACAAGTTAAGCCATTTGGACTATGCTGACGACATCTGCTTAATGGCAAACGGAGCTGGAGCCCTTAACCAAATGTGTCACTCTCTTCAACAAAATGGTGAGGCAACTGGCTTAAAGATTAACGCCAAGAAGACAAAAATAATGCACACCAGCCGGAACCAACAACAGCAGGTTATTGTGAGGCAGGAGACAATAGAAGAGGTCACTCAGTTTAACTATCTGGGTAGTTATCTATCACCCGACCGACGGTGGAACAGACTTGGACGTCAGCAATAGAATAAATAAAGCTCGTAGTGCATTCGGAATGCTTTCTCCAGTGTGGAGCTCTTCAAAAATATCACTTCGTACTAAGTTGAGACTCTTTGAATCCAATGTTAAATCCGTGCTGCTTTATGCCTGTGAAACGTGGAAATGCTCTACTAACATCTCGAGTAGGTTGCAAGGCTTTGTCAACCGTTGTCTGCGTTACATCCTAAAGATCCGATGGCCACAAACAATATCCAACAATGATCTGTGGCTTAGGACTGGACAAACAAAAGTGGATGAAGACATCAAGCAAAGAAAATGGCGCTGGATTGGCCACACACTGAGGAAGCCTGATGACAACATAGCAAAGCAGTGCTTTGAATGGAATCCTCAAGGTGCGAGACGGATTGGAAGACCAAAGGAAACATGGAGGTAAACTGTCATGAAGGAAGCTCGGTCCCAAAATTTGCAGTCGTTTTCACAGCTGAGGTATCGTGCTAGGAATAGAGAGAGATGGAAGGATCTGGTTGCCGCCCTATGCTCCAGTAGGAGTTAAAGTGTTGCTGTCAACAGCTTCCGGACACTAAGAAGAAGAAGAAGGTATACATATTATACGCATATATGCCAAATTTTGTTGCATTATATTTTTCGCTCATATTCGTTTCTGCATTAAGTAAGTAAGTAAGTAAGTATTCGTTTCTGCATCGTATTTAACGAAGGTGCAGGCTAGGATCTTTTATGTAATTTTTATACGCCTAAGAAAATTTATTTTTAAGGTAATGTAATCTTTTATTAAACCAGACAGGCTTATTTCTACATATGTCTTCTCATGGAACAAACAAATTATATGCCTCCTCAATTCAAGCAGTGACAGAATCGTTGAGCACTAATTTGAGTTACGATAGGAAAGAGCTTCATCCCAATCGATTGCTTTAAAAAAATTGTTCAATTAAGCATAATTAGCTCTGCTAAAATCCTGAACCGAGCTCAACTCACGTTTATGAAAATTTTACCTATCGAAATTCAAGAATTTTAGATCAAATTACAAAGCATTTGTCACCGAAAAGGATCCTTTGTAGATCCAATGATCTACAAATTCGGCTATGATAAGATCGATCATCTCCTGTGCGTTAGCTATTTGGTGGAATGAGCTCTTACTTAAATATGCAATTGTTTTATCTGCTGGGGGGCTGGGGCTCCTTCAGCACTCCGGGTGCTGCTCTCGACGCACTGCTGAGTTTTCTTCCACTTGACATCGACATCATGGGTTGTTCTCTCAAAACCATTTCCCCTTTAGAGAGATATCGTCTTTGGCACAACTCGTACTGGAGCTTTAACCAACTCACAAATAGCATATCATTTGATTCTTGTCTACAGGATTTGCCGTCTGACAAGAAGATCCAAAGTCTTAAACTGCGTCAAAATTACACAATCAACTTTTCTTCCGTTCAGGACTGGTCCACTCTAGAATCCGGGCCAGGAATGTATTGTTATCGGATCCTCACAGATGGTTCCAAAACCAATGATGAATCTGGCGCTGGGCCTTTGTGGAGAGACATACGACTGACCGCCTCATTAGGCATATAAGCGTCCGTCTTCCAAGCGGAGACATACGCTATCCGAATGGCTATAAGCTATACGTTACGAAGAATGGCTATTAGGAAAAATATTTGCATCTCCAACCACCGCCAAGTTGTGCATAGAGCTCTACTCATACATACATACCTACATAGGTTGGCACAACAGAGCGGGTAATCCCGCGGCCTATCGTATTTCTCACAACCATATGCCTTGTGGTGCAGGGAAATAAGTCCACAGGTACTAAGTCCACTGAGGGACTAGATTCTCATTTGTAGAGGGAAATAAGTCCCAAGGAACTAAGTCCACTGAGGGTCTAAGATCTCACTTAATGGGAACGAAATCCAATTTACTAAAGTAGCCTTATTTGTTCCCATGTACAGTGGGAAATTCGTTACAATAAACTGTGGGTTTTAGTTCCCTCTGAATGTGAAGTAAATTCTCAAGAAAAAAGTAGTTCTTCAAGTATTTTTAAATTTTATTAATAAAAAAAAAATTCTACTTCTATCGACATACCAAATTTAATTAATAAAATTGTTAAAATTTCGAATAAAAGGTAATACTGTTGAAGTTGGTATCTGTTTAGTTAGTTTCAAAATTCAGTTTCTGAAAATTGAATCAAAAAGCATCAGTATATTTCCAAAACTCGAAAACTGAATTTCGAAATAAACGAGTTAAAACGACGAAAATATGCTTTTTGATTCAATTTTCGAACTTTCGAAAATAATAAAATAGTATTGAAAAGGTAGGTACTTACATGTTTTGCATAAGCGAAATGTGAATAATAAATTAGTTGTTTGTATCCACATGATGTGAGCACAACATTGAACGTCCCATCAACAAAATAACGTTTTTAAAATGTGGCCGGCATTTCTCCTATTAATCTTGTAATTCTTTTAGCCATAAAATGGTGCATGCAAAGCTATTTTCCAAAACCGTGTGTTGGTAGATTGGGGCCTTATCACTAAATTTAGAAATTTCGTAGTGTATTGAATATCGACTGTAACATACTCGTACTTATCAAGATAAGTTCAAGAAAACATAAGAAAATAAATAAATAAATAGGGTGGATGGCGCAGCAGAGCGAGGAGCCCCTTGGCCTAGCGCATTTCTCACAACCATGCCTTGTGAGGGAACATAAGAAAAGGTCTAAGAACTTACAGTAGTCTCTTTCTTTAATTTTTGTTGTTGGAAATTCATTCTCACTTTATGCTTCCCAGTGTGTACTTATTTCCCATAAGGAAGTGGAGCTGGTTCTCACTCAATGGGATAAAAGACCACTTTAGTAAAGTGGATTTCGTTCCCATTAAGTGAGAACTTAGACCCTCAGTGGACTCCTGGGGACTTATTTCCCTCTACAAATGAGAATTTAGTCCCTCAGTGGACTTAGTACCTGTGGACTTATTTCCCTGCACCATGCCTTGTGAGGGAATAGAATGGATCTACAACTATCTGCGGGCTCCTACCGGCTAAATCGAGAAAGCGTTTTTCATGGCAAAGAATTTACAAATGGAGGACTTCTCAACCCCTCGCGAAAGGTGATACCCGTGGAAAACCATTTTTGGTCCTCTCTGAATGCGGTGCAAAGATAAAAGTCCTTGAGTTTCTTTTGGGTTCCAGCCCATCACGGCATAACTGGAAACGAGAAGACCGATGAACTTGCAATGATTTGAGGCAGCACTTGGTTAGTCTTCAGTAAGAGCTTCAATCAATGATTGGATCTGTCAAGAGCACAACTGCTGATGGCAATTGGACGCAGTCGGACTAAAACGTATGCTCCTTAAAGTCAATAAAGATCAATAAGCTCGTAGCAGAAAATACTGTAGAAATCTTATTGGCATTGCAACGGGGTACTTCTTCTAATATCTTCTTCTATCAAGTATTTAAATGTGTTGGCTTAAGTGATACAATACTCTGTGAATCTTGTGGAGAAGATGATGACACCGCCGAGCACCTCCTCTGTGAATGTCCTGCTTTTTCTCGCATCAGGTTAGAGACACTCGGCCCAGGCATGGTGAGAGCTGGTAGAAATGCCTTGGTGCCATGGCAGAGCCTTCTGGGTTCTATAAAACAAAGCTACAAGTCTACAAATATAAGAGCCACTTGTAGGATTATG
This sequence comes from Melanostoma scalare, assembly GCA_949752695.1. Classification (NCBI taxonomy): domain Eukaryota; kingdom Metazoa; phylum Arthropoda; class Insecta; order Diptera; family Syrphidae; genus Melanostoma; species Melanostoma scalare. The sequence goes on from OX456986.1 coordinate 151,782,238, forward strand.
TCCATTGTACTTGCAAACTGGTAACTTTGTATTACAGAAATTTTTCACAATTGTGATAATTCACTTGTATTTCAAGCACTTGTAGGATTGTGTTGCAGACCCCTGGAAAGCCTTAACAAGAGAATATTGCAACTACAATAACTTGTAATGCAAGTGAATTATCACAAGTTTTAAGAATTTCTGTAGGACAAAGCTCTTCTACAAGAGTAATGAACATATTCTTACAAGTGGCCATTGACTTGAAGATTTGTACATAGCTTTTTCTATAGGTACGACCCTAGATAGTGCAATGGACCGAAGTCTTGGTCACAATGAAATAACATCTCACATAACCTGCTACGTCTTTTGAATTAAAATTAAAGGTATTAACTTTTTACTGTCACCATTCAGACTGAACATAAATATGAGCTTTATCTTTTCGTGTTCCACATCAAATTCCCGAAAGAAAATCATCGGCTGTCGACCAAAAAATATTTTCTTTTCGTCTATCAAATTGACAAGTATCTTTCGTTTATCTGCGGGTTTAATACCATGGACAGGACATACCCTAAACTAAAACGAAAATGGTAAAAAACCTTAAGTGTTTCTTTTTTGTGTGGTTTTTTGTGTGAGAAGTGAGTTGTTTCTAACAAAACCTATAAAGAAATTCAACTACTGTTATTTAACAACTTTGGGGATTTAATTTTTAAAGAAAAAGTTTGAAACAGTGATGAATGAGTTCGACAAACACTACCTATTCGACCAATGACATACATACACAAGATTTTTCATTTCTGCCATTGAATGTAGGTTGCTTCGGTGGACTCTATGGAACACCACTCCACTCACAACTTTAAGTTCTACACCAGACTTTTTCCCAGAACTAAGGACCTCATTCTTAAAAGTTTTTAATGTCCCCGAAGGTGTGTTTAATACGTTTCTTTGGTTTCCTAAAGAAGGGACCTTTTTTTTAATAGTCAAAGTAACGCATACACACATATCAATGATTCTTCCTTCAAAGGCTTTTATTGGTCCCAGGTGTTTTCCGCACGACCCAAAGCGCTGCAAGACATTTCAGGTGATTCATCAGATTTCAAAGAACTATTAAATTATCTTTTCTCTTCACTTACACCACACTGTGGTCAGCATAACTTATTTATACTTTTCATGAATCGCAATAATTTTTTTTTTTTTTTCAAATGATGTCATTTACAAAGTTGCACCTCAAACCTTGTTCCAACGTTGTGGTTCCTTTCTTCTTTCCTTTGTGACTTAATAACACTGTCACTGTGCATAGACCAAGTTTTGTCGTCCTAATGATGATTAAAACTCATGAAAGCTACCCACAGTTAGTAAACAAAAACACCTGTCAGAAAATGAAATGTCAACAAACTGGGGCAATTCCTGTCGCACACACACCACATGTTACATGATGAACACAACACGCAATGCTCTCAAGGTGCTATTACGGCTTAATGTCAGGAATATGAATAGTTAATGTTAAAATGAAAGTGTCAATGTTTCAATGCCACCGTTTATACATATGTCATGTAAAAATGTAATGCATTCTGTTTAAATAAAAGAAAGCATTTAATTCTGCTCGGATGTGATCGAGGGAGTCGTTCTATTTAAACCAAAGAAAATAAAACTTATTTTTGTGTGACGACCAACGCGACGCAAGGAAATCTTTTATCGCTTCATGTTGAGTTTGCATATGACTTTTGTAGGTTAATGTTTAACATGGAAACTTACGAAAACATGGGAAGTATTTGAATTGGTAATGTAAGACGACAATCAGTTGAGGAAAACTTTTTCTCAAAAGTTTGCTCTGAAAAGAGAGGAACTGCAAACGAATGATGTTATTAGGAACAGGATACAGGATACATGAATTAAGAAGTTAGTCGGAAAACTGCAAGGTTGGGTGTTTTTTTTTTGTGAAACGTGCGTAAGTGGAATTATAAATATGAAGGCAAAAAGTGCAAAGCAAACACTACGTGTTGAGGGTTTACTTAAGCGTAATTCAGTCACACCCACAGTCTGTCTATTGTCTCAGAACGTCCTTACAGAATCCCATTTGCTTCTGAATAGACGAAGCAAATGCTTTAAACACAATCCGTGGTAAGACCTTGATTTGAGTTCTCCTTTTTGAGAGAAATGAAAGGGAGAGAAAATTAAAGTGAAACTGAAAGAAAATAATAGCATTACCACTTGACAGTTACACACACACACAATGCCTTGGGAGGCTTTTCTCATACGTTCTTGAAACTGAAAACTCAATGAAAAGTTTTTCTGCAGAATTATGGAGTATTTGCTGACAGGAAACAAACATAGTTCTGACATTTCAATTGCACAGAGTTTAGAATAATAGATTACGGGAAATAATTACAAACAAATTTTATATTTTCATTCCAGCTGAACCACCAGAGTCACAGCCGAAGGCTTTTCCTGGTAATATAAAAGTTTAATCATTAAAAAATTAGACGTGAAAATAGCTTCAATCATTTCCGGATGAGACCAATGTAGGTATGTATATATGTAGGTATTCTATTTTCATATTATATCAGTCCCTGGGCTGGAACTTTCAATTTCGGAGACAAGTCCCGCAGTTAACATTGTAACGAAGTTACAGATCTTTAACTTACCCCAACCCAATGTAGGTGCCAGTCAAGCAACAACATTCCACAAGTTTATGGTGCGACACGGCACCATCGAATACGCATGTTTATGTCATACGATATCATTCATTGGCTGTTATAGAACTCACATGCACTAGGTGTAGATAATTTGTTAAGGTATACTAAAAAATAAGAGCTGACTCAATGACTCGTCGTGGAACTGGACAAAACCTGCCAGCTCAGCGAGGTCTACACAAAGACACTCGTTATGAACCAGAAGGTCCACTGGGAGAGACTTAAGTCCAACGATATCGTGCAATGCAGGAATTGCCAACGATTTGGACATGTTGCCACCAACTGTGGGCGTCAGTACGTTTGCGTGAAATGCAAGGAGGTGCATGAGCCAGTTCAGTGCAAGTGGACTACCAACACAGGACTGGATGTGTGGTGTGCAAATTGCCAAAAGGAAGGACATCCGGCAAGTTTCAAGGGGTGCCCAACCCTTAAGGCCAAGTTGACTGAAAGGAACAAGGAAGTCGCCGAGAAGAAGGCCCAGCAGGCATTCACCGCCAAATCCATCTCCATGGCAACCCGCCCAACCGTCAGCTATGCCTCAATGTTCAGAAGCGGACCTTCACCCAAATCAGCCGCATCCACGAAGCAACAACCAACTGCAGCCAAAACTCCCAAGACAACACCAACCAGGCCCACCAAACCAACACCAACCTCACCTATCAACCTCAACAACGAGGCACAGCGGATGTTTGGGAGCGACCTTGGTACCCTAATGAAAAAAGCCAAGACGGCAATACCCACCAGCTACGATAGCATGAGTGAAGAAGATAAGTCCGTGGCCCTAGCCACCTTCATATTCCAAACATGCAAGTAAAGAGGCTCTGCATCATGACGTACAACGTAAATTCGCTGTACAGCCTAGAAAAGAGGACGTCATTTAATCTATTTCTAAAAAAACATAACCCCGACATTGCTCTCATTTCAGAAACCAACGTAACCAAACGGAACATTATTAATATGAATAAATATTCTGCTTTCAGGAAGGACAAAACAGACACAAATAGAGGTACTGCCATTTTTATCCGGGAGAGAATCTCAGCTGGAGCCACCGAGCAAACCATCCAAGGGCTAAAGACGATTGAGGCCACGGCTATCACCGTTCAACTTGGACACGATGAAACACTTGGAGTAGTGAGCATCTACGCGAAGTGCTCATCCAACGTCACCGATATCAAAGACGATCTTCAAAAGCTCAACAACTTCGTCAGTGGAAGGACATACGGACTAATAGGCGGTGACTTCAACGCTCGACATACCCTATGGATGGACACCACATGCAGTATTGAAGGAATGGCCATTACCAATTGGTTGGACGATAACAGCGAGAATCACAATCTCGTTGTCATATCTCAACCAAAGCCGACCTTTTCTAGGACACCTTCAACTCTGGACTTCATCCTAGCAACATCTAACCTTGTGCATGTACTACACGAGTTAAGAAACTTTGTTTGCACGGCAATACCCAGTGACTCCGACCACGAAGTGGTACAAATATCTATTGACCTTAATGAACCTTTTATCATTTCAGAACCACTACCAGAGTATTTCATCAACTACTCGAAGTTGGATGTTGAGAAGCTTCAAAGAGATGTCGAGGACGGCATAACCCTCCCACTAACCAACAGAAACCTTCAAAACACGGAAATTGATGCTGCAATCGAAGACCTGGAAACAGCCGCCAGAAATGCCTTAGATAGCCAAAAGAAACTGAAAACATCCAGGGATAGATACCAGCACCTACCAGCATACATTCAGAACCTATACCACCACCGACAACGACTGAGGAAAAGACTTCGGAGGATTCGGCAACGTGAACTCAACACAAGCAATTCCGATTACCAGTCTTGGCTGAGCGAGCTTAACTGTACCAACACAATGTTCAGGAATGCAGTTCAGCACCACAACAACGTGCAATTCTAAAAGAGACTGCAAAACATCAAACCTAGTCCGGATGCCTTCAAGAACATCAACAGGATCGTCGGCAAAAGGCCAGATATGCCATCAGAGAAGATCACCATCAACAAACGAGAATATCATCATCCGAGGACAAAGCAGAAGGATTTGCCGAATTTTTTGAAGAAAATTTCGTGTCAACCCCACCTCCTGACCCTGCATTCCTAAATGATGTGGACTCGACCATCCATCAGCTGATTGAAGGAAGCACAATCGAAGAAACAGTTTTCAATGACGAAAACCCTTCATGTGATCCCAGCGAAGGCACCATTTTTCCAAACCCAAAAGACATTCTAGATTTGAATTTCAAAATTCGTTTTAAAGATACTTCCTCAGACAGTGATGATCTTTCTGGTCATTGTGATGAACAACTGCCCTAACAACTGCCACTTTCCCGAGCGATGGAAGAAGGCGAAGATCGTGGCCATTCCCAAAAAGGGAAACCGAAACATTGTGTCTGGTTACAGGCCCATATCCCTACTCAGCAACGTCAGCAAAATTCTGGAGGATCTGGTTCTCCGAATGCTCAATGCATTCTGCAACAACAACAGCATCATCCCGAATATGCAGTTTGGATTCCGGGAGAAACATTCTACTATTCATTCGCTCCTGAAGCTCCAAGAGGACGTTATAAGGAAACTCAACAACCACCAAACAACAGTTGGATGTTTCTTGGACTATGAGAAGGCATTTGATAGTGTCTGGATAAACGGACTTATCCATAAACTTACCATTTTACGCTTTCCGGGTTCATTAACAAAAATTTTGTTTAATTTTCTTCATTCCAGATCCTTCTACGTGCAAGTAGACAATACTATGATGTCTTCAACCAGACCCATCCGAGCAGGGGGTGCTCAAGGATCGAAGGTAGGCCTTCCTGTATAGCATCTTCACCTTGGACCAACCTCAACCAGAAAACAACACCAAACTTCTCTATGCGGATGACTCATTGACCTATGCGCACTCACTGTCACCTCCTGTGATCACTGCTCGTAGAGTTGAAGACCACATAAAGAAGCTCTTCGAGTAATACAAACTATGGGGAATCAGAATTAACTCAGCGAAATCCGAGCTAATTTGCATAAGGCGACCCACACAAGGACGGAGACGTTCGAGATCAGCCACAAACTGCCACAACATCTGCGTAAACCTTCCCGACGGTACACAGCTCAGGCCGAAAAAGCAGGTCAAGTATCTAGGAGTCCACTTCAACGAACTGATGCGTTTCAACCCGCACGCCACTGCAGTCGTCAATAAAGCTAACTTTGCTTTCCATCGCGTCCATCCGCTGATGCGCGAAAGAAGTGGACTCAGCCAAAACACAAAATTGTTGCTGTACAAGCAGCTAATACGACCCGTTATCACCTACTGCTTCCCCGTCTGGTTTACAATATCCAAGACTAGAATGCAAAAACTGGCTGTATTCAAGAGGAAGGTTCTGCGCGTATGCACAGGGCTTGGCTACGATCCGATACTCAGGAAAAACGTCAGCAATAGAAAGCTCTATGAAGAAGCAAGGGTTATCCCCATAGAGAAATACATGGGGCAATCTGGAATACGCCTACTGCAAAACCAGGCCAACCATCCGAACCCCTTAGTAAGAAGGATAGCAGAAGAAGACCGACACCCGGACCCGAGATACATCGATGCGATGACGCTAATGGAAGACGACACATTCAACAAGGATGAGGGAATGGCCTTCTTCGCTGAGGTAGAGTCAACTCACCACCGTGGCTAGCTGCTCCATCACCATATCACCCCCCCCCCCCCCACTCCTCCTCCTACACCACCGTCCTCCGCCATCTTTAACCACAACTAACCCCAAGGACAACAGGAACTGAACACTCCTACAGTTATTAAATACTAACAATCTATTTTATTCTATAATAATCATTAACTTAAGTTTTATTCATAATCCAAATATCTGACAATGTATATCGCAAGGCCCTTTATGTGCCAACACAGCAAAAGTTTACCATTACATAATTAAGTAACGTATAATTAAGTATCAATTGTAAATATCCTTTTGTTCAATAAAAATCGTTAAATCGTTAAATCGAGCTGACTCAAACTTTATTGATTTCAGATCCTTCTACGTCAAGTAGTTAACACTATGTCATCAACCAGGCCCATCCGAGCAGCAGATTAAGCAAGGATCGAAGCAATGGCCTTTCCTGTGTAGCATCTTCACCACGACCCAACCTCAACCAGAAAACGCCACCAACCTTCTCTTTGTAGATGATTCCTTGACCCACGCGCACTCACTGTCAGCTTTTATTGCAACTCGTAGGATTGAAGCCCACTTAGGAAACTCTTCGAGTACTACCAAATATGTGAATCAAAACTTACTCCGCAAAACCCGAGCTAATTTGGATACGAAAACCAATAGAAGGACGAAGACGATCAGCCACAAGCTGCCACAACATCTGCATCAACCTTTCTGACGGAACACAACTCAAGCCAAAGAATCAGGTCAAAAATCTATGATGCGTTTTAAACCGGGCGCCACTGCAGTCGTTAGGAAAGTAAACCATGCTTCCTATCGCGTCTATCCGCAGATGCGCAAATGAATTAAACGTAACCAGAAAACGAAATTAATGTTGCATAAGTAGCTAACAAGACCTGTCATCACGTACTGCTTTCCCGTCTGGTTTGCAATGTCCAAGACTAGAATGCAAAAGATGACTGTATTCGAGAGAAGGTTCTGCTCAGAGGACTTGGCTACAATCCGATACGAAGTACAACTGTCAGCAACAGAAAGCTCTATGAAGAAGCTAGGATCATCCCTATAGAGAAATATATGGTCCAATCTGGAAGACGTCTGTTGGAAATTGGAGTCATTAGCATAAAACTATTTAGAAGCCATAAATATAATATTTGCAGACCAATTAAAAGACTGGACCTTCACAATCGAATTTTTACGTGTCAAAAAATTTTGTGTTAACCTGACGTAAGTGGAATACGGAAGGTGGCATAAGGGGTTTTTCTTTTTTAGTTCTGAACAGAAAAGTGAAACGTCAAAAACGTAAGAGTATTTCTTTTTCAATTCAGCAAAACCTGAACCTGACAGACTTTATAAAAGGAGTAACACAGAAAGTTGTTTTTAAAGTCCACAAGTCCGAATAAATATAAGAGAATGGGGATATAGCCTCAACATCAACGACTGCCAAAAATTATGAAGAACAAGAAGGCACTACAAGTAAACCTGCAGAACAGTAAGTTGTCCCCTGCCAACTTTGCCGAATCAATGTCAAAGAATGGAATCGATTCAGTCCAGATTCAAGTGCCATGGATAAACAATGTCCAGGTCTGTGGTCTCAAATCTAAAGATCATGATCGACATCTCTAACCTTCCAACGAACAAGTGTCCAAAACCTAACAGAGCTCTGAATGTGCGTTATAAAACTATCTGCAAAAATATTAACAATGAAATCAGAGCTTGTCGTGATAGATATTATAACTCTTTGCTTTATAGATCGTTAGGAAATCCTAAAAATGAATGGAAAGCAATAAATAGTATAATAAAGCCTAATGCTTCAAATATGCCCACTCAAACTATACTAACTAATAATGGATTCGACTTCGATGATCCTGTTATGGTTGCTAATATTTTTGGTAACTTTTTGGGATCGGTTGGTCCAATATAAGATTCAAGTTCTTTTTGCGATCAGTGTAACGGTGATATGGGATATATTGAATATTTAGCTCAAAGGAGTATTTACTTTAAACCTATCACTGGGTTTGAAGTTTACTGATTAATAAACTCTCTTAACAAATCGGATGCACATGGGGAAGATGGCATATCCAACTACATTTTGAAAATGATTTCACTTAATGTTTCTGATATCCTAGCTCATTTGTTCAACTGAAGCTTTTGTACTGGCGTTTTTCCTAATGTGCTATTCTGATTCCTGTATTTAAGAAAGGTAATAAAAAGGAAGCTAACAATTATAGACCTATTTCATTGTTGTCCTCGTTATCTAAGATTTTTGAAAAAGCTATAAAAAATAGAATGTTACGATACTTAAAAAAAAAAAAAATTCTTCAGTTCATCACAGTTCGGCTTTAGGGAAGGGCTATCTACTGAAGACGCCCTTTTAGATTTTTGTTCAATCATTAATAAGGATCTCGATAGTAAAATGTATTGCGCTGGTTTGTTTGTAGACATAAGCAAAGCGTTCGATACGGTAGATCATAAAACGCTCCTCTACAAACTTCAATCGGCTGGTTTTCGAGGTTTCGCTTATAATTGGTTTGAGTTTTACCTCAAGAAGAGAACTCAAAAAGATAAAGTTGATGAAGCTTCAGCGAATCGAGGATTTCAAACATTGATGTTCCACAAGGTTCGTTCCTTGGTCTCATTCTTTTTTTCATCTACATTAACTCTCTGTTCGAACTACCATTCTCTGGTAAAATAACAGCTTTCGCAGATGATCTTGGTCTAGCTTATAATTCACCTAGTGCATTGGATCTTTTAGCTGATTTGAATCAAGATGTCCATTTATTGCGGATGTGGTTTGCTAAACATAAACTTTGCATGAGCAACAAAACTAAAGTTATGTACTTTAGCTTAATAATGCGCGATGCTCCTGATTTGAAAATTTATTCTAAATACAAAAGGTCACTATAAATAAAAAATAAATAAATAAAAATAAAATAAAAAACCTCATTCAGGGATCCAGAAGGTTCAGTGAGGGTATTCAACCCCAATAGCCTAGTCATCAACTCAATGCTCTCCTATTAATCACCCTCTATCCAGTCAAATACTTGAGATCCGTGCCGAGATTTAGCTAATTTCACTTTCCAGGGAGCGAGTGAGTAGAGTCACTCCTGAAATGCTAAGTGAGTAATCTTACAGCCAATTGCACTAACTCACTTACTGAAATCCTTTAGCTAAATCGATTTTCAATGGAAAGTCACTAACTTCACTCACTCTAGGGAGAGTGAAATTAGCTAAATTTCGGCACTGCTGAATATTTGTTTCTTCTTCGTTCCTGTCTTAAAGACTTACATATAAACTTAGAATAGAACTTTTTTGATTATTTTTTGCCATTTCACAAGGGATTAGCTGGTCTATTTTCGCAGTGAAAGAGTTATTCTTGAAGAAGAACTTATTCTAAGCAAACTTTGAGAGAATGTCCAAAGCCAGTTAAATATCTCATAAAAATAGCTTAAATGAGTTGGAGCAAATGCTCCCCAGGGGTTGTACTTTTTACGGTAAATAATTCCGCCAAAAGGAAAACACTGCTCGTTAAACATTCCCTCGTTTTGTTGTTCTTCTGAAAAATATTCAGATCCTATCCAAATTCATGGCATGGATTTAAATCCATTTTCTCAATGTAAGCGCACACTGCTTCAGGATTTTTGTGCCTATAAACCGACGGAAAAGTGTGTCTACAAGGAAAAATCCAAGGATCCTCATTTTCTCATCCTCAAGCGTATAAACACGTCTTTGGATTAAAATATGAAAATTCAATCCACAAAACGGTATTTCAAATTCATGATCTTTTCTTATCAATTTGCTTGAATCCTTGTCGAAAAATAGAAAAGGTAGCAGCCTCCTTCACAGCAACTGTCGTTTTTCCTATTGTTTCTCTATCGAAATACAACTTGGATATTTCCCTGAAGTAATCATTATTTTTTTTTTTTTTGTTCTTTTAGACAAGTGTTCCCGTTTACTGCGTGCAGACAAAAGGACACAAACAGTGTAAAGGTGCGTGAGCGTGGGCTTCCTTAGAGAAATGTGGCAAGCCACAGTCTGGGTACGCATTTGTGTAACAGAATACAACATTCAAATGATTAAGGAAGTGTGGCCCTTCCTTCCCCCTCCCCAAAGGCCCCACACAGACGACATTAAACAGGCGAAGGAAGATAAAGGCAAACTGAATAAATTGGGGATGAAATATAAAATAAAACAAAAATTATGATGCCATCGCCCCCCTCCCAGCTTTCAAAACATTCGCATCATCATCGCATCCCTCGGTACAGGAAAGGGACCCACAGTGGCTCAGATGTTATTTTGCCAATTATTCCTCACAAAAAAAAAACCCTCGACAATACAAGGACTTCATTGGAAAATAAAAAGAAATTTGAGTTTTTATGTAAATAGGGTGATGTTACCATTAGAGTGAGGGGAAGTGAATGTCATATTCATGCCAACAAACAGCAAGTATAAACAAGGCCACAACGCAAATTACTTTGGAACCATCGTCCCTTACTGCGGTCGCTGTGTGTTCACCTTACCGTTGTCAAACGCGTACCAAAAGTAAGAACGGAAATGAAGCAACTCGACGTTTATAGTAATGTGTAACACTCACATTCCAACACACACTGTGAATATTTGCAAAACCTGGCGTTCCTAAAGGTTAAGGGAAAATTGAATAAAATAAAGCCTGCATTACCTGAAATTTTCCTTAACCTTTCAGCATGTGTAGCTTTTGAAACTGGAGAAAGACTCCTTAAATAATACACAAAGCAGTGCGTTCGTTAGTAGATAACAAATGAAAGGTCTCGAAATAAAAAATGAAGGAAGCCGTCAATTGGAACAATGGTGAAATAAAATGAATACACTCCTTTCTTTCGCATTTCTTTAGAAAATCTTATTACGTTAAGATCAAATGCGTGGGAACAAAAGCCATTATGATGATGGTTCCTGGTAGATGTTCGATTTGAAGAGGTTTTTCGAGTAGCAAATAGGAGAAAATAAATAATAATTAAATAAATCTTTTTTTATGAGATCGGAGAACGCATAACTCAATGAGTTGACAGGTGAACGAGAATAAAACTTAATGTATTGCTGCTCCCTTACTTGTAGACATTTTTGGAGCAGTGAAGTTATAACTTTGAAGGTTAGAAGCCGCGTTGCTGGATCTAAAATTGACACAATCACATCTGCAGAGGTGTTATTTAAATGAGCGTTTTTGTTTTTAGCTTTGCGCCTCTTCGGCGAGGACCAATGATTAAAGTGACCATAATTTAAAATGAGTAATGTCACTTCACGTTTCTCTAAAAACTTAGCACTTCGTCGAAGCCATTACTCTATTGTTGAGTGGAAACATATGTTTCCGTTAGCAGTTTATGGTCGCATTGATGTTTGTAATGAAACAAAATTTGTTACTTCAACATTTCCTGATGCGCGACTTATTGACAAAGGTTAGTGTCTTCTTTGGGAGAAATTTATTACACAAAAACATGAAAAGTTAATTACCCACAAGATTACGCAACGGAAAAAAGCAAGGGTTGAATTCACGATGAAAAGAGATGCGTATAAGTTTACGTAGCTTATGAAATGTTTATAGAAAAAAAAAAAAAGGTAGAAATATGTTGCTGGAAGATTGAAAATTTTGTTTGGTTTTTTTAAGAGCAGCCTCTGATGTTCTGGGTTTCACTCGGCCCCAAAATTAAACCCATGGTTCGATGAAGAATACAGGCAGACAATAATGCAGCCTAACAAAATGAATGACAAATGCTGACGCAAAAGATAATAAGGATTTGTACTTACGAGATTTACTGTGAAAAGAGAAGCGCTCGTTTGAGGAAATTGAGAGATGCCAAAACAGGAATGAGATTCGGAAGCTGTACTGAAAGGTAAAAAGATCATGCCCATGTGGCAAGCCTCGAACTCAAGCCCGTAAAGACCAACAGGGACAAGTAGTAACAGAGACGCAGTCGCTACTAAGGACCTGGAAAGACCTCTTCTGCAGACTGATTGCGCGATGATGACACTAATTGCGCTCTCAGGCTAAATACCTAATTCAACTTGGATGATGATCAAGAATGGCGTCCTCTCGACCTAGAAGAAGCTTAGTTTGCCGTATATGCAAACTTAAATCGAATAAGACTGCAGGTACAGTTCACCTTGATGCGAAAATATGTATATAAGAACTTGTCTGATGTAATATGTGAACGTCTGAAATCCCACTTCAGCAACGTCCTTATCAATGTGGTTTTAGACCATAGAAGTCCACAATATCTTTTTATCGATTTCAAGGCCGCGTATGACAGTATTTTCAGAGACGAGCTGTACAGAGGCATGTCTGGTTTCGGCAGCCCTGTAAACTCGTATGACTATGAACAATTCACGCTGTTCTGTCAAGGTCGGTAAAGAACTCACCGACACCTTTGATGTCGAAAAAGGCTTTAGACAAGGCAGCAAACTGTAATGCGATTTCAGAGGAACAATATTTCAAAATTCTGCACAGTTACTCGCCTACGCACAGTGGCGTAGCAAAGGGGGCGCGTGGGGGCGGATCACCCCGGGTGTCACCCATTTGAGGGTGACAACCAAAAGCTACCAAGGCGTATATATACTATGGCGTTATAGATCGTAGAAGATGCAAGAAACATCGGAGAAATACGACATTCCAACTGAAAGAAGAATTCGTCGTAGAAAGCGAATGGCTGGTGAGTTTGCAACTGATGCAGGACTTTCTCTGAGCGCTGAACTGCGGAAAGACATGTTCGAGTGCCTTGATCGATTCATCACTGAACTTCGAACAAGAACATAGTCTACTTAACTTTTAGCAAACATTAATGATTTGAAAATAGCTGTTTCAAAATTTGCTATTGCTTAGATGAGGTGTCATAGTCAGAACTTCCAAGGTTGAGAAGTCATTTGAAAGCAGCTAAAGTGACAACATCTAATTGGTTATCATTAGACTTTAAGAAATTAATCCTTGAATCGGACTTTGCAGAATTTTTTCCGAATCTCATTGTCGCAATAAAAATGTTTTTTATTTATTTATTTATTTAACTATAATTACAGTTATTTTGCATAATAATTTAAGGATTATAATTTATGCCTATACTTATTATAAAGCAATAATTCCATTTTGAATTTATAACAACTAAGATTGAAATCCACAAAAGAAATCCACATTTTAAGTAACGAATGCAGATGAGGTGAACTTATACCACCCTTCAAAAGTCTGAATAAAAAGGTAGCCTTAAGTGATGACCTCCTGTCCTCAATGGTATTAAGACCAATCAGCAGAAGTCTCGAGCGATATGGTGGAAGATGAAGACGATTATCGCAGTTAAGATGACTTAGGGCAAATATTAGAAACTTTTTTTGAACGGATTCAATTCAATCAATTTGGCAAGCGTAATACGGCCAACACACTTGGCATCTATATTCCAAGACCGAACGAACCAGCATAATGAATAAGCTTTTTGTGACATATGGGTAGGGTGTCCATCTTATCTCTTTAAAAGAGAATATGTTCTCTTTTTTAGGTCCGATCTTTTTTACACTATCTTTTTTCGTTGGGATCTTTTTTTATTCTCTTTTTCCTTTGTACCTATATCACTTTTTTTATTCGAATTAATTTAATAAATTTCTTAACACCTCAATTAAATGTAAACGTGGTGTAAGGAATTATTGCAGTTCTTTCTAATACATTGGCGTGATGAGATACAAATTTTCATACTAAAAAAATCTTAGATTCAGCTTTTCTTAAAGACGTCAGTTTTACTACTACTTCGAAATCAATTCATCTCACTCTTGTGTAGGCCGATGTACCAACCCCTTTAAATAAAACTGTACGTAATTCCATACCATCGATCATGACCTTAATGGTCTAAAATAATTCTGTCAGAAATTCGAACAGATCATTTCCTTCGAACAAATTTCGAACTTTGGCCGAAAAGCCCAACTCATTTCCGTGAATCGATCTCTTTTGCTTCAGCTCTCGTCGAGGACAGAGCAGTCTATCTTTGTACCAAAGTGATAATTTAGCAACAAGTAGAATCGATTAGTGCGTTGTTCCCTTTCAATATAAATAATTTAAAATTGAAGAAAAAGAAAAAAGAAATCGCATTGTTTTAAAGAATAATTTAATAAACAAAGTAAACCGAATACGTAACTAAACGAGAATCTATCAGTTGAAGATCCAAAAACTTATACGCAAGCGCATTTTTATTACAAAGTGACATCGATCGGCGAGTTGATCTAAAATTCACTCCCAGAAGCATAATCAACGATAGTCCATCACTCCTCCAAGAAGTGAAGCAGTGGATTTATCTCTATAAATCGGCTAGAGATATCTTTTTGACTGTGCTGTTGTCGCCTACACGCGAGCCCCAATCAATCACACGATCAATCAGCCACGGACATTGCTCTCATCACGAGCTAATTTTTATCATTTGGCAAATCAAGCTAAATACTCAGTCGGCGTTGGCTATACAGAAACGGAAGAAAAAGAAAAACGATCAACAACTCCTATCAGAGGCTTTCCACGGGTTCAAAACCAGCAGCCCGACACCAGCTCTGATCATTCAACATCAACCAGCGACGATACGACGCCACGGTTTCCTCTACCTGCTGTTCTTATCACCAACATCCTAATCATCAATATTTGCAATAAATTAAAAGAATGTAGAATGTAAAAAAAAAAAAAAAAAATTATATATATAGATAACGCATAGTCTCTCATCGTAATCTGTGCACCTAGCATAATATCATTTCATTCAGTTTTAACATAACATTTACTCCCGATCAATTATTCAGCTGCGCTATTCGAAAGAAATCGGCGCGACAACATCTACAGGGATGCTGTGCACATCATCTTTGGAGAGCCGGTAAGTCAATTACTTTTATCTTTATGTTGTGCTTGTAAACTGAATGAGATCCATTATGAAAGATGAACAGATTAAATTTTAACATAAATCCTAAAATCTAAATGCCTAATATTTATCTGAAATATAAAGTATCTTAATAGTAAAGAAAATTCATTTTGTGTGAAAGAGTAGTGAACGCGAGTGAAAACAACAAAACAGCAGAGTAAAAACGACAAGTGTATGCAGATAAGAGAGAGTAGAGAGAAAAAGAGCATATTTCGTCTCATGATTAGCTTAGTGAATTTCAATTGCAATCACACTCAGCACAGGTTTTTTCTTTTCACTCGCAGGCATTACAAAGATGAATTTATAGTTTTGATCGTAATGAGACAATCAAAAACTAATCTAGCTTAGGCGATAATGGTTTTTTTTTTTATCATGTTTGTCAATTTTTTTTTCTTGACGATGAGCAGACAATTTTCTTTTTATTATTTGAACTTAACGAACTATCAATTTTGAATTAAATAAAACCTGTCAATGAAATTAAATAACCGAATTGATAATTTTGTTTGGTTGGCTCACAACTGAGTCGTAATGGAGTGATCATATAATAGTGCTTGGGGTAAGACATATTTAAGGATGCGGCAACAATATGACGTCCAGATGATTGTCTAGTTAGAATAACAATTCATCTTCCAGTTAGGGGTTATTGAGATAAAATAAAGAGTAGTTCAGTAACCAAGGTTTTTGTCTTGTTTAAAGATGAAGGGGAGGGTTATACTCAGGATCCCCACTAACACCAAGGGATCCAAATCATGAAATTTCGTTTGTTCGCGTTGATTTTTGTTTTAAAGTTGATTTCACATCGCATTATGGAAACAATTTGGTTTCTTTTATTTCGGCATGATTAATAATGTACGGTAGTCTAGCGGCGGATGCAAGGACCTACCCCACCGACGAGCTGGCCTATGGTGGAAGCAAGCATGCCGAACCGTATCTAGCTGACTAGACATCTTGTTTAGATTGTTGTGGTATGTTTTTGGGAGCCTGTGGCCCTAAAGTATCCATAGCAAAGCATGTCATCGCCTTTTTCTAAACAAGGACAACTAAATCCGTGACACTCTCTCGTGCTATATTTCCTGTAAGCAAGGAAGAGAAGCAACAAAGCCATAATGCAAAATATGGCCATTGCTACCACATACTACACTCTACACATACTCATGGTATGTAAAGTGAAAGCCGGTGGTGGTTGTTAAATATAAAAGATCACTGTCTCTATTCCTCTTAAATTGTGCGTTGTGCGAACTGCGCGTGGCGATATTTTCAAAACAAGTTATAATTTAATAATAAACCAGCTTTAAATATTCTTTTGAAAATGAATTAATGTATTCATGTATCTAAAAATTTTCGATTTCATAGAAAACTAATGCGATAATCACTAGAAGGAAAAGCATTTTTCCGACGAAATGCAAAAACATTACAAGTTTCGTGAAAGATTCAAATTCTAAATGGGATGCGCAGTGTATTGTCTGCAAAGTAAATGTGAATGTCTCAAATAAAGAAGAATACAACTTCTTAGAGCAACATCTCCAAACAAAAAAACAAAACTTATTCTTCAATCTGCGGGTTGTTCAACAATTTTTTGCTGCAAAATCAAACACATTGGCTGAGAGAACAGGCCGTGAAGAAGAAGAAAATGCTTTTTAAAGTGATTGCATTATATGTTATCAAAAATCATTTGATTGTCTACCTAAAAAAACGGAGACTTCAATTGGAAGAGTTTTCATGTTTTTCTTGGATTTTTTAAACTTACAATGGGAAGAAGTCGAAAAAACTATTATATTCACTTTCCAAAAATGTACATAACTATAAACGACAGTAAATGTTTTGATGAATATTGCGAATTGAATAAGTTTCTTAAGACAAATTCAAAGAGTTTAAATTTTAATAAATCACAGTCAATGTCAAGTTCAAAATGGACAAAGTTTTTTCATAGTGTGAATTATCCAGAGCACTTTTCAGAACTTTCTAAAATGTGTGCGTATTTTTGTAATCCCAGGGCAGAATCTTAATGTTAAGAAAATATTTTCTCTAATTGAGGGTCAATGGACCAAAGAAAGAAATAAACTCAAAATTTCGACTATCAATTCTATTTTTTGCTTGGTTTATAATAATAGAGAAAGCAGCAGTCAAGATTTTTATAAAAATCTTTTGATAAAAAAAGCAGCACTACAAGAATAAAGAAAAAAGAGAAATATGAAGATATCGATGAAGAAGAGAGTTATTATGTTGAATAGGAAGCTTCGTGTTCATAGTAAGCAACTAAATGAATAATGTGATCCGTGTTTACAAATAAAAGACTTATAAAATAATTGTCAAGTTATCTTTTACTATTATATTTATTGACATGTTAACCTGCTTTTGTTTTTGAACTGCATTGTTTTTAATGTTGTCAACTTTAATAAAAAATATATCAAAAAATATTTTTTTATTTGGTGTTCTCTTTTTGTTCTCTTTAGTATTTTTCGAATGTCTCTTTTTTTTGGATCCTAGAGCAAAATGTTCTCTTTTTAGACAGACCTCATATGGACACCCTACATATGGGTCACTGAACTCTTTAGACCAACGTTTAATCATTCTGTTGCAGAAAATGAAACCAAACCGGGATTTTTATCAAGAGATGTTTACTGTATAAAGTATTCAGAGCAAGTGACAATAGATAAGAAAGCAAATTAAAAAAGTAAAGTTACATTTGAGTACATAGGTTCTGTTAAGTATAAGAGAGTATTGCGTTGATTATATTTAGGTACAGTGGTAAGTAAAATTATTCCAACACTCCCCCACAATGCAATACTTATAATTTCAAGTTACAAAATTTTTAATTCATTTTTTTTTTTTTTTTTTAACATAATTAGAGTTATGCATAGTTCAAACCCATCATGTTTGCAAATTTTAAATGTTTTACTTTAGCCAGGTTTTTAGTTAATATGTCAGCCATCATGTCTCCCGTACATAGGTAATCGACTTTGATTTTATCTTCTTGAATGAGCTCTCGAACAAAATGGTAGCGTATATCGATATGCTTCATTCGTGGATGATGAACGGGGTTCCTTGCAAGTTGCTGAGCACCTATATTGTCGTTAAAGAGAACAATATGATTATTATGCATTTTAATGTCTAATTCAGTTAGCAAATTTCTAAAATAAACTGCCTCTTTACTGGCTTGAGACAAGGCCATATACTCAGCCTCTGTACTACTGAGTGCAACGGAAGTCTGCTTTTTTGACTCCCAGGAAATTGCCGCGCTTGCTAGTATAAATACGTAGCCCGTATAAGATTTCCTGTCATTGAAGTTACCCGCCCAATCTGCGTCTACGTACCCTTCGATATCTTTAGAAGTCTTTGTGTAATTGAGCTGAAAGTCAGATGTTGTTTTTAAATACCGTAATAAATGCTTTAGGGCAACACCATGTTCTGCATGTGGATCAGTGTTGAACTGCGAAAGTCTGCTTATTGTGTGAGTAATATCAGGACGCGTGCACACAGCTAAGTATAAAAAAGCTCCAACAATTGGTAGGAACCTGAATTTTCTCTCTTACAATCCCGATCTTCACACTTACGTAATTTTATACCTGGATCCAATGGAGAGAATAGTGGTTTACAAACTGTCATTTGATGGCTTTGAAGTATATCCATTAGGTATAGCTTTTGATGAATGCTTATGGGTCCTCTTTGTCCTTGACGTACTACTTGTATACCCAAAAAATATGTCAGCGGACCTTTATCCACGCAATCAAACTGTTGACTTATTTTCAGTTTTATATCGATCATATCCTTTTCATTCGAACATGCTATCATGATGTCATCAACATAAACCAGGATTATGTTGATATGCTCCCCATTTCTCATTATATAAATGCAATTTTCTACATTACATCTCGAAAAACCAATTTTATTCAAAGCATGGTCAAGTTTTTTGTTCCACTCTCGACCAGCCTGCTTGAGGCCATATAGAGATTTGCGAAGCTTGCAGACTTTGTTCGGATGATACTTATCGATAAAACCCTCTGGCTGTGACATATAAATAGTATCTTCCAGATCTCCGTACAGATATGCTGAAGTAATATCCAAGTGGTCTAACAGCAGCTCTCGTTCAACAGCCAGGGCAATTATCAAACGAATCGATGAAAAACGTGTGACTGGGGAGAAAGTTTCGTTATAGTTGACTAAAAACTTCTGCGCACAACCTTTTGCAACAAGCCTACTTTTGTACCTTTCGATAGAGTTGTCTCCATTTCTCTTCACGCTGAACACCCACTTACAGCCTATTACTTGAGCCTTTTCTGGACGATCTACCAACTCCCAAGTCTCGTTTTTCTTAAGCGCGTTCATTTCAACATTCATGGCGGCCTTCCATTCTGCAGCATCTGGTGTCATCATAGCCTCTTCAAGTGTTAAGGGAACTGATGGAAAACTTTCATGTTCCGTGTTTAAAATGTTCACAGCTTCAACAAGGTTAAATTTTTTCGTTGGACGACCTGGTTTTCCTGTTCGGACTATTCTTGGTCGACCAGGGCCTCTTACATAGTCAACGTTTTGACCGTCCTCTGAATCCTGTTCATCAAGTTGTTTTTCAGACGGCTGTACAGCTAACGCATCAGGTTGATGATCCACAACATCGCTTGTGAGGAGCTCACATCCGCTAGATGAAGGATTGAATTTAAAGTTCTCAAAAAATATGACATCTCTACTCTTTTCAATTTTTCGCGTTCTGGGATCGAATAGACGATAAGCTTTTGAGTCGTCAGAGTACCCGACCATAATGAACTCCTTCCCTTTAGCAGAAAACTTGGACCGACCTGGCTTCTTATCTAAAACCACCGCCTTGGATCCAAAAACCTTAAGATGAGATATAATAGGCTTTCTACCTGACCAAAGTTCATAAGGAGTAAGCATACCAGGGGTATTTGTGGGTGATATATTCCTTAAGTATGCAGCCGTATTAATAGCTTCCGCTCACAAGAACTCGGAAAGATCTGAAGAGACTAGCAAGCACCTTGCCATCTCTACCAAAGTGCGATTGGCTCTCTCTGCCACACCGTTTTGGTGAGGAGTGTACGCTACGGAAAGCTGCCTCTGGATTCCACACTCTCTTAAAAAATCACTAAACGCGTTGTTCAAGTATTCTGTGCCGTTGTCGCTTCGAATTGTTTTTATCTTACACCCGGTCTCTAGTTCTGCCATTGCCTTAAATTGTTTAAAAAATCCAAGAACCTCGTCCTTACCCTTTATAAAATAAACAAAGAATTTTCTGGATTTATCGTCTATAAATGTCAAGAAAAATCTCGCTCCCCCAGCTGAAGTGACTTTCATAGGACCGCAAACGTCCGAATGCACAACCTCTAGCAATTCTCTGCTTCGATGTAAGGAATGCTTGGGAAATGGCTTTACACTTATTTTTGCCTTAGCACACACCAGGCAATCTATTTTGGATTTTTTTGAACTCAAATTCAGACCGACGACCATATCATTTTCTTGCAGTTGTTGGAGGCTCTGAGTATTAAGATGGCCAAAGCGCTGGTGCCATTTTGATAAGTTGTTAACGTCCTTACATGAGCTATAATTCAAAGCTTCCCTTTCGAGGTTCAAAATAAACAAACTATTTTTCTTAAATGCCTCTAAAACTAGTTGATTTCGTTTATTTCTTATGGTAGCCTTGTTTGTCGAAAAATCAACTGCACAGTTGTACTCGGTAATTTTGCTTACAGATACAAAATTCCCACGCAACTCCGGAACGTAAAGCACATTTTTGAGGATTACATCTCCAAATGACGACTTCAAACTAACCGTACCTATACCGCTAGATATTACTGATTTTTCATTCGCTAAATGAACCGTTTCTTTACAACCTAAGCTCAAGGTACAAAAAAAATCTTTGTTACAGCACAAGTGGGAAGTAGCCCCGCTATCTATAGACACCACTCGTAAGACTTAAGTGGTACCGAACCATCCAAGTCTGTTGAGAATATTCCAAACGACGCAGTTGCACGTGATGAACGTTTCCTACAATTCGCTGCAAAGTGCCCTCTTTTTCCGCAAGCATAACATTTTCCTTTTATTTTAGGATTATTAGAACTCGTTTCATGACCGCTGTATTTACTATTTGCTTTTATGTTAAAAATTTGGTGATTATCAGCGCTACTATCTCCCTTTTCATGTCTCCTTTGTTCCTCTTCTAATAACTTTATTTTGAGGTTAACAAGACTAGGCAAACTATCTCGACTCTCAATGGCTACGGTAAAATTTTCGTAGGTCTCAGGCAAACTACATAGTAAAATTATCGTTAACAACTCATCGGGCATTTCACATTGAATTTCACGCAATTTTTCAATTAATTCATAAAATTGATTAACATGAGCTGATATGGACTGACCATCATTCATCTTCGCATGCACTAATTGTTTAAACAAACTCACCATTCTGGCTGGCCCTTTTGGCTGATGTATTTCTGAAAATTTATCCCATGCTGACTTAGACGTCTTACAGTGTTTCACATGCATTAGCTCAGATGGTTTTACGCTAAGGAGAATAGCTAACGCCTTCCCATCACCAGTGTCCCATGCAGCTTTCTCCTCATCTCCTGGCTCCTTTGGCAAAACCTTCGATCCATCGACGAACGACCATAAATCCGCATGTACCTAAATACTCTTCATTTGGATTTTCCATGTCGAAAAGTTTTCTCCGTTTAACTTTTCTATTTGATATAAGGAGCTCATCCTTCTTTTCTTACTTTATAGTTTACGGTTTCAATATCTCTATAACCCAGTAAAAAAAAATGTTCAGTCACGTTTCAACTAAAACAAAATCGACGAACAGATTATTTAAGCTTGAACTGTAAAAAACAAATTTTCTGACTTGCAACCTGGGCCCATAACCTGTTGCAGAAAATGAAACCAAACCGGGATTTTTATCAAGAGATGTTTACTGTATAAAGTATTCAGAGCAAGTGACAATAGATAAGAAAGCAAATTAAAAAAGTAAAGTTACATTTGAGTACATAGGTTCTGTTAAGTATAAGAGAGTATTGCGTTGATTATATTTAGGTACAGTGGTAAGTAAAATTATTCCAACACATTCCCAGACGAAAAGAAGCTTTTGCAGTTATGGAATCGATGTGCATTCTGAAGTCTAATTTCGGATCAAATATAACTCCCAAATTAACAAAATAATTTACTCTTTCCAGTTTCGAGTTACTTATAAAGTAATCATTTTTGAAAGTATTCTTTGTTCTAGCAAAGGTCATTACTTTACATTTTTTAGAGTTCAGTGTGAGACTGTTGTTATTGCACCATTGAAGTAAATGATCGATATCAGATGGCAGTTGAATGTGATCAGCATTATTTTTGTATGAAAACGAGATTTTCGCATCATTAGCATATAGATGTATATCCCAGTATCTTATCACAGAGGGTAGATCATTAATAAATATCACAAATAATAGTGGACACAGGTGGCTTCCTTGTGGAACCCAGGATTTAACTTCTATTGCGCAGAAAACTTGAGATTTGAACGTATTGAGTGCGAGATGATAAGATAAGATTTTGTTCCTTGAATCAACTCTTCGATTATTATGGATTCCATCATCTTAGGAATAACGCTGATTTTTGTAATTCCTCTATAGTCACGCATGTTGCATCTGATTTAAACAATGGGGTAATATATGAAGACTTCCACGCTCGTGGGAAAACAGACGACGATGGGGGCAAGTTAAATAATTAACATAAAGCATCAACCATGTACTGACACCAGTTTATTAATATGCAGGACGGGACATTATTCAGTCCAGATGAAAATGAGCTGATTAGCTGATTAGCTTAGAACATGACTTTCCTGAATACATGGTAAATCATTTATTATGTTGATGCCAGATCTAATTTCATGCTGAGCAGTCAAACCATTATCACATTTGTAGATACCTTTAAACATTTCTGCAAACATATCACAGATTTCTACACTATCATTTAAAATCTTTGATCCAAATTCACTTTTTTTTTATATATTTGACAATATGTGTGTCAGTTCCGTCATGTGAAAGGAGTTTTAGTAAGCTTAAATTAATTAAAAACTACTTGCGAGAACCCAGAAAATAAATTTGCATTATGCTATCAGCGAATTTTCTGCTTTAAAAGCTAGGAAGAAGACGTTTTATTAAGGCCCCGACCCATAGAATCAGTTGCGTCCGTTCGCTGCCGGATTCACCTGACAGCAGTGAGTTTTGCCGGACACAACGGATTGGGGTGACCCATAGAATCCGTTGCGGTGTCTCAACTCAACAAGACCACTCATGTTAGCAGAAGAGAAAATTTCAAATTGGTTCTTACTGCGCATGTCATCAGAGAGAAAATTTCAAATTGGTTCTTACTGCGCATGTCTCTCTTCTGCCGGACGCAAAAAGTTAAAAGTTGGGCTACTTTTTGCGTTGCGTCCGTTGCATCCGATGCTTATGGGTCACCTCTCATAAGATCGTGTGTATTTAATCGAGCTGTCAGGTGAATCCGAGAGCGAACGGACGCAACGGATTCTATGGGTTGAGGCCTTTAATGTTTTCTGTTTTTTTTTTTTTTTCAACCATGTGAATATGTAGATACATTAATTTTTGCTCTCCTTTTTTTAAATGTTTTATTTGAATTTAAATAAAGAAATCGCAATTTATAAATTAGTGGGATTTCATTTATTTTACTGTTTTATGCGGCATATACACTGTTCAAAAGTTCAAATGCTTGACCAGCATGTAAGAGTGTATTAGTGAAAATAACTCACGTATGCATTGTGTGTATGCTGGAAGCAAAATCAAATCGTTTTGATTTTCGTTCAATCAGGCTTCAATCATTGAAGAGTGTATATGCGAGATTGAATGCTTGATCCAGCATACATTTCGTAAAGACACCGCATAGCGAACATTCGTCGTCACCGAGCGCGAAGTTTAATGGAGAAAACAACAACAACAACAATGATTGAAGACTCAAGCTTGATGTGTGTATAGCGCACCTACAGCTTTTCATAGCTTGTCTGTCACCAAACAAGGATAGCGAACATCGACGAGTTGGACAAAGAGTCACAATATAGTAATTAGTATTCAGTTTATATAACTTCAAGGTAATACACAACTTCGTGTACTCAGGATCCGCTACAGACACGGAAAGCAACAATAGTGCGCAGATCAAGTATGACTCTTGCCAACCGTTGCTTCTGCGAGAAGGTAAGACCTCGTCTTATAGCGCAAAACTGGAGAGAGTTCTCCCAAAATCGAATTCGTTGGCGTATGGTGTTAGTTGAAGCTCAGGTTCACGCTGAACTGTAATGCCAAACTAAGTAAACAAGTATAAAGAGTACACTCTTGTCGCCTTCTTAGGCATAGAAGGTGCTTTCAACGATGTCAGAAACTCAGTGATTATGAGTCCTCTTGATAAACTAAACAAAGAAAACCCCTAACTCAAAGTTGGGATGCAGATCAGATCGAAAATGGGTGACTACTGACTACAAAACTATATAGTAGAACAATCAATAGAAGGACTCCACAAGGAGGAGTACTCTCCCCCTTCCTTTGAAACTTGGTGGTCAACTGCCGCAGCCTGGCTGCATAGTGCAGGCCTAGCCTTAAATAGCTTCAAAAGTTACAAAAGTTGTGTGGACTCTAATATAAATGACAGTTTTTTATGAATATAAAAAAAAACCAAAAGGTAAATTGTCAAAGCCAAGTCGCTGAAAGGTACAATTAAGCCTCTTTGCTTCAACTGAAGTCAAAACATAAAGTAACCACTAATGTTAAAAGACTTCCTTACAGTCCACACAGTACTTTCCACTGCAGTAGGAAATTCAATTTAATAAAAATGATATCTCGAATGGTGCTATGAAGGTAATTTCATATATCAGATTCTCTTCTTCATATACACGGTAACACTGGGTATAATCTCTCCGTAATCACAAGTTCAATATTTCAAAAAACGTCACAAATTCATGGCCAAACGGTCAGTGGTAAATTAGGTGTTATTTCCTCTTATGAAAATAGATATATCAGAAAATGAATGCTTCAATTGCCAAAGCATTCCAATAGAATTAGAAATTAATAATTTACTCACTTACATTTGATTAGGGATGAATGAATGAACTAATGCACTATTACCATGCTAAGGTAATCAAAGGTAATCAAAGGTAAAACACTGCGTCACCTTCGACTCACTTTATATGATGATTTTGACATGTATGGCATATGAATAGGAAGCCATTCAGTCATCGAGGAACTACATATACATACACAAAAAACGGTATCACACTAGAATTAAATAAATGCATTACGAATTAAGCCACACAATTTTACTAATTGAACTTTAAGTTCACCTTTTGGTGCTCTTGTTGAACGTAAAATTTCACTAAAACATCTATACGCTCCGCTTTACACGTATTCGCAGATAGACTTTATGCTACGCAAAACAAAAACGCAACCAATTGGAAATGGTGGGCCACGCAAATTATAGATTTTCCCTCTTTTCATAGCCCCTCGATGTCAGGACTTTTGATATTAAAGGAATATACGTTTGTAAACCAAAAAACTTAAAGCTTATGGTGGCGGAAATGTCAAATACTCGTGAATTTGAAAAAGAAAACTCGGAAGCAACCGTGCGTAAGTTATTTTTTGTTGCTAGTGAATCTATTGGTAAGGGTGGTAAGAAGTAAAGAGGAAGTGACAGTTTCTTATAATTATGTCTGGTTTGTCTTGCATATAAATCAAAAGGAACACAGTCAAGTCACGTACCTTAAAAGACTATTCACAATGAGCAAGACTAACGAACGACGAAAAATTCAAGAAGAGTGAATTTGAGCTAGTTGCGAACCTATAAGATAAAAGAAGACTTTTGGAGGTCCTAACGCATTAACTTGCCTTTTGATTGGTGAAACTTGACAAATTATAGTAAAACGAATAGAATGTGACAAATCTTAGCAAGGAATAGAAATTTCACGACGACCAATTTGGTTTCTCAAACTTATCTATCCGATTGAGTGAACCTTAATGCTCTCGAAACCAAAACGCTTTTTTTGCAGTTGCGGCAGTGGTAAAAACGCTGTTGTCATCATTTATGACATCTCGACAACACAAATGTATGAAAACGCTGCGTTTATTTGTCGCGTCGGTGTAGGTATTCTCATATGTCACTTCATAACTTAATTTTGACTGCAACTGCCACTGCCTGTAACAGAAACGCTTATATTTTGGAGGTCCTTTGAGCTCGAACCAAAGTGATTCTGCAATTTTACCTAACAAATGAACATTTCAAGATTACCAAATTCTATTTCTGATGAAAATATCAGCAATTCACAATGAAGCGTCAAAGCGAGAATTAGGTTAGTCACTTTTTTTTATGATTGACCTTCACTGTCAAAATCAACCTTAATTACATGAAAATGCCTTGAAAAAACATCCTACCGTGACAAACTAAGCAAAGCTCAAATACTAGCAAAAGAGGGTGTTTTATTTAGACGTATTACAATCTGATAATGACTTTTTTTGAACTGGTCCTTTTTACAGGTTTTACTTGCTCAATTTTGTAAGCTAAATTGATAATGAATAATCTTACTCCGGGACAAAAGGCCCGTTTTTTTCCCGCAATTGTAAGTTAATTTGTGCAACTGTCAAAAAACACTTGCGAACTTTTGATTGTATTGCGGATGTTGTTTTGGATTTTTGTTTAAGTATGAAACTTGCCTAACGAGGTTTGCGTTTAGGAATTCGCCCAAAGTTTGCAAATTGTGCAAATTTTTTTAACAAAATAATGGTTGATGGGTTAGTAGGTAGGACTCATCAAGCGATGCGTCCATTATTCGGTTGACATAATTGCCCATCAGTCGGTAATTCGAGAAACCAATGATGGGTTCCACGCAACCTTTAATTAGTGGATAGTGTGCTTACTCAGAGACGCCGTGAACGGGTCCATTCGCCATCGCGAACAGCAATTGGAGCTGTGTCAACCACTTTTTGGAAGAATTTGCGGAATGGTTTTGGTCTGCCGCCTTATAAAATTTAACTCCTCGTGCAATTGAATCCCAAAATGACTAGGCAACAAATCCCGATTCTCTCAAAAAAATTTAGATCAGCGCGATGAAGATCCCTTTTCGTTTAATGGGTACGTTAACAAACATGATTGTCACATTTCCAGTTATGAGAGTCCACAGCAATTTTTTAACTGCATCACCGTTACATAATCAAACAGTCAAATGTAGCAAAAGTGGTCGAAAATTGAGCCTCTTGGCAGTAATTTGTAAGAGTCAGCCGCGGTGGCCAATTGCCTGAAATCATTTTTAAAACATACCTAATGACAAATACACGCGTACATTGGGTGGCGCAACAGAGCGTTGAGCCGGGGCTCAACGTCGCCGCCATGCCTTAAAGGTCTTTTTGGTGTATCTTCAGCATTTCTCATCAACAAATGTTGTGTGAGGTGAAGGCCAACATTTATGGAAATGATGGCAAACCGTATGTTAGACGTCCCAGAAATGCTGAGCCGAACTCAAGATACACCAAAAAGACCTTTAAGGCATGGCGGCGATTCTATAATGGTTTGAGGGTGTTTCATAGGCTATGGTGTCGGTCCGCTGTGTCAAATAAACGGCAAAATGGCAGGTATTGACTACCGGGATATACTAGACACAAATTTTCTCGTCGACTGCCAGAACCAATTACCCAAATGATGGATCTTTCAGCATGACAATGACCCCAAACACACGTAAAGAGTTGTGAAATCTTTCCTTGAAGAGCGTAAAGTGAATGTTTTGGGGTGGCCAGCAAAGTCACCGGACTTAAACCCTATTTTGAATTTGGGGACATTCTAAAAAAAAAAGTTAAAACCAATCAGTAAGACTACTCTCCGGAGTATTTTGCAGAAAGAGGGGGAAAATATTAGCGTAGAGCAATGCAAGGGTTTGGTGGACTCCATGCCAAGGAGAATATCCGCCGTATCAGAACAGAAAGGCTATCCTACGGAATATCAACGGTGCGGTTAAAAAAACTATGTTTTTTTATCATATTTTGCTTATTTTTTTCAGGTGACTTAATTATATGGCCACACTTATTTTATATATTACTGATTTTTTGTTAAAAAAGTGACTATTGTTATAGTGGAATTTATTTTCTTTCTTTTTTTTTAATGATTGTGATTGTAAATATTTAGAATTTGAACAAATTTTGTTTTCGTTGTAATTTGTATTTAATATATGGATGTGTAGACCTCATTTTATAAAAATGTCTTAATTGTATGACCATAAGTGTATATGCTTTTTATTTCTTCAAACACACATCTAAGAAAAGCACCCTTTTCAACGGAGTTCTTCGGTCAGATCGTTCGGCCACATTAAGGTGCGTCCAAACTATACCAAACATCAGTCGGATCCATTCAATTCGATTAGAATTCGGGTCGCAGGCCAATCGAAAGTTCACACTAATTCGGTTTTGCCGATAAGCACCTGGTGATTAGTGCCACTGGGCACCTTGAGACATACTCCTTAATCTCTTACCTTCCGACCCAGATGAATTGAATAATTTTTTCCTTTGAAATGTATTATCTTCCTTAATTCTGTTGAGTTCCGTTCCCATACTTTGTAGTGGTTAACGAAGATTATGAACTGGTGTATCATCACTGTTCGTGGATCAAAGCCCAACAGAAAACAACTTTGCTTTTCCACGGATATCACTTTTTGCGAGGAATTGGCAAGTCCTCCGATACTAAATTCATTGCAATGAAAAGAGCTTTCCCGATCAGCTGTTCGGAATCAGCAGAAGACTGTAGGTACCCTGCATTTGCATTCCCTACAAGGCATGGCTGTGAGTAATGCGCTTGGCACCAAGGCTCCCTGCTCTCTTAAGTAACCCTATTTATATTTTTATTTTTATTATCAAGGTTATAATCCCCTTTTTTTGGAAAGATGCTAAAGATCTTCCCATCGATCATCAAGAAACGTTACTTTTCCTTTCCATCTGATTTCAGGCCAATATGTATCCTACCGCGTCTTCCAAAAGTACAACAGAAGTAAATTTAGAAACAAATTGCAGGAAAGGGAAGAAACAATCTTTCATTTGAATATCATTTGGGTTTCAGTGCTAATCACAGCTGCTCAACAGCCATGATCAATATCCTTGAGTTGAATATGATAATAAGAGCCATTTCAATATCTTACGCTTAACTGGTTTCTCTCAAGTTTTTAAAAAAACAATCTCAACAATCCTGGTTCAACGGCTAAACGTGCTATCCAAGGAGTGCCACAGGGAACAATTCTTGGATCATTATTCTTCAGCAATCAATTAATGATCTTGAGGACGTTTTTTAGATGTGCGACTTTCAAGAAGAAATAAAATTTCAACCACTTTTTGCAGGATTTGTGGTCGAATGTCAGCAATAACGCACCGAATATTCTCTTCCAAGGCATAAATCATCTTGGGCTTAAATGCGTAGACATGCGACTTCAGATAACCCCACAAAAAATAGTCCAGTGGTCATAAATCGTCTTATTTTGAAAGCAACTCAGAGGTTTAAAACCCGAAATCGTCGTCAACGGCAATTTTGTTTCGAGACATACGTAGTGCCCAGTGGCCGTGAAACTTCAATTGTTTTTCAACGATGAAATGGTAAACCTAACTGAGCATGAATTAAGTGACAGCTGTGTCAAAAAGACCAGCATCGAAAGAGTACTGCCAGATTGAAGACCACACAACTAAAAAAAACACCGCTTACCATCTAACATTTTGTATGCTTCAATTAATGATGTAATGACGTAATATCTAGCCTGACACTTTCATCACACCGATAATTTTGTCCGTCAATCAAAGAAGACCCTCGTCGAATTAATGATAGGCCTGTTACAAACGGTTACTCTTGAATCCTTGGGAATCTAAAGTCATCAAAATTTGTAAAACTGTATAAAAAATTAATAAGGCTGATGAAAGAACCTGGCTACCTCTTGTGTAAGGAAATGAATATTCAATTGAATTAAAAAGAAAATCAAGTACACTAGTCCTCATAATTAATTTCCCTTTAGCACCAGTTCGTCTACAGTTGCTGAATTTTTATTCAAATTAGTATGCTTTTTATAATACTAACGCCTACATCTACATTATTAATGTTAATGAATTTCAAAATGTCAGAATGTCAAAACAATAGCTCTCTCTCAAGCAATATAAATATGTAGAACTGTGGTTGTGGTGTTGCTTTCATATAATGCACATTGTAGACATAATTAAAGCCCACAAATATAACTCCTAAATCTCCTTTGGTTAGTCCATCTAGCACATCCACAAACAATTTGTTTTCCCAACACATTTGATGATGCGGAAAATTGATTCAGCATAATTGTTTTGAAAGCATTCCACTTTCTGTTTAAAATTAATAATTGATATTTTGTGATACACTTGCCATAACAAGTTTCATTTGCTTTGTTATTCCGGATTAATTGTTATTAGTTTTTCAACAGCAGATGGTAAGTTATAAATTTCGACTGTCCTAATGTGGGAATTAATTAAATCCTTGCATTTGATACAAACATATATGAGCCCAATTGAATATGGTACGACTTAGTATTGCAAATATGTGGTCGTATGAAACTGATAATTTGGAGTAAATAGAAGAACACCAAGTCAGTAAATATTCAAAACCAGGGAAGGTAATCTGAATGGGAGAGAAAGAGGAAATTTGAAAATTCTGAAAAGATTTCCAAAATCATGAAACAACATAATTTTATTCGTTTTCTCTGGGACATGAGCGTTTGGTGTGCTGCTGTAGTCGTCAATCCAAATTACCCGATTCTGCTTTCTAAGGCACAATGTTTTTAAATAAAGAATATTCTGAAGACAGTTTTAACAGTATGCACTTACATTACCTTTTGATAAAAACCAATTACAAATGAAATTATTAGTAAACATAAATGTTGACTCGAACATTCCAAAGCTCGTCTGAAACTAAAAAGAAAAATCGATAAAAGCGAGCCGTCCAACAGGGGTCATCTACCATGACGAGCGCATTTCTTCAGGGGCAATCACAAGAACTAAACTACCCTCTTCGATAGGTTTAGAATCCATGTGCCACTTGCTTCTTCTTGTTATTTCTGTGAGGTATACTCATCTTATAATACCAACGTCTGATAAACTGGGACATCAAATGCTGGCCTTGTCTATTATAAAGCCACCTACAAGAGTCTCTCTCACAGAAAACGCCAGGAGCCGTTGAGTTTCAAAAGTCCTCAACAAAAAAGATCGAGTTGGAAGTCAGTGGCCTTGGATCTTCCCAATCCACAAGTAATAAGAGAGTAAGAGGACGCATATTGATTTGACCTTGAGCTTCATAAAGAACATTTCACATTCATTCTTCCCTTGGCATGGTGCTTTTGAGAACAAAGTATAACTCCACTCGATAGATTGGATAAGACGCTCCCAAGCATCGCATATCCACGACGAGTAAGCTGAAATAAATCTTCAGTGGATATTTTGATATTTGGATGCATTTTCACCAAGAGTTGCCTCCATTTCACTATGACATCTTTAAAGAGCAGGTATTTTGATCCATTAAAGTTTAGCCCGAGTTGTCGCTGTTCAGAAATCGAGTGACAACACGGTTAATGACAAGTCGACGAGCAGCCATTGTACATTAATCAAAACTAAGATCATTTAACAGCTCGATCTGTTCTGGTCTTAGCTTGTAAGTTAGATTAAGTAATAGCTTGTATTTAGCCTAATAAATGGGGGTTTTGTCTCCACCAAAATTAAATTAAATTCCAAGTTTTACCAGCATCGGTCAAAAGCAATCAACCCCAACGTGAATGAAAGGTTTTTCATTAAAAGCCAATCGATCTTCAGGAAGCTGGCCCATTATCGGCATCACAGCTTTGGCTCTTGAACGCTTGTGCATGTTGCATTTCGATATAACCCTCTTTACTGCAGTTCAAATGTTGATAACCCAGGCTCGTTCTCTGATGTCTGAAGTAACTGATTCCGTTCGAACATGATTTTTATTTTCGTGATGGTGGGTAACAAGCAGGTACACTAAAAGATGTGATTTACTTAAAATCGCCGGATTTCTGGAAGCATATAACATAACTGAATTTTGCCGTCTTGAGCTCATTCAAATTGTATGGTCTTTGTCCAAGAACAGTGAAAATTCAATAAATTTGCTTGAGGAGCTAACTCTCTTCTCTTTACCACCAAGTCAGTTACATCTTCAGGAAAGGCTTCGGTGTATGAATTTTTCTGAGTAGCCAGTTTTCAGCTCTTGAATATTCATCTAAAACCACAAAACGAAA
This sequence comes from Melanostoma scalare, assembly GCA_949752695.1. Classification (NCBI taxonomy): domain Eukaryota; kingdom Metazoa; phylum Arthropoda; class Insecta; order Diptera; family Syrphidae; genus Melanostoma; species Melanostoma scalare. Next base: position 151,814,754 of record OX456986.1, read on the forward strand.
CTTCTTAACAGATTTTTTTGATGATGACATTGAAAGTTAAACGAATTATGAAAGCCATGACATGAACGGAAAATGACCACTTGGATTTAAATCTTGCCTTTATTTCATCATAAATGCTAAAGGACGCTAGAACCTGAATTTTGTGTGCATGGATTTCAGCCTCCAAAATATATTTGCTCTCTAAAACAGAAGGAATTCCTCCTCGTTCAACTGGCCATAATCCAATTGGCAAACGTATGCATTCAGGTCCTTTAAACCATCTCGTATAAGGAACAACAAAAAAATTGTCAACTTTAAACAAAAATGGTTTGATAAAGACTGTTTGAATGCAAGAAATAATTCTTTCAAAGTCTTAAAGGAAACCAGAAAACAAAAAAAATTAAATAAAGCAGCCACCAAACAATATATTTCAGCATATAAAGCTTACAAGGATTTGTGCAGATCAAAACACCATGAATATCATACATCAGTAGCACATGAACTTTCAATTATTATCAAAGATAGTAAAAGTTTTTGGAACAATATCAAAGAATTGAAAGGATCTAAGCTTATTTGCGGATCAAACTTGAAAGCAAACAAAGTTGTTTTGCCGATTATATCAAAAATTTACTCAACCCTGATCCAATCTCCAATCATTTTTCTTTTGCGGAACCTCTAATTTTAAACCAAACTCTCGATTGTCAAATTTCAATAATAGAAATCCAAATTGCATTGCAATACGCAGCGAATAACAATGCGCCAGGCCCGGATAGAATAAGCAATGAGTTTTACAAAAACGTGCCTGTTTGATTTTTTGTATGAAATTCTTCACCTTTTTAATAATATTTTCAATACCGGAAAGGTTCCACAAGCTTTTCAAGATTCTCTGGTCTATCCAATTTTTAAAAAAGGCGATGTTAACCTAGCAAATAATTATAGAGGAATATCGTTTATGAATTCTATTGCGAAGCTATTTGCATCTGTACTCCTTAGTTGCATCAACATTTGGTTAGCAAATAATGAAGTGCTTAGTGCATACCAATCTGGTTTTCGTAAAGGCTACTCCACAGTCGATAACATTTTCACCTTAAACTCAATTTCACAGTATTTCCTTCGGCAAAAAAGAAGTTTGTAAATATTTTTCGTGGACTTTAAAGCTGTTTTCGATTCGATAGACCGACAAGCATTGTTTTACAAACTGTCACAAAAGGGACTGTCGAGTGGCGGTTTGGGATGGGATAGATATGTCTGAATGGTTTCAGACTACATCTGGTGTCAAACAAGGTTGTCTTTTAACTGCAGTTCTCTTTGCTATATTCATTGATGATATTTCAATGTATCTACCCGCTGGAATAAGTTTTGCAGGTCTAAACGTTAAGGCACTCATGTACGCATATGATATTATTCTTTTAGTAGAATCGCCCCAAAGTAACTCATGATAAATAAGCTAGTTGATTTTTGTAGAGTCTGGAAATTAACGGTAAATCTAGAAAAATCTAAAGTAATGATAGAAAGAAATACACAATCAAAACTTAAATCGAATGAAAAGTGGTTCTTTAATGGTGAGGCCATTGAAATAGTGACAGAATACAAATACCTTGGACTACTTTGAAAATCTAATATGAAGTTAACCTCACATCTCGAAACAAAACTGATTGCATCACAAAGTACGATTAACGCGTCATGGAAAGATGTTATGAACAGCAAAGATGTACCAACCTCAGCTAAGTACAAGGTATTTGACGCTGTAATGCGCTCTGTTATGTGCTACGGCTGTCAAACATTGGGATATCAGTCACACGAAAAAGTAGAAAAACTTCAACGATACCTTCTCAAACGTCTATTCTACTTACCATCCAATATTCCAAACTATGTTCTACAACTCGAAACCGGCCTTCCTGCTCTTTTTATTCATACTCTAAAACTCCATTTTGACTACATGTTAAAAGTACTGGCATAGACCAAATAGATTTCAATTGTCAATAGCAAAGTTCATCATAGATAACAAAGTGGAGTGGATAGGAGAATGGAGACAATGGGCAACGAAGTGTGGAATTGAGCTAAATTTCCAATATACTAATTTAATCCTACTAAAAGAACAACACTACGGGTTATTACAGGCTGTCGACATCTACCAGCGGAATGAAAATTTACAAAAAAAAGTCATCTTCGATCTTCAACAGAGTCAAAAAAAAAAAAAAATTAAATAATTCTCATAAATAACTATTTTAGTGATGAATACAGTACAAGGGAAATTTCGATAATATGTAAAGCAAGAAGTGAGCAACTTAATTTAAACGGCTCACCATATAAGGGTTCATCCACTACACTAATTACTATTATATATTATTGTTGTATATTATTTGTTATTATATTACTATTTTTAATAACTGAAATTTGTTTTTAACTAAACTAAAAGTCTTTACACAACGCTTAACTTTTAATGGGTTCAAATACCCTTTATTTTTGTTTTAGCCAAACTAAAAGCTCTTCATTTTTGTAATCTTGAATCCATTTTTTACTCAACTTAAGTTTTGGTTTTGCCAAACTAAAAGCTGTTAATTCTTTTGCCAAAAAATTATGTATTAACTATTAAGTAATTTATTTTTGTTTTAGCTAAACTGAAAGCCCTATTTGCATCTTTATATAATTTTTGCAATTGTTCATTTACATTTTGTTAAATAGCAAACATTTTCTTTGATCATAATTTAAAAACACATAGTCAATCTGGCAGACGGCATTTCCACCGCCAAAACACTTTTATTACCAAATTTAAATTCCAATCAAATGTAACCGAAACTATTATATTTAACAATTTTAAGTAATAAAAATCATCTAACTGTCTATCTATCCATCTCGTTTCAGTGTCAACAATTGAAAAATCCTTCCATCTAGTCGCATCTTTTGTTCCTACATGATTCCAATGGTGAGGGGAAGTTGAATGAAATTGAAAAATGAAATTGAAATTTCTCCCACTCTTACGACAGCGAAGGATGAAAACTTTAAGTTTTTAGAGTTTATCCAGGACAATACTGTATTGGAATCGGACAAGTAGTAACAGTTGTTGAATCAGATTGAATGGGCGCTTTTGACTGTATTTGCCACACGTACACCTGCAATTCTAGCCCAAGAGAACGTCTCCTCTGAATGGTTGGAAGCAGCATTTGAGTTAAAACTTCCGCGTATTTGGTGCTGTTCACCATTCCCTCAATCGGCTTTAGACTTCCAGGGCCTTCAAATGTAAAACAGCCCCAAATACGCGAAAGTTTCAACTCAAATGCTGCTTCCAACCATTCAGAGGAGACGTTCTGTAGCAAGTTCAATTTTCCAGCAGGATCTTGCTCCATGCCACACATAAAAAAAAAATGAAACAGTTTTTTGCGAACCACAAAATTGACGTCCAGGATTGGCCTGGAAACTCCCCCGACCTCAATCCAATTGAGAATCTGTGGGCAATTATCAAAGGAAGGCTCAGGAAGAGAGACTGTACCTTAAAAACTAAGCTGATTTCGTCTATTATTGAGGTTTGGTTTCATGACGAAGAAATTAAAAATATATGCGAACAACTTGTTTCATCAATGCCAAAAAGAGTCAACGCACTCATAAAAGCCAAGGGAGGCCATATAATGCATTAAAATGGACCTGTGTTATTTTTTTTCTAATTTTAATTGAAAATAAAGTAAAATATATTGAAAATTTTGTTTGTCCCAATTAATATGCACACGACTGTATGTGAAATAATAAAAAGAAGGAACCCAAAACATTTCAGGAATTTTGGAAACGATGTTGTCATAGTTGTTCAAATCAAGACTAACAAACTTTGTGATGACATCGCTTTGAGATATCTTTTGAAGAAGAACTTGATTGTTCGATTGCACACCTACCAAATCAAAGTTCATTGACTTGCAAATACCTACAGCGTCTTTAGTTATAGACATAACCCTTTTCTATTGTGCCGTGGCTGTTGAAATAGTCCGTCAACATATGTACGCTGTGCTGACCCATCAACAGTTTCAGGACATTCCAGTCGGATCTTTTCCGCTAGATGGTTTTTGATGAGCTGTCCGCAAGCTGAAGAATATTTGGGCCAAACATCATAACTTCTATAATGTAAATAGTTGGTTCTCGCAAGCTGACGCCGTGTCTCCACAGAACTCTTTGACACTGCTGATGCGTGGAAGTACGAGAAAGAATAACCTTACGGTGAAAGAATTTTGAAATCGGTCAAGTAGTTTCTAAGGCATATTCCCGTTCACGTTAAAATAAACAGGGTGGCGCAACAGAGCGAGGAGGAAATGGAGGGGACCTACAATTTTCTCCCGGTTCCGGCTAATCGAGAAAGCGTTTTTCATGGCAATGAATTTATTAACGGAGGACTTGCCAGTTCCCGCGCAAAAGGCGATACCCATGGTAAACATTTTTGCCTCTGTTCAGATTGGAACCAAGAACCTCTGGGTTAACACTCAGACATGCTAACTATCACGCCACTATGGTACCATCACGTTCCCGTTCCGGTAGGAATATTGGGATAAAATATACATATGAACCTCTCTCGTGGATCAATCTATCTATTTACAAAAAAAAAACGCTTCAAAACCCGATGAGTAGTTACAATGATTTAGCGACAAGCAACTTTCTTTTGTACTGCAATGATTAAAATTTCATGTTAAATAAAGTCTATATTTATTTGTTGAGCAATCCGTGTTGGTTTTCATTGCTAGGTTACCTAACAACGTTTGTTGCAAGGATAACTGCTATGATCACTCTCACTGCTTTAAAACACGTACCAACTTACATTGTTTGCGCGTCATACGTTCCTTGAAACCTTTAGCAATGGTGACGACAGAAGTGTGTAATTATTCTGTCAGCATAATAAAACAAAGATTTAATTACTTACTAATTCACTTAGAAGGCGCCAGCCAAGTTATTTCATTTCATCACTTTTTAATTGCATTAAAACTTCTTCTGTATTAATGAATACAATTACACAACATGAAAAGGAATGATTGTTTTCGTATTCCAACAGGCAACTTTTGCCTCAGTCTAAATAACTACAATCAAACCAGTCCAAAATTAATTGGTTTTTCCAATACCACTGATAAAGAATTATGCACTCAAGTATCACACCTAATTGCTCACAAGAAACTCCCACGATAAACAAAAACCACTTCATGGAAACATAAATCTGCCGAAATGAGGAAAATCATTTCACTTGCATTCCCTTCACGTAACAAAGCACTCCATATATAATTCCGTAGTTTTTGCCAACACGATATACGATTTTTATAATTGTGGTTCGCATGTTCGGTGAAATGAAGGTAAATTTGTGACCAATGAGCCTCTAAACCTATGTTTCGGGCAAGTAAAGATAGTCTGATAAAAATTATACCAAAAAAGGGAACAATGAACATAAAGGTCTCCTTTCCAAATTATCTGATTTAAGTTTTGCAATTACAATATTTTTTGAAAAGGAAGAGAAGGATACGGACATCAAAGATAACCACATTTAAGCTGACCAGACGTCCTCTTTTTGGACTTTAATTTCGTTTTTTACCAGGTAAACATTTAGAAAAATTTTATCTTTTAATAAAAAATCGTTGCAACTTTTCTACTTGTATGTGTTAGCTATATCCCCACACTTCAGCGCAGTACAACATAATTGATCGCGTAGCAGCATCGTGAATTTTAAATTTTGCTGAGTGTTGAACTGATTCATTTCTGAGCAGACCAAGTAGCGTTTATGGAGTTTTTGGATGATGCGAGCCTGTTATTTAAATGTTCGTTCCAAGACATGTTGTAGTTAGTTGAACACAACACCAAAATATTTGTTCGATACCGTTACTTCTGTGTCATTGTAAAACCATCTCTCGCAAACAGCTCCGCCTCCTCCGTTTCGAAAAATAACTATTTCGGATTTGGCAAGATTGACTGAAAGGTTCCATTTGTTACAATATACTGTAAAGCTGTCAATGAGCTCTTGTAACTTCGAAGAACTGTCTGATAGGAGTACAATGTCGTCAGCATATATAGGAGGGCGTTGATACCAGTGTTTTCTATAGATAAACCCAGTGGTAGATTATCATGCAGGTCATTCAAATAAAGAACAATGAGCAGAGCACTCAGGACGCATCCTAGTTTGACTCCTTTTTTAGTAGCAAAGAAATCGGACCAAACTTTCCCATCCCAGACAGCAGACGAAGTATCCAAGTAAAGTGCTTTGATAATAGATACCATTTTTGTAGAGATTCCTAGTGCAGAAAGCTTGTAAAATAACGCTTCAGCTTTGAGATCGATAAAAAACGCATAGAGTTTCTTCTTTTGACTAAGTTGAAGTTGTATTAGACAAGATAAATTATAAACTTGATCGACGGTAGAGTAGTTTGATCTATATGCAGCTTGAAAATCGATAGTTTTGTTATTTTCTTCTAACCATGTCGTTAGTCTACTAAGAAGAACAGTGGTAAATAGTTTATAGAGCGTGTCGAGGATAGACAGTCCTCTATAATTAGACACCACATTTGTATCTCCTCTCTTAAATCGATTTTTAAACGGGTTTGGAACAATTGCAGTTTCAAAAATTTCAATGAATAGCTTATGAATTGCTATGACAAGAGACGGGCTTGCATTCTTATAGAATTCAAATGGTATTCCATCCATACCAGAGGGCTTTATGAACCTTCGAAGACGATATTGAAGAATTATCTTCACTGAGCTCAATGATGCGGTCTTACTGAGGCGTAAGGATTGGAGGTGAACAGGAACTGATGGAACTATAGTTTGATGATGAGGACAGCAGATTTTGGAAATAGATTTTGAATTCAGCGGCTGATAATTGAGCTGGCGTATTAATTAGATTCCTATTGAGATTCTCATTTCATTGAGAAATCATCTGGTCACTCTAGAGTCTAGACAAATTGCACTTATATGTATATAAATTACGATTCTGAATTATTTAACCGTATAGTCAAAGGTTTAATGTGAGTTGTGAGTTCGATTTCACTAAGAGGTTACATGAATATTACCAAAAAATATAAATAAAAAATATTGATTTTCATTCAGAGCACTTAACAAGCGAATCGAATGATAGGTGTACACAGCACAGAGTTTAAAATACATGTAATTCCAGCCAGTCAGTGTTTAAGTGCTCTGTAGATTGATGTTGCGTGTAGGTTGAAATAAACCAAAAATTATGGTGCACTTGAAATATAATTAGATTTATTGATTGTATGAAACGCTCTTTTGGTAAAGCTAGAGGTGTTGATGTGTATTAATATAAAAGACGAGGTTGTAGACGCATATAGCTCTCAAGGATTTTGGGCGATCCTTTGATTTACTTGATATAATGCCTTCACATATTCCACTCAGTTTTTAAACGAAAATATTATTTCAGTTAGGTATATAGCTAAATATAAGGATAATAATTGTCAATCAATTGAAGAATAATTTATGTATGTATTGTCGTTTTCCAAAATATCACTCCCAAATGAAATCGGGAGTGATTTGGAGAGTTGGAGTGATTTTTTGACAGATAAGCTATACTAGAAATGTCAAAGCTGACACTTCAACTCTCCAATTCACTCCCGATTTGGTTTTTGGAAAACGACATATGTACAATGTACATATAAAATTTATTTGTCGAATGTTTACAAACTTTTAGTAATAAAAGTCAGTTCTATTTCGGAATTCAAAGAGAGTAAGAAGTAACTAAGTTGGTGAACTTAGTATCTCAAGACACCATGCTTTAGAAATCTAGGCAAGTTATCCCCCGACCTACGGTAAGGGGCCTCATAAATTCACACTAATTAAGAAGGTATCCCCCAACCAGTGGAAAGACGAAATTATTAACTTACATGACAAACTGCGTTCAATAGCAACCCAAAAGATAATGGGACAGAAGGGATATTTGCTATGGTTTCCATAAAATTGCTACTGTTTTTTTTAAGCGGTGCACGGAACGATTTTCCCCGACCAACGTAAGGTGCCATTATTTACCTACATACATGACAAACGGCATTTAGTACCAACACTAACAGAAGAAAAAGCGACAGAAAGAGTGGATGTCTAGGTCTTCAAAAAAATGTTACAATTTTTTAAGCGTAGCTTCGACCTGTGGTTCTTCAAGCGTTAAGCCAAGTTCAAAATCAGTGGTAGTGAAGCATCCATTAAAAGAAGAAAATTCTCATATTTCGTACGATTCGGAGGTTTTTGCTTCAAGGTATTCTTCCGAACAGCTTTTCGGAACTTGTCTTCGAACTCCGATATTATTTTAACACACTGGGAACTTCGTAGAAGTGCGATCTAGAGCTTTATCTGTGAAATTTCTGACAGCCAAATGCAACTGTTTTTCGATTTCGTCCAACATACCGAGCAATTTTACACTCCGAACTGATACCTCGCTAGGGCCGGTTACTCTTGGGTTGGAAGCCTAGAAGCATGCGCTATCACGTCTCCTGTTGTGAAAAAATTCAATAGCCGGAATGCTTGACTTCTGTAAGTATTTCAGGAATCAGAACAAAAGAAACTCCTCCTGATTCCACTCAGCGCCAATACTTTCAATGGATGACAAGAAACTAAATTGAAAATAAGTAAATAAATAGGGAAGCGCCACACAGCTGCAGCGGGGAGCGTCGAGGTTTAGTAAAATTCTCTTAATTATACCGTGCGAATGAATGGAAGGGAACTACAGCTTTTTGCTGATTCCGAACGAATAATCAAGAAAGCGCTTTTTATGTAACGAAACTAAAATCGGAAAAACCGCCAATTCTTCGCGAAAGGTTATATCCGCGGGAAAAGCTATTCTTCCTTGATGTTTCCGGGATTCAATCAAAATTACCCCAGGGGCATTATTAACTCGGATCTCGTGTCACCTACCATTTCGAAAGGGATTTTCAAAACCTTACGGATGAAGGAAGCAACGGCCTAACCCACTCTGGTTGATCATGTTGTGTAAGGAAATTCATGACAACAAACTTTAGGCAGGTATGGCACATAAAGCCTCTGATGTATTGGTCCTACCGCAACGCTACTGCCGTCGAGTATTGCAGCCGATTCTGAACGAACTAATCAGATCACCATCATTATTATTACATCAGATTGCTGCTCTTCAAAAACAAATTGCAAAACTTAAAGCTGATAGAACTGACGCTCTTAGCTTTCAAAGAATTCATTCAAAAAGAAATAAAACCTAAACTCAAATATATATATGTTATTAAAACTCAGAATTCATTAAAAAGTGATGGCAGTATCAAGAGACTTGTCAGTTTCAGACGGAGATCTAATTTACGGGTATGTACTTTCTCCATTATCAGTTCGGAATCGGCAAAAAATTTATGGCACAGAAATTTCAACTCATTAAAACAGATTGATGTCACTCAGCTTTGGTTTTGCCGAAACTTTTCTAGTTCTTATGTCACAGCCCAAGTCACTGAGCAAGTAAATGGATCCTACTTTCTTTCATTTTTCAATCTTTTTGTTTGACGTACATAAATAAAAAACAAAGAACTAATCGATAGAAAAACAAGACCCATAGTTCCGGTTCAACAACTTGTTTTAGGCCCGTAAATGTTCAAACAATAGTTGCGTTTTGTCGCAACTAAACAATCTTTTTTTTAACTTAACACAAAAACCAATGAATACTGATCGCTTTAGCTTACAGCGTTGTTTTTGTGTTCATTGGTAAAGTGATGAGCTGATTTTACGTAGGATTGCTGTAGGTGACTTTTTGTAGCCACTCCAGTTCCAATTTCCAATTTGATAAACATGCTTAAGCAAAAATGCGTCTAGCAAGCAGTAGGCTGAAACCAAATCGTCTGGGACCGAGTTTTTTGTAATCAGGGGATTTTTTCTGATTTTTTGATGTATCATTTATGTGGTTATCACTTCGACCTCAAAATCTGAAGAACTACCATTTTCGAACGCCCCCCCGCCCCGGCTGAAAAAGAAACCTGCCAGACGGTTGAATCTGATATAATGGTGCGTCTATCTACACATGCATGTGCATTATTTTTGGTTATCACTCCACTCCAAAAATTTGCTTCCAGCTCTTGGTCTAATAGGTTGAGCCATCCTCAACATCTCAGTCGTTTGTTTAGCACAGATGTCGATTGGTATAAACTGAAACAGGATGTCCAATGCCGCAGATGGTTTGGGACGTATGACACCGCCCGCTCATACATGACCGTTGTCACTATCCTGATTAATTGCTTTACCTACACCGTCAACCGCTTTGCAATATCGTAAGTGAACGAGATTTTAAGCCAATGTGTCATTGGGGATGGAGTACCCACTTACTTCTAATAGCTATATTACTTGGGATTGGGAAGCTACTGTAGCTTTCTTCGCCCCTTGATGCATATTTAAATTTCTAATTAACTCCTTGTATAAAATTTAGCCAAAAAACTTTGCTTAATGAAAGAAAGTTAGTTGTAAGACATTTTTGATGGAGGTCCTGTACTTCGTAGAGATAAGGACTAGCTCTTTTCAAAATAGCCGCTCAGAGAAGGAGAAATGCTCAGGAGATTCGTTCGCCGAAGTTCATAAATGATGCTCAAGGACTGCTACTTGTGGATGACGACAAAATTCTTCACAGGTGGCGACAGTATTGTGATGATCTTTTGAATGAACAGTTTCCTCGGCGCCACTTTCCAACAGCTGCACCTAACTTTACGGAAGTATCCGAAGTCACAGTCGCAGAAGTTAGGGAGGCAGTTAAGATTTAAGAACTCCAAAAAAGGCAAAACGATTGGGCCAGACGAGGTACCATATGAGTTTTGGAAAAATATGGGAGACATCTGGTTGAGATGGCTCACAATTCTCATCTCTAAACTTATAAGAGGTGACAGTTTGCCTAATCAATGGAGGGAAAGTTTTCTTCTTCCAATGTACAAGGGAAAGGGAGATACCAGAAGCTGTGACAACTATCGTTCGATCATGTTGATGTTCCAAACTATGAAGATCGTTGAGCGGGTTTTGGATAGCCGACTGCGGAAAATAATAAGGCTGTCTGATGACCAATGCGGGTTTGTCGCGGGTAAGTCAACTACAGACGCAATCCAAAGTATAAGGATCATTATGGAAAAACACCGAGATACCTTAGAGGATTTGCATATTGTGTTGGTTGACTTCGAAAAAGCATTCGATCGACAACCACGAGATCTGATATGGGTGGCCCTCAGACACCGAGGAGTTCCTGAAGCCTATGTGCGAATAATTATGGACATGTACGATGGAGCAGTTACAAAAGTGAGATGCCCAGCTGGAGTCACCGAAGAATTCCAAATAACAGTAGGTACATCAGGGAAGTGTCTTGAGTCCACTGCTCTTTATTGCTGTTCTGGATTATTTGCTCGAAGGAAAAGTAACGGACAGTAAAGTACAACAATTATTCTTTGCTGACGATGGAGCCATCATAAGCGAGGATCCTACATCCCTGCAACGAGCACTTGACGTTTGGATTGATGTTCTTGAAGGAAATGGGTACCGTATTAGCGTTAAAAAGACTGAATACCTGTGCTGCCCTTTTTCTGATCCAGACAAGCCTATTCCAGACATTTATTTGAATGGAAATGTGCTTCCCAAGTGTGAAAAGTTTAAATATCTGGGATCTATGATCAATAGTGAAGCAACTTGTGATGACGACATCAATCATCGAGTAAGCGTAGGGTGGATGAAGTGTCGAGAAAACTCCGCTATCTTCTGTGATCGAAAAATGCCCCCTAAGCTGAAGGGAAGACTCTACACAGCAGTTGTCCGTCCAGCTCTGACATACGGTTCACAATGTTGGACAATGTACAAAAAGTATGAGAGCAAATTGACGGCAGCCGAAATGAAGATGCTTCAGATGACAGCAGGAGTAACAAAGCTTGATCGAATTAGAAGTACTAAGATCCGTGGAAGCCTTCATGTCAAAAGTACCATCTTGGACAAAATTCAGCACGACCGGCTCAGTTGGTATTGTCATGTTCAAAGGAGAGATCCGCAGAACCCCGTCCAAAAGGCAATATCGTACAACGTTTCAACAAATTCGCGACGAAAAAGAAAAGGCAGGCCAAAACACTCCTGGTACAAGCAAATGCAAAAACAGCAGCATTTGGTTGGCCTCAGACATGGAACAATCCAAAACCGGGAGGCTTGCCGACGCTTTCTGAGGTCAACGCGGCGTACCCCACAGGCGGATCACTAGTGTGAAGCAGAAAAGTGGGAGAGTTGTGATCGCTTCAAGATCACTACTCGTAACGCCGGAAATGGAAAGAAGAAGAAGGACTAGTTCTTTTCAATGGGAATTTGCACAAAGATTATTGAATGAATCATTACAAAGGTTTGTATAAAGCATGTTGAAGGAGTTGTTCTTACATATTTAAATGACATCCTATGACTCTTATAGAAACACCGTCTGCATGCGCATCAATTCTTCCGTTATTATTTTTCTTGAGTATCAGCAGTTTGATAACCACTAAACTCCAAGGAAGTGAAAAACGGAATCTACCTTGGGGAGCGCCTCAGCTTGTTGCAACTTTAAAACAGTCATTCAATTAATTCACCGAGTCATTGAGCCACTGTCAGAGTTGCAAGTTTACATGACATCGCAAATATTTCAATGCAGTTCAAGGAATGCTGCTTTGAAAAACAGGCATAGAAAAAGCATTGCAAAAATGTCAAAAACTATAAAGTTTATAAAGTTAAAGCAAAACTTCTGTTGGGCTTAGAGCTCTGTTGCTGGACGAAAGGCTCACAACTTACAATGAACAACAAGATGTTTTTAAAATGTTAGCCGCAAAAAGCTTATCTAAATATTTGCGCATCAGAGACAAGTTATTACTTAGGGAATTGTCTAAATGCATGCATGTTAGCATGTTGTATAAGACAACAGCAATCGAGTCATTTGATGGGAAAAAACACATCGCGCAACCCTTGTTAGTTCGTTTAAACCAAATAGTGAAAATCGTGTTGGTTCGTTTAAAACGAAACCGGTCAGTAATATCTGATCAAAAGGTTTCCTATCGGTCAATATACAATAAAATCATGTAAAGCGAATTTTAAGAAATTATTTGCTGAACTGCATGTTGTGGAATTAAGAATTTAAATTATTTTAACGATTACTAATAGCATCTTAAATTTCACAACTATTCTGGCAACACCATTAAATATTTTGTTCTAACGAATGCAATTACCTCATTTTACATTCATCACAAGTGACTGAGTGGATTCGTTTAAAACGAAACAACACGATTTAGACGATCTGTTTTCTTCCTTCTGATTACTTCAAAGCGAACGAAAAAGGGTCTCCTTTTGACCCATTTAAGCTCGTGCTAGGTACATACACAGTGTTGCGGTCAAAATAATAGTAGTGTGAGTAAAAGCATAGCACAGATTGGTATTTTTCCACTTTGCATTGCGTTGATAGTGAAAACCCGTTACACTTTAATTGTTTTGAGGGGTGGAAAAGGATTTTGTCAATATGTAAAAAGACCTCCAAACACCGAATATAATCCACATTCCACACTTTACAATCATAATGGTATGGGCATGTTTTTTCTTCTACGGAGTTGGACCCATAATGCGGATTGAAGGCATTATGGATCAGCATCTCTATGTTAGGATGATACAGGAAGTAATGCTACCGTATACTGAAGTTGAATGCTACCGTAAATGAAGTTGCTTCTTGCTGAAATGGGTCTTTCAGCAAGAAGCAATGGTTCCAGGAAAGTAAAGTAGATGTGATGGAGTGGCCCGCACAGTCTTCGGACTTTAATCCCATTGAAAACCTATGGAGCGCTGTAAAAAAATATGCTTCTAGATGTAAACCAAGCAGCAACAACACAGTCCTTTGCGAAGCGTTACAGCTCATGGAGTTCGATAAGCACGGGAAGGTGTCGAAACCTGATAAACTCTGTTTAACGTCTTTGTACTGCTGTTATAGCTAACAAGGGACATGCAACTAAATACTAATTGAAGGTACGAACACTCAGCCACATATTGTAATAAAAATTTTGACCTAATTTTTCGATTTCGTAACATTTCAAGGTAGATTTTCCTATCACTACTATTTTTTTGACAGCTGAATTTCAACATCTTCTGTTCAATAAACTTGCAACTATCGGATAATAATATTAAACTAATGTTTTTTTTTTTTTGTAAATAAAAGCTTAAAACCCCACTTTGAAAACCAAGTTATTGGTTTTTTAAATTAGAATTGACGGATAAGTTTTTTTCAATTTTGTTGTTTCTTAAGCTCTATACTACTATTACAGTCGACTCCCTCGAAGTAGAACTCCCTCTAAGTCGAAATTCCTTCTAACTCGAACTTTCTCTCCATATTTTTACATTCCCGTCAATTTTCCATACAAAAACCATCCTCTAAGTCGAACTCCCTCTAAGTCGAAATCCCCTCTAAGCTCTAACTCAAACAAGTTCTATAGATTCTTGGACTATTTTCAGTAGATACCTCTAAGTCGAATTTTCATTTGCAGAAACGATTTTTTTTAAGAATTACTCTCGCGCAGTTCGTATTGTTTTTTTGTTCATACTGCTGAAGATTTTGGCGTTCCCAAAAGTACTATTTCTTCGATATGGACTGAAGGAGAAAAATTAAGAACTCGACATGGTTGTGCTGTTAATGGTCACCTTAAGCGGAACAAAGTTTGTGAGTATGAAAGTGTTGACAAAGCTGTTTTCAAATGGTTCAAAAGTATGCGTGGCAATAGTTTACCTGTAAGCGGCCCAATCTTAAAAAAGAAAGCGCTGGAATTCGCAGACATCTTAGGATTTTCTACTTTCAAGGCAAGTGATGGTTGGCTTACCAGATTTAAAACCAGGCATAGTATCTTTATCAAAGTTTTGTCTGGTGAAAGTGCTTCTGATGATAATAATAAAGCCAATGAATGGAAACATCAGATTTCAGAAGTTGTCCGAGGATTTAAACCGGACGACATTTTTAATGTCGATGAAACGGGTTTTTTTTACAAAGGCTTACCGACACGTACCTTGGCTTTGAAAGGGGTAAAAATGTTTTGGAGGGAAGCACAGTAAAGAAAGAGAAACATGCCTTGTGGTGTGGTCCAAAATGACAGGCTCAGAAAAGCTTAAACTTTTATTCATAGGGAAAAGCAAAAACCCTCGCTTTTTTAATAAAATAAAACCTTTGCCAGTTGATTACGTAGCCAACCAACGTTCTTGGATGACAACAGATCTTTTTACTAGTTGGCTTTTAAAGCTCGACGCAAAGTTTGGGCGAACTGTCCTGCCCACCCAAAACAAGTCAAGGAATAATTCAAGTTTATAAAGCTTGAGTATTTCCCCCTCAACATGACCTCAATAGTTCAACCGATGGACATGAGCATAATACAGAATTTAAAAGTTCATTATAATCGCCGTATACTAACCAAGATCTTAAGCGCTTGGGAAACCAAAAAAGAGGACTATATATATATATATATATATAAATAACATAACACTTCTAGACTGTGTACATCAGGTTTCAAAGGCATGGGTACAGGATGTAACTCCTTTGACAATTGAAAATTGTTTTAAAAAGGTCGGGTTCAAGGACGAGACTTGGGACGATGAAGATCATATTCCGCCAACCAACTGATATGTGAAACCGACGCCGACGACACCAATGAAATCGAGAGGATCTGGAATCGGAAAAATGAAACTGATTACAACATTGCGAGTGTTAATTGGAGGGATTATGTTGAAGTCGATGACGGTATTGCAGCCACAGAAATACTAGATAGTAAGACAATTTTGGAAGAAATAGTATCTACATGCTGATGATGATAACGATGACGACAGTGAAGCTGATGAAGAAGCCGAAATAATAAACATCGAAATGCCAGAAAAGAATGCAATCGAAAATGCAATTGAAATATTGCAAACAGCGAAGGAATTGACAGAAGATGTACCAGATGAGGTTCAAAACAGCCTTTTTAAAATAGTCATTTTTTAAACAAGTCAATACTCCAGCCAATTTGATATATCAGTCAAAAATTACTAGTTTTTTTTAAATAATTTTGTTGAGACAATGATAAATGACAGTAATGAATTAACGAGCCATAGAAGTAAGAAGCTTTTGTTTATTTATTTTATTTATTTACTTACTGATTACTGTCTTCCTTATATTCATTAAAAAAAAATAATAATTTCTCTAACTCGAATTTTTAAAAACTCCGTCTTACTCGAGCTTATTAAAAACATCCCGTGAAAGTTCGACTTAGAGGGAGTCGACTGTATTTTGACCGCAGCTGTACACACGTTCAATACTGAGAGTCAGTTAAGCTGCAGTTTCTTTCGTTTAAGTCAACATTTCAATTGTAAATGTGTAAGTAACGAGTTTTAGTTGCTATCTGATAAATGCGCTCTTTTAGTGCGCATTTAGCAGATTTGTTACCAAAGACATCAATTCTTTTTGAGTGCCAGAAAATACTGCAGTTTTTACGTAACTAAAAAAAAAACAGAAGTTTTTTCGGGTAAGGACGTTGCGAGTCCTTTATCTGGTTCTACTCTGTGCTTGTGCCACTCGGCTTCGAATATAGTCGTTGCGAATGCTCATCTAAATTGATTCAACAATTTATTCAGTATTCGTTTAAATTAGGTATATTTTCAACACCAACACCGGTCTTCACCATGATCCAGAAGCCTAACAGAGCAAAATCAATAAATTATACTCAATCCCACGGCTGACCACACATTTACATGACTCAACTTCTAATTAAACGGATGATTCTTAAAAACACCCACCCACAATAAATCAAACACCAAAGCTAATTCCTTGAACTTCCTAATTAACAGTGTCACATTCTGTCAACTGACAAAATAAAACAAACTTCGCTTATAAAATTCTTCTTTTTCTTTTTTTCTTTTTTTTTTTTTTGCTCATAAAAACAATTCTTCCATCGCAATTTCGCAATGTGCATAAAAGGCAAACAAAAAACTAGAAAAATGAAATAAAAGGACAACTCAAACAAATTCATTACCAACTGCCAGCCAAAACAAACAAGCAAAGATACAGTCGTTAGTTTTGTACTCTTGCAACTTGGCTAATAAATACAAATGCGAACTCGTCATGTCGTTGATGGAGTTGGGGACCTTCAAGGCTTCACAACTATACGTTTCAATTTAGAAGATTGTGTATGTGTGTTTGTATGACGTATGTATACGTATGGTTGGTGTCTAATTAGTAATCAGTATGCAGGACAGCCCAACTCGTTGCCGCCAGGACTTTAATATATCCTTTTGATATTCCCACACACGACAGGTTTTATGATTATTTGTTCGCAATATAAAGCAAACAAAAGTGCCTTTAATGACATTCAGAGGGCTGTACTGTCATTTACTTAATAATACTCTTCTTTAATTGTATTTCATTGCTTGCTTGTTTCACCCGCCCGTCGGCGAACCGCGCCGTGTACAATAATCCTCTTTTGTCGTTGTTTTTCTGCGGTGAACAGATTAAAAACGGAAATCCTTTTCATGTCGATATTGAGTGGAAGTGGATAGAAATTAAAAGAAGGAAAAAAACCTCTGACGTCATACCCACTCCTTTCTTTTATGCAACATCATCGATTTGCGAAGGACGAACCATCTCATCACCATCATCATCAGCAAAGAGTTGCAACAAGAAAGAACACACTCCTTATAGATACACGACCATGAGGAGCAAACCATTGAAAAATAGAAAAAAAGAGTAGCCATTCTGAAGATGCCTACAGAGGTGAAAGCGCACCAAGCATACTTCTTCCAGACAAATGAATATCAAAGTTTTGTGTTTTTTTCCACAAAGGCTTAATTGTTCACAAGTCGAGCGTCATTATAAACGACTTTAAAGGATTTTTCAGGCGAAACATTCAAGCATTACTTGGTCCATTATTTATATTGCATACGGCATATGGCCGTAACCACAAACCAGTGACCGACATTACTTAGTCATCAACTTTCGTCCTTTATATATACACAGCGTTGACTTTTACAGTAAAAGGGCCAAGCAAAGAACTCGCTTAATCCGCTCTCTAAAATAATAACGGATATAAATGTATGAACGTTTTGTGGACTCGACACGTACACACATGGCCCACCGTCGCCGTGGTCGTCGTCGCTTTCGCCGTCGCCATAACCATCGTCATATCTTTTAATTAAATTGGAAAAACTTTTTCGTATCCTGCTGCTATGCTTGCTACTCATATGTGCAGCAGGGCGAAACTTTATTTCCAAAGGTTTCTGCTGCTACTATGCTTGCGGTCTTATGTGCATATGTAGTGTTTATTTTTTTAAGTCAAATTTTAATGCAATGGCTTTGTTTTAGTCCTTTTTTTATTCTAACGATGACTTACAAAAAAAAAAGGGAGTGAAAGTCAAAAAGGTATCCTTCCTTCCTCCCTTTCATAGACACACACACACACACCATACACACACCACCCGAATCAATATTTTTCAATTAAATTAGAAGCAAATTAGAAGAAGGAGTTGCTCAGTGTGGGTGGGTGGGTCGGTGTATGGGTTTGCTTTACGTGTATTCACCAATTTGTACTTTCAAATCTTACCCACGTACACACTGAGTAGCTTCGTGCTCAATAATGAATCTAAATTCAAAGAAAATTTGCATTTTCCGATTCCGAGACTGAACAAAGAATTCCATGAATAAAACAAAACCAAGAAGGAAAAAAGACTTACCACTTCGCTTTTGAATCGGTTGTCCCATGTGGCCATACAAACGGCTCAGATCAATTCCAGCCACGTTAAGTGGTAGCATTACTAAAAGGACCCCGAACGGAAGAAAGTACCACATTGCTATGGACATTTTCAATGCTTCAGCGATGTTTGATGGTACAGATGATGTTGATGGCGCGGCGGAGAGCCTCTCTAATTGACAGTCTCCTTTTTTTATTGGACGGACGGTTGCCTGATCCAGAAATTGATTTTTTATTTAATTTACTTCCGCACAACACAGTTTGAATTCTTTGTCCTTTTTTCTCTTAAATTCAACAACAACTAGGAAAAAATTAAACACAAAACTAAGAAGCAAAAGTAGTTTTAAGGTTCACAGAAAGTTTTTTTTTTGTTTTGCCTTTTTGAAATTTAATTAAGTCATATTTCTTTGTTAGGTACTCTTGAGTTGAGAAGTGTTCTAAGAAAAAAAGGTTAAAAACTTGACTAAGTAAACTGCCCGAAACCACAGAAAGAAAAGGGTCAGAAATAAAAAAAGAAGAAGAACTCAAAGTCAACACCACTTGATTTTCCAACGAACTATCACTTTTTAATCACGTCTTCAACTGGAATTTCAGATAAGTATGACGAAGAAAAAAAAAATATAGCCCGAAATTTAAATTCTCTCGCCAAAGGATAAGGATATGTGTATCTCCCGACAAAGGAGAATAAGGACTATGGAGTTGTTCTACAAGTTGAGGATGGAACACATATATGTGTATACTACACCACCAGTTTAGGATCACATATACACACACTTGTGAATGGGGATAAGGGAAGGGCAAATAAAAAGAAAGGTAAATTTATTCGGATTTAAATTTTAAGCTCGAATTATCAAAAAGTTAAACAAAAGACACAATTCATTCCTTCAACCACAAGACAAGAGAATGTTTTTTTTTTTCTTTCAATTTTTACGAAACAAAACTCCTCTTCAAAAAAAAAACTCAAAAGAAAATATAAAAATACTCTACGGGTGAGTGCGAGCAAACACAACTCGTATTGTGGAATACTCTGTCGACACTAGAGTAAGTTTAAAACTCGACTGAATTATCCTGAGCTTTTGGCCAACCTAATATACTTAAACTCTCTCAGAGGACAGATATATACGGTGATGTAGATGAACCATATTACAAACCCATGCAACACACAGGTAGAGGTTGTGGGTCGAGCTCGGGAATCTAGTAATGCGTAGCAAAAGCGATGGTTTTTCTTCTTCTTTTCTTTTTTTTTTGTTATCGTTGGTCGTGGGTTTGCTGCAAGAACTCATTCATATAACTTTAGCGAATTATATCTTTAAGGATGAACATTACATGAAGACTATGCTCTGTTTTATTGAGATAAAGAACACAACACCCCCAAATAGCCTCCCCAAACCAACAACCCAGCTAACAACTAACCCTACTTTTTGTGTAGGAAGAGAATAAATAAAAGAAATTACTCTAGTTCATGGGTTATCTACCTGATTTGCTCAAGTAAGCATTGGAATCTTCTTCCCCTGCATACGACAATGCCCATGTTATTGTAACACAACAACCCTGAAATGGAGCTACCAATACCAAATACCCACATTTACAACTGAGAGAAATGAGTTTAGTTGTTTGCTCTTTACAAGGGCAGGAGTGGACTGGTGGTTATAGAGGGCCTATTCTCTTAAATTGACTTTTTGTTGATATTGATTTCATTATTTCGTGATGAAAGCAAATCCTTTTTTAGAAACAAAGATTTTTTTTCTGTTGGAAATTTTTAAAATACTAGCTGGAGCACTCAGACTTAAATACCGGTTTATTGTACTACCAAATAGCAACCTTCTTTTTGTTATAGCTTTCCAGAAAAGCCAAAAGACGCTTGCTTGATAAGGAGCCTAAGTTACTCTCTCACCATGTCTACGCCGAGTATCTATAAACTCGTGCGAGAAAAAGCAGGACATTCACAGAGGAAGTGTTCCGCGTTCTCTACAAGATTTACAGAGTTTGGTATAACTTAAGCCTAGGGTTAGGTTAGTTGGAAGTGGCTGTCAGCCAATGAGTACATTGCCTGACACACTTAGGCCGCAAGGGCCCATTGTGATACCACAGAGATCAGCAAGTTAATCACTTACTGATCTCAGAGACCCGATGTAAGATTAACGAGTTGATCACTTATTAATCTTCCATTACGAGACTAGCCGGTTAATCACTTGCTAGTCGAACCACGTGGAACTTTTAATGTAGGTATTTCGAAAGACTTTTAGGGTCTATGTAAGCTAAGTCGCTAGTATCATCGAAGAAGAATTCACCTCACCAAGATGAGTTTTCCTCCTATGAAGTAGTGCAGGGCATGAGCAAAGAAGGTGTTGAACGGTTTCTTCCTCCTCCTCGTCCATGCAGCTTCTACAGAAATCATTGGAAAACACACCAAGTCCTTTGGCGTGTCTCCCTATTAGACAGTGTCCCGTAAGAACACCTGTAGTAGAACCTAGATACAGGCGGTTCAGGGATAACAAACTTGAGCGTTTTGAGTCTACACACGGCCAAACTTTTTTGGTTGCAAGGCAGTTGTTACTCTCAGTCCATCTAGTGTTTGTTATCCTTGAAGCGTCTTGTCTAAGTATTAGTTTACATGCAGCGATAGGTACACCTATGTTGTTCCATTCTGAGCGTAGGGAAGTGGTCGTGCTCTTTTTGGCTAGTTCGTCTGCCATACAGTTGCCTGGTATGTCCCTGTGCCCTGGCACCCAAGAAAGGTGAATGTTAAACTGATTTGACATCTCCCTCAGAGACATCTGACAATTTTGGACCGTGATGGATTTTGTAGAGACAGAGGCAAGAGATTTAAGGGCAGCTTGGCTGTCTGAGAAGATCCGAATATCCGTGGAGGATATGACGTTTTCTTTGAGCCAAGACAGCACCTCCTTAATCGCCAGAATTTCCGCTTGGAACACACTACAATGATCGGGTAGGCGGAAGAAAAGACTGAGATTCAGTTTTTCTGGTTTTTGAACCATCGCATCGGTGTAAAAGTGTATTGCTTCATTTTCCAAAAGAGTGCCATTTTCCCAAGCTTCTCTTGAAGGTATGGTTACTTGGAAATTATTGTCAAACACCAACTTAGGGGTGGTGTAGTCGGATCGATTCGGTAAAAATCTAAAGTTATCTAGAATGGTAGTGTGGCCGATTTGATTATTGGTCCACTGTGATGTAGCTCTGAGTCGAGTAGCTGAGCTAGCTGCGACTTGTTTGCTGAAGATATCTAGGGGTGTGAGATCTAGTAGTACATTGAGGGCGTCCGATGGGGTTGTCCTCAGTGCGCCACTAATACACAGGCTAGCCGTTCTTTGAACTTTGGCCAGCTTGTTGTAGTTGATCATCTTGTCTAGTGCTGTCCACCAGACTATCACCCCGTATGTGAGTATGGGTCTAATTAAAGAGGTAAACAGCCAATGGGTGATTTGGGGGAGAAACCCCATTTCCCGCCAATGGCTTTTTTACAGGAGAAGAGTGCCGCGTTGGCTTTATTTACTCTTTCCTCAATATTGGTTTTCCAGGTCAGTTTTTTGTCAAAAATGAGACCTAGATATCTAGCCTGATTTGACAGTGTGAGAGTTACCCCTTTAATAGTTGGGGGTCTGAAGTCCGGAATTTTGTATTTCCTCGTAAAGAGAACTAATTCCGTTTTGTGTGGATTGATTTTCAGACCACAATCTACAGCCCAATTGTTAAGCTTGTTAAGTGCTGTTTGTAGCAGCTAATTAAAGGTTTTATGAATCTATAAGTTTTTTAAAAAAAGAATATCTTTATTTTATTCAAGTTAAAAAAAATCTACCGAGATCTCTTATGAGGTCTTTCCCGTTCGGTATCTCACTTATGATTAATTTTACAATGTTCTTAATACTAGGTCGTCTCCAATTTAGTATGGTATGTATGTATCTTATATTTATGTATGGACAATGATCGTGAGACAATATCGATCTTATCTGTCGGATGTTTATGTTTATGTTAACTTTTATTAAAGGTTTCATATGACATCAAATGTGATGAGTCTGCTATGCATATCGTTAACTCAGCTCAGCTAGGGTTTGTGGGTGCTTGCCTGAAACGGCAATTGCTACATCATCGGCATAGGCTATACTTTTGAAACCTTCGTCCTCTAGGTCGATTAACAATTTGTTAACGACCAGGTTCCACAGTAGGGGAGATAAAACTCCTCCCTGCGGGGTTCCTCTATTGGCCATGTTTTTGATGTGTTCCTCTATGAGCAGGCCATCAAGAGCATTAGTGATTGCTGTATAATTAACATTGTTAAATGCACCCTCTATGTCTAGGAATGCGACGAGAGAGTATTCTTTGTAGTGCAGGGATTTTTCAATGGTGCAAACCAGAGAGTGAAGTGCAGTTTCCACTGATTTACCTTTTGTATAGGCATGTTGCGCCGTTGAGATCAGACTAGGTTTAATTTCTTGTCTTAAGTGTATGTCAATCATTCTTTCCAGTGTTTTAAGGAGGAAGGATGATAGACTAATAAGTCTTAAATCTTTTGGATTTACATGGGAGCTTTTGCCGGCTTTAGGTATGAAGACGACCCTAGCTTCTCTCCAGGCCTTGGGAATATAGGCGTAGCTGATGCATCCTTTCATGATCATCTCTAAGTTATAGATGATGATGTCTGAAACCTGCTGCAGCTCCGCAGGGATGATTCCGTCAGGCCCTGGTGATTTATAAGGGTCAAAGCTGTTTATTGCCCATAACAGTATATCTCTAGAGATAAGAACTTTACCTGATTGGTTTGCGAGTCGAGGCAAGTGCTCCTCGTCTGTTATTGTCAACGACCTACCAGGGAAATGAGTATCCAGTAGCAAGTTTAGTGTTTCTTCATATGAGTTGGTCCAGTAGCCGTTTTCATCTTTTATAGAACTTGGCATGTTTGGACTCGTTGATAGGACTTTCCTAAGTCTAGATGCCTCTGAGGAGTCTTCAATTTTATTACAGAATTCTCTCCAAGAGAATTCTGTAACCTCTTTTTGTAAATCCTAAGGGATTCCTTATAGAGATCCCAGTCTATGGGATTTCTGGAAGATTTGGCTCGATTGAAAAGCTTCGCACAACTTTTCTTGAGCGGTTCTAGCCCTTTGGTCCACCAATGTGGTTTCTTCTTCCCTCTTACTATGGTAAGAGGACAGGAGTTACACAAGGCATGGTTAAGAGCACTAGTTAGATCGTCGACTTTGCTGTCAAGATCCTTGGGGTTTGAAGGGAAGCTTTTGTCATTGTAGTTGTAACAATGTTTGAAGATTTCCCCCTGAATTTTACCCAGTCAGTTTTCCTATTAATTACGGAAGCCTATGGGTTTTGTTGTGTCATCTGTTAGACTAAATTGGATGTATCTGTGATCAGAGAAGGAGTGATCCTTAAGGTATGTCCACACCAAAGAAACATTTTTGAAACATTTCAGAAACATTTCAGAAACATTCCAAAAACATTTCAGAAACATTTCAGAAACAAAAAAACATTTCTGAAATGTTTCTGAAATGTTTCAGAAATGTTTCAGAAATGTTTCTATAAAGTTGTTTTGGTGTGGACGCTTCGTGAAACATTTCTGAAATGTTTTTGGAATGTTTTTTGTTTCCCATTCTGAATGGAAAACTTTCTTTGTTTTTCTGAAACATTTGCAAATAAAGCGAGTGGAAGTGCAAAGTGCTTTCTTTTTGTTATAGCAAAAATGTCGCGAAAAGTGTGGAATAACGAGGATGTTATCCAATTAATAAAATTATATGAAATAAAAAAAGTGTTGTGGGATCCACAAGATGAAGATTATAAAAATAAAAACAAAAAAGTCGATGCTTTCAGTGAAATTTGTGAAAGCCTTAATTGTGAAAAGGATGAAATAGAAAAAAAAATTCAATCGCTTAAAGTGCAACACAGGCGAGAAAAAAAACAAATTACCAAATCCGGTATGAGAGCAAAAGAGAAGAAGACTGAATGGTTCGCTTTTAAGCACAGCAGCCAGTAAAGGTAGTAAACATTGAAACCTCGGATTTGCAAAGTTTCTTTTCATCTTTTGACACTGTGAACAACCAATAAAAACATTCTTTTCATGGGTTTAATAACTATTTTTATTTATAATGAAATTTGTATTGATTTTCTTCAGAATTATTATAAAATTTTTGTTTTTTGTAATAAACATGTGTTTTATTTATTAAGCATATTTTTCTTGCCATGTTACCGAGCCTTGTGGGCTGAGAAAATATTCAGCGTACTCTAGACGAATATCCTTGGCAGCAGACGCAGGCTTCCTAGGACAATTTTTTAATGGAAAAAATTACGTTTTCTGCTTTTTCCATTTTATAGGCTTAGCAATACAGTCCATGTATTTTGATTGCGAAGATTCGCTTTTACGGAGAAAATTATGCAAATAAGTACATGTTTTAGCAACTAAAGCTGCTTTTTCCGGGCTCAAAAGCATTGGTTTTCTTAATACACGGAACTCTGCGGTGACAATACCGAAAGCGTTTTCAGAAACATTTCGCGCTCTGCTTAATCTATAATTGAAAATGCGCTCCCTTGACCCTTTTGGATATGTACCACTGAATGGTTTTAAAATATGAGTGTGCAATGGAAATGCGGCATCGCTGACTATAACGTAGGGTACTGGATGTTCTCTTCCTGGTAATATGTTATAATTAGGCAAATTCAGTGTTTCGTTGTTTAAAGCCGTCCATAGCATACAGTTCTTAAAAACACCACAGTCAGATATACGACCTTTACAGCCAACATCGACGAATATAAAAGAATATGATGACTCAACTACGGCCAAAAGCACAACGCTAAAAGTTCCTTTGTAGTTGAAGTAATCAGAAACACTATGAGAAGGTGATGATATAACTATATGACGACCATCCATTGCACCAACACATTGTTTAAATTGCCATCTTTTATCAAAACCATCTGCAATTTTCAGCCATTCAGATTCTGTTGCAGGAACCTATTCGATAAAATAAAAGTTAGATAATGGCTTAAGAACAGAATATCTTTGACATACCTGCATATAACTTTGAAGACCATTCACAAGTGCTTCGCAAACTTCGGGCACAATACAAGATATGCTTTGTTTTGAAATTTTAAATAAATACATTAAAGAGTGATATGAATCACCCAGTGGCCAAAAATTGAAGAGTCACTGCTAAACGTTCTACTACACTCTACACTTATGCTCGATCTGGAGTTTGTATTTTGTTTTCTAATTTTATGACCAACCAAATTAACAAGAAACTCGAAGTCCTCACTTGACATTCTAGCGAAATTTCTATATCCACTTAAACCATCAATTTTCAGTTCTTCTAATAATTTTACACCACCTGAATTATTTCTATTTTTCAAAATGTTTCTTTGCCACTGTCTTGGTTTTTTTATTTTATTTTTTTTTAATTTTTTCATGATTATAAAACACGACGCTATAATTGCTACTTCTTTACAATCCATATTCAAGCACTAAACTGAGCTCGAGAAACAAAAAAAATCTCATTAAAAATGGGAAACAAAAAACATTTCAGAAACATTTCAGAAATGTTTCAAGAAACGTCCACACCAAAAAAACATTTCAGAAACATTTCTGAAATGTTTCCGAAATGTTTCCGAAATGTTTCAAAAATGTTTTTTATACAAATGGGAAACATTTTAGAAACGTTTTTGAAACAATGTTTCTTGAAATGTTTCTCTGGTGTGGACACACCTTTAGATACAGCCCAATTTTTAATCTTGTTATAGATTGATTGAGATACAAAGGTAACATCTAAAACCTCTTGTCTGTTTTTTGTGACAAAGGTTGGTTCGTTACCGATATTGCAAATAAGAAAGTTAGTACTTAGTATCAAATTAAAAAAAGACTCACCCCTTTCATTTACGTCCGTACTTCCCCATACTGCGTGATGTGCGTTGACGTCACTTCCTATTATTAGATCCGCTTTGAGTTTTGTTGCGCTTTTTATTACGCACTCGAGCGTCTCTCCTGGTAGCGGCCCCGGTTGGTCATGGCCTAAATAAGCGGACGTGAGCCAGTAAGTCCCACTGGTGGTCTGCAGTTTTACTGTTGTGGTGTCGCAATTGCTGTAATTAGGTAGTAAAAATACGATAAGTGTTTTCTTTGCCAGTATGCAGGATCTTGGTTCACCTTTGTCCGTCACATACAGCAGAGAATAATCTTTCGTCCTGAGTCCTTTTACCACGGATTTATTAATTCATGGTTCCTGGATCAGGACTATATCCTCGCCGGACTTGCTTAGTCGGAGAAGGAGTCCGGCCGAGGCTTTGAT
The DNA here is from genome assembly GCA_949752695.1 of Melanostoma scalare. Taxonomy (NCBI): domain Eukaryota; kingdom Metazoa; phylum Arthropoda; class Insecta; order Diptera; family Syrphidae; genus Melanostoma; species Melanostoma scalare. Next base: position 151,841,716 of record OX456986.1, read on the forward strand.
GGAGTGTTGGAGATTAATCTGGAGTATCTGCAGCATTGCTACAATCATCCTGCTTAATCTCCAACACTGTAGCATTAAGGTCCTCCATATCCGAGGCGGAGTCTAGTAACTCATCCTCAGAAAGGAGAACCCCAAGCATTTCATCGTCGGAGTCTAAGACTCCACCTTTGTTGTTGTCGTCCTTATCGGACGATTTGTTATCAGTTGCGTCTTGATCAGATACTATTTTTGTAGTCTTTTCACTTAAGCCTAACACGTTTAAGTGTTTGTCAAAAGAGAAGTGCCCCGTGGCAACGCCAATAGTTTTCTACATTCTTTTCTGCTACGGGATAACAAAAATGTTGCAGTATACATATTAACGCTGTGGAGAATTCGTTTGGTCTGCCTGCATCCAATGGAGGCGTGCCATCTACGGTTGTGCTCTTGACAGATCCAATTGGTGATTGAAGCCCTCACTGAAGTTCCTGGCAGACCTAGAGGAGGTTCAGGTCCTAAAAAGCTGAGATCCTTTGCCTCGCAAGCTCGTTGGTGATGTTGAGAAGGGCCTTAAGCACAGCTTGGCTGTCGCTGCAAACACAGATACTTCTTCCCATCCAGCCATTGTTCGTAACGTAACTTATTGTCATTTGGTTAGCATACGCTTCCGGTTGGAAAATATATGCGTATGAGCCTAAAGAGGTTTAGAGTCATGAGTCATCGCTCTTCACAAAGGCACCAGCGCCAGATCCATTATCCGTTTTCGAACCACCAGTACTGATTCGATTACAATCCTTTCCAGACTCAGATTCTAGAGTGAAGCAATCTTGAACCGAAGGAAAGTTGACTGAGTTTTTTTGACCAGTTTGAGCTTCGGGATCATCGTGTTAGACGGCATATCTATTAGACGTGAGTCAAAAGATATGCTGCTTGCGAGTTCCTCAAAACCTTAGCACGAATTCTGCCAGAGACCTTATCTCTTTAAACGGGAAATGGTCTTGAGAGTACACCCCATGATGTAGGTATCAAGAGGAGGAAGATTCAACAGTGCATCGAGAGGAGCACAATTGGAAATACAAGCCCAAGCTCCAGTAAGGTATTATTTTATCATAAGTGAGAGTTTAGACAAAGTGATAAGAAGGTCTAAGGCCGAAATAAGCCCTTATTGCTCAGTTAGTCTTTCCAAGCATTCAATTCTTTTCTCTTTTGAAAAAATTTGACTCGGAAGTGGAAATAACAGTTTGAAGCAGCAACAGGCCGAGCTCAGTTCATAGTGAAGAAACAAACCCTTGGACACTGTTATGGTTACCATGCCTCAGCTCAGTTACGTAGAGTTTCGGGGTTCGAATCCCAGAAACACGTACATAATTTGTTTTTCATGCGCTTCACTTACCTCGAGGAATTCGCAAACCCTAATTTATTTATTTATTTTATTTTATTTTGATATAATAACATCTAAAAAAATTATTTTATTAATACTGAGCTAAATAGCACTAGTCACGAAAGGCTATTGGCGATTCCTTAAATATTAATTTAAATTGTAATGAGCCTATGTAGCTATGTAAGTAAACATCGAACATTCAGAGTGCTCGGGTCTTTATAGCCCCGTTCACACTGTACAATTAGTTGGATAAACTTAGGTTTGACAAACCAATGCTTGATAGTGTGAACTCTTCATACGACCGCTTGTCCAATTTGTTGGATGGTTTTCAAATTTTTTTGAAAATCTAGAAGTTGGACGGAGTGGAAGGGTATGTGACATAAAGTTGGACGACAAGCTTGATAGGTGTGAACGAAAACTACATCAGACCATCCAACTTCCATCAAACGAAGTCTGTCCAACTAATTGTACAGTGTGAACTGGGCTTATGAAATTTTAGTATAATATTATTAAATATGAATAGTTTGGAAAATTTATTTGAAAACTTGTCCCTGAACAAATTGCTGTATGCTCAACAATCTGGTTTTAGAGCTAACCACAGTTGCTCTACAGCTATGGTTAACCTCTTTGAAGAATTGAGACAAGATTAAGACCGGAGTCATGTTTCGTTGCTGTGTTTGCTGGACTTTTCTAAGGCTTTTGATAAAGTCAATCACAAAATTCTGTGTTGGAAGCTGTAGAATGACTTTGCTTTCAGTGAGAGAACTCTGTAATTGATCAGTTGCTTCCTCTCTGGCAGATCGCAAAGGGTTAACTCTGGTGAACTTTTTTCACAGTTGAAAGAAATAAAGCAGGGAGTCCCTCAAGGCTCCATATTAGGCCCGATATTATTCTGCATGTTTATTAATGACCTCCCAACAGTGTGCAAATATGCTTCAGTACATCTTTATGCAGACGATGTCCAACTACATCTAGCAAAAGCTTCAGGTAACCTTAATGAACTTGTTTTTCTCATGAATGAAGACTTAAAACATATTACAACCTGGTCCGAAAATAATGGGCTTCTTCTCAATCCATCAAAATCTCAGATAATACCCATCTCAAAAAACAATTTTGACCTTTGTCTCCTTCCTGATGTTTACCTTAATAATAATAAAATAAAAGCAGTGGAATCAGTCACTGGTCTAGGTTATGTATCAACCGCAATTCGTCTGGTTACAATCACACAAACGTTGTCGTGGGTCGTATTTACGGATGTCCTCGTAAATTGTGGATTAGTGCTTATTTTACATCTCAAGAAACAAGACGAAAGCTGGTACTGTCTCTAGTCTTACTCCTCATAACATATGCTGAGGTGGTCTACAGCAGTCTTGACTCTTAGTCCCAGCGAAAACTGCAAGTTGCGTTCAACGATGCTGTGCGTTATATTTATGGTGTACGTAGATATGACCATATTTCTGTGTTTGCTACGGGTTTGCTGGGATGTACTCTGAAACAATATGTCAACGCTAGGAATTGTATGTTTTTGCACAAAATAATTATAACTCGAAACACCTTTCTTATATAACAGACTTAATTTTACTCGTTCCTCAAGAACCATCAACCTCATTCCCTACCGTTACAATTACCTTAACTCATCACGCTTATTTTTTATCCATACTGTAAGACTTTGGAACTCTTTGCCCTCTCAATTGTAATGCAATTTTTCAACATCTCAGATTAATAGTATAGCTTTTGAATTTCATTCTTATCATAGTAACTCCTAAATACGTCTAAGGAGCGCTTCTCATGATGTTTCTTTTTGAGAATTTAGTGTTCTGCCCGTGGGTGGTGGTTACCATGTCTGCCTGTTAACTAAGAGGTTCGTGGTTCTAATCCGAACAGAGGCGAAAAATGTTTTTTAAAGGGTATCGCCTTTAGCGGGCAGGTCCTCCGTTAGTAAAATCATTTTCAGCTCTTTCTCGATCAACCGTTCGGAACCGGTAGAAAATTGTAGGTCCCCTCCAAGGAAAATCTCCTTATACAGGACCTCGTTCTCTTTTACATCAACATTTGTCATGCTTTTTGTTTGTCTGCATTTGCTTGCTTGCTCCCAGAACACAAGACTGTGGTTTTGATGGCTTGTTGGCATTACTGCCACTCGTCTTAAACGCTTGATGCTGGCGGCATACGATTCAATTATAGTTGGATCGACGCTTGATTGAAGATGGCTCTGCCAAAATTTTGCGATTGTAGCTTTCCGACCTCATATCGCTTCACAGCGTAGGTTCGCGCGAATCGTCAACAGGGTTTCCTTATTAGTACCTTGGCTAAAGTGGTCCGAGTCAATCAAGTCTCAAAGTCAAAAATGTGGAAATAAAAATAAATTTTTTCCGCAAATTAAATTTTAGTTAAACACTGAAACAGAATGTGAAAGTGTTTCTTAGTTGAAAAACTGTAAGTAGATACAGGATAGCCTGAATAAAAGTGAACTACTAAGCAAAAACAATTAATTATGTTTCACTATATTTCAATTTCAATAAGAGAATAATGTTCTATTTTTGGACGTATGGTTTTCAATCTAGCAATACTTTTTTCGTAATTGATCTTTTTTGGCAGCTGTCACTTAATTTATATTCATTTATACCGCACAGCCAATGGACATTGCGTTCGTTCGGTAAGTTGTCTTGGAACTAGATCGCTGTTGACGACTTTTACATAATTTTGAGTTTTGACTGCGGTGTAAATAAAAGCGCCATCAAAAACACTGCCAAGAAGATCTTAATGGAAAATTAAAATAAAGCTTGACGTAACTCTGGCCAAACATGTTCAAAACTCATTTTGCCAGAATATACTGAAAAAACATCAAAATTCCTACTGAACCTGTTGCACTTTTTTCCCGACGAACCGAATCAAAACAAATCCACAACTTGGATAATATTATACTCATACTTTAGTTATTCGCGCGTATAATTAATTAACGATCTTCAGACGAATGTTTAACAAAATATGCACACCGATGTGCCGCGGCGATGTTGATCGAATTTTAATTTTATGGTGAACTGTCAAATGACAGCTGGGTGGATTTCGATGGGAAAATAATGCAACAGGTAGCAATATTATATGCTGCCAATGCCAGCTGCTCAGCAAGGGGTGGCCCGTAGATAGTTTTATTGATTATATTATAGAAGAATTGATATAAAAAGGAAAGAATGATATAAAGAATGTTCTATCAACACAGTAGGGTGTTTCACAAAATTAAGGGCGCCAGGAAATTTTTGTTTGGAATTTCCAAACCAACTTCACCGCTGAAAATGGCCTTCAAAGAGAATTAAAAGAACGATTTTCCAAAAGGAATAAAATTATATTTTGTTCAGGAAACCTTTACAAGTATAGGTATAAAACCTAAAATCTTTTCGTAAACAATTTGGTACAATATAGATGATATGAAGTTAAAGTACGAAGATGGGTTTTACCCAGGTTAAAATGTAAACAAACAACAGAGTATGTGCACAATGCACCCGCGAAGAAACGACTCTTTGGGAATTTTCCCGAACAGACAAAAGGTCAAAGAAAGGTCGCCCGTCCTGCAATCTCAGGATTAATTACGAAAGGCGAAGGGTAACCGATTCAAGCAAAAAGACTCAATAGTCAAAACAAAACAAACGCACTACTAACACTTTTCCCCTTTGATAGGAAAATACTTAACTTTCTCCTGACGAATCCTGCCTATGAGTTATGTTGCCCGTCCTGGCACTAACTCTCCTGAACTCCTGCTTGATTGGAGCTTTCATGCACAGATTCAAAACCGTGTTGAACTTGGCCTTCCTGCTAAAGTACAAACACAAACTCTATCACAGTTACAAATTTGCACTACTTGCAAAATTCTAGCACTCGATTATAAAATTTCCGAATAATTTCTCAATCTTCAAAAACTCTTTGGCACAGTGTCCTTTTTAGAGGTCAACCAAGAAGTGCCATCTTCTTGATTGGAGATGGCTCTGCCATCTTCTTGGTGGTCTCTTCGTTCATCGGCGCATTCAGCAAATTCCAACACTTCGACCAATCAGAGTCGTGGAGGTTCGTCACGGGGTATCTGCTCAGCAAATTCGCTGGAGTCTGTGCCGTAGGCGAAACGCATCCATCCCTCTTTTCTAAACAACTTTGTTGCTGAATCTCTCGGTCGTTAGAGATTCGCAACAACTCGCCCGAATGAACGAATCCAGACCTGTTCCATTTCAATCCATTCCAGAATAGAAAATTGAAAAACTATTACTTTTAACAAATTCCCTCGGCCCAACCGACCCAAGTTACACTGTGCAAGAAAATTATTTAAGCTAGGATTCAGTTTAAGAGGATTCGTCATTTTTCGCGAAAACTACTAAATTACTTCGGTGAACCTTTGCGCAGATTTGGTGGAATGGGGATAATTCTATAAAGAGTCATTTCTTGCTAAGGTAAAGCACTTTAGGTTGGGCACTCGGCTTTTACGGTGGGCACTCAGCCATTACGTTGGGCTCTTGGCCGTTTATATTGAAAAAGGCTTCAAATGCCAAATTCTGATGATGATGACGTTATAGTAAACGTTAACTGATAACTAGTCAGTGCGTTAGAGATGGGTAGCCAATAGCCATATCTCTACCTTTAGTACAAATATTAGGTTGTTAGTAACCTGCTGCTGTTGCTGTTGCAATGGACTTTCTCCAGAACCTTCCTGGTTCTTATTATCGCTGCTGCTTGAGTCTCCAGCCGTCCACTGGCTCAATGAAGGGGTACCTATTTGGGTTGCTTTTCCAAAATGCTTTGAGGTACACCACTAGCTGATGGACTAGGGTTGCTTTGTATTCTGCCAGCACTTTGAAGTCACAACAAAAGGAGGGGGTGAAAATGGGAAAAGGAAGAAAAGTAAAGGTCTAACTTGTTGTGGTAAAATATACCGCATCAAACCTCAGAAGGAAACCCCTTAAAATTTGTACAGGACTACTAACCGGCCACTGTTCTTTAAAGAAACATAAAAAACAGTAGCGGACCCCATCTGTAGACTACGCCTCGAAAATGAAGAAACATCTCTGCACATTATTACGGAATGTCCAGCAGTTTTCCGTTTAGATAGCAAACACTTGACTATGAGATCATTCCCCTAAATAAACTCAAACTCATTCACCCACAGAAGATTGTTAACTTCTGGTTGAACTCAGGAGCAGGAGAACTGTCCTGAAACCTCATATGCGTTCGCACAATAGGTTTCATTCAGACACTGCAGTGCGCAGAGCTGCACAAGCTCAACCCGCCCTTAATCTAATCTAATCTAATCTAATCTTATCTAGTTCAATCGCAGAATCGATTGATTCTCTTGAGTCGAAACGTTACTTGTCTCTCTCTCTTTTATCGCTTTTTCTACGAACAGTGCTTCAGTAAAATAGTCAGTTGCGTTCCTCGCCTGAAACAATTTAGCCGCAACACCCGCCTCGCTAGGAATGCTTATCAGTTTTTCCTCGAACCCAACTTCGGTCGTAGAGTAAACTTTAGAGATTCATATTTGAATCGCACAAAACGAATGTGGAATGCTATACCAGACTCTGTTTTCCCCCACATTACGACTTACAAAAATTCAAATGCAATATTCATCCTAATAAATCCTCTCCTATTTTTCTAAATGCTCGCACTGTGTTTTAAAACACTGTAAGGGTAACTATAAAGATAAAAAAAAACCAAAAAAAGAATGGTGGGATTTCTTAAGAGTTCAATGTTATACAGTGTCCATTATATTTTTGTGGTTTTGGTCTTCACATTAAGCTTGTCTGGTATTTTTGTTCTTAAGAGCACTTCAAAAGCCCCTTGCATAAAGCTTTAACTTGTTTCGCTTTATAAGCACTTACATTCAATATCACGTCCACTTTGTGTAGTTTGAATGTGGATACATTTTTGTTCGCACCTAATAGAATTACTTAAAGGAAAACCCTTAGCACTGAATTTTTATTTGAAGCAATCATTGAAGAAACATAGTTGACTCCCCCTGTGCATATACAAGCAGCACAGTTCGTGTTCATTAGCTGTGAACGATATACAAGATCTTAAATTTGTACGATTACATTGCCTTTAATCTCTGGAAACTTGGCCATGATGGTTTAACATTGAATATATAAGAAGTTATTACTATTAGTTAGTGTTTTAAGCACTGCCATTGCTCTGAGACAACCTTTATTTAGTTTCACTATATCTCAGTTTCGATAAGCAAAGGGTGTTATTTCTTTAGACGTATGGTTTTTTTTCTAGGTTGTGGTTTATGGCAACATTCTTTTCTAAATTGACATTTTTGATAGTTGTCGCTTGATTAATGCTCAGTTTTGTTTGCCATTTCATAGTTGAAAAATTCAAACCGCACACCGACTTTTATTTAACTTCGAGTTTTTAACCATTGAGTTACCTCCAGGATCGGCCGATCTAACACCGCTGGAATATTTTTTGTAAGGTTATGTTGCTACATTCACCCATCTCAACCTACTCTTGCATATCAACAATTACTCGATTCCTTTGATTTCCTTTTTGAAGCTGCTGAATCCAGCGATGACTTTTTCATCCTTGGAGATTTTAATTTGCCCGACTTGCGCTGGATACCATCCGATAATGAATCATACTATGTTCCTCGCAATATTACTTCAGAAAAAGAATGCCTTTTCTACGATTGCTAACTAGGGTCAGGCTTCTTTCAAATGAGTAATGTAACCAACAACTTAGGGAGACAACTCGACCGACCTTGTCTTCCCTTTTCTATTTCGATAAAAACTCACCACTTTCAAGGAAACGGTTAAAAATAATTTCCAAAGGTAGCGCAACTACCTTTGAACATCTTTGTAGAACTGTCGGAGCGATTCCTTCCATATCAAGTCGAGTGTCTTCTTTAATTTCTGATAAAGCTTGTTCAATTTCAGAATATGAAAGCCTTAAAAACCCAACATTAAAAGATGTGTTAGAATTATTAAATTCATCCTGAAAAAGTAGATTTGAACTGCTTTCGGTATAAACAGACTGAAAATGTTTAGCAAATAGGTTAGAAATAACTGAGAGGTCTGAAGATGACTTGTTTCCATGACGCATTAGATTTGGAATACCGATCGACTGCCTTTTAGCGTTGATAAAGTTCCAAAAACTTTTGCTATTTGATTTTAAATCAGATTCAACAGATAATATATATTGGTTGTATAGAAATTTGTTAAGAGTATCAAAATTTTTTTGCAGTCAACGATAAAGACTTAAAAGACTTTGGTCATTGTTTGATCTGCGAAATTGCTTATAAACTTTGTTTTCCTACTGTTTAGATTAATCAATCTTTTATTAAACCACACTGGTCGAGAATCACTTTTAGCTTTAATTCTGGGTGTGAATAACTGACTTTTTCACGCAATCGCCTCCCCTCACTCCCTCGGACTTATGTCTTTTGTGACACACCTGTTTCAGTCTAGTGTATTCAATTCGGGATCTTGGTATTTATGGTGATAAAGAGCTCAATTTCCGATTCCACATCGACCAAATTATTGCGAAAGTAAACTCTTCCCTTGGCTTTATAAAACGCTGGTCCAAATAATTATCCAACACTTACACCACCAAATCACTTTACATAACATACATCAGACCTATCCTTGAGTATGCTTCTCAGGTTTGGTCTCCCTTCCAAATTACCCACTTTCTCAGAATTAAAGCCGTTCAACGAAGATTTCTTCGTTTCGCTTTACGTCACCTTCCCAGGAATAATCCTCTAATCTTACCCCCCGACGAAGATCGGTTACTTTTAATCAATTTACATACCCTCGCAAAGCGTCGTATAGTTGCCGATATTATATTTTTGCACCAAATAATCACTGGTGTCATAGACTCTCCCGTACTCCTCGAAAATATCATCCTCAATACCAATCCCCGCAATCTTAGATCCATCCCTCTCTATAACCTTCCCACTCATCGTACAAACTATGGCCATTTCAATCCTATCACTCGAATGCTACGCTTAGCAAACAGTGTACAGCATACCCTTGATTTTAATATAAGCGTATCTTCCCTCAGAAATAACTTATACTCCCGTAATCCTTAATTTCCCCTAATATTTTTACTTTTAAGATAGGTTAGTTATTTAATTTTTAATTTTTATATAGTGTATATTAAAATTGTAAGTTTATGATCCAATTGTATTAAGCTTGAAGAAGCCAAACTAATAAATATGTGAAGACACTTGTCTACACAAATAAGCCCGAGACACTTCGATGCCTTGGTAAAGAATATTCGATGCATTATTGCCAACATAAAGTCCCAAATACTGCAAATTATGGTCGAAAATTGGACCTCTCGGCTGAAATTTATTAGAGCCAACCGCAGGGGCCTTTCAGGGTCTTTCAATACTAGGACAGGGTATTGAAGTAGAGATGGTGGCGGATGAGCTCCTGGTGAGCCAACGGCAGCACTCACACCCCTGCAGCAGGGTACTGGCACTGGATATTCCAGCCCTTTATGTCCGAAGGGATCCAAAAGGACCTGGCCTTCCAGGTTGGGGGTTGTGCGTAGGGTTAACTACCCAACCACTTAAAAAAATACAGTTCCGAAACAACCAAAAGCCTCGGATAACGATAATGATTTCAAAGTTGACGACCTAAGCAAACGAAAAAAGGACAACGACCTCCGGATCTGCACGTGGAACGTAAGATCTCTTAACGGACTAGGTGCAGCTGGAGAATTAGCGGACGCCCTGGACTGCTGCAAAGCAGACATAACCGCCATCCAAGAAGTGCGATGGAGTGGACCGGGCATATAGAAGATGAAAAACTGTGACATTTACTATGGCGACTGCTACAGGCAACAGAAACAGCGCTTATTTGGATGCCGATTTGTTGTTAGAGGAAGACTCAGGGGTAAGGTGATTTGCCTGATTTGCCAAAATCTAGTTAATGAGCGTATAATGACCATCCGCATCAGGGCAAAATTCGCCAACAATAGCGCCCATGCCCCCACAGAAGAGAAAGACGACAATTCCAAAGACTGTTTCTACAAGCTCCTCGAAGAAACGTATGAGCAGTGCCCTAGACACGACGTGAAAATCGTTCTTGGCGATTTTAGCGCAAAACTAGGGAAGGAGGACATCTTTGGAAATACAACCGGTAATCATAGCCTCCACGACAAAACCTCCGAAAACGGACTGAGGCTGATCGATTTTGCTGCGGGGCTAAATCTTGTTGTAAGTAGTACTCGCTTCCTGCATCTCAAAATTCATAAAGGTACATGGAGATCCCCAGATCAATTAACCGTCAACCAAATTGACCATGTTGCGATCGACGCAAGGCACCCTTCCAGTGTGCTAGATGTCCGAACTTTCCGAGGGGCCAACTTTGACTTGGACCACTACCTTGTTGTAGCCAAGGTACGAATGAGGATATCTTGTTCACGACCAGCACGAACTAACGCTGTGAAGAGATATGACGTCGGAAAGCTACAATCGCAAGAGATTGCCAGTGCCTTTTCCAATCGAGTGTCCCTTCAATTATCCTTGAATCCCATGCCGCCAGCATTAAGCATTGAAGACCAGTGGCAGCAATGCCAAGAAGCCATCAGAACCGCTGCCTCTGAGGTGCTGGGTTTCACTCGGCCACCAAAACGAAACCCATGGTTCGATGAAGAATGCAGGCAGGCAAATGCAGCCAAACAAAGAGCACGACACATGCTTATGCAAACACGAAAGAGGGCTGCTTACGATCAGTATAACGAGATTTACAAGGAGAGAAGAAGGGAAGAACACCGACTTCTCAAAAAGAAAAAGAAGCAGCATGAGAAGCGCTCGTTTGAGGAAATAGAGAGGTGCCATGACAGGAACGAGATTCGGAAGTTTTACGAAAAGGTAAAAAGATCCTGCCAGGGTGGCAAACCCCGAATTCAAGCCTGTAAAGACCAGCAGGGAAGCATAGTTAGAGAGTCACAGTCACTACTGAGGATCTGGAAAGATCATTTCTGCAGACTGCTTAAGGCGATGAGGACACAAATTCCGCTGTCAGGCAGATTGCCCCATTCAGCTTGGACGATGGTCAAGAATGCCGTCCTCCCGACCTAGAGGAAGTTAAGCTTGCCATATGCAAACTTAAATCAAATAAGACTGCAGGTGCAGATGGCCTTGATGCCGAACTTTTCAAGGCAGCTGGAGATCAGTTTGAAAGCAGCATGCACCAGCTGATCAGCATGATATGGTCGGAAGAAAGAATGCCCGATGAATGGAACCTCAGTTTCGTATGCGCGATCCTAAAGAAGGGAGACCCTCACAATTGCGCCAATTACAGAGGGATAAGCCTCCTTAACGTCGCTTATAAGATATTGTCTGCTGTAATATGTGAACGTCTGAATCCCCACGTCAACAACTTGATAGGTCCTTATCAATGTGGTTTTAGACCAGAGAAGTCCACAATAGACCAAATTTTCACATTACGGCAGATCTGGGAAAAAACCCGAGAACATAATATCGATATTCACCATCTCTTTATCGATTTCAAGGCCGCGAATGACAGTATTTACAGAGACGAGCTGTACAGAGCCATGTCTAGTTTCGGCATCCCTGCAAAACTCGTACGACTATGCAGGATGACTTTGGAGAATTCACGCTGGTCGTCAAGGTCGGAAAAGAACTCACCGAGACCTTTGATGTCGAAAAAGGCTTTAGGCAAGGCGACAAAGTGTCATGCGATTTCTTCAACATCATACTTGAACAGATTGTAAGAAACTCAAACGTCAACACCAGAGGAACAATCTTTCAAAAGTCTGTACAATTACTCGCCTATGCAGACGATATTGACGTAATGGGAAGAAAAAAGCGTGATGTCATAGGTGCTTTTGCGAGTATTGAAACAGAAGCGGCAAAAATGGGTTTGATGGTTAATGAGGGCAAAACGAAGTATATGCTGTCATCAAACAGGGACACAGAACATCGACGAATTGGACAATTCGTCACAATAGACAGATATAACTTCGAGGTAGTACAGGACTTCGTCCACCTAGGATCCGCTGTAGACACGGACAACTACATCAGTGCGGAGATCAAACGGAGAATAACTCTTGCCAACCGTTGCTTCTTTGGGTTAAGAAGGCAATTGAGAAACAAAACCCTCTCTAGAAAAACCAAGGTGACCTTGTATAAGACCTTAATCATCCCAGTCCTGCTGTACGGCGCGGAAGCATGGACCTTATCGAAAGCGGATGAGGAAGCTCTTGGTCGTTTCGAAGGAAAAATTCTCCGAATGATCTTTGGTCCCGTATGCGAAGACAATGTGTGGAGAAGAAGATACAACAACGACCTGTATGAGCTGTACCGCGACATGGGCATAGCCATAAGAGTACGCATCGCGAGGCTACGATGGTTGGGTCATGTAGAGCGGATGGACCCAAACGCTCCGGCTCGTTGGGTGTTCGAAAGCACATTGCAGGGAAATCGCGGAAGGGGAAGACCTTGTCTTAGGTGGCGCAATCAAGTGGATGAAGACCTCAACCGACTTGGAGTGCGAAACTGGAGAGAGCTCGTCCGAAATCGAAATCGTTATAGAAGGATGTTGGTTGAGGCCCAGGTTCACCCCGAACTGTAATGCCCACCTAAGTAAGTAAGTAACCGCAGGGGCCACTTACCCAAATTGTTTTCAAAACATTGTGACACTCCCTGAGTAACGTGCGTTTTATTTCTTCTTGAAAACCACACGCCTAGAAAAACACTTTCTACAAAAAATCAGACACGACCGCAGATACCGAAGGAAACAAAAATTTAGAGCTTGTTTTTCTATACATGGTGCGATTAAAACCTTGAAAAAAAAAATTCAAAGTACTGATGATTTAAGTAGGATATGATATACTCTTAAAGTTTTGTCAGCTTACAATCTAGGACCACGGTGAAAGTCTTTGACTGCAATCTAGTTTTTGTGAAAAACTGAATACGTAATTTTTCCAGCTCCGTTCACTTCCTAATTGAAATATAAGTTTATGTATATTTTTAATTTTTAGTATTTTGATACGTACATAAAAATGAAACTTTAAACCCCAGCACACACACATACGACGTATTTGCACATTAACCTTTTGAGAAAATAACAAGCTATTTTTACTGGAGCTTGGTATTCTGCGTGTGACGAACTAATGCTTGCGATAACAGTCTTGTCGCAACGAATAACAAGAATCTTCTAAATTTACATTGACATTCTCGCGATTTACCTAGAAATCTCTTCTGATAACTTAATTCTCTTAATGCTTTTTCTGTGTTATTTGAAAGTTGGACGTCGCTAAGAATAAAATGTTCTATAAACACTGTGGCGTATACGTAATTTTTTTTTTATTTATCTACTGAATTACCTATTATTTCAATTGAGGTGTATAAGACCTATGAATACATACAAATGTATAACAACAAAACAGACTAACCATTTGTTGAGATGAAACATTTTTTCAAGAAAAGAATTGATTAATGTTCTTTCGTAGAGTAAACGAGCACGCAAATGCCAATTGAGCTCATTTCTGTGGGCTAAGCTTTGGTTGGTGTTGAACTTTTGCTTAGTTTGTGAAAATTTGTTTTGTTGTAACGTACTTTATGGCCAGGAATAGATCCAAAACGCACAAGACATTTGTTATCCATAACCAAATTGCACGTTAGCTCCGTAATAAATGTCATGACCGGACATTGCCTGATAGGAAGACACGCCATAAGACTCGGCGTTTCCTCCAATGACTTCTGCAGAAGTTGCTTAGATGAGGAGGAGGAGGAGACAATGCCACACGTCCTCTGCTCATGTCCTGCACTCTCCTTTAAAAAAAACGGAATCTAGGAAAATATTTTTAATTTAAACTCCAAATGGTTTTGTTAAGTGAGGTACTCCCTCGCAAAATTTGTATGGTATCACAACGGACCTAATATTGATCTAAGTGTGTCAGTTGTATTCCTAACAGCCATTTTAACCTAACCTAACTTAACGTAATTTTTCATTGTACATACGAAGAAAAAGTACATTTGTTGTAAGTGGTTCCCGTGGCGTTAGTACCGCGTGTATAGCATATCTGACTGTTGACCCAGAGGTTCGTGGTTCGAATCCCAACAGAGGCAAAAAAAAATTAAGTTACAGAGCTTAAAGGTATCAGGAGTACCGAAATCCGTTGCAGACTTTTCGTCAAAAATGCCATCTTGAAAAAAATAGAGAACGGCCGGCTGAGTCATGTTCATAGGAGAGATCCTGAGAACCCCGTCAAAGTTACAATATCGCATAATTTCAGAATGATAAAAAGTGGCAAACCAAAGCGGGACAGACAAATGCAACGGCATTTACTTTAGGTTGGATTCGAACAGGAAACATTTCTGACCACCACACGATCACAAATGTGAAGCAGACAAATTAAGGAGCTGTAATCACTTCGAGGTCTAGATTCTTTTGCCGTTATAAGGCACGAAGGAGAGAAACATCTCGAAATCACAGATTAAATAATTGCATTCAAATTAAAAAAAAATTTCAACAGCCAGTCTCGAACTTTTTGCAAGAGGTAAAGTGAAGCCATTTGAAATCCTTGCCCACACGTCACCATGTTCATGATTGAATGTCGTCTGTTAATGAGTAAAGGAGCTGGTGCAGTTTTGGGCAAAGGGCGTACACCTATGAGGCTAATGCCCTGAGCTCAGGCTCCATAAAAAATGAGCCATTTCCTTTCATTTCATTTTCAATATAAAAATCTGTATCACAATTCTCTTCTTCTTTTTTTTCTTCCTATTTCTTCGAACTATCCCAACTAAATAAAGATACCGTTGCATTTGTCTGTGGAGTTTTTCGGTCTGCCTTTCTGTTTATTTATTAGAGAATATTTGGGAATATTGTGTTACCGAATTTATACGCGAACCGAACTTTAAATTAATGAATAAACGTTGGGAATAAATTCCACACACCGCGAGCAAAAACAAAAAAAAAAACGTAAACGATACGAAAAGAATATATTATATTTATTCGCGAAACTAAATGGGGATGTCAACAATCCCGATTCCCGACGTGCGCGCAACTTGTCTAAAAACGAAATGTCAAAGTGACACAGGTTCGTATTCGGCAACCAACAACACTTCAGTGCTGTCTCCCGTAGCTCAGCCTGATGGGTGGGTTCGATTTGATATTCTTTTTTAATCCGATTTGATTAAAAGGGAATATCAAATAATTATAAAATAATATCAAGTATTACTAAAACTCAATTTGATGAGTGAGAGTACCAGGGCGTACTAGCTCACTTCTAATATGGGCGCCAGGAAACCTTTTAAGATGGTGGTTTGCCTTAACCAAAGCTGAAATAATAGTAAAAGACGAAAGAAGAAACTAGGGTAGAATGAAATAAAACACTACTAAATTTCAGAAGGAAAATAATAGATTTTTATTATATTTTTAGGGGGTCTGGGAAACCGTGGTTGATACCTGGATAAAAACCCAGAATCTTTTCGATATTAAGGAAAGGTACAAAGTTGTTTTCGAAGTTGGCAGGAGGCCAATTCTCGAAATAAAGAAAATGTAAGAAAGTTAGGCAAGATTATAAACAGATTGTTGTGTCGTTTGAACACAAGATAGGATCACTAAGGAAAGTTTCCGAGGAAAAAAATAGAAGTAAAGATAGAAGTAAAGAAAAAACGGTCGCGATTGCTATCCCGCAACGGTCGAAAAAACGATTGCTATCCCGCAATCTCGGGATAGCAAAAACGTTAGGTCAACGAAGGCCTAGCGGATCTAAGTTTTGTCGCAAATAAAGCGACTCTAAATTTGTTCGAAAAACCCTTGACAAGGAAGGATCTTTCGAAACGCAAAATATGAATTAAAAGAAAGAAAAATACTTAGCTATTCTGGTATTATTCACTCCTCCTGTTCTCCTTAAGAAAATACCTTCTCCAGACCTGTCTCAATTTTTCTCCTCAAAATTCCCAACTAGAATTTTGCCGCTAAATCGATTCAGTCGAATCTGTATCTCAAAAAGGGGAAATCTTATTCGCTCCAAAAATATCTCGTTAAAACGCAAAATAATCGTATTAATTTTTTGCACGCTTTCTTCTGTATCTCTGCACACTTTCGTAGCCAAAAGTAAAGAGACCATCAAGATGGCGGGTTTTTCTCCTCCATCCGACATCGGCCATGCAGCCATCCTCGTCAGACCTTTAAGCGTGGTGTTGTTCGGTCTCACTTTTACTGCAGCATTCCGCCATTAGGCTAGGATGTGCAAGTTAGATGTCACGAATCAACTACCCGCGGTCCTTTGCGTTCAGGTGATGTGATCACCAGTAGCCAAGTGGACGAGTTCAACCCCTTTCAGAAAGACTTACTCCGAAAAATTATTTTACTCGCGCAAAGTCCCCAGCCCAAAACGGCACAAACTAAAATACAGAGAAGATATTTTCCAAGAGAACGAAGAACAAAAGATGCTAAGTCTAAAAGCTCGACGAATACTTTCCGTAGACCTTCGTTCAGATAGTTAGAAAAGAAGAAAGGGGGATAAAAACGGAAAAACGTCTTTTAGTGATTCTTCCTTGATGTTGACGATACTCAATTTAATTTTAATTGAAATTTACTAGAAAATTTGGGTAGGTGTGAATATAGTTCACACATTGTTGGACATGGATCTCGATCTTCATGCCTTTCTCCTTTTATCAATGTTTGCGTAGGCCACCTGCCGTACGACTATTGTGGACCGACCGTCACACAAGAAAAGTGTCTTCTACTGTGCAATCTTTTGCATCGAGGAACAATGTGACCTGAAAATGGCATTTCGAAAGTTTTAGAAGAACAGGTCTCTGGCTGATGGACCAGGTTTCAACTGAACTCTTCTACTACTTTCGAGTAGCTCTGAAAAAGTGTGTTAGCGGGAGAAGAACGGTAGATAGAACTTGTTGTGGTAAATTTTACCGCAAAAATTGTATGATATTTTTGCAGTATTCTCTGGATCGCTCCTTTGAACATGACAATGCCAACTCAGTTAGGCGGGCTTCATTTTTTAAGGTTGGTATTTTTGACGTGATTTTTGGTGATCAAGCTTTGTAACTCCTGCAGCTGTAAGAAGCGTCTTCATCTTAGTTGCCATTTAAATCAGATATCCTTGATCGAATTTCAGCGAGGTACGAGAAGGTTGACATCCAAGGACCTAAGCAAAAGACGTTGCGACACCTGTGGACCTTGAACCTTTAAGTGGTGCGAACTTAAAATATGCCACCAATAATACTACACGGAAAGAATCCAACCTCCTGGAAAAAACACTAACATTTTCAATAATTAAGGACTTTGTCTACTTAGGATCCGCTTTAAATTCAGACAAAGTTACCGTCACCAGTGCTTAAATCAAACGTACAATCACTTCTGAGCTGGGTCATGGACTTTGACATCAGCGGTTGAGTACACTTTGAGATGTTTCGAAATTGAAATTTTTAGTCCGCAGAAACAGTGAATGAAGACGAAGATTTAAACGGGATCCATAGGAACTGTACCGCGAGATTAAAACGTCATCGGCTTTGATGACTGGGTCATGTGGTACGAAAAGACAACAATGCCCCAGGCCGGAAAGTCTTCGAATTTAGTCCCGAAGACAGGACACTGTCTTATTGGAAGGCATGCCACAAGGCTAGGAGTCGACCCAAATGATTTTTGCAGAAGCTGTATGGACGAAGAGGAGGAGAAAACTATTCCGTACCTTCTCTGTTAATGCCCCGCTTTAGCTCACAAACGTAGGATGCACCTAGGTTCGCGTTTCTTTAATGGACCTAGTGATCTTACTCATGTCGACGCCCTGCTTCTCCTCCTTCTACTTCATTTTAAGCTCAAAATGGTTCCATGAGGAAACACTTGATCTACCGTGAATCACAATGGGCCCAACAACCTTATGTGTGTTAGCCGAGCTGACAACCACTTCAACCTAATATAACCTAGCCCCGAAGAAAGTCGTAGGACTATGGTGGAAGATAATGGTAGTGGAGGACTTCAACCAACTTACGGCGGGTGAAACTATGGAGACATCTAGCTGGGGCGGTCTCCTGTCTGGAGAAGCTTTAAGAATGAATTTCTGGTTAGACCAAGCGCCACTGATAGAAGAAAGAAGAATCAAATTAAATTTATTTGAACTCTTTACTGAGATCATCGACTTTCTTTTCAAAATAATTAACATCTCGAAAAAATCCGAAAAGTTGTCTGTACGGCATCGAGTGTGTCCACAACTCACACTTTTTCAATTCGTATTGTAGGCAGAAGGTTCCAGTTATTCCTTTAAGAGCCTTGTTTCTATCAATACTTTTGGGATCAGAACTATTGCAGCAGTACCCTAACGACATCCCATCGAAAGTAATGCAAGCCATTTGTAGAAGTATCAACCACTCACTCCCGAAAAACACGGTTGGCACCGAGTCAATAGAAACGTTGTATGAATTGGTTGATCTAGAGTGGCACAACAATGTGGGATCCCCGGAGCCTAGCTCATTTCTTTCAACCATACCTTTTCAGGGAATGGAAAGAAGCTTCAATTGTTTGCCGGGTACGAGTGGCCAATCGAAAATACGCTTTCATGGTGTGAAAGTACAATCAAAGAAATCTTCAGCTACTCGCGAAAGAATCTGACTATGGTGAAACATTTTTACCCCTTGATTTTTCTGGGGTTCAATCTTCGACACTTCCACGTAATAGACAGACACACAAACCATTACGCCACGGGCACCATAAATTGCTTTAATGAATTAAATTGATTTGGAACTGTAATTAATTTTTGGAGGTTGAACTCAATCAATCTTCCTTTTCCTTCTATCGGATTGACCCTCTTCAAGTGACCATTTGCCTCGATTAAGAAAGCAAAATCGCCTTACACTTTGGTTTCCTAGCGTTTAACAAATTCCTGCATCCATGCCCATAATTGCCTTTCAAAGCCACCCAGTTAATGCGTGGTTTTGTTCAACTCATTTGTTTAAGACACCAAACACAATCAACAACAAGTAAAGGCAGTTACCCAATTTCATCAAAAGCAACAATGATGAATACAATAAAGTCTTAACATTAATTCTCAAATTAATCAACTTAAGCCCTGCGTTAGACTTCTCGTTTACCTCTAACCACTATTAGACAAAAAGCTTCATACAAACTTTGCTTTCCATTTAACTACTACTGTTCGCATGATGGCCTCTATTCATTAATCAGTGCCTAGTAGGTACTTGTATCCAACTGTGAGCACTAATAATGGGTCTTAGTCAGAACGTAAAAAATAACTATTATTCAAAAATAATTTAGGCAGACTCATGTCACAACGATAGATTATTATTTTTTGTATCTACCCCCTACGACTAGTTTAGGGTTGGAGGTTCAACAATTCACAGTTCACACTCTCGCCGAATGAGAATACCCAGAGCGTAAGAGAAAGTACCGAGAGAATTAACCTCATATTCAGTTGAGCTTTACTCTTTGACCTTTATTCTTCCTTGACACACCAATACACCATGTAGAGCGCCATACACCAACACGAACACAACAGGACACTCTCGCAAAAGTTCTCATGAATTAAAATACAACAGAAAGAGCACAGGGCGGGAGTGTGTCAGAGTCACCTTGCTAGTTGTTGCTTGTGTATTTTAAGGACACTTCTAAAATGGCATCCTGTTGCTCTCATAACAGGTGGGAGAACGCGAGTGAAATGCGCGAGACATTTGAGACTTGCTTTTTATGTTGTTCGGTTGGAATGGTTTGGTGTGATTGGTTTCATTTTTCACATTTGCTCCACAAAATGCGAAAAGCTAAACAAATTGTTGAACGTTCAGGCATTTCTTTCTGCAAAGCTTTTTGCTTGCTTACGATGGCTCCCTTAGAATGGCGAAACAAGAGCGAGTGTAACAGGTTTGATCTATTTTACAGTGTATGTTGGTTCGCACTTTAAATTTTATGAACATCGTACATTAGAACAAAAACCGCGTGCTTTAGTACCCATACTTTAACGACCAAGGATTGCGGTTAGTTTGAATTGTGCTAATGATACCCCACCGAACACCGAGCATCGAAACGATGGAGATGGAGATATGTTGAACACAAAGTGTTCGAATGAAGTGAGTTTTAGATTTTAGTGGCATGAAGAATGGTTTGAATGGCATAGTGAAGAGAAAAGGTTTGATTGGACACTCAAGTATGCAAATCGCTTCAAAGGTCAAATGTCCATGCAAAGTGATATATGTACGAACAAGGACCGGAAATTAATAAACTTTTTGTCAGATTTTAAAAACTTATGAGAGCCCTTTGGTAGTTTCTTCGTAGACCCTTAAAATGATGTCAAGAAATACATACGGTACACCTTAAAGGAAGGCACAGATTGAAATATGATTTAATGATGAATTTTAAGTAAAAAGTCTGCTTTAAGGGCACCATGTTTGCATTCGGTTCATCGAAAGTGTGTACATCTTTATAATGAAAAGATCATATCGTCCAGTAGTTAGTATAGAACATTGATTGAGTTGCTTCGAAGAGCTTAGCTATGTAGGTATGTCTTTAGCTCAGTAAGAACAAGGCTCAAATAGTTTTATTTATTTATAATATGATCTTAATTTGTTATACTGTGGGACCAGGATTAGTTGAAAGATAACCAAGAAAAGTTTCACTGCAAAACGCAAGTTTAAAAAGGTTTTATTATTTCACTATTTACAAACGTAATCTACATTAGTTACAAACCTGCAAAACGCAAGAAACAACATTCAATGTTTATTCCTCGCAATCTTGTCTCTCACACAGTTTATAACTTTAATTAATTTTAATTCAATAAATATAATAATCACGTCGTCGTGTATTGCATGCGTTGATCTGTCATTCCTTACTCTCCTGTCATTCCTTATTCGCTCGCTCTTCTGGAGCTCTGTAGTACCGACTCACCGAGTTCAGGCGGGGAGACTCGAACATGTAGGAGCTGATTCCTTACATCTCCTCCCCTTGGAAAGAAAACTTCATTTTCTTGATCGCAGTCCTTTGGAATAAGCTTCGAAATGTGGAATAGATTTGATTCCTTCTTTTTATGGCCCGTGCTGATCTTATAGATTGATCCCGATATTTTTTCCTCGATTTGGTAGGGTCCTATCCTTAATTCGTCCAATTTTTTTCTATTCAATTTGTTACCGTTTTCCACGTAGACTGATTCGCCCTCTCGGAATTGATGGATGACTCTATTTCTGTCGTATAATTTTTTGTTGTGCATATGATATTTCATACTGTTTTCCAGGGCTTTTTCCCTGTTTATTTTTAGGATTTCTGGTGAAAGATTTTGTTTTAGTACGTCTGGTGCTATTGATGTATTTAAGCCCTCCAACAAATATCTTGGGCTGAATTTAGTCACCGTATGTATTGTATTATTATACTTTTTAACACATTCGTGTGCGGCGGTTGTCCATGCTTTTTTTCCATTTTTTCCGTTTACGACACATCTGATCTTATTAACCAGTGTTTGGTTCAATCGTTCGTTCAGACCATTTGAAAATGGAGCATTAACAGCCGTGAAAATCAATGGTATATTTTGACTTCTTAAGAAGCCTCTATATTCTTCTGAATTAATACCAGGATATTGGTCTGTTAAAATTTTACCTATGTTTTCATCTTCAACTGTTTTAGTTAGCTTTATAAAGTCCTTTCCAGTTTGTGTTTTCGACGTCAAGATGTACGCGTACCTGGTAAAGTGATCCACCATCAAGTGTAAGTATTTCTTCGTCGATCTTGATCCGCCAAATCCTCCAATGGTGTCAATGGACATTATCTCGAATGGGTTCTTCGCTGGTCCCAATTGGGACAGTAAACCATAGTTTTTTTTTCCTCTGGTTTTATTTTTAATGCAGATTTCACAATTCCTGCAAGTATTCTTGATATTTTTATCTAAATTTCGTGCTGAGTAGCATTGTTTTATTATACTCGTCATCTGAGTTATTCCGATGTGGCAAAATTCATGATGGACTTTTTCAATTAACTTTTTGCTCAATTCTTCTGATATAATAATTTTTCCTTTTTTTAATAGTAAGTCTGATTTGTTTTTTATTATTTTATTACTACTTACTTCACTATTTTCATTTTGGTCTACGATGATTGCCTCTAGATCCAAAAAATTCACAGTTTTTATCTCTTCTTCCTGTTGTTCATCTGTTTCGAGTACCGGATTTCTACTTAGACAATCGGCTTCTGCATTAAACTTTCCTGGATTGTAATGTATTTGGAATTGGAATTGTGATAAGTAATGTGTCATATCGCCAAGTTCTTCATCTGGTCTGGCTTTGATATTTAACTTTTCCAAAGGTTTATGATCCGAGTAAGCCTCGAACGATTTCCCTAGAAGCCAGTATTGCCAGAATTTTATGGCTTCTTTAATCGCCAAACATTCGATATATATAGCTTTTTTCTTTTTCTGGGCGTTATTCAATTTTCTGGAAAAATACGCTACTGGTTTTTCTATATTATTTTCAGGTTGAGGCTGCTTCAAAACTGCTCCTAATCCTTGAATACTTCCATCTGTATATATTCTGACTGGTAAATCTGGATCATAAATTGCCAGCACTGGCTCGGTACAAAGGAATTTTTTTAGAAATATAAATGCATTTTCGCATTCTTGTGACCAGATGAATTTTTGATTTTTGCGTAGTAAATTATGTAAGGGCTCAAGCACAATAGCGATTTTTGGTACATATTCGTGGTAAAAATTTATTTTACCCAAAAATTGACGAATGTTTTTTTGGTTTGTCGGCGTCGGAAAGTCGCGAATTGCTTTCAAATTATCTTTTATGGGCTTGACCGTATTTTTGCTAATGACGTGACCTAGGTATTGTACTGTATCTGAGGCAAACAAGCATTTAGAGATTTTTAATCTAAAGCCCTCTTCTAGAATTGCACTCAGTAATCGTTCCAGATGTTCTAGATGTTCTTCGAAAGCTTTTGAGAATACTAATATGTCGTCTATGTAATTGATGGTAAAATCTGATAGTTCATTTTTTCTTATAATATTACTCAGAACCCTTTGAAAGATCGCTGGTGCTGTTTTTAGGCCAAACGGGAGGCATGTCCATTGGTAGTGTCCATCCTCCGTGACGAATCCAGTTTTTCGCTTGTCTTCTACTCTTAATGGAATAGACCAAAAGGCCGAGTTGATGTCTAGTTTCGAGAAATAATTGCAGTTTCTTGTTCTTGTCACCAGGTCTTCAATACGAGGGAAGGGTTGTGGCTGTGGTACTACTATTTTGTTTAAATCTCTGAAATCTATACAGAGTCTTGATTTTTTGTTTTCATCTTTTTTAAATGCTAAGGTGACCGGGGCCCCAAAAGGGCTGTAGGATTCTTCTATTAAATTTTTTTTCAGTAATTCTGAAATTTGTTTTTCTATTTCTTTTTTATCTTGTATTGTGCACCTATAGGGTCTCTTGCTGCAGTAATTCTCTACAGTTAAATCTATTCTGGCCTCGTATTCTTTTACTGTGCCAATATCGAATTTATTTTTTGCAAATATTTTTTCATATTGACTTACCAATTTCAAAATTGATTCTTTTTCTTTGTTTTTTAAATGTTCTGTTATTATTGAGAATTGGTCTGTATCCAAATTCTCATTAAAATTGACCTCGAAATTTTTGCTGTCAACTTCTTTTTTAATATTACTTATTAATTTAGGATTTTTTATCGTAGTCTCCTCTGTTTCGTATGTAGCAACTCCATCATCTTGAATTACATTTAATTTACTGTCGTGGCTTAGCTTAAATATCTTTATTAAGTCTAGCCCGACCAAAAATTCATGTTTAAAATTTTCATTGTTTACTACAAACACATAGACTTCTTTTTCTATGTTCATGATTTTTGCTTTTATTTTGATCATGCATTCTGCATTATTAACACCATTAATTGATTTTATACTGAGGTTATGTTTTGTCTTATGCTTATTTAATATCTTTAGCTTTAATATTCTCGCATTAATGAGTGACACATTTGACCCTGGGTCATATAGCCCTTTTGTTTCAAAGTCACCATTTAACATAACCCTAACCTCAATTAATGGTGTGTGTCCAAGTTTTTTGGATCTTCACTGTTTACTTCTAGCTCTAGAAAATTTTTATTTACCTTTTTTTCAGGTTCTGTTTTATCTTTGAACCAACAATCCTGAGCCTGGTGAAACCTGGTTTTATTTTTTTTCTTGCAAATTTCACAGGGTGTTTTTATTTTATTGTACTCAGTCTTTTTCTTCTCTTCTTTAATGTTGCTATTTTTGTGAACCAGGTGTTCCAATTTTCCTAATTCATTATATAAGTCTTCTGGTTCCATCAAGGCATCTCTATCTATTTTATCACTCACATAATTTGGTAGACTTACGGCTATAAGATCAAGTAATGTTCCTATATCAATTGTTTTTCTTGTCTCGAGAAGTAACTTCTCTTTTTTCAAAGCAAATTCTACCAAAGAGCCCGTTTGATATTTAAATGCCATAGCGTACCTTATTGTAGACCAGCCTTTGTTGGCAAATGTATCACAGAACTTTTTTTTCCATTCATTCCACTCTGAGTTTATGGTTAGTTTAATCAATACACATTCATACCAGTCCATACAGTTTTTCTCTAAAAAGAATTTTAATATCTCAATCTTCTTTTTATCTTGAGTTATATTAAATGTCTTGCATTCATCTTCATATTGTGTCAACCACTGGTGAGTGTTCACTGTTTTATTATCAAATTTTTGTAGGATAAATTCCTTCGCTATTTTGTCTGCAGATTTTTCATCTTTTCTATTTGCCTCCAATAGTTTCTGTAATAATTCTTCTACTGCAGAGGGTTCCGTAGTTGTTAATTTTTCTAATGGACTCTTTGTGATTTCTTCTAAAAAATAATCATTGAATTGTAGATTTCTATCATCATCGAAGTACACTTTTTCCAATTTTTCATCCAATGTTATCCATATTTTTCGGTACTGGTTTCTCTTCGTAAGTGTCTTCTTTACTTTTGCAAAAGTTGCGTTTTCCATTATTTCTTTGTGCATAGTTGCCGGCTGCATTTCGTCTGGCAAGCTAAACAGACGCTCATCCTGTGTTTCAATTGTGGTTATACACAAAACGTTTGTTTTTCCGTCTGTCGTACCTCTTAATTTAAACTCGAACTTCAGTTTATCCATTGCTCTTGTTAAACGAGAATGTTGTTTTATAATATGATCTTAATTTGTTATACTGTGGGACCAGGATTAGTTGAAAGATAACCAAGAAAAGTTTCACTGCAAAACGCAAGTTTAAAAAGGTTTTATTATTTCACTATTTACAAACGTAATCTACATTAGTTACAAACCTGCAAAACGCAAGAAACAACATTCAATGTTTATTCCTCGCAATCTTGTCTCTCACACAGTTTATAACTTTAATTAATTTTAATTCAATAAATATAATAATCACGTCGTCGTGTATTGCATGCGTTGATCTGTCATTCCTTACTCTCCTGTCATTCCTTATTCGCTCGCTCTTCTGGAGCTCTGTAGTACCGACTCACCGAGTTCAGGCGGGGAGACTCGAACATGTAGGAGCTGATTCCTTACATATTTTTTATTCACAATGTGGACTGTATTTTTGCTCAACAAAATAATTGCTCGAACGCTTATAATAAACTAGAAAATATTCAATGGTGTCATTCTAGACAGACTCACAAGCTGGGTACAACAAAACGAACTACTTAGCGAGTTTCAAGCCGTTTTTAGGAAAGAGTATTCCACAGTTGATAATATTTTTTCATTAACCTGCATTGCCAGGTCCTACCTTGACAAGGGGAAAAAAATTATATGGATTCTTCGTTGATTTCATAGCAGCTTTCGACTCAATCGATAGGAATGCCCTCTTTTACAAGTTAAGCTGTCTTGGAATGTCAACAAAAATGTTAACGGTAATAAAAAGCCTTTATGAAAATAATGCAACAGCAGTTTGGGATGGAAGCGAGAGGTCAGCATGGTTTCATACTAATACCGGAGTTAAGCAAGGGTGTTTGCTTAGTCCACTTCTCTTCTCGCTCTTTTTGGATGACCTATCATCGGCTTTGACTGAAGGAATTAGTTTTGCGGGAGTTAACATCAAAGCACTTACGTACGCAGACGATATCGTTATACTAGCGGAGTCGCCGCAAACGATGCAAATAATGATCAACAAGTTGCGTGACTATTGTCGCTTGTGGAACCTCACGGTTAACACCAACAAATCCAAAATACTCGTTTTCCGTAATGGAACAGGTAGATACGCAAGAGATGAAAAATGGATCTGGGAAAATGAACCGCTCTAAATAGTAAAGGAGTACAAATATCTTGGAGTACTCATTACACCACAACTTTCTTTTAAAAAACATCTACATGGTAAACTCATCGACTCGAAAAAGGTTATCAACTGCAACTGGAAGGCAGTCCTGGGAAAAATAAATGTTGACCCAAGCGCTAAGTACAAACTTTTTGAAGCGGTTATGCGAGCAATTATGTGCTATGCTGGTCAGGCTTGGGGTTTTCGACAATAGGATGAAGTAGAGAAATTGTTAAGGTACTTTCTCAAAAAATTATTCCGATTGCCGGAAAATACACGTAACATATATGCTACATCTGGAGACTGGAGTATCACCGCTTTACATTTTCTCACTCAGAATGCATTTTAATTATGTAAGAAAAATACTAGCCCTTTCAAATCATCGATTTGCAAGAAATCTGCTGCAGCGAAAGTCCCAGTTTTTTGCGGAATGGTCACGGTTAGAACTTCAGTACAACGTCGATTTGATGGAGACAGGGTTGGAGGAATGGAGTAAGAACTTTGAACTTTGAACAACATGCTGAGATGGCGCAACGAAGTGAGTCTAGAATGATGTACAAAATCCTGCAGCATAACCTTGGTGCAAATAATTATTTCAATGATCGACATTAGATTCACACAATCACTACCATTTTTAA
This sequence comes from Melanostoma scalare, assembly GCA_949752695.1. Taxonomy (NCBI): domain Eukaryota; kingdom Metazoa; phylum Arthropoda; class Insecta; order Diptera; family Syrphidae; genus Melanostoma; species Melanostoma scalare. The sequence continues at coordinate 151,868,977 of OX456986.1, forward strand.
AACCAGAGGAGAGTTACTTCGTCTAAACTTCCAACCATATGCATCAGTGAGAAATACAGAGTGTTCCCTGTGCAACCACAGAACCATAGAAAATACATATCACTTCTTAGCTATCTGCCCTGTTTTGAAAGAAATAAGACTTGCCTATTGGGGAAAACCTACTTTAACTTTGAGTGAAGCTATTAAAGCTCTAAACGGCCAAGAGTGGAATGCGTTATATACAATTATGTGAAAGCCACCTTAAGATATCGCAACCAAATCTTAAATGAAGCATTTTAAAAAACAAAATAAAAACTTGAGATTATCTTGAGATTATTTAACTGTCAATATTAGCTTACGATAGATATATATTTCTTTTAATTAAATAAATTTCCCCACAGAGGAAAAGGATGAAGACACCAAAGACGTATTCTACGAGCTCCTGGACAAAACATATGGGCAGTGCCCTGGCTATGACATTAAGATTGTTCTAGGAGATTTTAATGCCAAGCTAGGAAGAGAGGATATCTTTGGTGGAATAATCGGAAGATACAGCCTGCACGACAACACCTCCGATAACGGATTCAGGCTGATCGATTTCGCTGCGGGGCGAGATGTTCTGGTAGCTAGTACGCGGTTCCAGCACCTCAATATCCACAATGGAAATCTCCTGATCAATCAACCGTCAACCAGATTGACCACATTGCGATCGACGCACGACACCTCTCCAGTATAGAGGATGTCCGAACATTCCGAGGGGCCAACATTGACTCGGACCACTTCCTTGTTGTTGCCAAGGTACGACTGCGCATATCCCGATCCAAGCCAACACAAGGAAATACTGTGAGAAAATTCGCCAAGTCCTTTTCCGATCGAGTCTCTTACAACCTCTTAAGGAGTCTTATGCCGCCAGCATCAAGTATAGAGAACCAGTGGCAGCACTGCCAATCAGCCATCAGAGATGCCGCCTCTGAAGTGCTGGGTTTCACACCACCCACCACAACGAAACCCCTGGTTTGACGACGAATGCCGGCAAGCACATGCAGCTAAACAGGAAGCATACAAAGCAGCGCTGCACATAAAGACTAGAACTGCTTACGAGCTCTACAAGCAGAAGACCCTCTGAACTGCGCCAACTACAGAGGTATCAGTCTTCTTAACATCGCATATAAGATCCTCTCTGCCGTATTGTGTGAGCGTCTGAAGCCATTCGTCAACAACCTGATAGGTCCTTATCAGTGCGGCTTTAGACCAGGAAAGTCCACCATAGACCAAATCTTCACACTACGGCAGATCTTGGAAAAAACCCAGGAGCTTCAAATCGATACCCACCATTTTTCATCGATTTTAAGGCCGCGTATGACAGCATCTATAGAGAGGAGTTATATAGAGCCATGTCTAGTTTTGGCATCCCTACCAAACTTGTCCGATTGTGTAGGATGACGATGGAGAACGCACGCTGCTCCATCAGGGTCGGAAAAGATCTCACCGATACATTCGATGTCAAAAAAGGTTTTAGGCAAGGCGATGCACTGTCATGCGACTTCTTCAACATCGTTCTTGAAAGAATAGTGCAAAACTCCCACGTCAACACAAGAGGCACAATCTTTCAAAGATCCGTCCAATTACTCGGTATGCCGATGATTAATTGGAAGAACGCAGCGTGATGTCAATGGCGCGTTTATGAGCATTGAGACGGAAGCGAAGAAGATGGGTTTAGTGGTCAATAAGGGCAAGACCAAGTATATGCTGTCATCAAGAAAGGACACCCAACACCGACGTCTTCGACAGAACGTCACGATTGACTGCTATAACTTTGAGGTAACTAAGGACTTTGTATACCTAGGCGACGCTATTATTTCAGACAACGACACCAGCGCAGCGCTGAGATCAAACGAAGAATAACTCTTGCCAATCGCTGTTTCTTCGGACTAAGAAGGCAATTGAGTAGTAAAGTCCTCTCTCGAGCAACTAAAGTGTCCCTGTATAAGACACTTATCATCCCGGTTCTTATATATGGCGCAGAGGCATGGACCTTGTCAAAGGCAGACGAGAACGCTTTAGGATGCTTCGAGAGAAAAATTCTTCGGGTGATTTTTGGTCCCGTTTGCATAGAAGGAGAGTGGAGAAGAAGATTTAACGACGAACTGTACGGGCTGTACAGCGACACTGACCTTGTCAAACGAGTCAAGGTCCAGCGGCTTAGATGGCTGGGTCATGTAGAGCGAATGGACACCAACGCTCCGGCCCGGAAAGTCTTCGAATCCAATCCCGAGGGACGGCGCAGTAGAGGAAGACCGCGAATCAGGTGGCGCACGCAAGTAGGAGAGGACCTCAACCAACTTGGCGTGCAAAACTGGAGGCAGCTAGCTAGGGACCGAGCTGGCTGGAGAAGCATGTTGGTTGAGGCCTAGTCCGACCCGGACTGTAGCGCCACCTTAAGTAAGTAAGTAAGTAATTAAATATTTATAAAACAAATTAAATCGTAATATTGTCAAAATAATACTCTTTTTCGTCGGGTTGACGGCAAAAGTCAATGCTATATATTGTGAATTTGTAAACATGATTTTGAAATATTTTGTTAAATAAAATGACTATTACTACTACTACTACTACTAATAAACTGGTGAGTATGCTGCTCAAATGCTCTTGTAAAACTGGTTTGATCAGAGTACCTACCGCTCCAATGCTCGTGATGGACTGAAGATTGAACTGATGTCGATGATCTGCTGATTTAATTAATTTTTTAATTAACGATTTAACGATTTTTAAAAAATAGAAAAACGAAACGATATACGAAAACTCTTAATAATTTAAACTAAACAAACAATGATTTTTATTGAACAAAACTATATTAACAATTGATACTTAACTATATACGCTACTTAATTATATAATGGTAAATTTTGCTGTGTTAGCACATAAGGGGTCTAACTATATCAGATGCCAGATATTTAGATTATAAATAAAACTTAAATTAATGTTTATTATAGAATATAATAGGTTGTTTGTATTTAGTAACTGTAGGAGTGTTCAGTTCCTGTTGTCCTTGGGGTTAGTTGCGGTTAAGGATGGCGGAGGACAGAGGTGTAGGAGGGGGAGTGGGGGGGGGGGGGAGATGATCTGCTGCTCTTATTTATACTCGTTCATCATTCGATCCTTTGTTTAGGTTTAAGTTTAAGTTTATTGTTTAAATAGCTTACACAGTAATATAATAAATCTTATAAATTTGTGAAGATAATGAATTGACTGTTCAAGTTAACAAGTTAATGATATAGACTAAAAATGTACAATCATAAGAAAAATTTTGGAAAACATCCAGAAGAAATGATTGATTACAATTATAATTGATTAACAATTCAAATGTTTTTTTAAATGAAATAAAAAATTTTGTAAAAGAATAATAAGGAAAAAAATGAAAAAGAAAAAGATGAAAAAAAGGGAAAGGAAATAGAATTAAGATAGAAATTAGTTGCTTTGTTCAGAGAAGAAAATACGCAGACTATTCTAAAATCGTTGCATGTTGCTGGTCTCTCGCAAATAAGCTGGAAGTGAATTCCACAGGCGACAGGCAGCAATAAAGAACTGTCTTTCTAAATTCAGACATGAAAACCGCGGCAGAATTAAACATGTAGATCTGTTTGATGCCGAAAATCGAAGTTTTTCATACAGATATATTGGCCGACGAGTTCGAGGAGTACCATAAGCCTTACCTACTATCGAGTTAATATGGTCATTCCATGTAAGAGTTCTATTAAATACTACACCAAGATTTTTGAAGGAATTAACAAATTCTAAGGCAATCTCGTTGAGCATGACTGGTGGAAAGTAAGACAGGTCTAGAACATTTTTGGAAATCACTAGACATTTGCATTTATTTGGGTTGAGAGCCAACCCATTAGATCCTGACAAATTCGAAATCTGATCGAGTTCCTGATTAACGATGGAGACAAAGTTTCCAATGAGGCCTAGGGGGCAACTTTAATATATTTGGATATCATCCGCATAGAAGTGTTTCGATGCTGTTCGAATAATGGAGGCAATTTCATTTATATAGAGTGAAAATAACAGAGGGGCCAATATCGATCCCTGGGGAACACCCTTTCGTAATGGAAGAAAATCCGAAAATTTTTTTCTATGCAAACAGACTGTTTTCTATTAGTTAGATAGGAAGAAATTAATTTGATTGCATCAACAGAAACATTAAATTCTTGGTGAAACTTGTTCAAAAGCACAGTGTGGTTAACCATGTCAAAGGCCTTGGAAAAATCTAAAAGAACAGGGAACGTCACTTTATTATCATCAAGCTCAGCCCTGAAATCTTCAATAACCTTTAAAAGTGCAGTTATGCAGCTGTGTTGAGGGCGGAAACCTGATTGAATTTGCACTAAGAGATTTTTCCGGGCTATATAGTCATTCAGTTCTTCTTCTTCTTCTTTTCAATTTCCGGCGTTACGAGTAGTGATCTTGAAGCGATCACAACTCTCCCACTTTTCTGCTTCACACTAGTGATCCGCCTGTGGGGTATGCCGCGTTGACCTCAGAAAGAGTCGGTAAGCCTCCCGGTTTTGGATTGTTCCATGTCTGAGGCCAACCAAATGCTGCTGTTTTTGCATTTGCTTGTACCAGGAGTGTTTTGGCCTGCCTTTTCTTTTTCGTCGCGAATTTGTTGAAACGTTGTACGATATTGCCTTTTAGACGGGGTTCTGCGGATCTCTCCTTTGAACATGACAATACCAACTGAGCCGGTCGTGCTGAATTTTGTCCAAGATGGTACTTTTGACATGAAGGCTTCCACGGATCTTAGTACTTCTAATTCGATCAAGCTTTGTTACTCCTGCTGTCATCTGAAGCATCTTCATTTCGGCTGCCGTCAATTTGCTCTCATACTTTTTGTACATTGTCCAACATTGTGAACCGTATGTCAGAGCTGGACGGACAACTGCTGTGTAGAGTCTTCCCTTCAGCTTAGGGGGCATTTTTCGATCACAGAAGATAGCGGAGTTTTCTCGCCACTTCATCCACCCTACGCTTACTCGATGATTGATGTCGTCATCACAAGTTGCTTCACTATTGATCATAGATCCCAGATATTTAAACTTTTCACACTTGGGAAGCACATTTCCATTCAAATAAATGTCTGGAATAGGCTTGTCTGGATCAGAAAAAGGGCAGCACAGGTATTCAGTCTTTTTAGCGCTAATACGGTACCCATTTCCTTCCAGAACATCAATCCAAACGTCAAGTGCTCGTTGCAGGGATGTAGGATCCTCGCTTATGATGACTCCATCGTCAGCAAAGAATAATTGTTGTACTTTACTGTCCGTTACTTTTCCTTCGAGCAAATAATCCAGAACAACAATAAAGAGCAGTGGACTCAAGACACTTCCCTGATGTACACCTACTGTTATTTGGAATTCTTCGGTGACTCCAGCTGGGCATCTCACTTTTGTAACTGCTCCCTCATACATGTCCATAATTATTCACACATAGGCTTCAGGAACTCCTCGGTGTCTGAGGGCCACCCATATCAGATCTCGTGGTTGTCGATCGAATGCTTTTTCGAAGTCAACCAACACAATATGCAAATCCTCTAAGACATCTCGGTGTTTTTCCATAATGATTCTTATACTTTGGATTGCGTCTGTAGTTGACTTACCCGCGACAAACCCGCATTGGTCATCAGACAGCCTTATTATTTTCCGCAGTCGGCTATCCAAAACCCGCTCAACGATCTTCATAGTTTGGGACATCAACTTGATCGAACGATAGTTGTCACAGCTTCTGGTATCTCCCTTTCCCTTGTACATTGGAAGAAGAAAACTTTCCCTCCATTGATTAGGCAAACTGTCACCTCTTATAAGTTTGGAGATGAGAATCGTGAGCCATCTCAACCCGATGTCTCCCATATTTTTCCAAAACTCATATGGTACCTCGTCTGGCCCAATCGTTTTGCCTTTTTTGGAGTTCTTAACTGCCTCCCTAACTTCTGCGACTGTGACTTCGGATACTTCCGTAAAGTTAGGTGCAGCTGTTGTAAAGTGGCGCCGAGGAAACTGTTCATTCAAAAGATCATCACAATACTGTCGCCACCTGTGAAGAATTTTGCCGTCATCCACAAGTAGCAGTCCTAGAGCATCATTTATGAACTTCGGCGAACAAATCTCCTGCACATTTCTCCTTCTCTGAGCGGCTATTTTGAAAATGGCTGCTCCCTTATTCAAGTTGCTTTGTCTTAGCTCTTGGATTGCCTGATTTGATTCAGCAGCTGGGGCAGAAATCTCTTCCAGCTCTCGATACAGGCCTCCGTGCTTTTTGCTTGAAGTTGGGCGCACTTTTTCTTCGCTTCTTTTCTGCAGCTCTTGTATTCCATTTTGAAACGCGCTTTTTCATTTGTATTTCTTGAGGGGCACTTTGACCAAGCTTGAAAAGCTGCTTTCTTCTTTCTAATCACTGCTTTAGCTTCATCATCCCACCACCAGGTTTCTTTAGCTTGTTGGTGGTGTCCTTTTGAGACTCCTAACAGTGATTTGGCTCTCTCTAAGCAGGTTCATTGTAGGCGATCCCACATATTTTGTGCCTTGATTGCATTTGAAACTGCGTCGATGGTATTACACAGCTGACTTTGCATATACGAAATGAATTGCTGTCCTTTGGTTTTCTCCAGATTGTACCACTTGATTCTCCTAGGAGCCTTTGTTTGTTTGACTTCCTTCACCGCATCCGTAAAAAATTCTGTTAAAAGAAGACGGTGTTGTTGAGCGGCAGCTTCTCCTAGTATCACTTTGCAGTCTTTCACCCGAGATTTCATGTAATTGGTTATCAAATGGTAATCAATCTGGGTTTCATTTCCTCCACTGCTGTAAGTGATAAGGTGTCGGTCTTGTTTGATGAACATGGTATTTAGTACGATTAGACCATATGACTTGCACATATTTAGAATATCTTCACCTGGAGTGTTCCTGGTGAAGAATCCCAAACCTCCATGGCAGTCTTCCTAATCCTCTTGTTCATGTTCTTAAGTAGGTTATGAAAATCAAGCCAGAATGCATCTTTTTCCTCCTGCTCACACCCTATTTGGGGATCATATGCACTGATTATATTCCAGACCTTTCCTTCCATCACCAATTTAAGAGACATCAAACGGTCACTGGACTTCAAAATGGTCAACACGCTGTTACATAAACTTTGATCAAGGATGATACCGACTCCGTTCCTACCTTGTTCTGTTCCATAGTAAAACATCTTGTAAGCCTTGGTCTTTGCATCTAAGAAACGAGCTTTGTTTGCTGTGTTTCGCCATTTCGTTTCCTGAACACACAAGATGTCCACTCGCTCCCTTCTCATCATCTCTTCGAGTTCGAGCCTTCTACCAGTCATACTTCCAACGTTCCAACTCGCGACTCTAAATTTTCGTCCAACTTGTCGCATTACTTTGCTAGCCCCCGGAATCCGTATAGCTCTGACCCGAACATTGCTGCTCGGTCCAGGATCAGCTTCATGCATAGCAATGGAACTGCCTGGCGGGGTAGTGCTTCTTATGTTTGCAAGTACTTCCATAATGCTCAAAATTTTCAAAAATTTTCCTTTCATCCTTTTCGACTATATATAAAATATAGCTATATAGTCATTCAGTTGCTTTTGCATTATACGTTCCATGACTTTTGAGAGAAATGGAAGTATAGATATTGGTCGAAAGTCATTACAGAGTGAGTTCTTAGGAAGTGGTATTATTTTTGCCTTTTTCCATTGCTGCGGAAATGTTCCTGTCGCTAGAATTGTATTGAATACATGCGTGAAATACGGTAGTAGCAGAGGCAGAATGGACTTTAACAAAACGTTATGTATATGGTCTGCTCATACTGCTGCTGCCTTTGATAGACAGCGTAGACAGTTGCTATTTGTCGGTCACAACTCACAACCACCGTTACCCTGCACACGAAATCAGCCACCCTCATCCAAAATCATCTTCCTTGGTTGTCTGCCTTGCACATCACACCGATTCTACTTTTCGGTCGCAACCACCGCTACTCGCACTTTAGCAGTCGTATTTATAAAATTTGCTTAGAACATCTTTGGACAACTGTCCAGCTAGACGGTGCCTAAAGTGTTGGACAAGCCTTAAGGCCCCGACCCATAGAATCCGTTGCGTCCGGTTGCTGCCGGATTCAACTGAAAGCTCGATTAAATACACACGATCTTATGAGAGGTGACCAATAAGCATCGGATGCAACTGACGCAACGGAAAAAGTAGCCCAACTTTTAACTTTTTGCGTCCGGCAGAACTAATGACATTAGCTGTCAAAACCAATTTGAAGTTTTCTCTTCTGCTAGGGATGGTATAAGTAAAACCGATACCTCAGAGATGTGACTCATTTTTTGTTTTACCTTCTACTGAAACTACAATTGAGGTAGCATTTTCGATCGCATTTAGTATAAAAATGGTTTGAATAGCCGAAAAATACATTCAATATCCATTTTTATTTTTCGAGTTCGAGATTTGAGAATTAAATTCATCACTAATGATCGACCACAAATCATTACCGACAAATTTTTTTAGCAAAGAAGGAGAACAAGAAAAAAATCGCTTTATTCGCACGAATTTTCAATAAATCGACCAATTCGTCGATATTTTCCTATTTTGACTCATCCCTACAGCATCACATGGCTATTCAAAGAAGCTCACTGAGAACTTTCAAATCATTTGCATTTTGTATTTGTTTGATGAAAAATATATTTAAACTTTAATTTTTGTTTCTCTTCAGGAAGCTGTGTGGAAAATTGAAGCAGTTAATTAATTGGTTTTTTCTTGAAAAAAGTAATCTAATTGAAGGAAGCCATTCAACTATGCAGAAAATTTTTGAAAAACTTGTCTTAATGAAAATTTTGGAATAGAACATTCTTGTCGATATTATGCTGAGCTCGGATACCATTCATTCATCTCAGTATCAAAATTAATAACAAATTGTCAATAGATTCAGTTTATATTTTTCTTACGGAGATGAATGAATGAAGGCTCTCTGAGCTCAGTCCACAAGAATGTTACATTTCAAAATTGAGATTGAGGCAAAAATGTCACAAGTCACAACGTTGTGACCTGCTTAGAACCACATCACAATTTGAGTGTTGAGTGGAAAACTGTGATTTTTCGAGACAGTTGTGATTCGTGAGTCATCAGTGACTTTGGAAAGAATCGGTCTGTAAATATAAATATAAGACAATAAATCTACTTTTTTATCTTTTTCTGTGACCACAAATTAAACCATGCGTTGCTCTGTAAAACAAAGATTTTTTTATTTTGGCTTGTACATCATTAACACTTACTATCTATTGAAAAGGTATAAACATTACCTGTAAAACAAAGAAACGACATTTAAAGTTAATTTGTCGATCTTTTTGTATTAAACAAATCAAAATTAATCTTTTCTATTAGCAAAACAATTATCTCATCGAGTGAAAAAAATAACAATACTGTTTCTATGACAATTCATTAATTACATTTAAAAACACGCTATAATCAAATATAATAAAGAATTCTAGGTACAACTAAGTATTTCTTTTACATCTTCCCCCCTAAGGTTAGAAAATCTTCACCGAAGATTTTCATTTTTTCCAAATTCTTTGTCTGCTTAATCTTCAATTTCTCCAGGTATTATAGAGGCTGGAATAAGTTTTGATATGTGGAATAAATTTGACTCAATCTTTCTATGTCCTGTATTGATCTTGTAAATTGACTGCGATAGTTTTTCTTCGATTTTAAATGGACCTATCCTCAACTCGTCTAGTTTTCTTCTGTTTAGTTTGTTAGCATTTTCAACATAAACCATATCACCTGATCTAAAATTATGAACTGTTCTATTTTTATCAATTAACATTTTATTATATTCATGTGATTTAATTGTTCTTTCTAATGCAATTCGTCTGTCTCTGCTCCATTCACCTGCCTCTTTTTCTAGTTTAAGTTCATTTGGTAGGAATGAAACGTCAGCACCATCTAGTAGGTAACTCGGTGCAAAACCCGTTATTGAGTGTTCTGTGTTATTATATTTATCTACACAATAACGAGCAATGTTTGTCCATGTTTTCGTGCTTTGATTTTCATTTATTTTGCACCTTATTTTATTTACTAGTGTTTGATTTAGCCTTTCATTAAGTCCGTTAGAAAAGGGCGAGTTTACTGCAGTGAATATTAGTTTAATTGATCTTTCATTTAAAAAAGTTTTAAATTCTTTAGAGTTAATTCCAGGATATTGATCATTGAGAACCATGCCAATTTCATTACTATTTGGTACAGTATTTATAAGTTTTATAAAGTCGTTTGCACTCTGTGTTTTTGAGGTTACTATATAAGCATATCGAGTGAAATGGTCAACCAATAGATGCAAATATCTTTTTGTTGATCGAGAGCCACCAAACCCACCAATTGTGTCTATTGAGACAATTTCAAATGGTTTTGTTGCAGGGCCTAAGTATGACATTAAACCATATTTGGCTTGTCCTCTTGTCTTATTTTTTATACATACTTCACACTGTTTGCATAAATTGATTATATTTTTTGTTATATTTTTTTGCTGTATAATGTTTTCCTATTTTCTTTTGCATTTGTTTTATGCCTATATGGCACATATTATCATGTATTAGTTTTATAAGTTTTACACTGAGTTCCTCTGATAGCAATATTTTTTCTTGCTTTCTCATCTTCTTATAATATATATTGTGCTTATTTATTAACTTGTTCTTATATTTTTTAATATCCTCATTTTTCTCTTGATCTATTAATATGTCATTTAATGTTATTAGGTTTACTATTTTTAATTGATCATGTTCATTTTTATTAGATTCTAATACTGGGTTTCTGCTCAAACAATCTGCCTCCAAATTATTCTTTCCTGGTGCATATTTTATTTTAAAGTCATATTGTGATAGATAATAGGATAAATCTCCTAACTCTTCGTCCGTTCTTGATTTAATATTTAAATTTTCCAATGGTTTATGGTCAGAATACACCGTGAATTGTTTGCCTATTAGCCAGTATTGCCAGTATCTTATGGCTTCTTTAATAGCTAAACATTCTAAATATGTAGCCTTTTTCCTCTTTTGTACTTCATTTATTTTTTTTGAAAAATAGGCTACTGGTTTCTCTTTTCCATCTGGTTGAATTTGCTTTAACACTGCTCCAATACCTGCTAATGATGCATCGGTATAAATGTTAATTGGTAAGTCCTGATCAAAAATTTCTAAAATTGGTTGTGAACATAGTAGTTGTTTAATGTTCTCGAAAGCTTCTTGACAATCTGTTGACCATATGAATTTTTGGTTCTTTCGGAGTAAATTATGTAATGGTTCTAAAATTATTGAACTATTAGGTATGTATTCACGATAAAAATTGATTTTTCCTAGTAGTTGTCTAATATTTTTCTGGTTTTTTGGTATTGGGAAATCCCTTATTGAAATTAAATTGTCTCTCACTGGTTTAACTGTATTTTCTTCTATTATATGTCCGAGATATTTTACCGAATTCGTTGCAAACCGACATTTTGTGAACTTGAGTCGGAAACCTTCTTTTTCTATCGCATCTAAAAGCTGTGATAAGTGATTTATATGCTCAGTATACGATCTTGAAAATATTAAAATATCGTCAATAAAATTAACAGCAAATTCTGTTAACTTGTATTTTCTTAGTATGTTGCTTAGTATTCTTTGGAATATAGCTGAGGAAGTCTTCAAACCGAACGGCAAACATGTCCATTGGTAGTGGCCTTCCTGGGTAACAAAAGCGGTTTTCTTTCTGTCTTCAATTCGCAGAGGAATAGACCAGAATGCAGAATTGACATCTAAAGTTGAAAAGTACTTACAGTTTCTTGTTTTTGTTACTAGGTCCTCAATCAAAGGAAATGGTTGAGCCTGAGGAACCACGATTTTATTTAAATCTCTAAAATCAATGCATAATCTTGTTTTTTTGTTATCTTCTTTTTTGAAAACTAAGGTTACTGGTGCTGCAAATGGACTGTATGATTCTTCTATCAGATTCCTTTCAAGTAATCTTCTTACTTGTTCTTCTATCTCTAATCTGTCCTCTGTTGAACATCTGTAGGGTCTTTTACTGCAGTATTTGTCTACAAGTAGATCAATGCGTGCTTCAAAATCATTTACTTTCCCAATATCATATTTATCCTTTGCAAAGCTTGATTTATATTTATCAATAAGTTTATTTATTTCGATTTTTTTTTTACTATCTAAATGACTCAGATCCATTATAAATTCTCCTTCCTTTATATGCTCATTGAAGTTTATAAAGTTCAAGTTTTGTTCGCCTTTAATTTCAGGATTGTCTCTAAAATTTAGTTTTTCCTTTGCAAAGCTTATTTCAGATTTTTGTTTAATTTCCAAATTTTCATTCTGGATTAAATTAAACTCTTTTATAGTATCAAGGCCAATTAGAAAATCGTATTTGAAGTCTTTTCCATCTACAATATAAACATCAATTTTTTTTTCTATATTAAAAATCTTAATTTTTATTGTTGCTAAGCCTTTTGTCTTTTTTACACCATTAATTGTGAGTAAATTTGTATTTTTGTTCGTATTTTGTCTTTCTTCCTTTAGTCTTACTAGTTTAGAATTTATCAAAGAGACATTAGAGCCGGAATCATATATACCAAATACGTCTAATTTTCCTTCTACTGTTAGTTTTACTTTAATTAATGGTGTAATTATTCGTTTTTTGACTCATTATCACTTAGTTCAACATCTAGTACAGTATTGTTTACATTTTTACTAAAGTTTCTCTTTTTCTCATAATCATCATTTTGTTTGAACCAGCATTTTTCTTCGGTATGAAAACGACTACCTTTATTTAGTTTTTCACAAATTTTGCAAGGTTTAATCTTTTCAACTCTTACCTTATTATCAAATGTGTTTTTCTTGAATTTACTATAATAATTTTTATTGAGTGTTTGTTCATGTTGACCAATTTCATTGAAAAGTTTTGCAGTTGATGTGATTAATTCTTTATCCATTTTGTACATTATATAATCTGGTAGACCCATAACAATAAGATGAATCAATGTTTGTGTGTCGATATTTTTATTCATCTCTAATAATAATCTCTCCTTTTTTGTGGCATATTCCCGTAATGAACCACCTTGAAATTTATATGTAAAAGCATATTTAACTTGTGACCAACCTTTGTTTCCGTATGTTTCAGAAAAATTTGTTCTCCATGTATCCCAACCTGCGTCAACTGTATATTTTATTAACATACTAGTGTACCAATCTATACACTGTTTTTCGAGTAAATACTTTAAAGTCTCAATTTTTTCGTCCTCCTTTAATATCTCGAAACGTGTACATTCAATCTCAAAATCACCAATCCATTGGCCAACATTTGATGTTTTTTCTGAAAACTTCTCAAGTAAAAATCTTTCTGCTATTTTTCCTAGATTTTTATTTTTAGTGCCTTTGCTAGTACTACTATCAGAAAGTTCCGTTTCATGTGTAATTTTATCTAAGTATTGGTTATCAAATTGCACATTCTCACCTTCATCTAAATAAATTTTTTTTAAATCTTCAGTCATGGGAATCCATATTTTTCGTGTTTGATGTCTTCTCTTTAAAGAATTCTTGACTTTCGCAAAAACATCTTTACTGATTATGGCGGTATGTTTGGTTGCTAATTTCAAATCTTCAGGAATCTCAAATACCTGTCCATCGGATGTCTCGATTGAAGTCATGTAAATCACATTAGTTTTTCCATCTGATGCTGCTAACAATTCAAATGTGAATCGTAACTTTTCCATTTTTCTTCACTAAAAATGTCGTTTTATAAGACAATAAATCTACTTTTTTATCTTTTTCTGTGACCACAAATTAAACCATGCGTTGCTCTGTAAAACAAAGATTTTTTTATTTTGGCTTGTACATCATTAACACTTACTATCTATTGAAAAGGTATAAACATTACCTGTAAAACAAAGAAACGACATTTAAAGTTAATTTGTCGATCTTTTTGTATTAAACAAATCAAAATTAATCTTTTCTATTAGCAAAACAATTATCTCATCGAGTGAAAAAAATAACAATACTGTTTCTATGACAATTCATTAATTACATTTAAAAACACGCTATAATCAAATATAATAAAGAATTCTAGGTACAACTAAGTATTTCTTTTACATAAATACAAATATAAATTTACAAATGTATAAATTTACATTTATATTTGCTTTCGTTTTATTTTGTTTTTGCTAATAAAAGTGATTTTTCTCGAAAACGCGTTATGATCTAATGGAGAGTGTCTTTGAAATACACTCTTCATAATGAAAGTCCTCACTTTTATACTTTGTACTCATAATTCGTACTCAAAATTCCTCAATCCGCTTTTCTTCGGAAGTTACTTTTATGAAAACTTTACAGAGTTCTACATACACCACCTCAAAAAAACTCTAACTGTGAAAAATTTCGTGAAGACCTCACTCATCTCTAGTAGCAGTTGACTCATCGACTCATCTCTATTTTTTCTTATTCATTTTGACTAATTATATCTGTCAAAAAACCGCAACGGATTGTATGGGTCACCCCAATCCGTTGTGCCCGGTAAAACTCACTGCTGTCGGTTGAATCCGGCAGCGAATGGACGCAACGGGTTCTATGGGCCGAGGCCAATACACTGTAATACCTTCATACATAAATTGCAATCACTGGAATCAAAATTTTGACACACTTTATAGTTTTATTGAACAATATAACTGTGATAACGATAACATGATTGTTTACATTCTTGCACTCTTAGTTGTTCTACGTCACTAAGATTATTTATCTTTTTTCTTTGCATTCTATTTTCAATCACACTGTATGCATTTGGTAACTTTTCTGCTGTCAGCAATAAAACAGTTATTTGTCTTTGGGATAAAATTGTATTTTTTCGTTCGTGCATTATCAGCAATAATATCATTTAATTTGTATTGTTTTCATTCACACCTTTTTTATGTTCATTACTTGTCAGCAATAATTCTTTAATGTTCAATTCAGTAACGTCATTTGATATTCGAAACTATAAATTATTTTCTTTTGTTTTTGTTTTCTTATGCACATTTGTAAATATGTAGAGTAAGCAATTTTTAGGTATAAATATTAAGTCAATCAGAAATAAAGCATGATTTTGAAATAACCAACCAAGACTTTTACACGAACCTTCAAGTGAGTCTGCTTGAAACCTCTTCATTATCATCTCAAGGTGTTATAGTGTTGCACTGTAACCACCCTTGCTAATCATAGTGATACACTGTGATCTAGCCTACATCATTCGGTAGAAGCACCGATTGAACATTTGGTGACCCCGACGTGATTATTGCTTCCCTCACCAGCAGTAAGAAGCAATTTTCGCTACCAAACGCGTTGCCAAGGCTATAACATTGGCATTTTAATTGAACGTATCTTAAAGCGTTGCCAGGGCTAAAACACTGGCAAAACTGCAACATTGAAATCTGCTCAATTCATTGAACTCATTGAAGACTAAAACTTCAGAGAGAGATCCAGAGACGACGCGACGATCCAAAAATTTAAACTATGGAGGATGAACTGGATATCTACACAAAGGGTGCCAGGCAGAAGGTCATCACCGATGAATTGCTGCGTTTGCAATCCAACATTGCAAAGGACGGACCGGAAAGGAAAACAGCAGAATATGCAAGGAAGCGGTTGGTGTTGATTGAAGATCTTTGGAGTGAGTTCGAAAAGAATCACAATGACATCGAGGAGGGGGGAAAACACGATACACCATACTTCCAGGGCGACACAGCTGGGAAGGTCAAGCAACTCTACCAATCGCTAACACAATACCTTCTGTCCGTGATGAAGGCTGGGACATCGGAAGGACAAGCTGAAAAGGTATTCGCAAGGGAACATTGTGAAGCTACTTCTCATTCGCTAACCTCAACACCGAACCAGGACATCGACACAACAAAGGTCTTTCGAAGGCAAAGGGCAATCCTGCAGTCATTGAAGCGATTGCTGGAAAACATAGAGGAGAGCGCAGAAGAGTATTCAAGCACGTGTTGCCGCCTAAAGATCGACCAAACAAAAGGCGTCTGGTCACAGATGGAGGAGGTTCATCAAAAAATTGCTGAGCTCCTAGAAGACCCAGAGAATGCAGGTTATGACATCGAAGAGTACTTCGCATTCGAGGACAGAGTCCAGAAAAATCTCCTCATGTTGTCAACCAAACTTGAAGGAGGCCGTCCTGATTCCCATCAAGCTGACACATTGAGGCAAACGGCAAAATTACCTAAAATAACCTTGCCAAGGTTTGACGGAAACTACCTGACCTGGAGGCAATACTGCGACTTGTTTACCGAATTGGTCCACAATCAAAAAATAGCCGATTGCCAAAAGTTGTTTTACCTAAAAACAACTCTGGAAGGTGAAGCAGAAAAACTGATACGCCACTTCCCCACCTCAGACGCCAACTACCACGCTGCTTGGAAGGTAGTTACTGAGCGGTTCGAAAACCCTCGGCTACTTGTTTCAGCACTTATCAATAAATTAATGGCGCAACCAACTTGTCATCAGGAAACAGCAAATCAAATAAAGGCATTGCACGACACTACAGTCGAATGCCTGCTGGGTCTTAAAAACCTAAAAATTGACATAGCAAACTGGGACCCACTCGTAATGAGTATTCTGATGAAAAAATTGGATCGGAATACTCTAACCCTTTGGGAGCAGTCCCTAAAACAGCCCAAGGAATTGCAGCCTTTGGATATATTTTTGAAGTTTTTGGAAACAAGGTTCCAGTCACTCGAAGCAATTGGAGGCAAGAGCAGCAAAAGAGACGAAGAAGAAAGAAGACGAGTCCATGGCTTCAAGGTGACAAGTTCTATAACCACCCAGAAGAAGGATTGCACATTGTGTAAGGCTCCACATCAATTATATGCGTGCCGTGCCTTCCTTGATCTAACACCATCGAACAGATTAAGTCACGTAAGAAACAACAAATTGTGTGTAAATTGTTTGAAGGATGGTCATACCTCCTATGATTGTCGTCACGGAAGCTGCTCAAAATGCTCAAAAAAACACAATACGTTGGTACATTTAACAAAGAGGGAGCTGCCGAACTCTAATAACCACAGTATTGGGCAATCAATTCAAGAATCCACCAACAAAAACACAACACTAGCAGCTGCAGGAATAAACAAGAAGGAGAGTTATGTATTTCTCAGCACAGTCATCGTGAACTTAGAGGGACAAGACGGTTCAACCATCAACTGCCGTGCGGTGTTGGACTCTGGGTCACAGATAAGTATCATCACAGAAAGAATGATACGAAGGCTTAAGATACCACTGTCCTTCAAGCCTATGATCATCCAAGGTGTCGGAAGCTGCATAAGAGGTGCCCAGAAAAGGGCAAACATTAGTCTTAGGTCTAAAACTACCGATTTTACCGCCAGGCTTGAGGCCATAGTTTTGCCTCAAATCATATCACCTCAGCCAACACAAGCGTTCGATGTTTCAACGTGGAAAATTCCAGGAAATGTCAAACTAGCAGACTCTCAATTTAATAAGCCTGACCACATTGATCTCCTTATAGGAGCCGAGTTGTTCCATCAATTACTCTGCGTTGGGCAGATTAAACTTGGAAGCAATCTACCACTTCTACAAAACACATTATTGGGGTGGATAGTGACCGGAAGGGTGAAGGCTGGGTCAACAACAACTACAACATGTGGAATATTCGCTGAAGAATCGTCTCTCGAAAATGCAATTACCAAGTTCTGGCAAACCGAAGAACTCCCGTGCTCCAACTCAAAGCGAACCATCGCAGAAGAGAAATGTGAAGAATATTTCAATCAGTCAACATCAAGAAATACGAGCGGAAGATTCATTGTCAGCTTACCCTTCGCTGACGATCCAACTAAATTAGGGTCATCAAGTGACATAGCTCTCAATCGATTTCATGCCTTGGAGCGCAGGCTGAACCGTCATCCAGAATTACAGAAACAGTACACTGAATTTATGAACGAGTACATCCAGCTGGGGCACATGACGGAAATAGATTTCAAAACAGTGTCTGCACCACACTACTTCTTGCCTCATCATTGTGTTCTTAAACCAGACAGTAGCAGCACAAAACTAAGAGTGGTATTTGACGCCTCTGCAAAGACATCATCTAATACTTCGTTAAATGACATCTTGTATGCCGGACCAACAATCCAAGATGACCTGTTTACGATTCTATTACGTTATAGATTGCCCCGATTTGTAATCAAGGCTGACATTCAAAAGATGTATCGCCAAATTCTCGTACGTGAAGAAGACCTACACTTCCAACTTATATGGTGGCGCTCCCATCAGAATCAACCAATCAAATGTTATAAGCTTCAAACTGTCACATATGGAACTACGTCAGCTCCTTATCTTGCGACAAGGTGCCTCCAAGCATTGGCTAAAGAATACAATACGAAGTACCCCCTAGGCTCACAAGTATTGCAGAAGGACTTCTATGTTGATGACGTCATGACAGGGGCTGATAGCATGATCGAAGCAAAGGAAATTCAGACTCAATTGTCAGCATTGCTGCGCGAGGGAGGGTTCCAGTTAAAAAAATGGTGCTCCAACAAACAACAATTGCTCGCAAACGTCCCATTAGAAGACCAAGAGATTTCACTCAGCGACGATCGTAACGAAAGCAGTGTCAAAACCCTTGGGTTAATGTGGCGACCAAAATCCGACATATTTTGCATTAAAACAAATTATCGAACATCAAAAAGATTTACCAAAAGATCTGTGGCCTCAGATATAGCACGTCTTTTTGACCCTCTCGGCATAGTCGCTCCAGTGGTAGTTGTCGCAAAACTTTTCCTCCAAGAATTGTGGGAGCTTAAATACGACTGGGATGCTGCCTTACCAGAAGAAATGCACACCAGATGGGATAAATACTACAAAGGTCTCCGAGAACTAGATACATTCCAAATTCCTAGACACGTCTTCAGTCATCACATTCCATCATCAGTGCAAATCCATACATTTGCAGACGCATCAGAAAGGGCCTACGGAGCTGCTGTATTCATCAGATCCCTCAATAAAGAAGGTACAGTCATAGTGCGGCTGTTATGCTCAAAATCTCGAGTCGCACCAACTACCAAAACAGCATCAGGTATGAGATCAATGACAATACCTCGTCTAGAATTGTGTGCGGCACTGTTAGCTGCCGAACTATCACAACGAGTAAAGGGAGACCTAAACTTGGGCAATACTAGTAGCTTTCTGTGGTCTAACTCTCAAATTGTATTGAGTTGGATCAATTCAAGTGCAGACTCCTTTCAGACTTTTGTTGGACGTCGAGTGGCCAAGATCCAATCACACACGAGCGCTGATAATTGGAGATATGTAAGATCATCAGAAAATCCGGCAGATGTCTTATCAAGAGGCATATCCCCAGAAAAATTGCAGGATCATACATTATGGAAATTTGGTCCTCGGTTTTTACATGGTTCAGAAGCAATTTGGCCACCACCATTTAAAAACAGTAAAACGTGGTCAGATGAAAGGAAGAACGCTGCCTTGGTAACCAGTAAAGTTGACACTCAAAAACACGATATTTTCGAAGGAATCAGACATTCCAATTCCTTCCCTAAGCTCAAGACAATAATGGCATACTGCTTTCGATTTACAAGTCTCGTCAAGTCAGGTAAATTAAAGGAGTCGCTAAATTCAGTGAGGCAGAACCAAAAAAGGAACAAATCTGCATGGCCAATAACAACTTCAGAACTAGAGACTTCTTTGCAATTCCTCGTCAAGGAAATTCAATTCCACGGCTTTTATAAAGACATTTGTTTCCTCAAGGCAAATAAGGAGCTGGAAAAGGATAGTCCACTGAAGGGCCTAGCTGTATTTTTAGACGCGGACGATATTCTACGTGTTGGAGGTAGACTTCAAGAGTCATCATTATCTTACGATAGCAAGCATCCGATCCTGTTACCATATTCACATCCATACGTTGAAATGATCATGACAGACTTGCACATTCAAAACAATCATATTGGGCCTCAAGGTCTTCTAGCAATCACGAGACAGCGATTTTGGCCGATAAGGGGCAAAAACATTGCACGTTCCATCACTCAACATTGCACCTTTTGCATCAGAGCAAAACCACATATGTATTCCCAGATGATGGGAAATTTGCCAGGCACAAGAGTGCAACCAGCACGTCCTTTCATTAATACTGGTGTGGACTTTTGCGGCCCATTATGGGTTCACTACCGCACAAGAGGAAGTCGTCCACAAAAATGCTATCTATCAATGTTTTGCTGCTTCGCGACAAAGGCTGTCCATATCGAAGTTGTTAGCGACTTGACAACTGAAGCTTTTTTGGGAGCCTTACGAAGATTTATGAGTCGGCGTGGACACGTAAAAAATCTGTATTGCGATAATGCCACGAATTTCGTTGGCGCCAAAAATCAACTAGAAGAACTAAAAACAAATATATACTCAGCACAGGCGCAAAATAAAATCGCAACTTCGTGCAGTTCAAAGGGTATTGATTTCCACTTTATTCCTCCCCGAGCACCACATTTCGGAGGATTGTGGGAGGCCGCAGTCAAGTCCGCCAAACGTCTTTTACAATGCAAATTGGCTAACGCTTCACTAACCTACGAAGAACTTTGCACAATCACAGCAGAAGTTGAAGCGATTCTTAATTCACGACCCTTGACAGCAATGTCCAACGATCCAAGTGATCTGAATGCATTAACACCTAGTCATTTTCTGATTGGGGAGTCACTAAGGGCAACCATTGATACCAAGGCTGAACCAGTACGTGGGAGCCTACTGACTAGGTGGAAATTAGTAGCACACATAAAACGAGAATTCTGGAATCGATGGTCTCTGGAATACCTTAACGAGCTTCAATATCGAACAAAGTGGAAAAAACAATCAAACAATATCAAAATTGGTACCATTGTTATCATGAAAGAAGACAATACGCCAACAATGAAATGGCCACTTGGCAGAATCGAGCATATCCACGTCGGAAAGGACGGCTTGGTACGTGTCGCTGACGTGCGAACTAAATCTGGCATGTTGAGGCGCCCCATACATAAGCTTGCCCCCCTCATAGAAAATGATGAAGTCGAGTTGAATCCGCCATCAACAGATCGAAAACGGAGAAGCGGTAGATCCACTCCTGATGAAACAACAACGTCAAAGGCAGCGAGAAATTCTACAAATCTTAATCCGCTTACTACGATGCTTTTGATTGGTCTTCTTTTACCAGCAGTATTGACAAGTGACATTGAAGTAACAACTTTCAACAACACTTCACCAGGAATGCATTTTCACCGACACGGAACAATCAGCCTGATTCATAACAAATGGAACATCATAGTATTCTACAACCTCGAGCCTTACCGAATGGAATTTGAAGCTTTGGAAAATACAACTACAATACTTAACCACATTTGTAAAAAACTATCCGGTAACGAACTGTGTCTTCAAATGGTTCACCAGTTTCAAGTCATCAAAAACGAGCTCAATGAAGACAACCTGATCGGAACTACCAAATTATCTATAAGAAGGAGACGAGGCGCCGTCGATGTTGTTGGAAATATAGCAAACTCACTTTTTGGAGTCCTCGACTCTAAATATGCTGAAGATATATCTCAAAAATTTAAAGGCATCGAATTAAACGAAGACCATCTTATGAGACTACTAAAAAATCATACCTCCATCGTAGATTCCACTATCAACATTGTCAGATTGAGTCAAGAAGATTCAATCAAAAGAAAACAAGCACTTGACCAACAACTTAGTCAATTGTTCAACAGTTTAAGCAATGTCACTGAAGAATTGTACCAAACTAAAATGAAGGAATTATTTTTATCATGGTGCACGCATGCAACACTAGTTATCATCAACATTCAGAGAATGCAGACAGCTATAGCAGACGTTCTGACTGACACGCACCGTGGACGAGTAAATCATCTTTTAATCACTCATCAACAACTCGTAACCGAAGTAGCAAAAATAAGAAATCATCTTCCTCCAGGTCTTCGCATCGCCGTAGAACCCGATCAAATTTTACAACTCTACAACCTAATGAATGTGGAGGGTCACATCAGTTCAAATTACATAACTTTCAAAATAGAAGTACCATTACTCAGCTTAGAGGAATTTTCAATTTACAAGCTTATTCCCATTCCGGCACCAGCTAATAATACTTACATGATTATTCAACCCTCAACTGACATGCTAGCAGTAAGTGCTCATCATGACCAATATTATCCAATCACTGAAGGTGAACTTTCAAAATGTTCAACGCTCAATGGAAATCATCATTTATGTATGCAAACTCACCCGGTGTATCAATCTGGAACCAATTTGAGTATGTGCGAGATGAATTTACTCAACAATAACTCAGAGATTTCCACCTGTGAACTGAAATTTGTCAAGGCGGAATCAGTATGGACGAAACTTCCTGACACAAATCAATGGATATTTTCATTAAACAAAGAAGCTGTGCTTAATGTTGTTTGTAATCATCAAACCTCATTTTTAGCATTGAAAGGAAGTGGGCTATTGAAACTTCAGCCCAATTGCGTAGCCAAAGACAAGCACTTAACACTTCAAGGCCAACAAATTTATTCATCAACGGTTCAAGCCTCATACACCAGGATTACTAACAATAATATACACAGTGAAGACGTAATTCGCCTAGCCTCTCCTCAGTACAACATGTTTAACCTCAGTTCATTCAGTCTTGAGCTAAATAAACTTCGAGAACAAATTAAACTTCAACAGCTTGAGCTTCCTACTACAATCAGTCTTCATAACACTCCTCATGTTGTTTCGAGTTCAGTTGGATTAATTATCATTTTCATAGCACTTATCTTCTTTATTTACAAGAAAATAAAGGGACGACAGAAGCCCCCTCATCCAGTTCCGTCTCCGCGGACAACCAACTCATCAAGTTGTACCATATCCATCTAGAAACTAACCTTCTGATGAAGCCTGGGATCATCAGCGCGGGGCAGGATGTTTACATTCTTGCACTCTTAGTTGTTCTACGTCACTAAGATTATTTATCTTTTTTCTTTGCATTCTATTTTCAATCACACTGTATGCATTTGGTAACTTTTCTGCTGTCAGCAATAAAACAGTTATTTGTCTTTGGGATAAAATTGTATTTTTTCGTTCGTGCATTATCAGCAATAATATCATTTAATTTGTATTGTTTTCATTCACACCTTTTTTATGTTCATTACTTGTCAGCAATAATTCTTTAATGTTCAATTCAGTAACGTCATTTGATATTCGAAACTATAAATTATTTTCTTTTGTTTTTGTTTTCTTATGCACATTTGTAAATATGTAGAGTAAGCAATTTTTAGGTATAAATATTAAGTCAATCAGAAATAAAGCATGATTTTGAAATAACCAACCAAGACTTTTACACGAACCTTCAAGTGAGTCTGCTTGAAACCTCTTCATTATCATCTCAAGGTGTTATAGTGTTGCACTGTAACCACCCTTGCTAATCATAGTGATACACTGTGATCTAGCCTACATCATTCGGTAGAAGCACCGATTGAACAATGATTATTGGTGATTCAAATGCGAAAATAGGTGCCGAAGAAGGAAGAGAGAACAGATTTGCTTTAAGGAGTAGGAATTCAAAAGACATCACTATAAATGCAAGAGGAGTAAAGCTGCTAGATCCTTGTAACTCTTTTGGATTTCGGTTGTTGAATGGCGTTACAGACTCGGATGAATTAGGAGAGTTTACTTTCATAGGACCACAAGGATCTTCAGTCATAGATTACTGCATGGTTAGAGGCAATTGGATTACAGTGGGTAAAAAAAAATAAAAAATAGTGCGTGGAGGCTCTCCGCGTGGAAGAAGTGAAACTTCACCTCAGAAACTAGGTATTAAATATTTTCTATTATTTCATTTGAGGAGAAAAGAAAACACAACACTACTTTCAATGAAGCAATCGAAATTAATTTTGCAAGCACAGTGTTGTGTATCCATTAATCCACATCCGATAATTGGAATTCACTTGTGCATGCTAAGACACATAATGACATAATCGTTATGAATGAACATGCACATGGTGATTCGAAGAAAGGTAAACAAAAAAAGTCATAAACAGGGAATTGAACAAGAATTGAATAACAGAAATATTGATTGAATATAGTATAAAAGTATAGTATCGCACGTGTCATCGCATGTGTCATCGCACGTGTCATCGCATGTGTCATCGCATGTGTCATCGCATGTGTCATCACATGTGTCATCGCATGTGTCATCGCATGTGTCATCGCATGTGTCATCGCATGTGTCATCGCGTGTGTCATCGCATGTGTCATCGCATGTGTCATCGCATGAGTCATTGCATGTGTCATCGCGTGTGTCATCGCATGTGTCATCGCATGTGTCATCGCATGTGTCATCGCATGTGTCATCGCATGGGTCATCGCGTGTGTCATCGCGTGTGTAATCGCATGTGTCATCGCGTTTGTCATCGCGTGTGTCATAGCATGTGTCATCACATGTGTCATCGCATGTGTCATCGCATGTGTCATTGCATGTGTCATCGCGTGTGTCATCGCATGTGTCATCGCATGTGTCATCGCGTGTGTCATCGCATGTGTCATCGCGTGTGTCATCGCGTGTGTCATCGCATGGGTCATCGCGTGTGTCATCGCATGTGTCATCGCGTGTGTCATCGCATGTGTCATCGCATGTGTCATCGCGTGTGTCATCGCGTGTGTCATCGCGTGTGTCATCGCATGTGTCATCGCATGTGTCATCGCATGTGTCATCGCATGTGTCATCGCATGTGTCATCGCATGTGTCATCGCATGTGTCATCGCATGTGTCATCGCGTGTGTCATCGCATGTGTCATCGCGTGTGTCATCGCGTGTGTCATCGCATGTGTCATCGCATGTGTCATCGCATTTGTCATCGCATGTGTCATCGCATGTGTCATCGCATGTGTCATCGCATGTGATATCGCATGTGTCATCGCGTGTGTCATCGCGTGTGTCATCGCATGTGTCATCGCATGTGTCATCGCGTGTGTCATCGCATGTGTCATCGCATGTGTCATCGCATGTGTCATCGCATGTGTCATCGCATGTGTCATCGCGTGTGTCATCACATGTGTCATCGCATGTGTCATCGCATGTGTCATCGCATGTGTCATCGCGTGTGTCATCGCATGTGTCATCGCATGTGTCATCGCATGTGTCATCGCGTGTGTCATCGCATGTGTCATCGCGTGTGTCATCGCGTGTGTCATCGCGTGTGTCATCGCATGTGTCATCGCATGTGTCATCGCATGTGTCATCGCATTTGTCATCGCGTCATCGCATGTGTCATCGCATGTGTCATCGCATGTGTCATCGCATGTGTCATCGCATGTGTCATCGTATGTGTCATCGCATGTGTCATCGCGTGTGTCATCGCATGTGTCATCGCATGTGTCATCGCATGTGTCATCGCGTGTGTCATCGCATGTGTCATCGCATGTGTCATCGCATGTGTCATCGCGTGTGTCATCGCATGTGTCATCGCGTGTGTCATCGCGTGTGTCATCGCGTGTGTCATCGCATGTGTCATCGCATGTGTCATCGCATGTGTCATCGCATTTGTCATCGCGTCATCGCATGTGTCATCGCATGTGTCATCGCATGTGTCATCGCATGTGTCATCGCGTGTGTCATCGCATGTGTCATCGCATGTGTCATCGCATGAGTCATCGCATGTGTCATCGCATGTGTCATCGCATGTGTCATCGCATGTGTCATCGCATGTGTTATGTTTCAGTATTACTATTAAATTTTCCCTACTTTTGCTGTATCTTTATCCAGCGCAGCTCGCTTAAAATAGATGGCTAGAGAGCCGATGTTTAATAATGAATTCACACTCAGCATATGAAATGGAATTGATTTTATTTACATTTTCTTACAGCTATTTATACCTAAATTATATTACACATCTATTTGGGATATCCCCTCTTATGAACTATATTACAAATAAGAATGCATCAGCATTCTGCTTCTCATAAGTTACTAATTTGGGGCAGTCGTCTCATTTCTAATGTTGACAAACTTGCATTCGGGAGTAGTGTAACAAAATACATTCAGTGCCACTCACAAAGCAACGTAGTCAAAACGATGTCTTTGAACTTAGCTTTTGTTGGCCAAAGGGGACAACAAAATTGTGTACATCGTTTTACTATGATATTGAGTATCAATGAAAACGTGCTTTTTGTTTGTATCTCGTATTTTGGTTGTGGCTCTTTTCGAATGAATGTTATTACACTACATCCCTCCCCTTTAAAAAATGATATTTGTTTACATTTGTAAAATTTAAATAAATATTATTCGGTTTTTTTTTTTTTTTTTTTTGTGTATGTACATATATATGGATTTAGGTTTGTGTTATCTATTGATGTTTATTGTTAGTTTGTATTTCTGGCTTTAATTAAATTGTTATTGTGTACTTCTTTGTTTTTGTTTTCAATGCTTATAATACTATTTGGACCATTTTGTGCAATGATTTTATATGGACCTTTGAAGGGTTTATCTAGTTTTCTTTTATTTCCTACTTTTATATAGACAAAGTCTCCTATTTTGAAATTTGATGCTTTTACATTTAATTGATTGTTACATATTTTAGTTTTATTTAATTCTAAGTTTTCCTTAGCTCTATTATGTGCATACTTTAACTTTATTTTAAATTCATTAACATAATTATCCAAGTTATAAATGCTCTGTTTATTTTTAATGATTTCACAAGGTAAAGCACATAATTTTCCATATACTAATTCAAATGGTTTTGTAGTACTGTGTGGTGTAGTATTGTATGTGTAAGTGTAGTATGGTAGTAACTCTTCCCATTCGTCTTTTCCGTTCATAGTCATTAAATAGTCGTTCAGAACTCTATGGTTTCTTTCTATTGAGCCTAAAGTTTCATGGTGAAATGGCGTAGATGTAGCTTTTTCTATTTTTAATAATTTGCATATGTTTACTAGTAGTTCATTTGTGAATTCTGTGCCTTTATCTGTTTTTAATTTCCTAAAACAACCATATTTTAAAATGAATTTTTCTACTATAGTCTTTGCTACTGAAACGGCATCTTTTGTAACTAATGGAAATGCTTCAATGAATTTTGTAAGCTCACATTGAATTGTCAGAATATACCTGTATCCATTCGATGGTCTGAGTGGTCCTACTGTATCTATTGTTATTGTTTCAAATGATGTATTTGGTGTGTCTGTTTTTGTGAATTGTTCTTTTGTATATTTTGTTATTTTAACCTCATTACAAATTTTGCACTTATTTATATAATTTCTAACCATCTTATTCATATTCTTCCATACATATTTCTGCTTAAGCTTTGCTATACATCTTCTTATACCTATATGTCCTCCTAATTTATCATCATGATACCTTTTTATTATTTCATTCATTTCTTTTATATCATGCACTCTTTTTGGCGCATTGTATAATATAATGTCTAGACAATTTTCTTTTTCATTTTTCTGCAGTTCATTAAATATCTTCTTAAATTTGTGCACTGATATTGTTTCAAATATTTCATTATTCATTGCTAACGCTAGCTTTTCTAACTTCACATGCTTTGCATAGGACAACAGTTTCCTCAGAATCAATTTTAAATCTGATAATGATTTATCACTGTATCCAACATGTATTCTATCTTTGACTGAATATATTCTTTCTTTTTGGGTACCCATTAAATTTTTTATATTCTCAGGTTGCAACTTCTTAATATTCCTAGTGTCTGAAATTGATATGCATTCCCATATGTGAAGGTGATCAGTCTCCACTGGTGGCATGGTTTCCGGATTTTCTTCTTTTTCACTAGTGTTTTTTATATTTCTCAGCTTCATTGCTCTAGTTAGGACATTTATGCTTACTTTTGGTATCATCTCTTTTAATTCTTCTGAACTTATTTTTATTCTGGATAATGCATCAGCATTCGTATTCATCTTTCCTTGCTTAAAAACTATGTCAAAATCGTAATCCATTAAATCTACTCTAATTCTAGTCAACTTAGATGAAGGGTTCTTATGAGTAAATAAGCTAACTAATGGTCTATGATCTGTGTACACAATAAATCTTCTTCCATACAGATAAGGTCTGAAATGATTAATTCCCCAATGAATACCAAGTAATTCTTTCTCTATTACAGATTTATTTAGTTCATGTTTGTTTAATGCTTTACTGGCATATGCAATGGGCTTATCATCGCCTACTTCTCCTTGAGATAAAATCGCTCCTAGTGCATAGTTTGATGCATCTGTTGTTAGTATAAATGGTTTTGAAAAATTTGGGTAAGATAGGATAGGTGGTGACATTAGTTTTAATTTAAGTGT
The DNA here is from genome assembly GCA_949752695.1 of Melanostoma scalare. Classification (NCBI taxonomy): domain Eukaryota; kingdom Metazoa; phylum Arthropoda; class Insecta; order Diptera; family Syrphidae; genus Melanostoma; species Melanostoma scalare. The sequence continues at coordinate 151,897,354 of OX456986.1, forward strand.
TTCAAAAGCAATTTGACAATTTTGTGTCCAGCTAAAAATTTGATTTTTCTTTAATAATTGGTTTAGTGGTTTTGCAATTTCTGCAAAATTTTGTATGAAACGTCTATAGTAATTACAGAAAGCTACGAATCTTCGAACTTCATCTACATTATCTGGTTTAGGATATTCTTTAATAACATTGTATTTATCTGGGTCTGTAGTTACACCTTTTGCAGTTATTAAATGTCCAAGATAAACTACTTCTGGACGTAGAAAATTACATTTGCTTGGGTTTAGTTTAAAATTATATTTACGTAACCTTTTAAAAACTTCTGTTAGATTGTTATTATGCTCTCTAAGATTTGATCCAAAAATTATTATATCATCTACGTATAGAAATGCAGATGCTTGCAGTCCACTAAGTGCAATTGATAACATTCTCTGAAAGCTATTTGTTGAAATTTTTAATCCAAAAGGTAATCTTTTGAATTGAAAGTGACCAGTGTCCGTAGAAAATGCTGTCAATGGTCTGGATTTCGGATGTAATGAAATTTGGTGAAATGAACTTGTCATATCTAAAGTTGAAAAATATTTCGCTTTTCCTAATTTATCTAATACGTCTTCCAAACGAGTTAGTGGGAATTTATCATCAACTACTTTTTTGTTCAAAGACCTAAAATCAACTACTAATCTCCATTTTTTGTTACCTTCTTTGTCCTTTTTTGGAACTATTAATAAAGGTGAATTATAAGGACTTATAGATGGTTCAACTATATCTTCATCTATCAACTTTTCAACTTGGTTTTTGATTTCATTCAAATTAGCATGCGGGAGTCTGTAATTTTTTATGTATACTGGTGTTTTATCTATAGTTGTTATTTTCTGTTCATAGAAATTATTTTTTGTTAGTATTTCAATTTCTAAGTGAAATATATTTTGAAATTGCTTGCATAATTTAAGTATTTCTGTCTTAGCGTTGTCATCTAAACTATCTACTTTTATTTCCTTTTCTATTTTCTTAAACCGATCTTCATCTACTAAACTATTTTTAAATTGTAATATTTTATAACTCGAGATTGGTTCTATTCCTAATGAGATATGTTTAAGCGTTACTTCTGAATCAGTTGTATTTAGTATTTTCACATGTTTGATTCCTATTGCTGGTATTAATGAATTTGCTAAAAATACTCCCTTTTTTATTTCTTTTCCATGTATTACGCTATCTTCTTTTACGTCTAAATCGACTTTATGAATTATCTCTGTTCTTGCTGGAATTTTAATATCATTTTTAATGTCTCTTGTATTCATATTCATTGGTAAAACCATTTCTTCCCCATCTAATGGAATTATTAGTACACATGTTTCATAATCAATCTTACAGTTATATTGCAATAAAAAGTCTCTACCTAGTATTGCATTTGTTGATATATTTATTTCCTCACTAACCACGTGGAATTGATGTTTTATATTTGTTATTCCGATTATTTGACATGACGAATATTCATTTAAATCTTTAACAAGAAACTCTTTACAAACTGAAATATCAGCTCCAGTGTCAATTAAAAATTTAAAAGTTTTGTTTAAATGTTTTATCCTTATGTTAACGAAATTTGTGTCGCATTCCCCATGGAAATTTAGAACCTTCTTTGGTTTCCCCGATTCTGTTGACCGGGGATCTCTAAGTTTTTCGACCTAGTGTTACTATTGTGGTATCCCCTTGCAATACCTCTACCTCTATTATTATTGTTGTTCCTTTCATAACCATTGTTATAACTGTTGTTATTGTACTGTCTATTGTTGATTCTATTATTATTTGTAAATTTTGGATAGGAAGAATTATGGTTGTATTGGTATCTACCACTATGATTTGTCCTAAATTGCATGATGTTATTTTGTCGTGTAGACGCTTCAACCTCAATTGCTATCTGTACAGCTTCATTAAATGTAGCTACTCTTGATGCTTGTACTACCTGTCTACATGCTTCATTTAATCCATTTTTAAAAACATTTAATCCTAGTTGGTCATTTAACTTTATTATAATTCTTTTATTGGCTTCACCCTGTTCAGCTATCTGAATCTCATTTAATTGTGAAATTAGTACTTCTATCCGCTCTGCAAATTTGTTAACTTCTTGTGTTCCCTGATGCTGTCTAGCTAAATCATTATGTAGTTTCAATGGGTTTATTTTTGTTTTGTAAATATCTGTTAAAACTTTCTTTAAATCTGAGAAATTGTCAGGTTCTTTGTCTAGAGTCAGAAGCCTGTTTTTTGCTTTGTCAGTTACTTTAGTTGCTATAACAAATTTAATTAATTTTTTCTTTTCACTTTCTCCACCTAAAGTATCATGATAGAATTCAATAAGCCCAAAAAAATTTGAAAGGTTTTTTGATTCACCTTTAAATTCTGTAATTAGCTTTGTAGCTGTTATCATATTGAATTCTGCCATTTTTTTAGGTTCAGTTTTTTTTTTGTTTTACAATAGTAATAGTGATTTCTTTTTTAGAAATAGTTCATTTCTTAAAATTAGCTTGCGTACACATTTTTTTTATAGTAAGAATGTTGACTTCGATATTATATTTCACAATGTATAGGTATATGTATAAATATTTTTTTTTTATTCATTGAACGGAAATTACAATTTTTTTTTTTTGTTTATTTTATTTCTCTTTTTCACTTCAAGACTCTTTTAAAATATTAAAGAAATATCATCAATCCGTATTTTCAAAAGTCACTTTTAAAAGCAACCTTGCATGCATCCTATGCATCCTCGTGCGTTTATGCTTCGACCTACGAATGCGTTTCTTACTCCACTTTGCTTTCATTTTCTTCTCTGATGGTCTTCTTGGTGTACTGAAATCCACAAAAGATCGTCATGTAATGTAGATGATGATGGTGTTGAAATCTTTGAGTTGGCTTTTAAGGTCGTTGCTCGTTGGCAACTTTTGGAAGATCTTTAAATGCTGGTGCAGACATATTTAGTCTGTTTTTATTGGTTTCAATATAAACTATCATAAACTTGCAAGTATACATATAATAAATATTTTCATTGAAATATTGCGATTGCTGGACGGATGTCAGCGATTCAACTGAGGGATAAGACTCAACTTGAAAGGGATTTTGGTCCGCGTCTTGTTGTTAGTTCAACAAGTTGGCAGGATCGCCATGTTATGTTTCAGTATTACTATTAAATTTTCCCTACTTTTGCTGTATCTTTATCCAGCGCAGCTCGCTTAAAATAGATGGCTAGAGAGCCGATGTTTAATAATGAATTCACACTCAGCATATGAAATGGAATTGATTTTATTTACATTTTCTTACAGCTATTTATACCTAAATTATATTACACATCTATTTGGGATATCCCCTCTTATGAACTATATTACAAATAAGAATGCATCAGCATTCTGCTTCTCATAAGTTACTAATTTGGGGCAGTCGTCTCATTTCTAATGTTGACAAACTTGCATTCGGGAGTAGTGTAACAAAATACATTCAGTGCCACTCACAAAGCAACGTAGTCAAAACGATGTCTTTGAACTTAGCTTTTGTTGGCCAAAGGGGACAACAAAATTGTGTACATCGTTTTACTATGATATTGAGTATCAATGAAAACGTGCTTTTTGTTTGTATCTCGTATTTTGGTTGTGGCTCTTTTCGAATGAATGTTATTACACTACACATCGCGTGTGTCATCGCATGTGTCATCGCATGTGTCATCGCATGAGTCATCGCATGTGTCATCGCGTGTGTCATCGCATGTGTCATCGCATGTGTCATCGCATGTGTCATCGCATGTGTCATCGCATGTGTCATCGCATGTGTCATCGCGTGTGTCATCGCATGTGTCATCGCATGTGTCATCGCATGAGTCATCGCATGTGTCATCGCGTGTTTCATCGCATGTGTCATCGCATGTGTCATCGCGTGAGTCATCGCATGCGTCATCGCTTGTGTCATCGCATGTGTCATCGCATGAGTCTTCGCATGTGTCATCGCGTGTGTCATCGCATGTGTCATCACATGTGTCATCGCGTGTGTCATCGCATGCGTCATCGCATGTGTCATCGCATGTGTCATCGCATGTTTCATCGCATGAGTCATCGCATGTGTCATCGCGTGTGTCATCGCATGTGTCATCGCATGTGTCATCGCATGTGTCATCGCATGTGTCATCGCATGAGTCATCGCATGTGTCATCGCGTGTGTCATCGCATGTGTCATCGCATGTGTCATCGCATGAGTCATCGCATGTGTCATCGCGTGTGTCATCGCATGTGTCATCGCATGTGTCATCGCGTGTGTCATCGCATGTGTCATCGCATGTGTCATCGCATGTGTCATCGCATGTGTCATCGCGTGAGTCATCGCATGTGTCATCGCGTGTGTCATCGCATGTGTCATCGCATGTGTCATCGCATGTGTCATCGCATGAGTCATCGCATGTGTCATCGCGTGTGTCATCGCATGTGTCATCGCGTGTTTCATCGCATGTGTCATCGCATGTGTCATCGCGTGAGTCATCGCATGCGTCATCGCGTGTGTCATCGCATGTGTCATCGCATGAGTCATCGCATGTGTCATCGCGTGTGTCATCGCATGTTTCATCACATGTGTCATCGCGTGTGTCATAGCATGTGTCATCGCATGTGTCATCGCGTGTGTCATCGCATGTGTCATCGCATGTGTCATCGCGTGTGTCATCGCATGTGTCATCGCATGAGTCATCGCATGTGTCATCGCGTGTGTCATAGCATGTGTCATCACATGAGTCACCGCATGTGTCATCGCGTGTGTCATCGCATGCGTCATCGCGTGTGTCATCGCATGTGTCATCGCATGAGTCATCGCATGTGTCATCGCGTGTGTCATCGCATGTGTCATCACATGTGTCATCGCGTGTGTCATCGCATGCGTCATCGCGTGTGTCATAGCATGTGTCATCACATGTGTCACCGCATGTGTCATCGCATATGTCATCGCATGTGTCATCGCATGTGTCATCGCATGTGTCATCGCATGTGTCATCGCATGCGTCATCGCGTGTGTCATCGCATGTGTCATCACATGTGTCATCGCATGTGTCATCGCGTGTGTCATCGCATGTGTCATCGCATGTGTCATCGCATGAGTCATCGCATGTGTCATCGCATGTGTCATCGCAAGTGTCATCGCATGTGTCATCGCATGAGTCATCGCATGTGTCATCGCGTGTGTCATCGCATGTGTCATCGCATGTGTCATCGCGTGTGTCATCGCATGTGTCATCGCATGTGTCATCGCATGTGTCATCGCGTGGTTCATAGCATGTGTCATCGCGTGTGTCATCGCATGCGTCATCGCGTGTGTCATCGCATGTGTCATCACATGTTTCATCGCATGTGTCATCGCGCGTGTCATAGCATGTGTCATCACATGTGTCACCGCATGTGTCATCGCATATGTCATCGCATGTGTCATCGCGTGTTTCATCGCATGTGTCATCGCGTGTGTCATCGCATGTGTCATCGCATGTGTCATCGCATGTGTCATCGCATATGTCATCGCATGTGTCATCGCGTGTTTCATCGCATGTATCATCGCGTGTGTCATCGCATGCGTCATCGCATGTGTCATCGCATGTGTCATCGCATGTGTCATCGCATGTGTCATCGCATGTGTCATCGCATGTGTCATCGCATGTGTCATCGCGTGTGTCATCGCATGTGTCATCGCATGTGTCATCGCATGTGTCATTGCATGTGTCATCGCATGTGTCATCGCATGTGTCATCGCATGTGTCATCGCATGTGTCATCGCGTGTGTCATCGCATGTGTCATCGCATGTGTCATCGCATGTGTCATCGCATGTGTCATCGCATGTGTCATCGCGGTTGTCATCGCATGTTTCATCGCATGTGTCATCGCATGTGTCATCGCATGGGTCATCGCGTGTGTCATCGCGTGTGTAATCGCATGTGTCATCGCATTTGTCATCGCGTGTGGCATCGCATGTGTCATCGCATGTGTCATCGCGTGTGTCATCGCATGTGTCATCGCCTGTGTCATCGCGTGTGTCATCGCATGGGTCATCGCGTGTGTCATCGCATGTGTCATCGCGTGTGTCATCGCATGTGTCATCGCATGTGTCATCGCTTGTGTCATAGCGTGTGTCATCGCATGTGTCATCGCGTGTGTCATCGCATGTGTCATCGCATGTGTCATCGCATGTGTCATCGCGTGTGTCATCGCATGTGTCATCGCGTGTGTCATCGCATGTGTCATCGCCTGTGTCATCGCGTGTGTCATCGCATGTGTCATCGCGTGTGTCATCGCGTGTGTCATCGCATGTGTCATCGCATGGGTCATCGCGTGTGTCATCGCATGTGTCATCGCATGTGTCATCGCGTGTGTCATCGCGTGTGTCATCGCATGTGTCATCGCATGTGTCATCGCGTGTGTCATCACGTGTGTCATCGCATGTGTCATCGCATGTGTCATCGCATGTGTCATCGCGTGTGTCATCGCATGTGTCATCGCGTTTGTCATCGCATGTGTCATCGCGTGTGTCATCGCATGTGTCATCGCGTTTGTCATCGCATGTGTCATCGCATGTTTCATCGCGTGTGTCATCGCATGTGTCATCGCATGTGTCATCGCATTGTGTCATCGCGTGTGTCATCGCGTGTGTCATCGCATGTGTCATCGCATGTGTCATCGCATGTGTCATCGCGTGTGTCATCGCATGTGTCATCGCATGTGTCATCGCATGTGTCATCGCATGCGTCATCGCATGTGTCATCGCATGTGTCATCGCGTGTGTCATCGCATGTGTCATCGCATGTGTCATCGCATGTGTCATCGCGTGTGTCATCGCATGTGTCATCGCATGTGTCATCGCATGTGTCATCGCATGTGTCATCGCGTGTGTCATCGCATGTGTCATCGCATGTGTCATCGCTTGTGTCATAGCGTGTGTCATCGCATGTGTCATCGCGTGTGTCATCGCATGTGTCATCGCATGTGTCATCGCATGTGTCATCGCATGTGTCATCGCATTGTGTCATCGCGTGTGTCATCGCGTGTGTCATCGCATGTGTCATCGCATGTGTCATCGCATGTGTCATCACATGTGTCATCGCATGCGTCATCGCATGTGTCATCGCTTGTGTCATCGCATGTGTCATCGCATGTGTCATCGCATTGTGTCATCGCGTGTGTCATCGCGTGTGTCATCGCATGTGTCATCGCATGTGTCATCGCATGTGTCATCGCGTGTGTCATCGCATGTGTCATCGCATGTGTCATCGCATGTGTCATCGCGTGTGTCATCGCATGTGTCATCGCATGAGTCATCGCATGTGTCATCGCATGTGTCATCGCATGTGTCATCGCGTGTGTCATCGAATGTGTCATCGCATGTGTCATCGCATGTGTCATCGCATGTGTCATCGCATGTGTCATCGCGTGTGTCATCGCGTGTGTCATCGCGTGTGTCATCGCGTGTGTCATCGCATGTGTCATCGCATGTGTCATCGCATGTGTCATCGCATGTGTCATCGCATGTGTCATCGCATGTGTCATCGCATGTGTCATCGCATGTGTCATCGCATGTGTCATCGCATGAGTCATCGCATGTGTCATCGCGTGTGTCATCGCATGTGTCATCGCATGTGTCATCGCATGAGTTATCGCATGTGTCATCGCGTGTGTCAAGGCATGTGTCATCGCATGTGTCATCGCATGTGTCATCGCGTGTGTCATCGCGTGTGTCATCGCGTGTGTCATCGCATGTGTCATCGCATGTGTCATCGCATGTGTCATCGCATGTGTCATCGCATGTGTCATCGCATGTGTCATCGCGTGTGTCATCGCATGTGTCATCGCATGTGTCATCGCATGTGTCATCGCATGTGTCATCGCATGTGTCATCGCATGTGTCATCGCGTGTGTCATCGCATGTGTCATCGCATGTGTCATCGCATGTGTCATCGCATGTGTCATCGCATGTGTCATCGCATGTGTCATCGCGTGTGTCATCGCATGTGTCATCGCATGTGTCATCGCATGAGTTATCGCATGTGTCATCGCGTGTGTCATCGCATGTGTCATCGCATGTGTCATCGCATGTGTCATCGCGTGTGTCATCGCGTGTGTCATCGCGTGTGTCATCGCGTGTGTCATCGCATGTGTCATCGCATGTGTCATCGCATGAGTCATCGCATGAGTCATCGCATGAGTCATCGCATGTGTCATCGCGTGTGTCATCGCATGTGTCATCGCATGTGTCATCGCATGTGTCATCGCATGTGTCATCGCGTGTGTCATCGCATGTGTCATCGCATGTGTCATCGCATGTGTCATCGCATGTGTCATCGCATGTGTCATCGCATGTGTCATCGCATGTGTCATCGCATGTGTCATCGCATGTGTCATCGCGTGTGTCATCGCATGTGTCATCGCATGTGTCATCGCATGAGTCATCGCATGTGTCATCGCGTGTGTCATCGCATGTGTCATCGCATGTGTCATCGCATGAGTTATCGCATGTGTCATCGCGTGTGTCATCGCATGTGTCATCGCATGTGTCATCGCATGTGTCATCGCGTGTGTCATCGCGTGTGTCATCGCATGTGTCATCGCATGTGTCATCGCATGTGTCATCGCGTGTGTCATAGCATGTGTCATCACATGTGTCATCGCATGTGTCATCGCATGTGTCATCGCGTGTGTCATCGCATGTGTCATCGCGTGTGTCATCGCATGCGTCATCGCAAGTGTCATCGCATGTGTCATCGCATGTGTCATCGCATGTGTCATCGCATGTGTCATCGCATGTGTCATCGCGTGTGTCATCGCGTGTGTCATCGCATGTGTCATCGCGTTTGTCATCGCATGTGTCATCGCATGTGTCATCGCGTGTGTCATCGCATGTGTCATCGCATGTGTCATCGCATGTGTCATCGCGTGTGTCATCGCATGTGTCATCGCGTTTGTCATCGCATGTGTCATCGCATGTGTCATCGCGTGTGTCATCGCATGTGTCGTCGCATGTGTCATCGCATGTGTCATCGCGTGTGTCATCACATGTGTCATCGCATGCGTCATCGCATGTGTCATCGCTTGTGTCATCGCATGTGTCATCGCATTGTGTCATCGCGTGTGTCATCGCGTGTGTCATCGCATGTGTCATCGCATGTGTCATCGCATGTGTCATCGCGTGTGTCATCGCATGTGTCATCGCATGTGTCATCGCGTGTGTCATCGCATGTGTCATCGCATGAGTCATCGCATGTGTCATCGCATGTGTCATCGCATGTGTCATCGCGTGTGTCATCGAATGTGTCATCGCATGTGTCATCGCATGTGTCATCGCGTGTGTCATCGCATGTGTCATCGCGTGTGTCATCGCGTGTGTCATCGCGTGTGTCATCGCGTGTGTCATCGCATGTGTCATCGCATGTGTCATCGCATGTGTCATCGCATGTGTCATCGCATGTGTCATCGCATGTGTCATCGCATGTGTCATCGCATGTGTCATCGCATGAGTCATCGCATGTGTCATCGCGTGTGTCATCGCATGTGTCATCGCATGTGTCATCGCATGAGTTATCGCATGTGTCATCGCGTGTGTCATCGCATGTGTCATCGCATGTGTCATCGCATGTGTCATCGCGTGTGTCATCGCGTGTGTCATCGCGTGTGTCATCGCATGTGTCATCGCATGTGTCATCGCATGTGTCATCGCGTGTGTCATCGCATGTGTCATCGCATGTGTCATCGCATGTGTCATCCCGTGTGTCATCGCATGTGTCATCGCATGTGTCATCGCATGTGTCATCGCATGTGTCATCGCATGTGTCATCGCATGTGTCATCGCATGAGTCATCGCATGTGTCATCGCGTGTGTCATCGCATGTGTCATCGCATGTGTCATCGCATGAGTTATCGCATGTGTCATCGCATGTGTCATCGCATGTGTCATCGCATGTGTCATCGCGTGTGTCATCGCATGTGTCATCGCATGTGTCATCGCATGTGTCATCGCATGTGTCATCGCATGTGTCATCGCATGTGTCATCGCATGTGTCATCGCGTGTGTCATCGCATGTGTCATCGCATGTGTCATCGCATGTGTCATCGCATGTGTCATCGCATGTGTCATCGCATGTGTCATCGCGTGTGTCATCGCATGTGTCATCGCATGTGTCATCGCATGAGTTATCGCATGTGTCATCGCGTGTGTCATCGCATGTGTCATCGCATGTGTCATCGCATGTGTCATCGCGTGTGTCATCGCATGTGTCATCGCATGTGTCATCGCATGTGTCATCGCATGAGTCATCGCATGTGTCATCGCGTGTGTCATCGCATGTGTCATCGCATGTGTCATCGCATGAGTTATCGCATGTGTCATCGCGTGTGTCATCGCATGTGTCATCGCATGTGTCATCGCATGTGTCATCGCATGTGTCATCGCATGTGTCATCGCGTGTGTCATCGCATGTGTCATCGCATGTGTCATCGCATGAGTTATCGCATGTGTCATCGCGTGTGTCATCGCATGTGTCATCGCATGTGTCATCGCGTGTGTCATCGCATGTGTCATCGCATGTGTCATCGCATGAGTCATCGCATGTGTCATCGCGTGTGTCATCGCATGTGTCATCGCATGTGTCATCGCATGAGTTATCGCATGTGTCATCGCGTGTGTCATCGCATGTGTCATCGCATGTGTCATCGCGTGTGTCATAGCATGTGTCATCACATGTGTCATCGCATGTGTCATCGCATGTGTCATCGCGTGTGTCATCGCATGTGTCATCGCGTGTGTCATCGCATGCGTCATCGCAAGTGTCATCGCATGTGTCATCGCATGTGTCATCGCATGTGTCATCGCATGTGTCATCGCATGTGTCATCGCGTGTGTCATCGAATGTGTCATCGCATGTGTCATCGCATGTGTCATCGCGTGTGTCATCGCGTGTGTCATCGCGTGTGTCATCGCATGTGTCATCGCATGTGTCATCGCATGTGTCATCGCATGTGTCATCGCATGTGTCATCGCATGTGTCATCGCATGTGTCATCGCATGTGTCATCGCATGTGTCATCGCGTGTGTCATCACATGTGTCATCGCATGTGTCATCGCATGAGTCATCGCATGTGTCATCGCGTGTGTCATCGCATGTGTCATCGCATGTGTCATCGCATGTGTCATCGCGTGTGTCATCGCGTGTGTCATCGCATGTGTCATCGCATGTGTCATTGCATGTGTCATCGCATGTGTCATCGCATGTGTCATCGCATGTGTCATCGCATGTGTCATCGCGTGTGTCATCGCATGTGTCATCGCATGTGTCATCGCATGTGTCATCGCATGTGTCATCGCGGTTGTCATCGCATGTGTCATCGCATGTGTCATCGCATGAGTCATCGCATGTGTCATCGCATGTGTCATCGCATGTGTCATCGCATGTGTCATCGCGTGTGTCATCGCATGTGTCATCGCATGTGTCATCGCATGTGTCATCGCATGTGTCATCGCATGTGTCATCGCATGTGTCATCGCGTGTGTCATCGCATGTGTCATCGCATGTGTCATCGCATGTGTCATCGCATGAGTCATCGCATGTGTCATCGCGTGTGTCATCGCATGTGTCATCGCATGTGTCATCGCATGTGTCATCGCATGTGTCATCGCATGTGTCATCGCATGTGTCATCGCATGTGTCATCGCGTGTGTCATCGCATGTGTCATCGCATGTGTCATCGCATTTGTCATCGCGTGTGTCATAGCATGTGTCATCACATGTGTCATCGCATGTGTCATCGCATGTGTCATCGCATGTGTCATCGCGTGTGTCATCGCATGTGTCATCGCATGAGTCATCGCATGTGTCATCGCGTGTGTCATCGCATGTGTCATCGCATGTGTCATCGCATGTGTCATCGCATGTGTCATCGCGTGTGTCATCGCGTGAGTCATCGCATGTGTCATCGCATGTGTCATCGCATGTGTCATCGCATGTGTCATCGCATGTGTTATCGCATGTGTCATCGCGTGTGTCATCGCATGTGTCATCGTGTGTGTCATCGCATGTGTCATCACATGTGTCATCGCATGTGTCATCGCATGTGTCATCGTGTGTGTCATCGCATGTGTCATCGCGTGTGTCATCGCATGTGTCATCGCGTGTGTCATCGCATGTGTCATCGCGTGTGTCATCGCATGTGTCATCGCGTGTGTCATCGTATGTGTCATCGCATGAGTCATCGCATGTGTCATCGCATGTGTCATCGCATGTGTCATCGCGTGTGTCATCGCGTGTGTCATCGCATGTGTCATCGCATGTGTCAGCGCATGTGTCATCGCATGTGTCATCGCATGTGTAATCGCATGTGTCATCGCGTGTGTCATCGCATGAGTCATCGCATGTGTCATCGCATGCGTCATCCTACGTGTCATCGCATGTGTTATCGCGTGTGTCATCGCATGTGTCATCGCATGTGTCATCGCGTGTGTCATCGCATGTGTCATCGCATGTGTCATCGCGTGTGTCATCGCATGCGTATGTGTCATCGCGTGTGTCATCGTATGTGTCATCGCATGTGTCATCGCATGTGTCATCGCATGTGTCAGCGCATGTGTCATCGCATGTGTCATCGCATGTGTCATCGCATGTGTCATCGCATGTGTCATCGCGTGTGTCATCGCGTGTGTCATCGCGTGTGTCATCGCATGTGTCATCGCATGTGTCATCGCATGTGTCATCGCATGTGTCAGCGCATGTGTTATCGCATGTGTCATCGCATGTGTCATCGCATGTGTCATCGCATGTGTCATCGCGTGTGTCATCGCATGTGTCATCGCATGTGTCATCGCGTGTGTCATCGCGTGTGTCATCGCATGTGTCATCGCATGTGTCATCGCGTGTGTCATCGCATGAGTCATCGCATGTGTCATCGCGTGTGTCATCGCATGTGTCATCGCATGTGTCAGCGCATGTGTCATCGCATGTGTCATCGCATGTGTCATCGCATGTGTCATCGCATGCGTATGTGTCATCGCATGTTCATCGCATGTGTCACCGCATGTGTCATCACGTGTGTCATCGCATGCGTCATCGCATGCGTCATCGCACGTGTCATCGCATGTGTTATCGCGTGTGCCATCGCGTGTGTCATCGCATGTGTCATCGCGTGTGTCATCGCATGTGTCATCGCATGCGTCATCGCACGTGTCATCGCATGTGTCATCGCGTGTGTCATCGCATGTGTCATCGCATGTGTCATCGCGTGTGTCATCGCATGAGTCATCGCATGTGTCATCGCGTGTGTCATCGCATGTGTCATCGCATGTGTCAGCGCATGTGTCATCGCATGTGTCATCGAATGTGTCATCGCATGTGTCATCGCATGTGTCATCGCGTGTGTCATCGCATGTGTCATCGCGTGTGTCATCACGTGTGTCATCGCATGTGTCATCGCGTGTGTCATCGCATATGTCATAGCATGCGTTATCGCACGTGTCATCGCATGCGTCATCGCACGTGGGGAGCGGGTCAAAATTCTGTTTTTAAAACGAAAATTCTTCTTTTCAAAATTCTGTATTTTTTTCATTCTGGCTGAAAAAATTCTGCTTTTCAAAATTCTGGCTTTCTTAAAGAAAAATTCTGCTTTTTTCATATTCCTTTTTATTTGCAGAAGAACAAAAACAAAGTAGGAGAGCGACGAGACCCAAACCCTCGCACGTGTCATCGCATGCGTCATCGCACGTGTCATCGCACACTGTATGATAAGCGTCGTCTGTCAGCGAATCTCCGTAATGGCACGAAGGACTTCTTTTTTCCAATTTTGTGCAGGAAAGTGTTGAAATTCCCGTGTCCGGTGAGGAACTGTGTGACGTAGTAGTTCACTTCACCGTGTTTCCGGTTACTCCATTCGCTTATGTCTCCGATCAGCCTAGCAGTCCAGCGTCCTCTGCATTCGGACTCCGAGCGTGCTTGCCACTTCTGCTGTGTGATCGCTTTCGCTTCTACGCTCGCCGCTTCCACGCCGATTTCTGCTTTCTTTTCATGTATGTATTGTCTTCGTGTTGCGAGGAGGTCAATTGGTACGACACCTGCAACTACAAGAATTGCTGGCTCAGACACAGTGCGGTACGCGCTCGCTATTCGCAAGGCACCGCGCCTCTGTACCGAAACTAGTTGTTTCCGGTGGGTTTTGAGAATGTAAAAAAGTGCCGGCACTTTTTTACAATCTCAAAACAATTTTTATTTTTCAGCCTAATTACAGCAATTTCAAATACAGAATTTTGAAAACAATACTTTTCTTAAGAAAATATCATAACAATTTTTCTTTATTATTATTTCATAATAATCTAATATACTTCCTAGAACAATTACATGTACCTATGATAATAATTAATTAGTCTTTGAATTAATTAAAACAAGAACAAAACAGATGGTATCTTCGTCTTTTTTCTCTATTTCATTTTCTCCTTCTTGATTGTATGTATGTATCTCTCTCACATGTTAAAATGAATTGTTTTGATCATAATCAACAACTGCATGAGCAATTGCAACAGACATATTAATCTGTCAAAACTAGCAAAGTCTGTGCAAATTTAAGTGTTAAATGTTATTTTGCTTCAAAATGAATATATCGATAGTGAAAACAAATAAAGGAATGGAAGTTTAAGAACGGGAATATGCAAAAATACAGAATTTTTACAGACATATTTTTGAGATACAGTGTTTTGCTCAAACAGCAATTTGGCATACAGAATTTTGAACTACAGTATTTTGATCATACAGTATTTTGTAAAAACAGTATTTTGAAATACAGTATATTAACCATACAGTATTATGAACATACAGTATCATACAGTATTTTGACTATACAGTATTTTAAAATACAGCATTTCGACCCGCTCCCGTCATCGCATGCTTCAACGCACGCGTCATTGCACCCGTCAATGCACGTGTCATCGCTCATCGCACGCCCATGGGAACAAGTTTTTTGCAAGGAAAAGCACAATCAGCCTTATTATAAGTTTCACGTGAACAGCGGAATTTTTTTTTCTATTATGAGTTTCCCTTGAACAAAATTCCACTATACATTTTTCCGCTCGGTCGCCTCACAAAAATAGTGAAATAAATTGCTCTCACCGTTTTCACATTACACGGTGAAAAATAGCTCATGATAAGGGAATTTTTTCGAACATGGAAAATTTTTCCCCCAAAACTCATAATAAGGGAAATGTGAAATGGGATCTTTTTCGAGGGAAATGCTGTTCACGTGAAACTCATAATAAGCCTAAATTTTTCCCATAATAAATGAGTTCCCGATATGTATTTCTCCCTAGGAATTGTATTTTCAATTTCGAAAAGACGTTCTTGATACCAATTTTTCGAATTTGGGAGAAAATCCATGGGAAAAAAGTTCCCGATAGCCCTAAGTGTGGTATGCTTTTCTATATAAAGCTCACCATCCAATTTAATAACCAGGCGAGTTTAAAAGACGAAAGCCAAAACACTAATACGAAATCTCAACTTCGCCACCACAAACGATACAAAACCGCTTCCAAAACCGATCCGTAAAGGTTTTTGGTTTACAATTAAATCTAAAATACGAAAACCTCTTTTCGCTACTCTTTACAGTAATTTTTTTTATTGGTTTTTCAATAATTGATAACTGTCATACATACATTTATAATAAAAAGATTTTATAAATTTGCTGATATAATTCAAAAACAATTCAAGTGTCCTTCAAGTTAAAACACATATTTGAATCTTAGAATAGATAGTAAGAAAAAAAGTATAAAAAAAATTGTTTAGTCGTCAGTTTCATCGTAAGTGGGACTACTTGGTGAATAGGCTGGGCTTGTGGGGCTGTATCCAGTTGATGGTACAGTGGGTGAGTACATGGGACTGGCTGGAGAGTAATTTCTTGAGGTAGGAGTGTAAGTTGGACTTGTGGGCGAATACTTGGGACTGCTTGGTGAATAAACAGACATATTCGGCGAATACCGAGGACTTGTAGTCGAATAATTGCTTCCAGTTGGGCTGTATTGATTGGGGGAATGCTGTGGTGAGCTTGGAGAATATAGCGGTGAGGTTGGTGAATATTTCGGACTTGCCGGGGAGTGTTGTGGTGACCCTGGTGTGTACTGTGGACTGCCATCATATGATGGAGATGGTGGCGAGTACGTCGGTGAAGTAGGCGAATATTTGCCACCTGTTTGGGAATATGCCGGAGATGCCGGAGAGTAGTGTGGTGAAGCCGAAAAGTTCGGCGATGTCGGTGAATACGACGGCGTGTTGGGTGTGTAATTTGTCGAAGAAGGAGAATATGACGGCGAAGCCGGTGAATAGCCGGGAGAAGTTGGCGAATATGATGGACTCGACGGCGAGTATGATGGAGAAGTTGGTGAATAGCTGGGTGAGTTGGGCGAATAAGTTGTGCTGGTAGGTGAATAAGCTGCACTGTTTGGTGAATATGAACTTGATCCGCCACCAGAGAAAGATGGAGTCGACGAAGCTTGGTAATTTGACGTCGGAGAGTACTTCGGAGATGTTGGAGAGTAAGCACTTGATGATGGAGAATATCCAGTGGATTGTGGCCCGAAATTGGGTGTTGTCGATTGGAAACGTGGACTTGGAGATCCGTAGGCTGGACTAGTTGGAGAATAATTGGGACTTGATGGAGAATATGTCGGCGAAGCTGCTCCAGGGGAGGAAGCAGTGTAGTGGGGACTCGTTGGGGAGTACGCCGGTGAAGCATTCGGAGACGGGGCGAAATATGGCGACATTGGTGGCCCCGGTGAGCTCGGAGAAGAGCCTGGATGTCCTGGTGACCAGCTGGGTGACATTCCAGAAGCGTCTGATTGCGCAGATGGTGAGAAACTTGGTCCACCTGGTGTCATGCCGCTTACTGTAAGAGAAATGGTGGGTTAGATAAATACAAAACAATAACTCACTCTCTACTCACTATTTCCAGAAGAGGGAGAGAAAAATCTGGGCGTTCCACACTGCGCCCATGGCGTCAAAGGTGGCGACTGGTTAGGTGTCGATGCGGCTCCAAAGAACATTCCTCCGACTAGATTCGTGCCCAGCGTACTGGGAATTTCAATACCAAAACGACACTTCTCTGCATCCAGCAGAAGATCAAAGCAACCTAAAAAACACAAATTCAAGTGAGCTTCAGCATACACCATTAAAGGAAACTCTTTCTTACCTGTTCCCATCTTGGGCAATTGGCCCATGATAATGTTCTCAGACACACCTCTCATGGGATCTGTCTCTGCATGAGCCGCTGCATCCATCAACACGTCAACGGTTTCCTCAAAGGAACATCTCATAAGAGCACCAGTATCTTGTCTGTTGATACCGTGACGAGTGATGGCCATCAAATGGCCCTTGGCTGTCATTACGTCACACAACAAGGCCAAATGTCGATAGTTCACGTACAATCCATAGAACTGCAGCACAGCGTTCATTTCCTTCTCGACTGATTTTCGCACAGCTTCTATGCCCAATACCTGGAAGATTTCACAAATGTCGTTGGAAAACGTCCTCACCGGGTCTACGTCACGTTCGCTAAGAACTTTCATCATTGACGTTCCGTCAGTTTCAAGCAGCCACTCTCCAATGGCTTTGAATTCACCAGTCTCCGTGATGACAATGCGCTTCTTGCTGTCTGTCTGTGGTAAATGCATGTACACCTTGCCAATGGCTTCAATGCCCTGCAGGGTCATGTCGGACAACATGTTTGCTTCGATGCAACGTAAGAACATGTCATCCTCCATCTTGTCGACGGCATCCTCTTCCGAATCTTGGAATTTATTCTCTTCGTTGTTCATGATACGAATGCGGAGGACAAGCTTGTCAGCATTGTCGTCATTGAAGATGCAGTTCAAGTCATCGCCGAAGCCAGCGTTAATCTTCTCAGCAATCTGTTCCATGGTTAATTTTTTGTCTGTCATACGCTTGCGATCCAGTTCGATACGAAGCAACCACGGCGAGATACGTGTCGGGTCGAAGTCGGGCATTTCATAGTAAACGTTGACAAACTCTTGATCCTCCGATATGACTGTGCGTTGAGGATCGGGGTCGTAGTAGATGGCCGTGTTGGCCGTGACTTTGCGCAGAGTTGTGTGTTCCAAGCGACAAAGCACGTTCTTTGCTTTTTCAGCATCGCGTGCCGCACCTCCAGTAAGGAAGACGGTTAGAGAGGGAGCTTTGGGCTTCTTTGAAATATTGATGATCTCCTTGAGACGGGGTACACCCAGGGTTACGTTCTTCGAAGACACACCAGCAAAATGGAAAGTATTCAGTGTCATCTGAGTGGCAGGTTCTCCCAACGACTGAGCGGCTAAGGCACCCACCATTTCTCCTGGATTCGCCTGCGCTTGTTGGAACCGTGTTTCGATTTCTCCGATCAACCACTCGAATGCCTCAGTGGAGAGACGGAACTCTTCTGCCACATACTTGGTGCACAAAGTTGAGCGTACCAAACACTGGAAAAGCAGTGTGGCGTTTTCGTTTGCTTGTTTCGAGAGTCGATCATTACCAACCACAATGACACAACGTTGTAGGAGATCCCGTACACCGTGTATAACACGCAGTGGACTCAAATCTGTAGGCACTCGTTTGTTGATGTGGAAAATCTTCTGCACATTCCAAATCATACGCTGTAGGTTACAAGGCAATACAACTTTTGATTCTCCACTAGGGAAAATCTGTCTGAGAGCCTCACGATCGCGGCACAACTGCTCCCATTCGGTTTCCAGCTCCGGAAGGGCGTTATTGGATTCACTCAATTCTTTGATAACATCATCAGCAAACACCTTTCTCATGTATCGTTCATTAGACCAATCAAATTTGAATCTCTTCTCAAATGACTTGTTCGACAATTTCACAGTCGGTAGATTCTGAAACTCGACTGTTTCTCCACACAAACCGTCTTCACCGTAACGCAACTGAATCAACTGACCCACTGAATTACGCACTGTACCATCGTAGTTGACCATGACAGACTCCATAGCCTTTATCAGACGACGTTGGATATAACCAGTTTCTGCTGTTTTGACAGCAGTATCAATAAGACCTTCTCGACCACCCATAGCGTGGAAATAGAACTCGGACGGTGTCAGACCGGCAAGATATGAATTTTCTACGAAACCCCTTGACTCAGGACCGTAATCGTCTTTGATGAAATGTGGTAGGGTGCGCTTACGGAAACCGTATGGAATACGTTTACCTTCGACGTTCTGTTGACCCACACAAGCAATAACCTGGGAGATGTTAATGTTGGAACCTTTGGCACCAGACACCACCATAGCCTTTAAATTGTTGTATTCTGTCAAGGATTTCTTAGCTGATCCTCCGGTTTTGTCACGAGCATCGTTTAGGATACGATTTACTTGATTTTCGAAAGTCTGACGCAGTGTGTTACCTGAAAATGAAACAAACGGTTGTTTTTATTAAAAATTGAAGTATTTTTTTTATGAAAGGCAAAGTCAATTTTTTTTAAAATTTGGTGGTTGGGTGTGTACTATTCGGGAAGGCTCTGACTGGAGTCAACTTGAAGGCGCCCTCATGTTGCAACTTAGTACACGTCAATTGTGCTTATTATACCTCCACGCTGTAACCACTGGGAACTGGAATGTTCCACCCGGAAAGGACCTGCTAAACTGCTAAGTGCGAGTTTGAGTGTTTTTTATTTTACCTTGTGCCGAAGATGATCAACACTATAATGCTCTGCGAGTAATGACTGACTGCCCGAAACTCAGTGGTTTACCAGAGCTTTTCGGAAATATACCAGCGGATGAATTCGAATGATAGAATCAACGGTGGACTTCAGCAGTCAAAAAAGCAGAAACCCTTGAATGGCTCCGACATAAATGTCTTTTAAGGTCTTTCAGGGTTATTCTATATGTACTAGGACAATGTATTGAAGTAGAGATGATGGCGGACGAAATCCTGGCGAGCCAACGGCAGCTCTCACACCCTTGCAGCAGGATACTGCCTCCGGATTATCCAGACCTTTACTTCCAAGGGGATACCAAAGGGACCTGACCCTCTAGGTTGGGGGTTGTGCGTGGGGTTAACTACCCAACTATGGAAAAATGGTTCCGAAACAACCAACAGCCTCTGATAACAATTACGATTTCAACGTTGACGACCCAAGCAAACAAGAAAAAGACCCTGGAATGCTAGAATGCAGACATAACCACCATCCAAGAAGTGCGATGGAATGGATCGGGCATAGAGAAGATAAAAAACTGTGACATCTACTATGGCGACTGCTACATACAACAGAAACAGCGCTTATTTGGGTGCGGATTTGACGTTAGAGGTAGACTCAGGGATAAGCTTATCAGCCAAAATCCAATTAATGAGCATCAGTGCTAAATTCGCCAACATTAGGCTAATATGCGCCAACACCCCTACAGAAGAGAAAGACGAGAACTCCAAAGATTGCTAATCGAAAAAATATATGAGTCCTAGACATGACGTTAAAATCGTTCTTGGCGATTTCAACGCAAAACTAGAAAAGGAGGACATCTTTGGAAATACAATCGGTAAGCATAGCCTCCACGACAAAACCTCCGAAAACGGACTGAGGCTGATCGATTTTGCTGCGGGGCTAAATCTTGTTGTAAGTAGTACACGCTTCCCGCATCTCAAAATTCATAAAGGTACATGGCGATCCCCAGATCAATTAACCGTCAACCAAACTGATCATGTTGCGATCGACGCAAGGCACTCTTCCAGTGTGTTAGATGTCCGAACTTTCCGAGGGGCCAACTTTGACTCGGACCACTACCTTGTTGTAGCCAAGGTACGAATGAGGATATCTTGTTCACGACCAGCGCGAACTAACGCTGTGAAGAGATATGACGTCGGAAAGCTACAATCGCAAGAGATTGTCAATGCCTTTTCCAATCGAGTGTCCTTTCAATTATCCTTGAATCCCATGCCGCCAGCATTAAACATTGAAGACCAGTGGCAGCAATGCCAAGAAGCCATCAGAACAACTGCCTCTGAGGTTCTGGGTTTCACTCGGCCACCAAAACGAAACTCATGGTTCGATGAAGAATGCAGGCAGGCAAATGCAGCCAAACAAAATGCACCACAAATAAAAATGCAAAAGGGAACAAGTGCTGCTTTCGACCAGTATAACAAGACTTAAAAGGAGAAAAGAAGGAAAGAACACCGAATTTTCAAAAAGAAAAAGAAGCAGCATGAGAAGCTTTGAGGAAATTGAGAGGTGCCATGACAGGAACGAGATTCGGAAGTTTTACCAAAAGGGAAAAAGATCCTGCCAGGGTGGCAAGGCCCGAACTCAAGCCTGTAAAGACCAGCAGTGAAACAGTAAAAGAGACGCAGTCGCTACTGAGGATCAGGAAAGACCACTTCTGCAGACTGCTTAACGGCGATGAAGACACAAATTCCGCTGTCAGGCAGAATACCCCATTCAACTTGGACAATGATCAAGAATGCCGTCCTCCCGACCTTTAAGAAGTTAAGCCTGCCATATGCAAACTTAAATCAAATAAGACTGCAGGTGCAGATGGCCTTGATGCCGAACTTTTCAAGGAAGCTGGAGACCAGTTGGAAAGGAGCATGCACCAGCTGATCTGCATGATATGATCGAAAGAAAACATGCCCGATGAATGGAACCTCAGTATCGTATGCCCGATACTAAAGAAGGGAGACCCTCACAATTGCGCCAATTATAGAGGGATAAGCCTCCTTAACGTCGCTTATGAGATCTTGTCTGCTGTAATAGGTGAACTTCTGAAGCCCCTCGTCAACGAATGGATTAGTCCTTATCAATGTGGTTTTAGACCAGAAAAGCCTACAATAGACCAAATTTTCACATTAAGGCAGATCTTGGAGAAAACCCGAGAATATAATATCGATATACACCATGTTGTATAC
The DNA here is from genome assembly GCA_949752695.1 of Melanostoma scalare. NCBI lineage: Eukaryota > Metazoa > Arthropoda > Insecta > Diptera > Syrphidae > Melanostoma > Melanostoma scalare. The sequence goes on from OX456986.1 coordinate 151,919,263, forward strand.
CATGACAGTATTTACAGAGACGAACTGTACAGAGCCATGTCTAGTTTCGGCATCCCTGCAAAACTCGTACGACTATGCAGGAGGACTTTGGAGAATTCACTCTGCTTCGTCAAGATCGGTAAAGAACTCACCGAGACCTTTGATGTCGAAAAAGGCTTTAGGCAAGGCGACAAACTGTCATGCGATTTCTTCAACATCATACTTGAAAAGATTGTAAGAAACTCAAACGTCAACACCAGAGGAACAATCTTTCAAGAGTCTGTACAATTACTACGCAGACGATATAGACGTAATGGGAAGAAAAAAGAGTGATGTCATAGGTGCTTTTGCGAATATTGAAGCAGAAGCGGCAAAAATGAGTTTAATGGTTATTGAGGGCAAAGCGAAGTATATGTTGTCATCAAACAAGGACACAGAACATCGACGAATTGGACAAAACGTCACAATAGACAGACCTAACTTCGAGGTAGTACAGGACTTCGTCTACCTAGGATCCGCTAGAAACGGACAACAACATCAGTGCGGAGATCAAACGGAGAATAACTCTTGCCAACGGTTGCTTCCTTGGGTTAAAAAGGCAATTGAGATACAAAACCCTTTCTAGAAAAACCAGGAAAACACTTTATAACACCTTAATCATCCCAATCCTGCTTTATGGCGCGGAACTTTATCTAAAGCGAATGAGGAAACCTTGGTCGCTTCGACAAAAAAATACTCCGAGTGATTATTTATCTTGTATGCGAAAACAATGAGTGGAGAAGAAGATACAGCAACGCGCTGTACCGCAAAATGGGCAAAACATTACACACTGCAGCACTGGTTATAAACACCGTCGACTGAATACACCCACAAGAGACACAACAGAAAAATCAACAAATGACAACAGCACGCAGTTGTGCTTACAGACGTTCCACCATCTAACCACTAACAGCGCTCAACTGGACTTAATTACAGTCTTCTAAAGGAAACCGATGCATTTCGATAAGGCCGTTATAATGCCCACCTAAGTAATCAAGTACTGTATTCTTCCGAACATTCGAAGTCTTTCTGCTACATTATTTTAAGTCGAACACCCGGTAAACAGGGTTGAAGTGCGATTAAGTACTTTATTTGTGAAAACTCTGTAGCCTTGGGTAATTGTTTTTCGGTTTACGTCCTACGTTGCGGACAATTTTCAACTCAGAATGGATATCACGCTAGGGCCGATTAATTGCAAAAAACTCTAGACTAACAACAGATTTTTTTTTTTTTTTTTTTGAAAAAAGCTGGACAATCTGAATCAACAGCAAAACAAGATTAAAAATTGAAAACGCTTTTGGTATAATCACAAAATGAAGACCACAAAGTCGAGAAAGCTCCTGTCACAAAGGTGCGTATCAAATAGTTTAAGAGGCTGACTATGAACAGCGTAGAGACACAAATGGTGTTACATTTCCGTCCTTACAATTCGCTAGTTACTCAACCAAGACAGCGACAGTGATGCAGTGGCAGAGTGGAGTTGATACTCGATATCCAAAACTCGTTGGATTCCGATCCGAGTAGTCTTCTTTTCTTTCAACCTCTACTTCTGTTTACTGGGCTACTAAAAAGGGAACACTTCTGTTTTTTAATGAAGCAGTAATTGGTTTTCGTACTCGCCTCGTTCTTAAACAAAAAAAAAACTGAACCAAAGTAACGTACAAGGCACAACTTCTACTATCTTTAAACTTGGAAAAATTCTTCTTCTTTTTGTAGGTGCTTTTTAAATGTCTGATTGAAAAGCTCAGACTCACAAACCTTTCCATTGAACAGCGGAACAGGGACAACTTGTTTCGATCGAATTGGAATCCTCGATTAAATCAAATTCGAAAAACATAAAACCTGACTACCTCATTGTAGTTTAGACCGTTAAACAAAAAAAAAAACAAAACTCAAATTGGCCAAAACATTCAAGACCAGGGGGCCACAAGAATCATGCTTACCTGGTGTGGGTTCCAACTCCATGTTGTGCGCCTTCTGAATCACACAGATGACATCGTCTTTGGCCTTCTTAATTGACATCTGGATCTCGTTATACGTCTGAGGATCAGCAATTGTGTCTCCAATACCGATGCTGTGACCCTCCAACAACAACCAGTTGTTGATCACAGTCTGAATGTTACCGTAGAACCGACCGGCAATCTCGTGTCCCAATTCCAGAAAAACAATATGCAACAATGACCCAGCCGAAGTACCCAGGGTCTTCTTGCACAAAATTCCCATAATCAGTTCACCGTGTTCGACCATTACTTTGGTGTCACCGGGAGAAATCCATTTGTATGGTCCATCATCCTCCTCGTCGGGATGAGTCGAGTGTGTTCGAATCATGTTCACGTTGCCGGGAATAATCAATGAGAAAATCTGTTTTCCCGTCCACAGAGGACGTGGCTTCAAAATGCACGGCTGGGGTACTTTGCCGTCCCAAGTGGGCAAGAACATCAGTAGATTCATGACTTGTTCACGATTGATGAAGACGTCACGCTTGGTCATCTTTCGCACAGCTGTCAGGGTGTCCTGCACAATACCCATGACGGGTTTGTTCGCCTGCGGAGTGATAATCTGCCGAGGAGTGATGTGAATATTCTCGACTTCGGCACGCGTCTCCATGGATTGTGGGACGTGCAGGTTCATCTCGTCGCCGTCGAAATCGGCGTTGTAGGGTGAAGTACACGACAAGTTCATACGGAATGTCGACCAGGGCAGTACTTTGACACGATGCCCCATCATACTCATCTTGTGCAACGTTGGCTGACGGTTGAAGATCACCAAGTCGTCGTCGCGCAAATGCCGCTCGACTTTGTAGCCACACTGTAAATGCAAATCACTCGGTTTTGGATGGAAACGCAAATCGATACGCTCGCCATTGTCTCGGACGATGTACTTAGCTCCGGGATACTGGGAGTTGCCACGACGGACCAGTTCCTGCATTCTGTCGATGTTGAAAGGCGTTACCAGCTCGGGGAATGTTAAATTCTGTGCAATGGAACGTGGAACACCGACCTGGTCGATACGCAAATTGGGATCTGGTGTGATGACAGTACGGGCTGAGAAGTCCACACGTTTTCCCATCAAATTACCACGAATACGTCCTTCCTTTCCCTTGAGACGTGTCTTGAGGGCCTTCAGGGGTTTACCTGACTTTTGCATGGCACGAGGCATGCCTGGCATGTCATTGTCGACCAGCGTCGCCACATGGAACTGCAGCATTTTTATGTTTTCTTGAATAACATGAGCAGCAGCGCCCGACGCTTCGTTTTTCTTTAGTTCGTTGTTGGCTTTGATGATGTCGGCCAGTTTGTGAGTCAAATCGTCCTGATTCTTGGCAGCGCCGAACATCACGACTGCAGGACGCACTGAGAGAGGAGGAACGGGCAGAGTAGTGACTATCATCCAATCGGGACGAGCGTACTTGGGGTCCATGCCGAGGATGAAGCACTCCTCGTCTACGATGTGTTTTAGGATTTCCCACACTCGTTCGCCGGTGATGGCAATTTTCTTTTCCTATTGCGACACCGAAGAAGGGTTACTCAAATTTCAGAGGAAGGAAATTTTCACCGACTTACCTGTGAGTCCTCGTTGACATGTTTCCATTCGGCAGTCAGTTCGAGACCAGTTCTGCGAATCGATGGTTGGTAATGACCACAACCACCATGACCTGCCTTTTTGCCCGGATCAACTTGTTGTCCGTCTTTTGTCATATCCATGTCTTCACCGCCCTCGCACACGGTTTTGCCTTTGCATAGATCGTAGACATAGGCGAGACGCTTACGCGGTTGACCTTTTGACTTCATTACGATTTCTTTGATTTTAGGGTTGTTGGGAGAGACCAACATCTTGGAGCAATAGAAGCACACGCAACGTAAAATTTTTATGGTTTTTGTGATAAAACCGATGTGAAAGACTGGCTTGGCCAGATCAATGTGACCGAAATGTCCTGGACACTCGGTCATGTTCCCGGCGCAAGTTTGACACCGGGAGGTTCTGTCGATGACGCCCTGACGCGGATCCATAAGACCGCCGAGCTTGGGTCGTCCTCCTTCCATTGTTTCGGGGAACATAACACCCCCTTCGGTGACTGACATACGTCGCTATCGAATTAAAAAAAAAAAACTCTAGTTACACCACTCGAATTCGTATGAACAAATTACTCACAATTTCATCAGGCGACAAAATTCCAAACTGCACCCTGCGAACCTGACGCACAGGAGCTTTGGAATCGCTGAACGCCATTAGGGTTTGTGGGGCTGTCGATTGGGTTGGCTTCTTGGCTTTTCTGTCTCTAGTCTTTTTTTAGTTACTACGTACTTGTTTGACTCGAAAAATTTTCTTTTCACTTGTAGAACTATAGGGCACATATAGATAAAAAAAAAAGAAAGTGGTTTAGGATGGTAAATATTTCATGGAGGAGGGTAAATTATATATCAAAATGAGCGCATTTATCACAGTTGTTTGTTTATGTTTGAATTGGAAATTAAGAAAGGCTGTAGAAATCGTTAGGAGCAAATATTTACCAGAAGTTATTGCGACGACAGCACAATGGCGCAAGTAGAAGGCATTTTGCTTTTTCACAATTCTGCAATGCTGCCAAAACAAAAATTTTATTTTAGCACTCTTTCGAGTGTAGTAGATGAGTCATGATGGGTGAGTTCAGAGACCATGTTTATCACTTTTTTGAAGGTTTGGGTTTATTTGAGAGTTTTGTCTGATAGGTAGACTGAACTTTTGAGCTAGATGTGCAAAACCTAATAACTATGATGAGAGTTAAGCAATACAAGATGGAACCACTCGAGTGTGCTTTATTTTAAATCCCATGGACATATACATATACAATTGTGTTTGTCCAGTTACGACGAAAACAAGAGCCAACAAATCAAACATTCAAGGCTTTACAGCCCGATTCTGGCAAAAAGTCACAAGTCACAACGTTGTGAACTGCTGAAAACTACATCAAAATGTGAGTGTTGTTTGGAAAATTGTTTTGATTTGTGAGTCATCAGTGACTTTTTACAGAATCAGTGACATTACAGTGACACCGAAGTTTCTTGATGTAGAAGTGGATGATGTCGAGACTTGCATCCTTGAACATTAGATTTTTTGTTTTCTCTACAGGTACTCCAATTATGTTTCGATTGCTCCAAACAAGAAAAACAAATTCTTTTCCCCTTAACGAAACCCATTCTCTGTTCGACTGGCAGATTCTTAAAATCTGTACACTGGCTTAGCATATGATTTCGACTGCAAAATACACAACTCACTGAAGGAGTCGCTGCTGATGGTGATGGATTGTGTGTCAAAATACGTCCAGGCTTAGAATTGCTGTTAGATTTTCTTGAATCAGTCCGTTCAATATTCTTTAGATCAGGAGGAAGGTCAACAACTTTTTCCATCAAAAAAGTTGCAAGATTTTGAAGATTGGCTCGCTGATGCTGAGCTTTTTGTTTCACCCAATCTAGATACAAACAAGGACAAGGATAAGACATATACCCGTTGTTAAAATCTTCATCTCTTCCCATAGATTTAAGATCAGCCACAAAACCATAAAGTTTGACTGCCCAAACTCGCACCTTTGGGTCGCATTTGGATGTAAGACGAGGAAGGTTCATCAGATCATCTGTAAGCTCTCGCACTAGCACATCATGACGTCCAAAAATTGCTCGTTAAGAATCCATTATTGCATCCGCATCCGAAGAGTATTTCAATCTATCGCTGACAAGTTGATATGCCTCACCTTTTAGGGCCTTACGAAGCCGAGATACATTTTCCTTGCCAGTAAAACGTCCTTCCATAGTGGTTGATTTATAAACTTCTTCAAAATATGGCCACTCCCGTTTGTCGGCACCGGAAAAAATGGGCAGTTCCTGCACATTGTTCCGATTTAAAATTGTCAACAACGTGGCCTTATCAGAATTTGGAACTGAGATCCTATTTGGAGTCGAAGGATTTGGTTCAATCGGATTTTCGGACTTCTTTAAAGATGGCGAAATGTTATTTGATTGTACTTGAGATTCCAATAACAAATATTGATTTTCTTGAATTTTCTTAATTCTCTGCAAACAAAGTTCTTTAACGATATCAGAATTAGACATCTTTGGAGGATCGACGAATTTTTGAACTGGGAGTGATGGTGCCTCAGTCAACTTTAACTTCAAAGCTTCCATCTCCTTTCGAAGGACAGAAAGCTCTTCATCTTTCTGTGAAACCAATGCTTGAGCGGTTGCTGCAGCTTAAACAAGATTGTCTACTTCCTCACTAACCGCCGTATTAATAAACGCGGAATAGCTGGATTAAGCCTTATTCCTATAAAGGCTTAACCCAGCTATTCCGCGTTTATTAATACGGCGGTAAGTACTTTAAAATTATTGATAAATAAAAACTGGGTTAAAGACAGGAATGAAAGAATGAAAGAAATATGCTGCCAAGTTGACGGAGGACGGAGGTGTCTGATTGAGGCAATTTGATAAATTTGCAGCTTTTGCCTCGACAAATTTTTAATTCCCCTATTTCATATTTGAACTTGGTGTCCGGTGTTCGCTGTAATTTGCTGTGCAACTTTTTTAGGGCAGATGAAATCCTCGCTCTTCACTCCTTTCTATCACTACTGCAACTGCTAAATCGCCTTGGTTTGAAAGAACCTTTGCAGTGCGTGGCATGTTTTCTTGAATTCCCTCTAAATTTGTACTTAAACTGTTATCAAAACTGGGTTGGAAGTAAAAGATTTTCTTTCAACTGTTTGGAGTATGGCATTTTGTCAGAAGCACTTCAAACAGCACCTTATGTCAATCGTTTTCGATTTCAATTTCACTGCCAGTTATCGATCAACAGTTTTCAATGGTAGACAAAGTTGGACTTTTATAATTGCAACACCAAGTATAGGTGGCCATATCATTCAACCGAAAGCAAATCAATCTTTACCTATCAACAGCCGATGTTTCTTTAGGGGTATTCATGCATCAGCGTAAAACCCGCGTAAACCGTGTAGTCTGTGTAAGTTTACCAGATAGTAAAAGAACTGTCAAATTTTGTATGGAAAATGTTTTACACAAATTTGGTAAAACTACGCAACGAATTCAATTCGGAAACGAGATGGTAAAACGGGTAAAACTACACAAAAAACTTTTTTGACATTTCGAAAGAAACGTTTCAGTTAAGTTGAACATAGAAGTTGGTACTTTTTATCAAACAAAAAATAAAATATAAAAGTATTACAAATAAATATGGAAATGAGCGCAGTAAGTAATTAAAAACAAAGTTTTGAAGTTTCTTACACCACTTACACAAAGTAGCTTAAAGAGGTACTCATGCAAAGTCTCGCGTAAAGTTACATATTTACACAAAACGTAATCTTACGCCGAAGCATGAATACCCTTTTTGTTTCTTTAAGTATTGTTTATTTTAAGTATTAATTTCCTCTGCACACATCCATTTGAAATAAATTTAGTCTAGAAACCCAAAGAGTTGAACTCGTCCATTTTAGTACATCTATAAAATGCGCCACCTGGATTTCAAATATTTCCTCGTTAAATCCATGCCGGTTTCGTTAAATGCTTCGGTAAATTGATAACCAACTGTCACCGTTTCAATGGTGTACCAAATAAACATGTCAAATTTTTCAAACTTTTTCTCTATCTCCCTAGCCTTTTGTTTTATTGGTTTTAATGCCCCCCAAACAGCGTGCATTAAGAAAATTTTTACGCAATTCACCAAACCATCCCAATGGCCAATTCAATTTAACCACTGTTATTTGATGTGGTTACTCCGTACTTTTAACTGATAACAAATTCGAAGAAATTGTTTATAAACAAAAAATCCAAGTGGAATTCTTAAAGCGAATGGAAAAATTGTATAAATACGAAGCCAAACCTTTATGCAATTTGACGACAGGCAAGAAATAGGTTATTGCTGAATAAAAAAAAATGGCAACATCGACAAAAAGCGAAAATGGCACGGGTGCAAAGAAGTTTGCCAAACCATTGCATTTGCAGCAATTGGAGGCAAGTCTGGATATGAAGCCGTTCATGTCATTTGCTCATAAGATGCTCACTCAGCCGCTTGCAAGTACCGACTCGGAAACAGAAGAGGACGAAAATGATGGGTCTAGAAGAGCTCATGAGCGCTTCAAGGGAATAAATGGATCCAAGGAGGGTAATTTGGACTTTCAGTCTGATTGAAGTGTAAAATGACCATGGTTCCATGCTTTTCAGAGCGACAAAGTGACAAGGCGCATGTGTACAACCTCTCGAGTGTTACCAGCGAAAGGGAATGGCTGTGCGATGCTCTGCTAAGCGATACCGACACTGACTCAGACATCTCAGATGAGGACGACTACGTGAAAGACATGCTCAGGAGCCATCTACGTGAGCAAAAGTATAGAGAATCCTACTACAAAAAGGAAAAGGTGAGTATTTTTGTTTTGATCCATGTGCTGAGACTCACAATCTTGGAATTGTAGAACACCCAATACGGCTACTATGGCACCGGCCTCCTATCCGCTTACGACATGTTTCCCGAACACCAGCGATCGATAGTCGGTGTGCGAAAACGACGCAAGGAGCGCGAGAAGAAAGAAAAACCACCCAAGATTCCGAAACCAAGAAAACAACGGCGTAGCAAACATGGAGATCCATCGGGCTCTGTCGATCCACAGAATCAAAAGTGGAACGCATCCCAACATCCACTGCCAATCAAGTCTGAATTCGGTGAAGAGGACATCGATTCGAAATCCCACAGTCCCATGGGTTCACTTAGAGTACCCGGTCATTCTGGTCGTGGTCGTAAAAAGAAGTCGGCGCTTGCCAAAACTCCAGAACTCATGGCGGCTAGACGCCGCAAAGTGTTCCAACTCATGTCAAAGAAAGAACTTGGTAAAGTGCAACGAGCAAAGGCCAACAATCACAAGGAGATGCTTCAGGGCTGCAAACGTGTCGCTACCATGTGCATGAAAGTGACTCGACAGAAGGCAATGCAATCACAGAAAATCATGAAAGAAACCATTTGGCGAGCGAAGCGTTTGACGAGGGAAATGCAAGGCTACTGGAAACGATATGATCGTGTAGAGAGAGAGACTCGTCGTAGAATGGAAAAAGAGGCCGAGGAACAGCGGAAGATTGATGTGGAAATCATCGAAGCAAAGAGACAGCAACGAAAACTAAACTTCTTGATAACCCAAACTGAGTTGTATGCTCATTTCATGTCGAAGAAGCTGGGATTTGGAACGGAGGAAGAACAGTTGCGCATTTTAAATCAACTAGACGAAGAAGTTAATCCTCGATTGTCGGCGTATGATGACTACGACTCGGATTTGATGAAACAACTGGCCCAGAGGCATGCCGCAGAAGCTTTTAACGCAGACCGTGCTCGAACACAGCAATTTGACGTGTCTATTAAGGAGGTGAGTTGGTGTAGTTTTTTTTGACAAGAGTTTCCTCGCAGTCTCGCTTAACTTACATAATTCTTGAAGAGATTCTTGAGAACACACAATTCTTTTACTTACTTACTTAGGTGGGCATTACAGTTCGGGGTGAACCTGGGCCTCAACCAACATCCTTCTATAACGATTTCGATTTCGGGCGAGCTCTCTCCAGTTTCGCACTCCAAGTCGGTTGAGGTCTTCATCCACTTGATTGCGCCACCTAAGACGAGGTCTTCCCCTTCCGCGATTTCCCTGCAATGTGCTTTCGAACACCCGACGAGCCGGAGCGTTTGGGTCCATCCGCTCTACATGGCCCAACCATCGTAGCCTCGCGATGCGTACTCTTCTGGCTATGCCCATGTCGCGGTACAGCTCATACAGCTCGTTGTTGTATCTTCTTCTCCACACATTGTCTTCGCATACGGGACCAAAGATCATTCGGAGAATTTTTTTTCCAAACGACCAAGGGTTTCCTCATCCGCTTTAGATAAGGTCCATGCTTCCGCGCAGGACTGGGATGATCAAGGTCTTATACAAGGTCACCTTGGTTTTTCTAGAGAGGGTTTTGTTTCTCAATTGCCTTCTTAACCCAAAGAAGCAACGGTTGGCAAGAGTTATTCTCCGTTTGATCTCCGCACTGATGTTGTTGTCCGTGTCTACAGCAGATCCTAGGTAGACGAAGTCGTGTACTACCTCGAAGTTATGTCTGTCTATTGTGACGTTTTGTCCAATTCGTCGATGTTCTGTGTCCTTGTTTGATGACAGCATATACTTCGTTTTGCCCTCATTAACCATCAAACCAATTTTTGCCGCTTCTGTTTCAATACTCGCAAAAGCACCTATGACATCACGTTTTTTTCTTCCCATTACGTCAATATCGTCTGCATAGGCGAGTAATTGTACAGACTTTTGAAAGATTGTTCCTCTGGTGTTGACGTTTGAGTTTCTTACAATCTGTTCAAGTATGATGTTGAAGAAATCGCATGACAGTTTGTCGCCTTGCCTAAAGCCTTTTTTGACATCAAAGGTCTCGGTGAGTTCTTTTCCGACCTTGACGGAGCAGCGTGAATTCTCCAAAGTCATTTTGCATAGTCGTACGAGCTTGGCAGGGATGCCGAAACTAGACATGGCTCTGTACAGCTCGTCTCTGTAAATACTGTCATACGCGGCCTTGAAATCGATAAAGAGGTGGTGAATATCGATATTATGTTCTCGGGTTTTTTCCAAGATCTGCCGTAATGTGAAAATTTGGTCTATTGTGGACTTCTCTGGTCTAAAACCACATTGATAAGGACCTATCAAGTTGTTGACGTGGGGTTTCAGACGTTCACATATTACAGCAGACAAGATCTTATAAGCGACGTTAAGGAGGCTTATCCCTCTGTAATTGGCGCAATTGTGAGGGTCTCCCTTCTTTAGGATCGGGCATACGATACTGAGGTTCCATTCATCGGGCATGCTTTCTTTCGACCATATCATGCAGATCAGCTGGTGCATGCTCCTTTCCAACTGATCTCCAGCTGCCTTGAAAAGTTCGGCATCAAGGCCATCTGCACCTGCAGTCTTATTTGATTTAAGTTTGCATATGGCAAGCTTAACCTCATCTAGGTCGGGAGGACGGCATTCTTGATCATTGTCCAAGCTGAATGGGGCAATCTGCCTGACAGCGGAATTTGTGTCTTCAGATCCTCAGTAGCGACTGTGACTCTATAACTATGTTTCCCTGCTGGTCTTTACAGGCTTGAGTTCGGGGCTTGCCACCCTGGCAGGATCTTTTTACCTTTTGGTAAAACTTCCGAATCTCGTTCCTGTCATGGCACCTCTCTATTTCCTCAAACGAGCGCTTCTCATGCTGCTTCTTTTCCTTTTTGAGAAGTCGGTGTTCTTCCCTTCTTCTCTCCTTGTAAATCTCGTTATACTGAACGTAAGCAGCCCTTGTTCGTGTTTGCATAAGCATTTGTCGTGCTCTTTGTTTGGCTGCATTTGCCTGCCTGCATTCTTCATCGAACCATGGGTTTCGTTTTGGTGGCCGAGTGAAACCCAGAACCTCAGAGGCAGCGGTTCTGATGACTTCTTGGCATTGCTGCCACTGGTCTTCAATGTTTAATGCTGGCGGCATGGGATTCAAGGATAATTGAAGGGACACTCGATTGGAAAAGGCATTGGCAATCTCTTGCGATTGTAGCTTTCCGACGTCATATCTCTTCACAGCGTTAGTTCGCGCTGGTCGTGAACAAGATATCCTCAATTCTTTTAGCGGAATGTTATTTGCTTTATCTCTTTTTCGAGTTTTTCAAGGCTTTATTCTCCAATTTGTTTGAATTTTGCTTCCCAGTATTTTATTTAGGTTTTCTTAAACGGAATCTATGTCGTTTTCCAAAAGAAAATTCACGCTCCAAATGTTCTTCAAATGTGAATTTGGGTTGAAGATTTTGAATGATTTAATCGCTTTGACCTTTTATCATTTGCAGTGATGAAGTGAATATCAACACATAAACAACACCTTTCATCGGACTGCTTGTCCGTAGTTCCTTTTTTGTTTTTGTCAGCACAGAAACGCCGCTTCATTAATTCAACTCCAAAAGTCGATGAAAACGGAGTAAAAAAAACGAAAAACTTTTGGAAATCGATACATGTCAAGGAGAGAAAGACCACAGAGTAAAACCGGTTTCTTTTCGGACTAACGGTTTCTTCTTCTGCTTTTGATAAAGTTCTGGCTTAAAGCAGGACTGGGATGATTAAGGTCTTACAAAGGGTTACCTTGGTTTATTATTATTATTATAAGTTTATTAACAATAAATTAATTACATTGCTAATAATTGTATAGCTATAGCTGCTAGGGCTTTCAGCTAGTAATAGAGTTTATATCAGATTTTCTAAATTTAATGCTAACATCAGATTATACACATTATAATGTGTATTATTATACTTGTATATATTTTATTCATATTTAGTTTAGTTTATTTGTCAAATAAATGAAAAGATTAGTAAAGTTTTTAACAGTTAAAACACTTATTTATTTGTCAATCGAAATAACTCTTACAGACTTGATTAAACGTAACAAATTACAAGATAAATAAATAATAACAAAAATTAACGCAATACATCAATAATTTAAATTCACAAGACTGCTTAAAAGCTTTTTTTTAAAAGATTCTCTTGCACAATTTTCAAAAAAGTCAATTAATCTGCAGACTGAGTTTGCTTCCTTGATGCACCTTGAAATGGGGGGAAAACGAAAGCCAAATTCATTTAAAAAAAAAACGAACATTTAACACGACAACTACATAATAATATCACGAACAAACACAATAGAAAAATACTTTCTCCGAAGCATGAGAGTTTGAATTCCTAGAAATAAACTCCTCGCATTATAACAGGAAATCTCACTATTCCAGTAAGTAAATATATTTGGAGAATCTTCCTCGCACCCTTTAAATTCGACCAGATGTAGTGTCATAAAAAGGAATCGAGACAATTAAGCAATACTCTAAAATTGATCGTACCAACAAAAAGTAAAGTGTTTTAAGTGTAAGGATATCAGAAAACTCACTAGCGTTTCTTTTAATGAACTCTAGCATGGAGTTACTTTTGCTAATTATCCAATCTATGTAGACCACACATAGTACGATAATTTTTCATCTTAAATAATGTCTACACTTAATAAACAATAACTATAGTTAATCCCTTCCATATTCCTGGCGTTTCGCTAGTGATGAGGTGTTTGTGTGTTAGGTTAGTGTGACCCACTAACAACAACTGCAACTTCGTTTCCATTTATACCTTGATGCCTTGGGATCCAGGCAATTTCGAGTGTACCATTCTTCGAGATGTTTTATCATGAATGGAATCGACAATTCCGCTATTATTATTAATATTTTAAATAGCTTTTGCAGAGGAAAGACTGTCTGTGAATATGACAGTCTTCTTGTTCTCAGATTTGTCAATTGCACTGTGAATGACAAAAGCTTCTGCCCTGAATATAGAAGTGAAACTTGGAAGGAGATCTTTGCAAATTGTTTTCAAGTTTTCTGCGACAACTGCAAACGAAGTGCCTGTCGTTTTATGTCTCTGAGGCATCGGTAAACATTAATTGCCCTCTTTGCTTTTTGTGGCTTTCTTCCAACTCAAGAAACAGGGTCGTAAGAACTTTATTGGTTGATGTTATCCAATGTTTGCTATGGTTGGTAATGATAGGCTCTTTTAGTAAGTTCCAAGACGGGTTAGCGATAGAGTTTAGGTTTAGAAACTGAATGGGTATATCAAAATCTTTACATGATGTTAAAGTGTAAATTAAAGTTTGATTTGAGTTTTGGACTTTTTTTGCGTTTTAGATTTTTTTTTGGCATCGTTCTGATAGGGCGATCATCTGGAGTTGTTTACTTTTTGTATCATACCCGTTGTAAGATATTCAATTCTTTTGCTTACTTGTGGTAATCCAGCATCTGCCAAGAGGTTTCGAATCGGCGTTGTACGAAAAGTCCTCATACCAGTTCTGATGGCTGCGTGGTACGGTGTTTTAATAAGATGAGTGGATGGCTTTGAACATCTGCCATATATCGCTAAACCATAGTCGATCTTAGACAAACAACAGCAGATCTTATTACATTTATTATTGTAGGTATTGACTTAGAGGAAAAATAATTGATTAAATTTACCCTAGTAGTGAGGCTCTTTTTTAAAGTTGTACAGTGTTTCTTAAACGTGTAACTGGAATCGAAAACTATACCAAGTATTTTAGAAAAGCTTACATTTTTTATGTTATTATCTAATTGAATTGAGATAGTTTTACTACAACTATATTTTTTTACAAATATGAAGGCTCACACTTCTGTATTGAAATTTTTGCACCTGAGTGTTGTCCCCAATCTGAAAGATTTTAAAGAATATGTTCGAAGGTTGAAGCAAAAGATGTTAAGTCTTTGCATTTTGAGTAAACTATCAAGTCGTCCGCAAATAGCGCATGATCTACCAAGCTGTGAAGATCTACTATAGAGTTGATTTCAATAAATGCTATTGTAAAAGGAACGACTGATAAAGGCGAACCTTGTGGAATACCGTTTTTTAAAATATATGTAAGTAGAGGAATAGGTACCGTTCGCTTTGATGCGAAAATATCGATTGCATAAGAAGGACTTAATGTAGTTCAGCATTTTAAGTTATGTTATGTCAGTCTATAGTGACTTTTTGTATAATTCGTCGATGTTCGGTGTCCTTGTTTGATGACAACATATATGTACTTCGTTTTACCCTCATTAGCCATTAAACTCCTTTTTCTGTTTCAATGCTCGCAAAAGCATTTATTATATCACGCTTCCTTCTTCCCATTACGTCAATATCGTCTGCGTAGGCGAGTAATTTTACAGACTTTTGAAAGATTGTTCCTCTGGTGTTGACGTTTGAATTTTGTACAATCTTTTCAAGCATTAACATGTTGCATGTCATCGCATGACAATTTATCGCCTTGTCTATAAGCCTTTTTCGACATAAAAGGTCTCGGTGAGCTCTTTATACCGACCTTGACGGAGCAGCGTGAATTCTCCAAAGTCATTTTGCATAGTCCTACGAGTTTTTAAGGTATGTCGAAACTAGACTTGGCTCTGTACAGCTCGTCTCTGTAAATACTGTCATACGCGGCCTGTATAAGGTGTATGTATATGGATATTATATTCTTGGGTTTTTTTCCAAGACCTGCCGTAATGTGAAAATTTGGTCTATTGTGGACTTCTCTGGTCTAAAATCACATTGATAAGGAACTATCAAGTTGTTGACGTGAGGTTTCAGATGTGGGGTTTCGGACGTTCACATATTACTGTGAGGGTCTCCCTTTTTTTGGATCGGGCATACGATCTGCTGCTGCCCCCCCCCTGCTGTCTTGAAAAGTTCAACATCAAAGCCATCTGCACCTGCAGTTTTTGTTTTGATTTAAGTTTGCATACGGCAAGCTTACTTCTTCTTGGTCGGGAGGACGGCGTTCTTGATAATCTTCCAAGTTGAATGGGGCATTCTGCTTAACAGCGGAATTTGTGTCTTCATCGCCGTTAAGCAGTTTGCTTAAGTGGGTCTTTTCAGGTCCTCGTCGCTATTACTATTTTTCCCTGTCGCTCTTTAGAGTTCGGAATTTGCCACCCTGGCAGGATCTTTTTCCCTTTTTGGTAAAACTTCCGAATCTCGTTCCTGTCATGGCACCTCTCAATTTCCTCAAACGAGCGCTCTTCATGCTGCTTCTTTTTCTTTTTGAGAATTCGGTGTTCTTCCCTTCTTTTCTCCTTGTAGATCTTGTTATACTGATCTTAAGCAGCCCTTGTTCGCTTTTGCATCAACATTTGTCGAGCTTCTTGTTTGGCTGCATTTGACTGCCTCCATTCTTCATCGAACCCTGGGTTTCTTTTTAGGGGTCGAGTGAAACCTAAAATTTCAAAGGCAGCGGTTCCGATATCTTGTTGACATTGCTGGCACTTTTCTTCAATGCTTGATTCTATCGGTATAAGTTTCAAGGATAGTTAGAGGCATACTCGATTGGAGAAGACACTGGCAATCTCTTCCGATTGTAGCTTTTCGGCGTCATATCTCTTCACAGCGTTAGTTCGTCCGAGTCGTGAACAGTATATTCTCATTCGTACCTTAGCTACAGCAAGTTAGTGGTCCGACTCTAACTTGGCCCCTCGGAAAGTTCGGACATCTATCACACTAGAAGAGAGACTTTCGTCGGTCAATTTGGTTGACGGTAGATTGATCTGGCGATCGCCATGTACCTTTCTGAATTTTGAGATGCGGGAAGCGCATACTACTCACAACAAGACTTAGCCCCGCAGTCGGATGTTTTGTCATGCAGGCTATGTCTACAGATTGTATTTCCAAAGATGTCCTCCTTCCCTAGTTTTGCGTTTAAATCGCCAAGCACGATTTTTACGTCTAGGACATTGCTCATATGGTTATTCGAAGAGCTCGTAGAAACAATCTTTGGAGTTCTCGTTTTTCCCCTCCGGTGGGTCGTGGGTGCATATTAGGCAAATGTTGGCGAATTTAGCCCTGATGCGGATGGTCATTATACGCTCATTTACTGGGTTTTGACGGATAACTTTATCTCTGAGTTTACTTCTAACTAACTACAAATCCGCTTTTAAGTGTACGTTGATGTTGCAGTTTTCATCTTCTTGTTTAGGCCCGGCTTATTCCATCGCATTTCTTGGAGGGTGGTTGTATCTGCTTTACTGCAGTCCAAGGTGTTTGCTAATTTTCCGGTTGCACATAGTCCGTTTAAGGGGGAATGCTGGTCTAGAGCGTGAAAAAATGGGCATAATTTATGAATTTTTTGTGACTCAACAAAAATATCAATCAAAAATCTGTGAAAAAGGTTTTATAATTTAGGTTTTAATATACAAATACAAACAAACACAAATTTTTTCGTGTCAATTAAATTCAAAATGGCGGCTGTCCAGCGCCTCATTTTTTAGACGGGTCCATGGCCGAAGATGTAACTTCCTTAATTTTGGTCTTGAAACAAAACTCCGAAAATTTTTAGTTTCTATAGATAGATAGATAGATAGATAGATAGATAGATATATAATTTTATTTCAAAAAGATTTTACAAAAAACAGTGTATGCTGGTATAAAAATTAATTAAGACAATAACTTTAAGTTGCCTGTCAGGTTAAGAGGTAAATTAAAATTTAAGTTTAGGGAGTAGATTTAATTTTATTAACTACGAAAATTCGTTTAAAATTAGGTTGCGATACTTGATTGCAGCTTTTAGAAAATTGTATAGGTTAAGGTAGCAGTTGCCATTCAAAACGTTTAGAAGTTGAGAGCGGGAGAGCACGTCGCTGCCCAGAAATGCTCTTCTATAGCCTTTATAGATTGGACAGGTTCCGACGAAATGGAAAGTGTTTTCCGATGCATCCATGTTGCAAACTGTACATATACCATCAGTATCTTTCTGGAACGCTCTTCCATTGAGATTGAGAAGTCCACAACGAGCTTTAAAGATGATTGAAATCACATCACAGGAGTTCGAGTCATCAAAATTGTTTGGTACTTCGGAGTAAAGCAGGTTGCAATACTCATCATGGAATTGGGACTGTGTGGCGCTGGTGGTGAATTCAATCCAGTGTTTTTCTTTAAGCTTTGATAGTAGAATACTATGCATTCCATGCCAATCAAGCAAACTTATGTTGAAAGAAAAGTCAATCGACGCACTATGAAATAGATCCAACCATTCCTTAGCCCAGAAGGTTTTTTTCATAATAATGGCTTCTGATAAGATTTTGGGTAGTCTACCACTTGGAAGAGATAAGGTTCTTCTTATATATGAAAAATGAAGCTTAAGAGACGTAAGAAAAGCTTTAGGTAAACCAGTTTCGATGTGCAAAGCATAGTTCGGCGTGTTATCCGGTAGCAGGAAACATCTTTTTATAAAAAATCGTTGCAATTTTTCAACTTGGTTGTGTTCACGATATCCCCATACCTGAGCACAATACAGCATTATAGCTCTAGAAGCAGCATCATATATTTGAAATTTTGTTGAATGCTGGACAGATTTATTTCTCAGTAGCTTGCACCATGTTGAATTGATGGAGTTCTTAGATGATCCCAATCTATTATTTAGATGCTCGTTCCAAGACATGTTGTGGTTGAAAACTACACCTAGATATTTGTATTGGTTTGACACATTTATCTCGGCATTATTGAGGAACCATTTTTCACAAGCCGCTCTTCGCCCCCCATTTCGAAAAATTACTACTTCCGATTTGCCAGGATTAACTTCAAGGTTCCACTTTTTGCAGTATGTACTAAAGCTATCAATAAGTTGTTGTAGATAAGCAGGATTATCCGATAAGAGGACAATGTCGTCGGCATATAAGAGGGCGTTAATCTGAAGATCATCTAAAAACAGACCAATAGGTAGTTCATCATGTAGATCATTTAAAAAGAGGACAAAGAGAAGCGAACTCAGTACACAACCTTGTCGGACACCTTTGTTGGTGAAAAAGAAATCTGACAAGCTAGAGCCATCCCAAACAGCAGCAGCAGTGTCCACATAAAGAGATTTTATAATAGCAATCATCTTCGAAGAGATTCCCTGAGTAGATAATTTGTATAATAAAGCATTTCTATCAACATTGTCAAAAGCAGCCTTTAGATCGATGAAAAAAGCGTACAGTTTCTTCTTTTGACATAGCTGAAGCTGTATAATACATGAAAGATTGTAAACTTGATCCACGGTAGAGTAGTTCTTTCTGTAAGCAGCTTGAAACTCGTTTATAATGTTGTTTACTTCCAGCCAATACGTCAGTCTGTTTAAGAGAACAGTAGTGAATAACTTATAAAGCGTGTCCAGGAAAGACAGTCCTCTATAGTTAGACACCACATTAGCATCTCCTTTCTTAAATAGCGGGTATATTATTGATTTTTTAAACGACGATGGTATGGTTGCAGATTCAAAGATTTCATTAAATAACTTATATATTTCCATAACCAGAGATGGGCTAGCATTTTTATAAAACTCATAAGGTATTCCGTCCATCCCAGGAGTTTTGTGATCTTTTGAGGTAGTTATGGCAGAATATATCTCGTGAAGTTCTATTTGGCAATCCAGCTCAGGTACTTGTTTGTGAGGAAGAGCATACGAGATAGTAGGTGTATCAATTGACTGCGTTAGTAACTTCTCATAATGATTCTTAAGTTCACAGACTTCAATTCCTATTGTTGTACTAAAACTGTTACCACGTATCTCCTTGGCAATTTTCCACCAATCTTTTGCCGAAGAAACAAACTGTAGGTTTTTGGCAATGTCTTGAAAATAAACTTCCTTTTTAGTTTTACATAAGCACCTGTACTTTTTGTTGGCATCATTATACTTTTTCTTGCAGACGTCAAGGTTTAATTTCCGAAAGGCTTTGAGGTGTTTGAAAGCAGTTTTTCGGGCCAAAAAACAAGTTAAATCAAACCAAGGCTTCTTGGGCTCAAACTTAATAGTTTGTCGTATAGGAGCTCCATTTGCTTCATAGATACATTTTTTGATCGCATTGCAACGATCATCAATAGAATCTGTTGGTGTCATCATGGAAGGTACAATAGACTCGAGCTTAGTATTGTAGGCGATACATCGGTTATCGTGCCATTTGAGTCGAGGAATACTTCTGCTACTAGAACTCGTTGTTATTTCTGTGGATTTTATGGAGCAGATTAATGGCATATGGTCTGAGAAGGTTTCGCAACCAACACTAAAGTCTTCTACAATATTTGAAGCTGAGTATGAAAGGCAACAGTAGTCAATCACAGATGAGCCTCTGCTGCTTACAAAAGTGTATTCACCGTCTTTGTCACTAAATCCTCTGCCATTAAGAATGTAAGCACCAATGTCCTCAAGGAATTCTAAGAAACTTTTGCAGTTGCTGTCGCAGGTTGAATCTTTGGAGCATCTCATTTCTAAAACAGACGTGGGAGGAACCGAGTTGCAGTCCACTGTTCCTTTTGTGCCGGTTCTTACGTTGAAATCGCCTCCGAGAATAAAATTGGTGGATGTAAGACTACTAAAAAAGTTTTTGAGAATTGCGAAATCTCTGTTCCAATGGCTGCAATTCAAATAAAAGGGTACTAAATTTAAATTGACTCCTGAGAAACAACCTTGAAGTGTGATCATTTCATCTGTGGTTACAAACTTAAGCTTATAGACAGGTTCGATGATTTTCTTGTACCCAAACAAGCATCCTCCACTGGCTCTGCCAAAGTTGAATGTTTTTGTTGCTGAAATCCACTTTAGTTTAAAACCGACGAAGTATTTTTCATAGTTTTTAAAATTTTCAGAAAGTACAAATGTTTCAAATAAAAAGAAAATATCATATTTACAAATATATTTAAAAAAATTACATAATAAAGATTTATTTGCAAGACCAGCTATATTGTAAAATAAGACCTGACAGGCAATGGGTTGCTAATTAATAATATTGTTTTGATGAGTTTTGGCTGTTGCCACAATGACAGAGTAGACCAAGTTGGATTTGCTCAAAAGGTTTGCAATGTATTCTTTATCAGCTTCGTTGAATGATGTGATGATACCATCCTTGCTGCGTTTATACCGCCGTCCATCAACTGAAAGGGTCCAATTCTTTATTTCAGGCCTGAGGCGAGTATCTACTTTCAAAAGACATCTCTTCAACTGGCGCATATGAAAACTCTCGGAACGTTCATTCAAAGTTAAGTCCTTGTTGATTGATATCGGAGTATTTTTCAGACGAATCGATGAAGATAAAACAGTTTTTACATCGTTTGCATTCGAGAGCTCAAAAACATAAAATGAAGACTTTGGGTTAGAAGATCCGATTTTTCTAACACTATTCATAACAGCAGGGACATTAAGTGTTGAGTTACACACTTGCTGAAATTCCTGTTTCGCATCTTCGGCACTTTTAGCATTCAACCCTCTGACTATGATGTTGAGCCTTTTGGAGTACTTCTCCGCATCTTCGATTCTTCTTTCTAGCTTTATTTCACCAGTTTTCAGCTTTTAGTTTCTATATAAACACAGCAAGAGACGTACGTATGATTTTTTCGATATTTAGTTTTTTCGCGAAATGATGCACGTTTGAACAAAACATTAAAATGTTCACTATAAAAAAACGACTAAATTGTTGATTGAAAAAAGGCTCTGCAATATAAAAAAAATCCTATGCATGTATACGTCTCCGGCGAAAGGTATTTCGAATGTACTGTCAAAATTTCGTATAGATCGGTAAAGATTTGCTCGAGTTATGTCTTCGGCCAGTTCAAAAAAAAGTGATTTCGAGAAAAACAAGTTTTAAGTACTATAAAATCATATGGCAATCCTGAGGGGCGCTACCGCATAATGGAAAGTTTGGGCATTTAGACATTTTTGTCGGCATCCACCCTTTGGTATGTTATGCCAGTTGAAGGAAACCAGTACCCAGTGGCTAGCACAAGGCGGTATAGTAAACACAATTGACGTGTACTACAAGTTGCAACATTTGAGCCCCGCCAAGTTGACACCAATCAGAGCCTTCCTGAGCCTATCTAAAAACGTTTGCTTTTTTGAACCTCAGCTAATTTTTTCACAACATAAAAGGTTGTGAAGGAAACAAATGTCAACCCTCTGTGCAAAGTTCAACGAACGAAGCTGCACCTGTTCGCACGTTGACCTCAATCCATTACATCTCGAGTAGGAAGCTTTAAGCCTAGCAGTTTCAGATTTTTGTTTATTTCCTGTTATTTCAGAAAACGTTTATTTACTAAAATGATTTATTTGAAATCAACAGGAAGAAGCTGACGAACCTCCATCTACATCAGCAGAAGTGAAGCCAGACCTGCCTCAACCGGATATCTTTCGCGGAACTCTCAAGACATATCAACTGAAGGGAATGACTTGGTTAGCAAACATCTATGATCAGGGTATCAGTGGTATTCTTGCCGATGAGATGGGCTTGGGTAAAACCGTCCAATCAATAGCCTTCTTGTGTCATATCGCTGAGAAATATGGTGTGTGGGGTCCATTTTTAGTCATCTCACCAGCATCGACCTTACACAACTGGCAACAAGAGATGCAACGGTTTGTACCTGATTTTAATGTAGTTCCCTATTGGGGTTCACCCAATGAGCGAAAGATTCTCCGTCAGTTCTGGGAACAGAAAGATTTGCACACCAAGGATGCGAGTTTTCATGTTGTAATCACTAGTTACCAATTAATTGTGTCGGACTACAAGTACTTCAATCGCATTAAGTGGCAATATATGATTCTGGACGAGGCTCAAGCAATAAAAAGCTCCTCTTCAATGCGCTGGAAACTACTGCTCGGTTTCAATTGTCGCAATCGCTTGTTACTGAGTGGAACACCAATACAAAACAGTATGGCTGAATTGTGGGCATTACTTCATTTCATTATGCCAACGCTCTTCGACTCCCATGACGAGTTCAATGAGTGGTTCTCCAAAGACATTGAGAGTCACGCAGAAAACAAAACAGGAATTGATGAGAAGCAAATATCCAGACTGCATATGATTTTAAAGCCTTTTATGTTGCGCCGAATCAAGAAGGACGTAGAGAACGAACTTTCCGACAAAATTGAGATTATGGTGTATTGTCCACTAACCACAAGACAAAAACTGCTCTACATGGCTTTGAAGAAAAAGATTCGTATTGAGGATCTTTTGCATTATACGATTGGTGGGGGTGATGGTCATCAAGTAGATAGAAATTTCACGTCGAATCTTATGAACCTGGTGATGCAGTTCAGGAAGGTGTGCAATCATCCAGAATTATTCGAGCGGAGAGATGCCAAAAGTCCGTTTTCTATGAAGTGTGAGGAGTATGTGGTTCCTCGGTTGGTCTACAACGAGGCTCTGTTAAACATTGCTATGCCAAGCAAGAAGCATCTTCTATACAATAGGTTTGTTGTTTTTTTTTTAAAGGATTGTTTGAGAGTCAGTAATTTGATCGTCCTATTTTGCAGGTTTAACATCTTCAAGACTGAACACGTGCATCGGGATCTCTTTTCTGAGAAGCCACGGAAGAAGTCCGACCAGTACCCTAGATACGTGGACCTAGGAGTGGGGAGTGGGTTTAGTTTTAGCCGGTTTTGTGATTTGAGTCCCAAGGATGTTGAAGATATGACGGTGGCTGGATTAATTGGATTGTAAGTCTTTTTGATTTGATATCTACTCAAACACAACAGTGATTTTTTTCTTTTTCAGTTTCAAGCATTATTTGATGAAGTTGAGGTCATATGCTGATTATGCACACAAAATGGAGTGGTGGGAGAATTATTCTTTTCGCAAAATGATGCTTTTGCAGCCAACTCTGTGTAATGTTCTGGATAAGAGATTCCTAGCAAAGGAAAGTGTAATGCATGGACTGGTTTTCACAGCAACGGTAAGTGTTCTTCAAAGAATATCTCAAATCTTAATTTTAACACTTACACATCTTCTCAGACTTCTTCGGAAAGTTCTTTTTACTCATTTGGTGATTATCAGATCGTAAATATGCAAGAAACCATTGAACATCGCGTCATAAGGAGCAGAAAACGCAAGATCACCGAAATAAGATCACCTCCTGCAGAGGGATGCTCAATGCTAAAGACCGAGATTGATGCCGATGAAGATTACGCTCAAAGTCAAACGGTTACCATCAAAGAGGAGCCTAAAATGTTTACATCTCCTCCCAGAGGTCGACCACCAAAGAATCCCGATAAAAATGCTAAATCGACAACTGTTCTTTTGCCGGAATTTCTACACATTCCCAGATCACCAAAGAAGTATTCATGTGAAGCAATCGAAATGCCAAGATTTTTGTACGGCCTTGGACAAAAGGTTCAGGCAGTCAAAAGGAGGACCTAGTATGTGATTTTCTGTTTAAGTTGATGTTTTTTTTCAAGCGTGAAATTTTATTTGTCTGAAAGTTGTGAAAGCCGAGCAGCTGAATGGGCACATATTCGTCATATCCAATGTGACAACCAAGAGGGCTATACGTTGGTAAACAATGGATTAGAACTATGCCGACCGAAGTACGGATGGTCGTCTATAGTGATTCCCGATAAGCAGACATTGGTGTCTGATGCTGGTAAACTGGCAGTGTTGGACAGTTTGCTGACGAGACTTAAGGCGCAGGGACACCGCGTTCTGATTTACTCACAGATGACAAAGATGATCGATTTGTTGGAGGTGAGTCGTGGAAATGGCAAAGGAGGATGGAACTTAGTTTTTATTTTATGGAATTCTTCTTTTTTTGTTTTTGTTTTGTAGGAGTACATGTGGCACCGCAAACATCGCTACATGAGATTGGATGGTTCAAGTAAAATATCTGCTCGTCGTGATATGGTAGCTGACTTCCAAAGTCGTGCTGATATTTTTGTATTTCTTTTATCGACCAGAGCTGGTGGATTGGGTATTAACTTGACGGCAGCTGATACGGTAAGTTTTTTTTCTGATCTTTTGAGCTTTCAAACAACCTTCGTGTCAAAATTGTTCTCCTTATTCAGAATCTCCTCTTTCATATTTTTATTAGAGTCTACGACTTTGCATACCACGATTAGTTGAAAGCCTCAAATCTTTATTCATTTAATTACAATTTAGGCTATTTTATTTATTTATACTCACGTCCGCGTTATTCAATTGATTGAAAAGTTAAACAACAGCAGTTAAACAACTGCGTTTCAAAAATCATATCGATCTGTGAAGATATGCGTAAATTTCCTTTGTTTTTCTGGTTTTTTACTCATTCGCTTTCGCATTTTTACGAATTTCTCTCTTAGGTGAGGTTTTAGCGAGCCACTGGATACCACAATAGCTTCCATCACGGATGAGGGGTGCTCCAACTCGGTAGCAGTTTTGCCCACTGAAATTAAATATTTCTCAAACCAATCTAATATCGAAGAACTCACCGCTTTACCACCTGTGTGGAGTATTTTTGTTTCTCGCCTTTCTTCATCAACGTCCGAAGATTTAGTACACGGTTATATTTAAAAAAATAATTCATTAGTTTGTGTATCTAATCTTACCATTCGAAAATTCGTTATGACACCAGAAAAAGAACATTCTTCTTTCGAAATCAAAGTTGGAAGAAACCTCGAGCTCTACAATTTACTATGCAATTTATCTTTTTGGCCTTGCATATTGTGGTGTATGATTTTTTTCGCAGCAAGAAACGACGACCCAACAACATCTGAAAGGGCCTCGCTGATACATTCTAATGAACGAAGCGAAGCGAATATGAACGCTGATTTCCTAAATATTTATTATCATAATGCAAGTGAAATTCGAACCAAACTACCTGCCTTATACCATCCATCTACCCATGTAGACTACGATATTATTGTTATTGTTGAAACCTGGCTTTAGAGTGGAATCTCCGATTCTGAAAATGTCAACGGCGGTTCATCCATAGTCTACCGACGAGATCGATGTATTACTGCTCAAGATCGCAGAGGTGGTCTACTTATGGCGGTTCGTTCATGTTTCTCATCCCATTTATTACCGCTGCCAATCATCGACATCGAACAATTATGTGTTTCGGAATAGATATTTCTGTGTTTATGTTTTATGTATCATCAGAAGCTACATACCACCTAGAAGCCCTATTGATAGTTATGAAAAGCACCTTGCAAACATTGATTTTGTAAGTAATTTAAATGAGTGTCCGCAGAAGGTTTTTGTAATTGGTGATTTTAATTTAACTGATGTGAAATGGTCTTATTCTTCTAATGAAAATATGCTCATTCCCTGTAACTTAAAAAGTGCTATCGAAATAACTTTTGTTGACCATTTATTTGCTCTTAACTCAAATTCAAGGGTTCTGTGTATGTAACGCTTCCTTCAATCATAAGAAATTATTTATTATACAATTGTTTAAAAATTGATAGTAACGATTCATAATCCCTTAACTTTTTAAAGGCCAATTTTTTTGAACTTGATAATTGGCTTGAAACTATTGACTGGAAAATTGAATTTTTAAACTTTGATTTACAAAATGCGTTTGATAGCTTTCGAAGATTTTAAATAATGCTTTCGATCAGTATAACGAGATCTACAAGGAGAAAAGAGAGGAAGAACACCGACTTCTCAAAAAGAAAAAGAAGCAGCATGAGAAGCGCTCGTTTGAGGAAATAGAGAGGTGCCATGACAGGAACGAGATTCGGAAGTCTTACGAAAAGGTAAAAAGATCCTGCCAGGGTGGCAAGCCCCGAACTCAAGCCTGTAAAGACCAGCAGGGAAACATAGTTATAGAGTCACAGTCGCTACTGAGGATCTGGAAAGATCATTTCTGCAGACTGCTTAACGGCGATGAGGACACAAATTCCGCTGTCAGGCAGATTGCACCATTCAGCTTGGACGATGATCAAGAATGCCGTCCTCCCGACCTAGGGGAAGTTAAGCTTGCCATATGCAAACTTAAATCAAATAAGACTGCAGGTGCAGATGGCCTTGATGGCAGCTGGAGACCAGTTGGAAAGGATCATGCACCAGCTGATTTGCATGATATTGTCGGAAGAAAGCATGCCCGATGAATGGAACCTCAGTATCGTATGCCCGATCCTGAAGAAGGGAGACCCTCACAATTGCGCCAATTATAGAGGGATAAGCTTCCTTGACGTCGCTTATAAAATCTTGTCTGCTGTAATATGTGAACGTCTGAAACCCCACGTCAACAACTTGATAGGTCCTTATCAATGTGGTTTTAGACCAGAGAAGTCCACAATAGACCAAATTTTCACATTACGGCAGATCTTGGAAAAAACCCGAGAACATAATATCGATATTCACCATCTCTTTATCGATTTCAAGGCCGCATGACAGCATTTACAGAAACGAGCTGTACAGAGCCATGTCTAGTTTCGGCATCCCTGCAAAACTCGTACGACTATGCAGGATGACTTTGGAGAATTCACGCTGCTCCGTCAAGGTCGGTAAAGAACTCACCGAGACCTTTGATGTCGAAAAAGGTTTAAGGCAAGGGGACAAACTGTCATACGATTTCTTCAACATCATACTTGAACAGATTGTAAGAAACTCAAACGTCAACACCAGAGGAGCAATCTTTCAAAAGTCTGTACAATTACTCGCCTACGGAGACGATATTGACGTAATGGGAAGAAAAAAGCGTGATGTCATAGGTGCTTTTGCGAGTATTGAAACAGAAGCGGCAAAAATGGGTTTGATGGTTAATGAGGGCAAAACGAAGTATATGCTGTCATCAAACAGGGACACAGAACATCGACGAATTGGACAAATCGTCACAATAGACAGACATAACTTCGAGGAAGTACAGGACTTCGTCTACCTAGGATCCGCTGTAGACACGGACAACAACATCAGTGCGGAGATCAAACGGAGAATAACTCTTGCCAACCGTTGCTTCTTTGGGTTAAGAAGGCAATTGAGAAACAAAACCCTCTCTAGAAAAACCAAGGTGACTATGTATAAGACCTTGATCATCCCAGTCCTGCTGTACGGCGCGGAAGCATGGACCTTATCTAAAGTGGATGAGGAAACCCTTGGTCGTTTGGAAAAAAAATTCTCCGAATGATCTTTGGTCCCGTATGCGAAAACAATGTGTGGAGAAGAAGATACAACAACGAGCTGTATGAGCTGTACCGCGACATGGGCATAGCCAGAAGAGTACGCATCGCGAGGCTACGATGGTTGGGCCATGTAGAGCGGATGGACCCAAGCGCTCCGGCTCGTCGGGTGTTCGAAAGCACATTGCAGGGAAATCGCGGAAGGGGAAGACCTCGTCTTAGGTGGCGCAATCAAGTGGATGAAGACCTCAACCGTCAAGTAAATTCTCGCACAGAAATTACATTATGCAGGTTGAACTCAATTTAAAAATATAAGTTCTAAACGAAAATCGCTTGGCATTCCCAATTCTATGTTTTTTTTAAAATCAAGAATCTGTTGAAATTGGAAATACGCTTGAGCTATTTGCTCAGTTTTTTGAATCGGTCTATTCCAACTCACATGAAAATCTGGCTCACCTTTCTGGTTGTAATGGGTCCTTACAGTTAGATCTCAACGATGTCTTAAAAGGATTGCAAGATCATAAGCCGGACGCCAAAACTTTATTCCTGCGATAGTTTTCAAAAGATGTTCCAGTTCCCTTGCTCTTCCATTACTAATCATTTTCAATTCTTCACTGTACCATCTGTACTGTTCTTATTTGAATGGGGTTCCAAAAAACAATGCAGAAAACTACAGAGGAATCGGGAAACTATCTGCAATTCCTAAGTTTTTTGAAAGCCTTGTTAAAAAAGCTTGATTTCCTAGTGAAGGAACATGTAAGAGGTTCCCAACATGGCTTCTTCTCGGAACGATCAACAATCACAAATTTAACATGTTTCTATTCTTTCGTTGTTGACGCGACCCATTCAGAGAGGTCTTGCATTCCTGGATCACTTTCGGAGTAGTTAGAGGCTTGAGTAGAGCCTTAAGCAAAACTTGGCTGTCGCTGCAGACACAAATATTTTTCCTCACCCAGCCATTGTTCGTAACGTAGTTTATAGCCATTAAGATAGATTATGTCTTCACTTGAAGGTATTAAAAGGCAAGTATGTCATCGTTGTCCACAAAGAGACCAGCGCCAGATCCATTATCGGTTTTGGAACCATCTGTGAAGATTCGATAACAATCCTTTACTGGCTTAGATTCTAGAGTGGACCAGTCCTGAACAGACGGAAAGTTGACCGTGTATATTTTTGGTGCAGTTTGAATCTTGCAATTATCGTAGCACATCCGTTAGATGTGAATTAAAAGATATTCTACTGTGCGAATTGTGCCAGACATCACACCTTTTTAAACGAGAAATGGTCTTGAGACCTTGAGAGTACATCCCATGATTTTAAAATCTTTTAATACACGTTCCTTTCGAAACCTGACAAGGTGCTGGCCCATGTTGAATTTCTTGTTGGTCGTTCTTGTCTCTTCATATTGCTTAATCCACCAGTCAAAAAAGTATCAACAACTTCCAACGTTGTCGTTGCATTTAATTCCTTCAAAACGGGAATATACACAATGATTTTGAGTTTGAGAAAATTGGAAATAATAAATGGTTGTTGTATAGAATATAAATAAACAGCTTTGCGCAATAGAGCGTGAGAGCCCGGGGGACTAGCGAGAACTAGACTCTCAACCTTAAGATGTGAGGGAATCGGAGGGGCCTACAATTTTCGTCGACTCCGTACGACTAATCGAGAAAACGCTTTTCATGGCTTGAAATTCTATCGGAGATATTGCCAATTTCTCGCGAAACGCGATATCTTCGGAAAAACATTTGTTTTCCTTTGATGTTTCTGGGATTCAAACCTTGAACCTCGAACTTCCCAACCATAACTCGTGAGGGAATGGGATTGACCTACAATTTTCGTTGACTCCGTTCGGCTAATCGAGAAAGAGCTTTTCATGGTTTGAGAAATTGCCAATTCCTTGCGAAACGTGATACCTTCGGAAAAACATTTGTTTTGCCTTGATGTTTCTGGAATTCGAACCTCGAACCTCCCAAGCAACAGGCAGACACGCTAACCGGGCTCGTTGTATTGACACCAAATGTTTTAGTATAAATAAGTTGGATGCCATCTACAGCTAAAAGTTTCCAAAAAATTCTCATAAAATTTTATGGGTTCACTTTTTCTATTCACTTTTTCTATTCACTTTGTTTTGGTGGCCGCTTTTAAATAAAAGACGTTTAGTATTGGCTACCTATCTTTTTCAGTCCGTTTGGTATTCTCCAAAGAGGGTGTTCCTTTTGGAACCAGAACTTTGTGCTCTTTTAATCATCACCTCCAGAAGCCTATTGAACTTCATCATGTTGAAAGAGTTCATCTGTGGCTCGTGTTAACTTCAGCAGTAAGCATCGAGTTGTCTTATAGTCTGAAATTTGAACTCTTTTGCGCCGTTCTCGTCTTACACTTGTTTTGTGGTGACCTGAAGCTGATAAGCTCTGTTGCACTGGCAGTCATACCCTCTTAAACTAAACAGACTTTTCTTCCAGCGATAGAAACGTCGCATACAAAATAAATTCGTTGGCAATAAACATACCTCGTTTCTCGCTTTTGCCTTACGTGGTATCAAAGGCCCTCTAATGTTTATATTCAAAGCAAGAATTGCCAAAGACTCAAGACTGAAACCGAAGCTGTATCCAAAGTTTACAAAAGAAAAATGCTAGTCTTTTCCTAAATGAAACTCCACACATGTACCATCAACCGAATACGTTAATGAATCAAGATTTTCAATCAAAAATTGCTCCATAGTTGCCATTTTTATGCAGAAATTTCAAAAATCTTGCCAAAAACAGTGTGCTGCATTACAAAACACTCCCAAACTAGAGTCTCATCCCACAGTCGAGCCGTCACAATTCTCTGCTAATTACCAATAAGGGTACTCCACGTACATCCGAAGAATTTCCAACATCAGTCTGCTAATAAATACGAGTGCCTTGCACAACTTCTTCTGTTTGAAGGAAATGAAAACATTTTTGCAACCTGTTATGAAAATTCCATAAACAAGTCGGTTTGGCAATGAAAAATAAAAATAATACCACCAACCGAGTCTATGAGCCTTTACCAATCAACAATCGTTGCCACTGAGGAGTAAAGTAAAGTTCAAACCAACCGGTTGTATAGTTCGTTCTACACTACACACACTATAGACACAAACCACCTTCGCCGAAAAAGTCTATTCCTAACGACAAATGTCGCTTTGAGCCTTACTTCATAAATCAATTAAACTCTGCCATTTCTTGCAACGCCATCAACAACTGTTCATCATCTTTGTTGGCTGCAGATTCATTTTTCTTTTTTCTATACCACACTTTTTCATCATGGATTACTGGATCCGTACATCATCCGAGAGAGCGAAAGAGGAGCTTTTCAAAATGCAAGTATCGCTACCGATTAAAGGTGCGATCAATAAATATAATGACGACTTCTACAGTAGTGAACTGAAGATTTCGCGGATGCATGAAGGGGGCTCTGAATCACCCACCATTTGCCAGTGGTGTTAAACAAATAATAATCTTTCTCACATCTGCCTCAAGGCATGACGCATGTGCTTACCTATCTCAAGTCTCAACAAAACCATAGCTGAGTTCTGCTATGAGTTGAGTTGAATTGTGTTGAGTTTAGTCAAGGCAAAAGAATTACTAAGAATTTATTATGGGTATTGTGTTTGATTTCCTGATAGTGGGATCATTTATAGAAAAATAGAAGCTCCCTTCGAACCCAAAAGAACCAAACTCTGAGCAGTTAGCACCTACTTGGTATTCCCCTCGCCAAGGTGCAGACCGATCAATTGGCGAAGAGGTCTGCATACACTCGTTTGTATATGTTGAAGAGAACTAACTGCCTGGTGTGTTCTACAATCACTCGAGACGATCTATAATTTGCTTCGGCAATAAATTAACCATTTGTGGGCCATCGAATAGACACACTAGTGATTGGTATTCGAAGCGATGTATCGGGTGCCGAAATCGCTTCTGGGAAAATGCTATATCACCACAGCGCGCGGCCCTTGATGTTGATGCTTGCGAAATGGGGATTCAGATCGGAGGTATAGCTTGGAGGTAACCCTTCCGAAAGGTAGACACCTGGAATTCGGTGTCCCTCGTGTTGGTTAAATGTCCACACATTTCATTTCGATTTGGAGCACACGAGTATTTGTTTTCGGTGTTGGTTCTTCTTCTCCTTCTTCTTCTTTTTTTAGCTTTTTAAAGATTGCGATGGGAAAACGATTTGTATCCACGATTTTGGGATTAAGTTGCGCGCTGATTCAACTGTTGATGGCTTGTGATGTGTAAGTAGTGTGGCGATGTTCGGAAATGGGAGTATGTTTGGAATTTAAATATGTTCTCTGTTTGTTGTTGTTGGCTAAAGTCAAAAATTTGTCAAGCTTGTTCACGTCCGAAACACTTTTCCTTATTTATTTGGAAATAAAAATTCACACAAATTCCCTCGAATAGCACCACCACATCGCACACAATTGATGATGTGGGAAATTTACGAGATCGATTTTGGTTCACATCAGAAAACGATTGAAATTTCGAAGCGATTTAGCTGTCTTTTGGAGTTTTAATTTATGTACTGTCTCTCTATAACATGCTCGACGCTTTGGCAAATCGTGTGATGTAGTGCGTTTATCTGTGACTCGAAAACAAAAATCATGAATTGTTGACTAAAGAATTGAATGACTCTTTCATGATACAAGTAGAAATTTTCTAAGTCTCTTCGTGTTCCAACTGCAAAAGAATTCCAAAAGTGCTGCTTAGTTGAATGCTTAATGTAGGTGTTTTAGCGGACTGTAAATATGTACTGAAACTATTAAATAAAAGAAAGGTTTGCAAACTGTAGTTTATTTGACTCTTTATTAGCGACCGTGCCGAATGAAATGTAACCAACAACTGACTATGACATGACAACTGAAAGCAATAGGATTTTTTTTTTAATATAGTACATATGTATGTATGTGTGAGATGCGAGTGTTCAATCATAGGGTAAATAAGTAAACATTGGTAATGGCGTCAACATACTGCCCGCCTTGAGAGAATTATGAAAATAGTTCTTTCAAAAACAACAACTAATTTAAGAAACAATGAAAAGTGATAATTAATGTTATTTATAAAAAAAGATTAGGCTGGTACATCATCGTTAGTTAATAAGAGTGGTGCTATCTTTACAATCGGTCGCATTAGAACTCCATCAGCAGTCTTAAGTGTAACGACACGGACCTTGCTGTCGTCTCCAGGATGCACATTGATAATTCTGCCCAGCTTCCACTTTGCGGGGGGTAGTTTCTCATCGCGAATCAATACGAGATCATTGACCTTGAAGTTAGGAGAGGAGCGGTTCCATTTGGGACGTTGTTGTTGCATCAACAAATACTCAGAGCTCCATCGCTGCCAGAAGTGTTGCCTTAAACGAGAGATAAGTTGCCACCTACTCACCAGATTTCCTTTGAACTCGGCTATGCTTGGTTCAGGTATCGTTTTTAGTGGTTCTCCTATAAGGTAATGCCCGGGTGTTAGAGCAGATAAGTCGTTAACATCTGAAGTAATTGCACAAAGTGGCCGAGAGTTGACACAAGCTTCTATCTCCGTTAACAATGTTGTGAACTCTTCGAAAGTTAAGAGGATGTCGCCCAAGGTTCGACGCAAATGGAATTTCACCCGTTTTACTGCGGCCTCCCAGTAACCTCCCATATGAGGGGAAGCTGGAGGATTGAAATGCCATACAGTACCATCATCAGCGAGATATTTTGCCAGTTGTTCGTCTCTGATAGCGAGCGTCAAAAGCCTTTGGAGTTCTCTTTCGGCGCCAACAAAATTTGTGCCGTTGTCGCTATATAGTTGTCTGCATTGACCACGACGTGAGACGAATCGTTTGAAAACAGCTATGAAAGTGGATGAAGATAGGTCGCTCGCAAGTTCCAAATGCATGGCACCCGTCGCCATACATATAAAAATGGAAATGTATCCTTTTACAGATTTGGTACCACGACCTTTGGAGAGACGTAAATGCACTGGTCCAGCGAAGTCTACGCCAGTTTGCAAGAACGGTCGACAAGCTTCAACTCGCGATCTTGGTAAGTCACCCATAAGTTGTTGCTGGGGAACGTTGGAGTATCTTTTGCAAGTGACACATGACCCATATACTTGGCGTAGAATATTGCGTGCACCAACTATCCAAAAACGACTGCGAAGCACAACAAGCATCGTTTGGGGTCCTGCATGTAGCGTTGAAAAATGGATGTCTTCACATATTAGCCTTGTTAGTCTGGCATGTCCAGGGAGCACCAGAGGATATTTTACTTCGGGTCGGAACGAAGAATGGCGTAGCCTTCCACCCACTCTAATAAGACCGTTTTGATCCAGAAATGGATGGAGCTTCAATAGCTTGCTGCTTCGTCCAACAGGTTGATTAAATTGAAGTCGTTGAACCTCATCCGAATAAAATTGTTTCTGGGTCAGCCTTATCCAGAAGTTGAAAGCTTCGTTAAGCTCGCCGAAATGCAAGTACTTGTTTGTTAGTGGAGAGATTGTCTTTTTATTTTTGCAGATTAAAGTATGTTGTCGGGCCTTGTTGACAAACCGAAGGATGTAAGCGGTGACTATTCTCAGCCGTCTTAAAGATGAATACTGATCGATGAGGTCCCAGATAGGTGTAATTTCAGGAGTACTGACTAAGTTGACTGTTTCTGCTCGTTGATCTAGGTTTGTGGAGTAAATGTATTGCGCGGGCCATGTAGATTCATCTTCTTGGAGCCATTTCGGACCCGTCCACCAAAGTGGATGGTTCGCTAAGTTTTGCGGAAGCACTCCTCGCGTCGCGCAGTCAGCAGGATTTTGCGCCGATTGAACATGCAACCAGTTTTCAGGAGGAATCACTTTTTGTATCAAAGACACACGATTCGCCACGAATGTTGACCATTTACCAGGTTGTTTTCGTATCCAGGCAAGTGCAACACTTGAATCTGTCCAGCCATACAAACTTCGGATATGCGGTGACAAAGAGCTTTGCACATGTTTCATTAGCTGTGCTAAAAGTGCTGCGCCGCACAGTTCCAAACGAGGTAGAGTTAAAGTAGTTGTTTTTAACGGCGCCACTTTGGTCTTTCCAGTTAGTAGACAAACCGAAATGTTACCGTCGGGAGCTACCGTGCGCACGTAAACGGCTGCGGCGTATGCTGACTGCGATGCATCCGCAAAGCCATGCAAATCGGAAACAGCATTAGGGATCCCTGTACCGACCCACCTTGGCACTTGAATTGCTGCAAGGCAGGTGATATGGTCCCTGTAGTGTAGCCATTTACGTTTTACATCGTGTGGCACGATCTCGTCCCAGTCCACCTTAGGTCGCCATAGTTGTTGAAACAGCATCTTTGGTATGATTGTGCATGGAGATAGAACACCCAGTGGATCGAACAGCTTGGCAGTGTCTGAAAGAAGCAAACGTTTAGTAAGGTTTGTTTTAGATATTTCATGCTCCTGAAGCGTGAACGACAAATGATCAGACAAAGTATCCCACTGTAGGCCTAGTGCTCGAACACTGTCTCCCACCTCAAAGTTTAACGTCTGCATAATTTCTCTTTGATCCGCTGGTATAGAATTTATGAGGACTTTCGAATTAGAAGCCCATTTGCGAAGATGAAACCCATATTGACTTAAAATTGTGGATACATCGCCCTGTAAACGCTGCAGATCATCTTCTTCAAAGCAGCCAGTGAGCAGATCATCCATATAAAAATCGTTCAAAATTACTTGTGTTGCAAAAGAGTTTTGACTGGTTTCGATTGCGGCCTTCTGGAGACATTTAACAGCTAGATGAGATGCTGATGCGACTCCATATGTGACTGTTAATAACCGGTAGTCCTTAATGTCTTCAGTTGGCGAATCTCTCCAAACGATTCTTTGGAAATCGACATGCTTCTGGTGCACCCGAACTTGACGATACATTTTTGCTATATCTGCGCTCATAGCAAACCGATGGGTGCGCAACCGGAGCAGTATTGTGAACAGGTCTGGCTGTAACTGCGGTCCTATCATCAGTGAGTCGTTGAGCGAAAACCCTGAGCTGGTGCGACATGACACGTTAAAAACTACTCGTAGCTTTGTGGTCGTACTCGAGTCTTTGATGACAGCTCTATGCGGCATGTAATAGTGCAAACCATGAAGTGGAGGTTGAGTTGCTTCCTCCATGTGGCCTAGTTCAATGAACTCGTGTATAAAGGCTTTGTATTGCAAGTAGAGTTGTTTATCGTTGGCAAATAGCTTCTCCATCCGAAGAAGGGCTCGCACTGCAGAGTTGCGAGAGTTTCCCAAAGGACAGGCAGGTTTAAAAGGAAGCTGTACAACGAACCGTCCATCCTCTTGCCGATAGTGGGTGTCTTCAAAATGCTGCTCGCACAACTTTTCTTCCGTGCTTTGATGCTTAACTACAGGCAACGCTTCTACTTCCCAAAATTTGGAGACTGCTTCCGTTAAAGCGGCGTCTGTGTGCAAACATACTGACGATGAGACACTGTATGGCAATGTGGTTGGTACGTTGGGAACTTTGCCCATGAGGATCCACCCAAGTGTAGATCTCTGAGCAATTGGAGTTCCGACTGGGCCTTTGATCAATCCAGTGCATAGGAATTGACTGAGCTCATCTGATCCGATCAATATGTCTACTGCTGCTGGTGTATGAAAGTATGGATCAGCTAGAAGCAGGCCTTCAATGTGTGGCCAGCTGAATTGTTGAATTTGAACTGATGGTAGCTTGCTCGTTATTTTGCTCAGAATGTGAGCGTTGATGGCTGTGGAAAACTTTCCATCAAACGAAGTTAGGTTAAGTTGAACTTCGCCCTTCGAAGACCCGGCTTCTGTGCCACCGATTCCTTCAATTGCGGTTGTAGCTGGCGACCGTTTCAGTTGAAGTCGCTGTACACAGTCCTCAGTAATGAAGGAAACGTGGGAACCATTGTCGAAGAGTAGTCTGCATGGCAGGAGTTTCTTGAACTTGTCCATAACCTGTACCATTGCGGTACCGAGAAGTACTAAGTGATTGGTATGTGTGGAGTAGGAAGGTGCATTATTGGCTTTGGTCACACTGTTGGTTGATGCTATTGATGAGTCATTTGTAAGAACATCCTTATGCAATAAAGTGTGGTGACGTATGTTGCATACCCGACACGTGTAATTGCTTGGGCAGTTCGTGGAATCATGACCAGACATCAAACAGTTCGAACACAAACTTTTGTCATTCACAAATGAGATTCTGTTGTAAATTGGAGCAGAACGAAATTTGTCACAACTGTAAATGAGGTGCTTACCTGAGCAAAATGCACACACGTGGTCGTGAAAACGTTTACCTTGGAGTTTCTTTGGTGCGGCTGTGTGGAGAACGCTAGATTTCTTGGTTTTTGACTGGTGACTTGCCGGGTTTCTGTTGATCGATGTGGTGTGCTGCTGGTGCGAACTAATTGCATCTAGTGAGCGACATCTTCTTTCCAAAAACACGATGAGTGTGTTAAAATCTGCTACTCGGTTTTCCGTCTGAACTAGTTCCCATTGCCTATGTGTTTCGATGTCTAGCTTGCTAATTGTGAGGTGAACAAGCCAATCATCCCAATTTGTCACCGGTCTTCCCAAAGCTTTTAGTGACTGGTAGTTCTCTTGGGTGTGGTCGATGAGGGCTTTTAAACCAGCTGACGATTCGGTGTTCAATTTTGGGATGGAGAAAAGAGCGCGAAAATGTGAGTCTACAATTACACGTTCAACATCGTAGCGTTTGCTTACAAGCTTCCACGCTTCATCGTAATTGTCGTCCGTTATAGGAAATGCTTTGATGACATTAAGTGCTTCACCTTGCAAGCTGCACCTTAGGTAATGCAATTTGAGAGCACCTGAAACATTTGTCTCATTGTGTATAAATGCCGTGAACGCATCTCGAAATGGTCTCCATTCTTTAGCATCACCAGAAAAATGAGGCAAGTCCATTTTTGGGAGCTTGACGTCTGCACGGGTACGACGCTGTGTGTTGTCTGAGTCCGACTTTTGAGACCCTTTATGTATGCTCGCAGCACGTGTGAAATTGGCAAGGGCTTCTTGAAACCATACTTCACCCTGTTCCCTCTCAGTTTCCTGTGCATCTAAAGTGTCACTGCCACAAGAAAGTTCCACTGCATCTTGAGCTACACAAAAGGTGCTCCATTGTTGGTTAAGAAGCACACAGAATGATTCCAATGTTGCTTCATCGTAAAGCTCTGCTTTTTTGCTGGCGATCAAACTACGTTTTATTGCTTTACGCGCGCTATCACGTTTTACTAATTCAGACATGACGCCGAAAAAATTATTGCAAAAAATATTATGTACTCGAACGGTAATCCGTTAGCAAAAACCGTACAACAAGCGGCGCGTGCTTTTCTATGTACCGTTTGTGGTATCGTAGATTATACGCGAACTACTCTTTAAATGCCGATTCTTTATAATTATCAATTCTTTAAATTTATTATGTGGCGAAAAAGGACCAATGTTTTAGCGGACTGTAAATATGTACTGAAACTATTAAATAAAAGAAAGGTTTGCAAACTGTAGTTTATTTGACTCTTTATTAGCGACCGTGCCGAATGAAATGTAACCAACAACTGACTATGACATGACAACTGAAAGCAATAGGATTTTTTTTTTAATATAGTACATATGTATGTATGTGTGAGATGCGAGTGTTCAATCATAGGGTAAATAAGTAAACATTGGTAATGGCGTCAACAGTAGGCTTTGCTTTTTGAGTTTTTCTCAAACAGCATTTGGGTATGAACGACTCGAGGAGAGGAGCAGTGTGATTTTAAATTTATCAAGAAGTTGAAAGAATTCAAATTGCAAAAGATCAGACCGAACTATGAATCACTTATAGTGATGATTGTACAAAGGAAATTCCAGAAACGATGACAGAGCTTCCAACACATCAGTTAGGGTGTAGAATTGGCCTTTCAAGACAGACTAACCTACCTACGGTTATAAAATAAAATAGAATAGTGTAAAGCTCGCGTCTGGTGGGCGTTATATTCATCATTCCTTAGAGCTAAAGGAGTCATCGCTTTTGAAGAATGGAAAGGAACAGTACCGGTTGGAAACAGAACTTAGGTCATTTTCCATTGTGCGGAAACTTTCATCTTAAATTTTTACCTAGAGCTAGTAAGTACAGTCAGGGTAAGGAGCTTTCCTTACCCAGCGCATTTCTTGAGAGATTGAGAGGGCCAACATATTTTTGCCAATTTCTAACTGATAAGTGAGAAAACGCTTTTAAGGGCATCAGTGTGCTGAGCCTCGCTGTTTCATTTCCGACTCAGCACGATTATGTAGCAATAAAAAGATTACTTGGAACTTAATGTGAATGACACCTTCATAAGCTGGATAGTGTGCATTTTAAGGAACAGACAAATAATATACTCAGAGCTAAGTCACGCGGAGATTAAGAAAGATTTCTTTTACTACTTTTCTGAGGACTTTTTGCAATCGAGAACAAAGATTTGAAAGTAGTTGAGTGAAATTAGTAGCTTTTTTTTATTGACTAAGTATTACTAGCGATAGGAGAACTCCTTTCTACTCTGTAAGCGATCATATTCTATTTGCATTGTCCTTGGTTAACACCTCAACGAAGAATTCTAAGTTGGCGGTTGTTTTTCAAAAGACAGAACTGTGCCTTTTTCACAAAGAAGAGAAAAATACCGGCTTGTAAAATTTCAACGATAGAAGAAGCTTTCCCTTCACTGTTTAACCGCATCTGTACGAAAGTACAATGTTCTTTTAAATGAAATATTAAACTAAAGAATACGAATTTACGAAATTCCTGCACTTGGAGAAGAGGCTGGAGGCAAACCCAACTCTTCGGGCAGATTATGCCAAATGCATACAGGAATATGCAACCCTAGCGCATATGGAAGAAATTCACGTCGGCGACTCGGTGTTGGCAACCCCATACCACTATTTTTTGCCTCACCATGCAGTTTTCAAGGAATCGAGTTCCACCACGAAACTGAGGGTCGTGTTCGACGCAACAGCGAAGACTTTGGATGGAAGTTCGCTCAATGATCGACTTTTGGTGGGTCCAAAATTACAGTCGAGCATTATCGATCTGGTTCTTCGATGGCGAGCCCACAGAGTCACGTTTACGGCTGACATCGAAAAGATGTACAGACAGGTGTTGGTGGATACACCGGACACATATTATCAGCTGATCCTGTGGAGAGACGATCGTTCCTCTCCAATCAAGATGTTTCGGCTTAAAACGGTAACGTTTGGCACAGCAAGTGCACCATATCTTGCCATCAAAATTTTGAAGCGTGTAGCCGAAGATGAAGAATCGAACCTGCCGGAGGGCGCGAAGGTTGTCCGAGAGGACATGTATGTGGACGATCTCATCAGTGGTGCCGATACTTTGGGAGAAGCACGAACAAAACGCGACCAAGCGAATCAACTTCTGGCGTCCGCGGGTCTCAAATTACGCAAGTGGACAAGCAACGTGAAAGAACTCGTCGAAGACATACCAGCAGCAGATCGAGAATTAGACTTTGAGGTGCCGTTCAACATGTCAAATCATGTCAAAACCCTTGGCATCAAATGGTTCCCGATAGACGACTACTTTTCTTACCAAAATGTGCAACAGTCATCAGAAGCCACAACAAAAAGGTCAATGTTGTCCACCATAGCCAAACTGTTCGACCCACTTGGCTGGATATCACCATGCGTCATCACGGCGAAGTTAATGATGCAGCGGCTTTGGGAGCTAAGTTGTGATTGGGATGATCCGGTTCCAGCTACACTGAAAAAAGATTGGGATGCTTTTCATGGAGAACTTCCGATGATCGAGACGCTTCGAATACCACGCTGGACTCAGACAAGCAAAACCAACAAGGACATCGAATTACATGGGTTCTGTGATGCGTCTATGAAGGCATACGGTGCCGTAGTATACGTTCGTGTACTTGACAGTGATGGCAATATTCATGTCAACTTGCTTCTGGCGAAGACGAAAGTAGCTCCAAGTCAGCGTACGATCACGCTTCCACGTTTGGAACTTTGCGGAGCAGTAGTGTTAGCGCAGTTGATGCAGTATACGAAGGACGTTTTGGCTGTTCCCGACATCAAGATGTTTACTTGGACCGACTCAACCATCGCGCTCGCGTGGATACGAGCCACTCCCGCTAAATGGACTACGTTCGTTGCCAACAGAGTATCCGAAATTCAGCGGCTAGTGGGGATCGATTGCTGGGGACATGTCGCAACGCTTCATAACCCAGCCGATCTGGCGTCTAGAGGAGTGTATCCAGCAGAACTGACGTCATTGGAGACTTGGTGGATTGGTCCTGAGTTTTTACGCAGTCAATGGGCTTTCGATGTTCCGCATCAACCTGTTGACATCGAAACTGACGAGGAACGACGCCCGGTTAAGGCACTAAGTGCTCAAGTCACTCAGGATGATCATATACTTCAAACCATCTGCGACTGTTCGAGTTTGTTGAAGGGGATTCGAGTTATCGCCACATGTTGCCGTTTCGCAACAAAATGTCGACGAAAAGCAGTTTCTGATGGCCCGCTTAGCCCAAGCGAATTAGAAGCAGCGCGTATCATCGTCGTGAAGGCCGCACAGAAGGAGATGTTCAAATCAGAGCTTCAACAAATCGTGGAAACATCGAAAATACCCAAGTCACTAAAAACTTTGAACGCATTCGTTGACGCTGATGGACTTTTGAGAGTTGGAGGACGCTTGGAGAATTCTCTCCTCCCCTACGACGCGCAACATCCGATACTACTTCAAAATAGTCACCATTTTACGAACCTGGTTGTCAGAGATGCCCATAAGAACACCTTGCATGGCGGCATCCAACAGATGATCAGTTACATCCGTCAAAAATATTGGATTGGCCAGATACGAAGATGTGTGAAGTATCAGCTTCATAGATGCACTTCTTGCTACCGGCAAAAGGCATCGGAAATGCAGCAGTTGATGGCGAATCTACCTGCACCTAGAGTCCAGATGTCACGACCGTTCAGTCATACAGGAGTTGATTACGCAGGACCCATCGAAATAAAAAGCTGGAAAGCTCGAGGTGCTAAAATACTAAAAGGGTATTTTGCAGTGTTTATCTGTTTGGCAACAAAGGCCATTCACTTGGAAGTAGTGTCTGACCTGACTACCCAAGCCTTTTTAGCAGCATTTCGGCGTTTTACGGCCAGGAGAGGTAGCTGCAAACAAATCTACAGCGATTGTGGAACAAATTTCGTTGGCGCTAATAACGAATTAGCCAAAATGTTGAAAGACGCAAAGCACGACTTTAAAGAAATTGCCGAAAACCTTGCAAATCATGGTACAAATTGGCACTTTATTCCCCCAGCTTCTCCACACTTTGGTGGATTATGGGAAGCGGGAGTGAAATCGGTGAAATACCATTTGAAGCGAGTTGTTGGAACCGAAAGGCTGACTTTTGAGGAGCTCACAACGCTTCTAACTCAGGTAGAAGCGTGCTTGAATTCGAGACCCTTATGCCCGCTCTCCGACAGCTTAGATGATTTGGATGCGCTAACACCTGCGCATTTTCTCGTAGGCGAATCTTTGCATGCTGTGCCACAAGGCGAACTCAACAACGACATCACGTATATCGACCGATGGAGAAAAGTACAAGCGCTGGCGGAAGGATTTTGGAAAAGGTGGAGTTCCGAATACCTTGCACGGTTGCAGCAACGTCCGAAATGGACTCAAGTTCAAGAAGCTCCCAAAATAGGAGACCTAGTGTTGCTCAAGGATGAGCGACTTGCACCGACGTATTGGAACCTTGCCCGAATCGAGAACACTCACGCGGGAACGGACGGACTCGTACGCGTTGTCACGGTCAAGACACAAAACGGAAACCTTAAACGGCCTATCGCGAAAATTTGTTCGTTGCCGTCAAACAAGCACCAGGAACAATCGGCGTTAATATAAAAACTAATTCCTAAAACAAAAGCTGTTTACCGAAACATTGACAACAACAAGGAGTATGCTGTTTTCTCAAAAAAAAAAACTGGAAAATTTAAATTATAAATCAAAATTTCATTCAACACAACGTTCAATACAACACCCATCTGTACAAAACAAAAGTTAAATCAAACACATCATTATTCAATATCCAAAACACAGCAATCAACACATCTGTACCAGGAACATTTAAATCTCATCTTTCAACACATCTTTAACACCTGAAAGCTGTTCAAAAGGAAAGGAAAATTAAACAAAATTTTTTTTAAAATCATCTTTATTTAAGGATATAACAATCTACAAAATTGCACGAAATTCAATCGGTGCACTTCATCTTTAACGCTGTGCTGCTACAACGCACACACAAACTCAAACTTAAAATCTAAAAGGAACTAAAACAACTTATTCTAAATCACGTAATCTACAATACAAAGAAAACAAATTATTTTTAAAAATATTTGCAAAGAGAATATCGAATTCCCGTCGGCAAAACAAAACAAAAAAAATCGTCGTCGACAAGACACATTTTTATTGGCAAGAGAATGTCTAATTCCCGTCGGCAAAACAACAACAAATACTTTGAGGGTAGTTTCAGACAGAAAACCTAATTGGAATCTCTGCCATTTTTATTTTTTACTTTTTTTATGGATTTTGTTTATATTTTTCTTTTCTTTTTTTTTTGCCACTCTGCCCACCCCCTATATACCCTAAGACTTACACAATAAACCTTTGTAAGACAGCCATTGGCGACATTGTTGCTCCGAC
Organism: Melanostoma scalare; assembly: GCA_949752695.1. NCBI lineage: Eukaryota > Metazoa > Arthropoda > Insecta > Diptera > Syrphidae > Melanostoma > Melanostoma scalare. Next base: position 151,962,441 of record OX456986.1, read on the forward strand.
AACCACCAGAAAAGTTTTGACGTTTAAACATCGTCACGACGATTGCGATTAGAGACCGCCCTACTGAACCGAAGGAGCTCTTCAACGTCTCTGCCTACTGCGGTGACGTCTCGGTATAAAAGAGCCGTCGTTCCAAGGACTTCCGGTAGACATAGTAAATCAACGGATCATCCAATTTATCCTGTATCAAGCCTTCCATGTCAAAATAAATGAAAGCCTCCGGTGGGACAAATCCACTGTTTTCTCCATATATTTTTTGTTTTCTTAATAAGCCCCAAATAAGAGGTCATTAGTCGAGGTCATCACTCTTGCAGTGTGGACCGCGAGTCAGTTTTACAATGAAGTTGTCGATTCTGTTTATTTGAGCCCCGTTCTAAGGGACCCCATTACGATAATAGTTTTTGTACTCCGACTCTGGTGTTCTGTGCAATTCAAGACAGGTACGCAGACCCAGTCTCTCAAACACCCGAATCTTTTTCATTTGAACCACACAGGGCACCCATAGACAATCATAATCATGAGGGCCATGTAGCAAATCACTCTCACTCTGCTATCGAGTTGTCTCCTGTGGAACAGTCGCCTTGTCACAGCAAAAGCTCCTCTAGCCCTGGCCAGAGCCGCATCCATATGTTTGTAAAAAAAAATAGATACTGGTCTAGCCAGAGGCCGAGTTACTTGATAATACTTTGCTGGGCAGTTGGGTTACCATGTAGATCAACGATCACCAGCTTTCGCCAGTTCTTTCTCGTAACCCATGATGCCCGAGCCAACGGGTTTCCAAAAACAATTACAACAGGGATGGTTGGTAAATGGAGTTTATGGAATTAAGTTGTATAAGTACAGCGTTTTATTGAGCGCCTAAGTGAAGTGAATATAAAAATTCTCAATAAATCTCGGTCGATCGACTTATAGAAAAGACCGTCTAACCAAATGGTATCGAATGCGTTCTCCACTGCTTTAGCTGTGTTCCATTGAATATCTGATACTAGTTTAGACGCGGCATATGTGGTATGATGGCCTGCCCTAAAACCGAGCTGCTTTTCTGAAATAATATTTTTGTCCTCAGCCCATGTGGACAGTGCTCTATTGAGAACTTTCTCGAATACCTTGCTGATACTCGGAAGAATATTAATTGACCGAAGATTTGCTGGATTGGAACCATCCCTTTCTTTTTTGGGGAGGATAAACCACTGCCGTCTTCCAGACTGGATAGTATGCATTATTCAGCGCATTATTAAACAACGTGGTGTAGATGTCCACCGCTTCCTAAGGGAGGTTTCGCAGCACAATATTCGGTATGCCGTCGACTCCTGCTGATTTCTTTTTCTCTTCTCACAAGGTATGCGCTATAGACCCCTGTTATGTATAATATTGAAATTAAAAGACAAACAACCGCGCACTTAAATGGTTAAACTACAACTCGACTTATCGTGTCATAGAACCGATCGCTAACTCCAAGTTCAACATTGGATAGCCGATGCGTTTGAAAACTCAGCACAATTGGATGACTAAAATGCATGCACGTTTCACCCAATACAAGGCATTGGGCAATCGATGTGCAACGAGTCAACTCAAATTGCATTGAGTTCAACGCACGACGACTTCCTCTGAAGGTGTGGGAAATCAAAGCACAACACCCCGAAGCTCCACGCTCTGTTGCTGCACCCTGTTCAACTATTAATCGATCAGCTTTTCTGACTGTAGCAGTGATTTTTAGGCTACCTGACCGATTGATATCATCTTTTTTTATTGAAATTAGATCAAAATTTGTAACCTTCTGTGGCGAAGAGCTAAAGGTTTTTGGTGCTCAGCACACAATTAAACTCTGCTGATAAAAAAGTAACTATTGTGTCCTTGCTAGATATATACTAGGCAAATTCTACAGTAAAAATTTCCTTTGTATTCTAAAACAAGAAACCATGACGAAAGTGTTAAGAGAAGCTGAGAAAGACTCTGCAGTGACAGCCAAGCTGGGCTTAAGACTCTACTCAACCCTCTAACTACATACTTCGAAAGTGATCCAAGAATGCAAGAGCTCTCTGAATGCGGTCGGAAGATTAAATTCTTTGAGTCTCGTTCCAGGTTCCAGGCCAACACTGCATTACTTTAAATGAAATCGCCGATGAATTTGCGAGGCAAGGATCTCAGACAGCTTTTTTTCAGGACCTGAATCGTCGCTAGATCTGCCAGGGTCCTCAGTGAGGGCTTCAGTCAACGATTAGATCTGTCAAGACCACAACCGTAGATGGCATGCCTCCATTGGATGCAGATAGTTCAAACATTTGCTCAACGGAAAGAAGCGTCTTGAAGCACAGGAAGAGAATTTCGGTTCCGGGATTTGAAATCAGAATTCTGTCTAAAACCATACTAATACTTACTCAACTCTTTTACATATTACAGCTGACAAGACCTTATAACGACCCTATAGAGGCTCATTCCTCCAAAATTTACACAACTGTAAGATTCTCCCGGTTTTTTATGCTCGGACACCAAAAATTGAGGTTCCTTTCATCGGAATGCATTTTTGTGACCATATCATGGAGTGTATGCTCCATTCCAACTAAACTTCTGCCTTGAAAAGTTCGGCCTCAAGGCGATCTGCATCTTCAGTTTTATTAAATTTAAGCTTGCATAGGGCAAGCTTTTTTCTGATTCTGGTTTTGTGTCTTTATCACCCTTAAGCAGTCTGCAGAAGTGGTCTTTCCAGATCCTCAGTAGCAACTGTGACTCTATTACTATGTTTCTCTGATGATCTTTACAGGCTTGAGTTCTAGGTTTGCCACCCTGGCATCTTTTTTCTTTTGGTAAAACTTTCGAATCTCATTCCTCTTATGTCATCTCTCAATTTCCTCAAACAAGCGCTTCTCATTCTGTTTCTTTTTGATAATTTGGTGTTATTTCATTTTTTCTCCTGGTAAATCTCTTTATACTGAACGAAAGCAGACCTTGTTCTATTTTGCATCAACTTGTGTCCTGCTTCTTGTTTGGGGCCTAGCTGCATTCTTCATAGTACCATGGCTTGGTGGCACTGTTGGCACAGGAATTGACAATTCCTCCGAGAGTAGAACAGTCAGAAAGTCAAATCAAAACCGATATTATATTTTCTGATGCGATCGCGTTTTTCTGTGCAAAAAATATCAGGCGTCGTAAAGTGCCCTTTTTAGTACGTTCATGCACTTGTTTTCCATTCATTGACTACAGCCCTTTTAGCATAAATTGTCACCTTCTTGAACTTTAATTGTTATGTTGTACGTTTCCGTCTGATGTTTGTTGCTACACTCTCTGTCGCAGCTTCAACCACATGAAACCCATTGCTAAGTATGCTTTGTGGCGATCGAAATGGGTCTATTATAACGGGAAGAACCTGTACATCATCAAGATTTGCTAACTCAATCTATTGAATAATAGAATTTTGAATTTCAATTCTGAGACTGATTCTTTTCCTCAATCACTACTCAACAAAGCGCAATCAAAACGACCGCGACGTAAATTTATGATTTAAATTTTTATCCACTCAATTATTCCCTACCTCCTAAGTGGGTCATGAAACCTAATCGAACCTCATAGTCACTCAAATTGACTGTAATCCACATTAGTATGTGTTTTATGACCTTTGCTGTTGAATCCACATTTGTAGATCGTAAATAAGTCTACCTAGAAACGTGCTTGTCAAATTCGTCGATAGTTATCAACGAAATCAACAAACTTATCACTGTTATACTGTTCAATACATTTCTAAGAACAAATCAACCTCATACGACGAAGAACTAAAACCCAAACAGTTTATTCATTTAGCTTAAGCACGCCATAAATTGTAAATAAAAAGATTATCAGGGTCGTAAAAGAGTGCTCTTATCGTTTGGATTAGTTGTCGTTGGTAAAGTTGAAAGAAAGACAACAAAACGTTTAGACTTTACATTATTTGCATTCATTTGTTAAATCAATTCCTTCATTTAAGCCATTCTCGTACAAGTTGAGCGACTTTCTCCTTAGAAGCTCTCATCTCCGGTGAGTCCGAAGGGTGTATGGAAGTAAAGTCTTTGGTGTGGGAATATACTAAAAAAAAAAAAAAAAATTGATAAAAATGGATAATTTTTCCATCCTCAAAAGAAATTGTTTGTCTTACATGGAATAACGGTTGCTTTCTTGGGGTCAGTAATTCCGATGGTGCTCCATGGATCCAACTCTCCATGCGTCATGTAAACATTTTCAACTTCTATATTCAAACCGCCAAAAAATTTGTTTGTTTCTATCACGTTCTGGTAGATAGTTTCGTTTGTGAATTGAACACCGTAGACGTCTTTGCATACTCCTAGGTATAATTCTAATGGAAAATGGCTACCGAACGGATGTGCCGATGAGCCAGAATGTTGATACCATCCGAATTCATTACAATCCTGATAATTCCATTGGCGCACTGAAGAGAATAACCAAATATGAATTAGTAGATTTTTTTCTAAAGATTTTATGGTGGGTTGAGATTATGCAGCTTTGGGCAGTGTCGTCTCTAGTGGAAAAAAATTAATCAGTAAATGAGAGAAACGAAAAACAACATGTAAAAACTCCTTTTTAAGCTTGAATCTGTAACCAGAAAAGCTGGCGTTGGGTGCCATTTTTAAATATTTAGAGTGTGTGAAACTGTGAATATCTAACTTTTTTAAGTTGGCAGAATTTCTTTATTGGACAACTAAGTTGTCATTTGTCAGCTGTCAGTTGCTTTGTGGTTAATTTCGTTGTAAATTTGACAATGAGTGGAGCAATTGATGCGAATAGTATGTGAAAATTGTACTTGCAAATTACACCATCAACGTTCCAACCCGCAGCTTACATAGTTGAAATCATAGCGACACATTAATTTAGTTAATAGAGCCTCGGGACTTAGTGTATTTCTCTCAACAATACCTTGTTAAGAATGGAGGAGCCTATAGTTTTTTTTTTTTACATAATTTTGCGGTTCAAACCTCGAAACAAGGTACCACGTGAGAGTCGAATCCCAGAAATATCAAAGAAGAAATGTGTTTCACCGGCATCACCTTAAGCGCGGGATTGGCAAGTCCTCCGATAGTAAAGTACACTACCTTGAAAAACGCTTTCTAACAATGCCGTTCAGAGGTTTCCAAATTATTATTTTTTTTTTTTGAACCACACAAAAACTAAACAGCGAATAACTAACTTACTATCTGCACTGTTTACCTTTTCGCTGTTTAAGTCCACAAAAGAAAGCTTTTGTCTTGCCTTTCTTTATGTTTTATGTTTTCGGCTTCTTTGCTGTACCCTGTTTGTATTACTTTTTACCATTGTTAACAATCTAAAATGAAAACTTCGTTTTTTCTGGTTTAATGGTTCTTGTGTTGGGCGCCTTTTTTTTCCTTTTTTTAACACAGCTATCATTCTGTTTAAAATGAAAGAAACGTAAGTGAACTTAAAATAAATTGAGCTCCTTGTTCAAAGTTCGAAAATGGCGGCTAACACTAGACCCACCCTCTTTTAAAAAAGAAAAAAGTCAAATATTCTTGTTGTCCCGACAGTATACTACAATATTTTTGAAGATAACACCAAAACTTCAACTCACCTACTTTATGTCGAGAGAGTTATCCAAATTAACAGAATGTGAAGCCATAAATAAACTTTACGCTGCTGCTTCCATTCATGAGATTCCCAATTTCCCATAAGACAGATGCTAAGATACCTAAAATAGTGTTTAATACCTAAAATTTGGAAGTTCAGCTTCTATCAGCTGTATAATGGAACCAATGTGAACTGGAACTTAATCTATTTGTATGCAATTAAAGTACATCCAAGGGCTGGGATGGAATGGGATTTTTCTCAGCATTTTGGTGCTGAGGTTGTGTAGGTATTTGTCTATAGATAGGAACAATTTGAGATGTTTCGTAGAGCCTTTCATTGCTGTAGTAGCGGACTGAATTTGGTTTTCTATGCAAATATGTGCAATAGCGAAGAGCCTTGCGCTCGAATACTTGCACTTTCTTCATATACGTTGGACTTATTGTGTACCATAAACTTACTTACTTACATAGTTACATACTTTCATAAGAGGACGAAGGAGAGCTAAGGCACCGTTTGCCTTGCGAAGAGTGTGTTTAGCATGTTGGTTAAATTTGAACCTTTCGAAGAAATGAACTTCAAGGTATTTAACGCTTTGCTTTGGTGTGATAATTGTGTTATCAAGGAGTGTCAGGGGAGTTTGCATCTTGTGGCTATACCATTACGCGAGGGACTCTTAAGGCAGATTAACTCTGTTTTAGTGGGGTTGATTTCAATTCCCCATTGTAGGTAGTACTCCCAGAGCCTAAGGATGTGTTCCTTCACTCTACGGAGAGCTATTTCTGGGCTTATGGATGCACTATAAGTGATGGAGTCATCAGCATATAGTAGGGTTCTTGTCATTGGCGTGTTTGCTGGTTAGTCGAGGGTGAAAAGATTGAAGAGGTCAGGTCCAAGACGTGAGCCTTGGGCAACCCCTGCGGAGATGTTTTTTAATACAGACTTGGTGTTTCCCATTCGTACGTAAAACTTACGGTTGGTCAAGACGCTGTGCATGATTGTGATAAGATGTCTAGGCAAGTGAAATGATTTCAAATTGAAAATCAGACCATCTATCCAAACGGTGTCAAATGCTTTTTGAATATCAAGCAGACAGGCTACTGTTACATCTTTTTTGTTAAGAGCCAGGATTGTATCTGCGTAAAGCTTTAACAACGGGTCGAAAGTGGAGTGGGATGCTTTGAACCCAAATTGGTTATGCTGCTGCAGGACAAAAAGGGCAAACCGTAGTGCTCTTGCCTCAAATACAAGAAGGAGAGAGTTCATACTTGTGCAGTCTGCTCCTTGGTTCTTCTCAAAAAGGATTTTCTTCTTTATTCGCTTATCTAACCCATATAAACAGCGATTATCAAATACTGAAGACAAAGTGCCTGGCACTGGCTACTTTAAAGGATCTATCAATATTTTCTTTCTCAACTTAAGTACAACTTAAGTTTTTTCCCTCTTCGAAGCAGGAAAAAAAGAGAAGATACTTTTGACGGGTAATTTACCCCCGAATGTTTGAATGGCGCGCCCTGAACAAAAAGATATTCTTAAATGGAAAAACATGGTGGCGCCGAGGCATGTCTTCTTTTATGTCTTATGTTAAGTGATGGCATTAGCCTCAAAACTCTTTGATTTCTTATTCAAAACGGCCAAAATATTCAAAATGCAACAGTTTTTTTTGCTGATGGCTTTGTCTTGTACCTAAAGCGTTACGTGTGGTAACGATTTTTGAATGAAGCAAGTTAAAGTGGTAAATGAGACAAAAATTAAAATCTGCAACTGGTCTAAAATGGTGGCTTTCCGAAGAGAACCTAGCGTTGGGCGCCATATTTTTTTTTGTAGATGCTAATTTTTGAGGATGATCCGCTTTTGATCTAGGGTCGGGTCTGAGCCGAAAAGGTATTCAATGGTTAATGAAACATGAACTAAGAATTGTGTGTCTGCAACGGGTCTAAAATGGTGGCTTTCCGAAGAGAACTTAGCGTTGGGCGCCCTTTTTTTTGTTAATACTAATCTTTGAGAATGATCCGCTTTTGATTTAGGCTCGGATCCGCGCCGACAAGGTATTCACTGCAAAATTTAAATTTATAGGCAGTCATAGTCATCCCTAATTTTGCTAGCATCCCCATTCTCATATTTCTTCTTTATCCACTTTGATCCCTCCAATTTTTGGCTTCATGTTAAATAGTCAAGTGCCGCTTTTAAGATAAAATATTGATGTGATCTTAACCCTAACACTTTGTATCCAAAAAAAAAGAAGAAAATCCAAAATCCCTTCGTACGAGATGAGTTGTAAATACATTCGTTGAAATCCCCACATGTTTTCAAACCCAAATATCGAAAACACATACTCACTCATTGAACTCGTGAAGTTAGTTTCGGATAGTTGAGTTATTACATTATCGTATGTTAAATTATTGCAAGGAGTTGCATTTCCAAAATTTTCCAGAACATATTTGACCAACCCGGTCACATCGTCTTCCCCTTGCAAAATCCTGTTGCATGCGTTCTGAATTTCAATTCCACTGAAATTATTAGAAAACTAATAAAATTGTTTACTTGTTTAGGTGGCCACTACTGTGTTTAGGTGACCAACTTGCTAATCTTCCTTACCGATGGCTCTGAACCATATCTCCGAAAAGTTCCGAAATTATACTAAACAAAGTCCATACATCGCGTTGTTTTTTTTCATTAAATGTATCACAGAGCTTGAGCATGGCTTTGACTTCAGCAGCGCGTTTGTTGTCGATCATGTATTCGAGCTCAGCTATGCCGTTCTTGATGCGATTGTAGCAAGCACTTCCACCGACCTTATTGATCGATCTTCCAACGGCTTCCTTGTATTCTGAATGAAAGTTTTACTTAAAACTTTTCAAATTTAGCTTTTAAAAACGTTCTCACCCACAAAATCCACTTTAGCTAGCAAAGGGGCACTGGAAGCCCAAGCTCCTACTATCAGATCGGGGTACAATTTCTTGAACCACGTCACCATAGTAGCCGAATAGGAACCTCCGACGAGAATGACTTTAGAATTTTCCATCCCCGGAATGGTTGCTTTCATTACTTTTATAAAGTTTGCCAAATCGGCCAAGGCTTGTTTGACACCGTTATACTTAAGATTTTCAATACGAATATCACTGTTGGCATAGAACGATCAAATATTGGCTTAGAAGCTTCAATATGGTTTATGTACGTACCTTGTTGGCTTGCTTTCTCCGTAAAATCTATGCTCCGTGCTGAACAAATATCCATTGTGCTCCTTGGCCATGTCAAACATGTGCCCTCCTGTCATGAATGAATCTGACATAACCCATTCTCCATTCACGAAAATAAACACCGGTCCGCCTTCTTGGAAGAATTGATCGTTGGACTTGTACCGCTGTTGAACAGAGAAGTTATTTGTTGTGATCATCCGCGGAGTAAATCAGAAAATATATTCATTAACAACCATTTGCCATGTTCTAGTCTCGTTTGGATCAAAATTGTCTAACTTCTGCTCAATCCATTTGGTTTCAACTGCAGCACGGAATTTGGGCGATGGCAGAGTAGGCTCTCTATGTAAGTTCTTAAAAGTCTTTTCGAAAATATTTAAAGCCCTAGTTTCAGTTGTAAGGCTGAGAAATACACAAACACACGCGATTATAAATTTCATCATGTAGCTTTGAATGGCTCAATGCAATTAAATTGAATTAAATAAAAACATTTGTTCATAGGCTTCTAATATCCTGCCATAGTCTAATCAAATCTTTTTGTTTTTATTTTTGGACGATTAGGAGATCACAGTTTCATATGAAGAGATAAGATTAGTTATGAGTGTCTAAAATTGTAGAATAGTTAGCGGTATTGTCTTAATCTTGATTGAAATCTGTTTCCTCGTATTCAATTTCGATGCCACATGGCTCTATTCACCGTGGGAAGTGGATTCGTTTTCCATTAAAAAATTATCAGTTTGTTATCTTTTTGCACTCAAGTGATTTTGTTTTAGTGAAATCAAATAATCCACGGGTAACCACATACAATTTTTAATTAATAATAAACATAAACATTGATAATAAAGTCAAATCGTAGAGATCTCCATTTTACGTTAAAAAATAAAACGTTATCCCAGTTGTTAAAAAGAAAGAAAGTATTTTGTGACACAGCTGGTAGCTTTTGTCATAGTACCTATGATTTCTTATGGTGTAGTTATTTTAGGGCATTAATCGGATTGATCACGTTACGACCGACGTAAGACGAGGAGTGTCCGAACCTTCCGATAAGCCAGCATTAACTTGAGTTATTGACTCTTTTTGGCCAAAGAATTACAGAGGATATCCTTTTCACGAGATCAAAAAAATTCGAGTCGAAAATCTTCAATACAGAGCGAAAGCCAGGCTCTTTATTACAAATAATGAAACGCGAGGCAACAAAAACGAAACCCTAATAACGATAGCCACGACATATAAATTACGACAATGAATCCATGAAAATATCAGAACGATAACCAAAGGACCGTTGAAAGCAGTCGTAAAAGACAGCGAGTACCGTGAAACGTAGTCGCTACGTAACGATGACGTGGGATTTCTTGCGAGTATCGTTTAAAAAAAAAAAAAAACCAAACCGAAATAACTATGGCCACAAAAAATTCTGTGAAGCGATGTGAAGTCGAAAATTTTCAATACAGAGAGAAAGCCAGGCTCCTTATTACAAATTACGAAACGCGAGGCAAGAAGAAAACGAAACCGAAATAACGATATCCACGACATAGACTGATTATTAGTTACGAGAATGGATCCATGAAAATGTCAGAACGATAATCGTAAATGATAGCAAATTTCGCGAAACGTAATCGCAACGTTACGAGGGGTTTTGCGAGTATCGTTATTTGTAATCCCATTGAGTTTGATATAACCGACTGTGCCTGAGTTGCCGAACAGCAGTAAGCATCGAAAACAAAATTGTTAAAAATGCCAAAAGCCATCAGAATCGCAGGATCTTAGTTCACCTTCTCTCCAATTTAGAAAGTAAAAGTGCTTTTTTCGGATTTAAGCTGGTTGAAGTAACTGATCATAACTATTCTTCTGACCGTTCGATCGTTAATCGTAACACTGAACGACCGCCTGATTTTTGACCTATTGCTTGGCTCTTTAAGTAGAATTAGTAGCCAGCCACAGCATTGATAGGGTGTCTCCCCATAGTTATCGGAGAATATTTTCGGGTTGCAAGTCTTAGGCCCTTGAAAGCGTCTACGAATGGATTTTGGAAATGTATACATGCACCAAAGGTCTGGGTCCTGTTAGCTTGTGTAACACAACCTCAATCGAGTCATTATAGAGAAAGAAACGAGTCGTGCATTTCGCGTTGGTTCGTTTTAAACGAAATCACGTAGTAATTTATTTTTCTGTTGGTCAATCTAAGATGAACTCTTTGCAATAGAATTAGAAAAGAAGAACGCCGATTTATCAAAAAAAAAAAAAAAGTGCGTGCAGTCCCCCCGCGCGGAAGAAGTGAAACTTCCTAATATGAAAATAAAAATAGGAAGGGGTAGAAATTTATTTTGAGTGAACTCGTATTGTTTCTTTAAAAGAAAAAGAAAAGAGATGGATCGGAGTTAATTTTCACGGGATAGCTACTTAACACCATTTCATAGAACAATTTTTTATTTTTTGGTGGAGATTAGAGGACGAAAACTAGGGTTTTAAAGATCTATGTACATACATAGTACTTATGTATGGAATAGAATACCAGGAACCTTTCTGAAACCGTTGATTGGCCAGTGTCAGTGGTAGCTGACTGACCGACCAATGAAGACCGCAGTCTTAACACCTAAGCCCAAGACGGAGAACATTTACATACATGTTTAGACATGATCAAACATGTTAAGACATGATCAAACATGTTTAGACATGATCAAATATGTTTAGACATGATCAAACATGTTTAGACATGATCACACATGTTTAGACATGATCAAACATGTTGAGACATGATCAAACATGTTTAGACATGATCAAACATGTTTAGACATGATCGAACATTTTTGAGCCGGGCGTAAATGGAAATTGCTTATATATACATACATGATTATGCCTCCACTAACTACTACATACTCATAACTACATATGTATATTAAAATTGTAATAAAATCTTTCAGTAACCACTCACCAAAAGCTCTGATTTGTACATATGTACATATGTACATATGTATATTGTCTTCGAAATAAAATTCCGCAATTTCAATGAAGCAATCGAAATTTATTTTGCAAGCCAGGTACGATTTTCACACACACGACACAAATTGAAAATTAAGAAAGAACAAAGAGTTAATTTTTCATCTGCAGCCATAATTCTTTTCGCTTCTCTTTTTAACTCTTGTGCTTTATAAATTATAATCTACATAAACTAAACTATACCAAATCCAGCATTAGTTCCCATAATGACGCGTCATATAACATACAACTGTTATAGCAACAAATTTATAGCAGTGCCAAAAACTATGCAATCGATAATATGTTTAACACGAAAGTGTAACGCTGCATGTAACACGGAAGTGTAACGCTGCATGTTTGCAAGTCGCATAAGAAGTTTCACTTCAAAAACAACTTTCTTCTGTGCCTACTTATTCTACTGTTGATTGCAAATAGGCAACATTACAACAAGGTTATGAGTTTAATTATAACCACTCTAATGAATTCCCTGCTTGCAAAATCCGATAACAATAAAGTCATCATTGTCACTGTTCAATACCACTCACGTATTCAATTTTAGCAAAATTCAATAACATTTGAGAGAGAACAAATCTCAATGGTGACCGGGACCTTTTCGTAACTCGATCCATTTTGTTCTACATAAACCAAACGAAGCAACTAACTCTTAATTGAATGAACTTCGATAACTCGTGACAAAGGTCTTCCCTCAAATATTGCTCTTTTGAATAAAGATCCTGATGAGCGCCGTGGGGACGTTTTATATCGAAACCAAAAGCTTTTGATCAGCAATACAATCCCCACCATCTTATTTAACATTATTTGCTCTATTCGTTTTCAAAGTGAGTAATTATTAAAAAAAAAAAAAAAAAATTGGAATTTAAATTTTCTAGGACCTATTCCTTTGACTCAAGGTCAAAAAAGCATGCACATAATATGAACTTACACGATTCGATGGGTAAAAAGGGTCACGTACGCGTCGTTCTTATTCTTGTTCTTTCGTTTTTAAGTAATTTGAGAGGGAAAAAAAACAAGCCGTGTAGCTCGTGTTGATTCGTTTAAAACGAAGCCACTCAGTTATTTCTGGTGAAAAATGTAATTGCGTTTCCTATTGGTCAAACGATCATGCTTGTGTTTCCTTTCGACAAAAAGGTGACCGTCGCTTCGTGACATTAAGTCTGCCTGTTACGTTGGAGGTTCATGGTTCGAACCCCAACCTCGAACCACATTGTTTTTCCACGGGAATCCCTTTGTGCATTTAATTGGCAAGTCCTCTGAAGTCCATTGCCATAAAAAGCGCTTTTCGGATACCTAGCCATTCGGAATCGGCAGAAAATTGTTTGTCCCTTCTATTCCCTTGTGAGAAATGCGCTAGGCCCCAGGGGCTTCCCGGTCTGTTGAGGAATAATTTTTATTTTATTTATTTTATTCAACGAAAAAACTAAAAACAAGTTGAAATTCGAGCAAATTCTGGCAACACCAGTAGATTATCAACTCAAAATAATGTACTTATTTATTAAGATGGGCATTGAAGTTCGGGGTTAACCTGGGCCTCAACCAATATCCTTCTGTAACGACTTCAATTTCGGCCAACTCTCTCCAGTTTTGCACTCTAAGTCGGTTGAGGTCTTCATCCATTTGATTGCGCCACCTAAGACGAGGTCTTCCCCTTCAACGATTTCCCTGCAATGTGCTTTCGAAAACCCGTCGAGCCAAATGGCCCAGCCATTGTGCTCGCGATGCGCACTCTCCTAGCTATGCCCATGTCGCGGTATAGCGCATACAGCTTGTTGTTGTATCTTCTTTTCCACACATTGTTTTCGCATACAAAACTAAAGATCGACCAAGGGTTTCCTCATCCGCTTTCGATAACGTCCATGCTTCCGCGCCGTAAAGCAGGACTGGGATGATCAAGGTCTTATAAAGGGTTACCTTGGTTTTTCTGGAGAGGGTTTTGATTCTCAATTGCCTTCTTTATCCAAAGAAGCAACGGTTGGTTTCTCTGTTTATTCTGTTTGATCTCCGCACTGATGTTGTTCTCCGTGTCTATAGCGGATCATAGGTAGACGAAGTCCTGTACTACCTTGAAGTTATGTCTGTCTATTGTGACGTTTTGTCCAATTCGTCGATGTTCTGTGTCCTTGTTTGTTGACAGCATATACTTTGTTTTGCCCTCATTAACCATCAAACCCAAACGCTTTTGTTTCAATACTCGCAAAAGCACCTATGACATCACGCTATTTTCTTCCCATTACGTTAATATCGTCTGCGTAGGAAAGTAATTGTACAGACTTTTAAAAGATTGTTCCTCTGGTGTTGACGTTTGAGTTTTGTACAATCTTTTCAAGTGTGATGAAGATCAAGATCAAAGGTCTCGGTGAATTCTGACCTTGACGGAGCAGCTCCTGCACAGTCGAGTTTTGCAGGGATGCCGAAACTAGACATTGCTCTGTACAGCTCGTCTCTATAAATACTGTCATACGCAGCCTTGAAATCGATAAAAAGATGGTGTTTATCGATTTAATATTGCCGGGTTTTTTCCAAGATCTCCCATAATGTGCAAATTTGATCTATTGTGACTTTTCTGATCTAAAATCACATTGATAAGGGCCCATCAAGTTGTTGACGTGGGGTTTCAGACAATCACATATTACAGCAGACGTTAAGGAGGCTTATTACTCTATAATGTGCGCAATTGTGAGGGCCTCCTTTTTTAGGATCGGGCATACGGTACTGAGGTTTCATTGATCGGCCATAATTTCTTCCGACTTTATCCTGCAGATCAGCTGCTCCTTTCCAAATGGTCTCCAGCTGCCTTGAAAAGTTCGGCATCAAGGCTATCAGCACCTGCAGTCTTATTTCAATTAAGTTTGGATATGAACTTCTTCTATGTCGGAAGGACGGCATTCTTGATCATCGTCCAAGTTGAATGGGACGTGACAACGGAATTAGTGTCTTCATCACCGTTAAACAGTCTGCAGAAGTGGTCTTTCCAAATCCTCAGTAGCAACTGCGACTCTATTACTGTGTTTCCCTCCTGGTCCTTACAGGCTTGAGTTCTGGCTTTGCCACCCTGGCAGGATCTTTTTACCTTTTGGTAAAACTTCCAAATCTCGTTCCTGTCATGGCACCTCTCATTTTCCTCAAACGAGCGCTTCCCATGCTGCTTCTTTTTTTTTTTTGAAGTGAAACTTCTTATGCGACTTGCAAACATGCAGCGTTACACTTCCGTGTTACATGCAGCGTTACACTTTCGTGTTAAACATATTATCGATTGCATAGTTTTTGGCACTGCTATAAATTTGTTGCTATAACAGTTGTATGTTATATGACGCGTCATTATGGGAACTAATGCTGGATTTGGTATAGTTTAGTTTATGTAGATTATAATTTATAAAGCACAAGAGTTAAAAAGAGAAGCGAAAAGAATTATGGCTGCAGATGAAAAATTAACTCTTTGTTCTTTCTTAATTTTCAATTTGTGTCGTGTGTGTGAAAATCGTACCTGGCTTGCAAAATAAATTTCGATTGCTTCATTGAAATTGCGGAATTTTATTTCGAAGACAATATACATATGTACATATGTACATATGTACAAATCAGAGCTTTTGGTGAGTGGTTACTGAAAGATTTTATTACAATTTTAATATATGTAGTTATGAGTATGTAGTAGTTAGTGGAGGCATAATCATGTATGTATATATAAGCAATTTCCATTTACGCCCGGCTCAAAAATGTTCGATCATGTCTAAACATGTTTGATCATGTCTAAACATGTTTGATCATGTCTCAACATGTTTGATCATGTCTAAACATGTGTGATCATGTCTAAACATGTTTGATCATGTCTAAACATATTTGATCATGTCTAAACATGTTTGATCATGTCTTAACATGTTTGATCATGTCTAAACATGTATGTAAATGTTCTCCGTCTTGGGCTTAGGTGTTAAGACTGCGGTCTTCATTGGTCGGTCAGTCAGCTACCACTGACACTGGCCAATCAACGGTTTCAGAAAGGTTCCTGGTATTCTATTCCATACATAAGTACTATGTATGTACATAGATCTTTAAAACCCTAGTTTTCGTCCTCTAATCTCCACCAAAAAATAAAAAATTGTTCTATGAAATGGTGTTAAGTAGCTATCCCGTGAAAATTAACTCCGATCCATCTCTTTTCTTTTTCTTTTAAAGAAACAATACGAGTTCACTCAAAATAAATTTCTACCCCTTCCTATTTTCATTTTCATATTAGGAAGTTTCACTTCTTCCGCGCGGGGAGACTGCACGCACTATTTTTTTTGATTCATATACGAGTATGCTTTTGAGTTTCATTAATCAAAAACAACTGTCTTCTGTCTCTGCTTTTTCTACTTTTTAATTATAAGTAATCCAAGGCTATGAGTTTGATTATAACCACTCAAGTATTCACTGCTTGCAAAATGCGATAGCGATAAACTTATCATTTTCTCTGTTCAATAAATCCAAATCCAAACACTTTATTTATTAAGCTTAAGCACGCCATAAATTCCCAATAAAAAGATTATCATAGTCGTTGAAGAACGCCTCTTATTTTGTCAATAAGTTGTTTGTTTAAAAAGAAAATATGATTGACTTTACACCATTTGTCTTTATTTTTAATCAACGCTAAGTTTCTACTTAAGCCATTCTCGTACAAGTTGTGCGATTTTCTCCTTAGAAGCTCTCATTTCCGATGAGTCCGAAGGACTTATGGAGCCAAAGTCCTTGCAATGGGCATGTACTAAAAAAATATTGAAATAATTAAAATTTAATAATTTTCAACTTCATTCTGCAAAAGAAAACAGATTCGTTTGCCTTACACGGAATAACGGTTGCTTTATTGGAGTCAGTAATTCCCATGGCGCTCCATGGATCCAAATGTCCATGTGTAATGTAAACATTTTCTACTTTTGGATTCAATCCGCCAAAATAGTTGTTTGTTTCTATCGCGTTTTGGTGGATGGAGGCGTTTGTGAATTTAGTACCGTAGGCATCACTGCACATCGCTACATACAAATCAACAGGGAATTTACTTCCGAATGGTTGTGCCGATGAGCCAGAAGTTTGATACCATCCGTATTCA
Source organism: Melanostoma scalare (assembly GCA_949752695.1). Taxonomy (NCBI): domain Eukaryota; kingdom Metazoa; phylum Arthropoda; class Insecta; order Diptera; family Syrphidae; genus Melanostoma; species Melanostoma scalare. The sequence continues at coordinate 151,979,280 of OX456986.1, forward strand.
TTGCAAGTTTGATAAAACCACTGACGCACTGAAAGAGAAACGAAAAGTTGAAGTGATAAGCATTTAGGGTAACAAATTATTCTTGAAAGTTTAAAGGGAAAAGATCTGCGACTCATAGGACATTGATACAATTGAGTGTCAGTATTTTTTCACTTCACTTAGAATATAAACTTTTCTGATGTGCTCATTCCTCAAGATGGTGATTCAATGTTATCTAGTCACAAAACAATAGAAAAACTTCAATAAGACTAATCTTATTACAATGGTCATACGTTGGGCGCCATTTTTCGTATTTTTTGAATGGAATACTAAAGACATTTATATTTATAAATGGTCGTCGCTGTTCATACATTGAGGTGGCGCAACAAAGCGAGGAGCTTCAGGGCCTAGTACATTTCTCTTGACCATAACTTGTGAGGAATGGAGGGGACCTATATCTTTTTTTACCGATTCCGAACGGTTAACCGAGGAAGTGCTTTTCATGGTTATAAAATTACTATCGAAGGAGTTGCCAATTCTTCGCAGAATGTGATGCTCATGTGAAAACATTTTTGTGTTTCTGCAATCGAACCTCAGGCAGCAGACATGCTAACCATTGCACCACGCTCACCCCCAACACCACGGTCCGGCGCGCGGCGGCGTTAGTCACCTTTCAACATTTTGTGCCGCAAGTAAAATTCTTCCCTTAAAGTTTCTCTTAACTATTCTCTCCTGATTTATTTCTTTTTTAAAAATTCATTGTAAAAAATTTAAATAAAAATTTGTTTTCTTTTTTATTTTTACAAAAGAAATGGTTTTTGCCTTTGGCGACTTTTCGATGGAACTCAAGCTCATTTGCAAAGCAGTTTCTTTCTACTTAATTTAGCTTTCTACACAAACGAAATCGTTATTCAAACAAAGATTAGACGGAAAGTAGTCTTGTGTTGGGCGCCATTTTTTTATACTCTTAGAATACACAAAGATATCTCTTTTTTTTCTTGATCTGAAGCTTGTGAATCAGAAGCTGAAGCTTGTGAAAACAAAAAACCAGGAAAGCTACTTCATATTCGATTCGCAATACTGAAGACCCACCTGTATTCAAACTAAAATAAACCAGAAACTGAAAAGACTATCTTTCTTAACTGGTCAAATCAGGTAGAAACGATATTTCTTGATTCGAAATGCAAAAGTTGAAAAAGAAATACAATGGCGCGAAAGCATACTACTTTTTATTAATAAGCTGATAACGGGGTCTGTAAAAGTCTAAGGCTTCCTGTTCTTCACTAAGTTTTTTTTAAACACCCTTTAAAATTTATCGCGGGCCGTCGTATTGTGGCCTCCGATTGGCCTAACACAATGCCTGTAAAAAAAGAACAAGTTATCCCTTGTTGGCGATTAATTCACAACTTATCCTTTTTTTTTTTTTTTTTAAATTTAACACATTAGGAAGAAATGAGTCCTTCGTTGGGCGCCATTTTTGAACATTTTTTTGTACACGATATTGTTGTCATTAAAAAAGTCCCAAGTGAGAGTGGTCGATGTTTCTTTCGATGTTCATATGTGTGCGGGGAAGGAATAAATAAATTAAGTGACTATCGGCCCTATCGAGGTAACCGTCGTAGCGGAGTTTTCTCCTCAACGCATCTTTCTTCGAAGTAGTTGTCGTCGTAAGCAATTTTTCACAAATGCGGCAATGCATTGCATTCCCAAAACTAAAATCTCAGCAACAAAAACTTATCGGAGAACATCGGATCGTCCGATCGGAGAACTACCACGAAGAAAATGTCTCCGATCGGAGAGAATTCCGCTCTGACGGTTACCTCGATATGGCAGTATATTACAGGAAGGCACATATGTATATGACATGGCTAAAGAGCAATACTTTCAGTTCTGAGCCATTTATCATTTCCTTTCCCAAATTCCTTTCTTCCTACAACATCGGCGATCAGTTGATCGAAACCTATCCAAAATTTAACTGTTTTTGTTAAAAACAGCAGACTCAGGAGCCATATAAAAATAAGTCTGAATCAAAAAGAAGCAGTCTCTGCTTCCGTGGTGAATTGTTGATACATCCACTTAACTTCGTGTTTTTAAACATAATAATAAAAATCAAAAACATACTCATTCCATTGGTGTACGCTGATTCTAGCAGTGACGATAGCGAAGCTTTGTACGAAGCATCATTACACCTTGCGGAGCCAAAATTTCTCAACACATATTGGGCGACTCCTGTCACATCGTCTTTCCCTTGCATAATACTCTTGCATGCATTTTGGATATCATTTCCACTGAAACCATAATAAAATTGCTGTCCAATCAACATTTCGTGTTCATAGTTTTATGTTCCTTACCTATGAGTCTGTACAACACCAGCGAATAAGTCTGAAATTTCACTGAACAACGTCCACACATCGAGCTCGTTTTTTTCATTAAACGTATTACATAGCTTGAGCATGGCTTTAACTTCAGCAGCGCGTTTGTTGTCGATCATGTATTCGAGCTCAGCGATGCCGTTCTTGATGCGATTGTAACAAGCACTTCCACCGACCTGATTGATCGATCTTCCAGTGACTTCCTTGTATTCTGAATGAATGTTTTAGTGAAAACTTTTCAAATTTACAGTAAAAATGTTCTCACCCACAAAATCCACTTTAGCTAGCAAAGGCGCACTGGAAGCCCACGCTCCTACTATCAGATCGGGGTACAATTTCTTGAACCACGTCACCATTGTAGCTGAATAGGACCCTCCGGTGAGAATGACTTTAGATTTTTCCATCCCGGGGATGGTTGCTTTCATTACTTTTATAAAGTTTGCCAAATCGGCCAAGGCTTGTTTGACATCGATGTACTTGAGGTTGTCGGTGCGTAGATCACTGTGGTCGTAGTAAGATCACTCATTAACTTAGAAAGAATGTGTCGCTGTGGTTTAAGTAGGCATCTACGATCACTCATAAACAACGCTATGTGACAATTCACCCCATTAACCACGGCCTTCATAAGTAAGCACAAGCTAGCGCTGTCGTTCATGAATGATGGTGGATGCCTTACCTTATCTACGTACCTTGTTGGCTTGCTATTTCCGTAGAATCTATGCTCAGTGTAGAATAAATACCCATTGTGCTCTTTGGCCATGTCATACATGTGCCCTCCTGTGATAAAGCCACTTGAAATCGCCCATTCCCCGCCAACGTATATGAATACCGGACCACCTTCTTGGAAAAACTCACCATTGGACATGTATCGCTGTCAATAAAAGAAGGTTATCGAAAAAAACAGATGATGTTTTTAAAACCACAACCATTTGCCATGTTCTATCCTCATTTGGATCGAAATTGTCCAACTTTTGTTCAATCCATTTGGTTTCGACTCGGGCACGGCTTTTGCCCAATGGTGGAGGGGGCTCTTGATGCAGGGTCCTAAAATTTCTTTCGAAAATACTTGAAGCCGTAGCTGCAGCTATTAAGCTGAGAAATACAAAAACACACGCGACTTTAAGTCTCATTCTTTAGCTTCGAACTATTCACTGAAATTTTTTTGAAGAATGAAATCGATTGGTAGCTAGAAAGCACTTTTATTCATTGGTTTATGATCCTTTCATGGTTTAATCAATACTTTGGTGTTTTCCAGAGCTATAGAGCGATTAAGAGTGTACAGTTTTATTATGCGACGATAAGGCTTAACAGTTATGGCTGTCAGAGGTGTAATAAATGTTTAAAGGCTTTGATCTAATCTTTGTTGGAATTGGTTTCCTTTCGTTGGATTAACATTGCATACCCATGACGTGATTTATTGTGGGAAGTGAATTTTTTTTGCTTTAAAATGTTTTTGGTTTGCTATCTTTTCGCACTGTTTTTAGTTTTTTTTTTTTTGCTAAGTCAAAATATCGAAACTGACCATCATTTCTATCAAAGAAAGCTCCTGGTCCGTGTTTTTTTTTTGCGTTGTGGCTCATTATTCATTGAAGCGCGATCCATGACTTCAGATAATTTAGCTAATCTTGGTAAACCATACCGTGAATTATTTACTCATTGTGTTGTCTTCAACTGCGCAATCGTAATCAAAAATAGCATTTCATGAATTATTATGACGGGCGCCATTTTTATATTGCCTCTTACTTTAGAAAAAAAAAAAATATCTTAAGCCTTTAGAATTTGGTTCTAAAACGACCTTGGTAAACTATGCCTTGAAATACTTTTTTTTCTGTCTGAGGTTTTTAAAATACCAACTCAAGCACTAAGATCTAATACTGTAAATCTATTGTAAAGGGTTTTTCAACAGGGACGCTACAAAAGTAGAGCGACAGGGACAGCAAACGACGCCATATTTCTTGACGCTCTTTTGACATTTCTCTTTAGTAAAGTTTGCTATTTCATGATTCGAGTCGAGCCAACAACGAGACGAAATTATTAAAATTTACTACCGAAATTCGGAGTCAAGAGCGCTACGTCCAATTTATGGTCGTTATAATCGTCCTAGCAGATCAGCAATTGAGAGTCTAGTGGAAAAATTTGAATCCACAGGCACAGTACAAAATGTTTCCGTGCCAGTGAGACAAAGCAGTGCCCGTAGTGTCGAGAATATTGCTGCCGCTGAGGCTTCAGTTGCAGTAAGCCCAAATGTGTCTCTCACACGTCGTTCTCAAGCGTTGGGCATCTCTGTGACGTCGGCGTCGTTGTGGTGAATTTTGCGAAAGGATCTTGGCCTACATCCTTACAAGATTAAATTGACGCAAGAACTGAAGCCACTTGACCACCAGAAGCGTCTTGTGTTCGTGAATTGGGCTGAGCATCAACTTGAAAATGATTCGGATTTTCATCGAAAAATCATCTTCAGCGATGACGCTCATATCTGGCTGAATGGCTTCGTCAATAAACAAAATATGCGGTGTTGGTCAGGCAGCAATCCACACGTACTCCATGAGTCATCATTGCATTCCGAAAAAAATTACGGTTTGGTGGGACGGCCAGCGCTACAAGCCACAAAGCGAATGTCGCAATCAATTTATTGGAAACCAAGTTTGGAGAACGTGTTATTTCACGAAATGGTCCAGTCGGTCGTGCGACTCGACGGCGTTAGACTATTCTCTGGGGGGCTACGTCAAGCCTATGGTCAATCCAGCGACGATTGATGAACTTCGTACGAATATCGAACGTGAAATTGCAGCAGTATCGACCGATTTATGCTTGAAAACCTTCGAAAATTGGGTTCAGCGTCTGGACTACCTACTGCAAGCGTGCCCGTGGTGGCCATGCAAAAGAAATCGAGTTCCATACATAATGGCATTGAACGTACTTTCACAATAATAAAGAATTTAATTGATATCCAAAACCGTTTTTGTTTTATTTAATAAAAAACTTTTGCAGCGCTATGATTGAAAAACCCGATACTACCAGATGGCAGCCTTCTTTTGTTATAGCTTTCCGCAGATATTGGGATAAATGTTAGAAGACGCTGCCAGGAGCCTAGGTTACGACACGAGCTCTCAGCGTGTCTGTGACAAGTATGTGTAGCTGTACCAAAAAATGCAGTACATTCACAGAGGAACTGCCCGCGATGTCGTCATCTTCTCCACAGGATTCACAGAGTGTGGTATTGTGCCTGACAAGTTTAAATGCTTGCCAAAACAGAAGAAGCCCCGTGCAACGCCAACAAATTTACTACTGCCTATTTTGCCAGGAGCTAGCAAAAATGTTGCAGTTTTCTTACCAACATTAGGAAGCATGCGTTTAGTCTGTCTGCATCCAATGGAGGCATGACATCTATGGTTCTGCTCTTGAAAGACTGAATCGTAGATTGATCTCCCATCCCGTTCTTAGAAAGCTGTCTGAGATGCTTGTCTTGCAAATTTATCTACGATCTCGTTTCCAATTATGCCGCAGTGGTCTATAACGCAAAATAGACTCAAAGAATTAAGTCTTCCGATAGCAATCAGAGAGTTCTTCCATTAATGGATCCCTTTTGAAGTGGTAAGAGGGTTAAGTAGAGCCTTAAACAGAGCTGCGCTGTCGCTGCAGCCACAAATATTTCTTCCCATCCAGCCGTTCTTCGTAACGTAACTTATTGCCATTTGGAGACACAAATGCCCCAAATTGGTGGTCGATTCTGAATATATCGTCAATATATATCCTCAAATCTCTGATTCGAATTGAGCCAGAGACCGCTTCGTTTTAAAAAGAGATTCCATCCAATGAAGTAGGTGTCAAGGGCAACAAGAATCAGTAGTGCGGTGAGAGCAGTGCTCCGAGTTTCAAGTCAATTACTTCCCCTCTGCTAGCCATAAAAAAGGTTGGCCGGTTGCCTAAATTGTTAATGTCTAAATCGGAGGAGAGGATGAAGCTAAGAAGATAGTTGCTTTGCAACTTGCATTTGGTGCTGCTCCAATTCCGGTTTCGAAGAAGTATTCTTCGAGGTCTATTTTCTTAGTGTGGGCCAAGCTAGGACACTCACAGAGGAAGTGGAATGTTCCCTCTTCTACCTCTTCGTCTTGGCAGCCCCTATATAAGCCGGAGTTGCTAATGCCGATTCTCATCATATGGGTACTAATGAGTTGTGACCTTTCTGAATGTCAATCAACAGAGAGAGCCGAGACCTGCTAAAGTGGTGCAAGAACTCTGTTTTTTTCTTGGAAATATCTGGCCAAAGGTTTCTGGATACCCGGCATGTTTCTAAAGATGACCACCTGAAATTGGCGGTTTTTAGAAAATTTTTTTGGATTCTATTTTTTTCTTGATACGGCTTAGCTATAGGGTATAAAACGGAGTTCCAAGAAAAGTAAGCTGTCATAACGACAAAGTTTGCCACAAACCGTTCGTTTCATAGTTTACAGTCGCACGTTAAAAAGTCATAAGTTAACTTACTCATTGCGTTGTGCACATTTGCGAAATTTGAAACTCTTGTCTTGGTTTTTCTGTTTCCAAACTTCACTATTTTTGTTGTTTTATTCGCTCTAGTCTTCTTAAATTTTTTCTAGCTCCATCGAAATCAAAATTCGTCTAATTTTATAAATACACAGTTTTTGGTGGACTCGCGCTGGGCGCCATTTTTTTTTCTTAACAAAACACTTCACTTGAAGTACTCCGACTGGCCTAACAAGCTTTTAATTTTATTTGAAGCCATGCATGCCGAAAAGAAGCACCACTGGACGTAAGTTTGTGCAAAAACTGGATGAGACTTGCGTACTAATGAGCAACATTCATGGTCTCCATCCTCGCACAGTGTGAATAGACGATAATTTGGCTTCTGAAGTGTGAGACTCCATCCACGAACATCGATGTCAACAGCTCAAAGTGTCACGCTCTAGCTTGACGAAAATTTTTCACTCAGCTTCGTTGTTTGGGTTTTACAGAAGTTTATTTGGGCAACGATTTTGGGTGAAAAATCATCTTTTCAATAAAATGATACTGGGGTCAACGGCATGCGTTACAGACCCAAGTTAAACTACTTTGTTTTTGATTGAAACTGCTGACATGAATAAGAACAACCTCTGGCTCATGCAGGAAGACTCGTCATGCCACACAGCCCGTGTCTTAGGTCACGGCCACGCGGCAAAACTATAACAAAATTGAAAGCGACTGAAAGATGCCGCTCAGTTTTCAATATTGTTCTAATTTTGCGGCTCTGCCGCTTTGACGCACAGTAAGTGACAGTGCCCTTAATCGATCACCAAGCTCCCTAAAACGTGTTATCAGCCTTTTTGATGTTAATCGTTCGCCTTCTAGGTGAAATTTGTAAGAGTAAGAATAAAGAGCTTTCACAGCCTGGTTTTATTGGTGTACCAAAGGGCTCACTATTGGAACTTATACTCTTTTATTTATTGATCGATGTTTCCACAGGTGGATCACTCTAAACCAAAAAGACGCAGGGATTTAAGTTATTTGCTCTTTGCGAAAACAATTTTGTGAACACTGTTCCGGTTTGAAGATAAAGTACAGCCGCACGTTGTGTGAAAGACAATTTTCCAACCACATGGGCAATGGGCATGTTCATCCATTCAAAGAACTATATCGATTTCTAAAATGAATTGCAGTTATTCTCTCTGACGAATAAGAAACAAAATCTGTCACAAAAAAGCTAGCTTTTATTTAAATTGAAACCAAATTCACAACTTTGACAACCTTACTCGTAGTTTTTCCTGGTCCAGTGAGCGTAACATAATTCACCCAAAAAACACAAAGTACTAAAGCCAAGGTCTATGGCCATTGCGGTCAATACCCACTTCAAGTCAGCAACTTTAATCGGCTCCGAATCCAATTTGTTCGTTGGATTTTTCAAATGCATCTTCTTATCTTCAAACAATTCATAGAATGATCTCCTCTTCCAAAACTCCAATAAGCCCGATGAATGTGTTTCCAGAATAAGAGTGTTTATAATTTCTTTAAAAATGGAATTCTCATTAATCGGAAAACACCAAGGAGTGCCTTTGATCAAACACATTTCCTCTGGTAGACGAAACAGTGGTCGACTAAACATTTGTTGTTGACTGTTTAAAGTCCCAAATTTAATGTTGTTAACCATATAGGCAAACTCTGTATTGAAAGTTTCTTGTATCTCATTAAAAGTTGTGAAGTTCGCTAATTGAAACATTCCTTGGTATTTGTTTTTGAAGTCTGGATAAACATTGAAATAATTTTGTATGTGCAAATTCAGACTAAGCACTTTTAGGTCAGATTTGAGAATATCATCAAGTGATTGTAGTTTCGTTTCCGATGGAGGACTTGTTGTCAAAGCTTTGAGAAACGCATCAAATGAAGTCACGAACATAATTCCAAAAAAGAAGATTACAGTATAGATGATTTTTGTACTGAAAGAAGCATTGGGTCTTTCCATAAAGGGCTGTCTAAGCACACCACGCAAGCAGTTGTCATTAGAAAATGAGAACTTTTTTCCATTCAACAAAAAGGTGGCGAGTTCGAGTGGCATTGGCATTATAACGACGAGTGCTACAATAATCAGAAGGGCATTCCATTGAAAAATAAGTCCATAAACTTTATATTTTGGGACCAAAGGTTCAATGGGAATCATTATACACCAATCAATTAAAGTAATCGGGTAGGTTATCGAGTTCATGGAACCATCATGGGTATGTGTAGCAGCAGCAGATATTTCAACAGTCTCATTCAACACCAAATCTCTCAACTCGTAAGCAGAAAGTTTCGAGTTTATTTTGGAATCATTTAGTCTGGCGTTGTGCTTTTTGGCTAGGGCTTGGAAAAAGTTTCCCATGTAGCCATTGACTACGTTTCCACCGTGTGTTGTTTTCGAAATGATTATCCCTGGCCCAGGTCCTCCAAATATAACTGGCAATTGCATCCCTTTCAGATCTCGTAAGCGATTCGGGAAATATGTCAATTTTCGTAGAGTTCCTGTGATGTTGACTGCCTCGATAGCAAACACTGGGAACTTTGTGTACCTGTAGAACACTGGTGAGTCCTGGAAATCCTGAAAGATTGCCATCACGTTCATCATGTGGTTTTCCCAACAAAAATTGAACAAATCTTCCAAAATGATCTCTTTTCTTAGTTGACTGCTGATTAAAAATATCGTCTTACAAAATCGCATGCGTTGCAGGTACTCCAGGAGTCTTTGAGTGAAAGACTTCTTATTATTTAGCAAAACAATTGTCAGGATATGGTCATTGTATTTTTGTTTCAATGAATACGAAGTGGTATCGGTGGAGACCATCACTGGAATTTGTAGGGTAGTCCAGATGTCTCTGAAGAAGTCCTCAGGAAAACCATCAAATGATGGCTCGTTGAATGTTCCTAAAATGAAAACACTTCGAAATATCTCATTTTTCTGTATGTTTTTCAATAAATCAAATATTTTGTTGGATTCTGAAGCTGCCAGAGCAATCAATGCGAGTTGAATGAAGGCACTGTAGTTCATTGTTTGATACACAGAAAGAGTTGATAAATCACAACTGTGTTACATTTATTGCGTTTCAAGTGAAATTTATCATTAATAAGGCCTTCCAAATTCGTTTACCAGATCCAAGGGCTGTGAAGAAGAAATTTTTAAGAAAACAGTTTATTTTTAAATTCATTTTGAAGATTACCTTTCTCCTGTTTAGTGGATTCAATAGTAAAAACTCATGATTTCGAACTTTAATTGAATATGCGAGTACTTCAAAGGCGGCGATGAATGAAAAGAAATATATGTGAACAACAATGACGCAACACTCCAATAATATAATAAATAGAATAAATTGACAGGTGAGCCATTGTCACCACTTTTAAAAGGTCAACTATTCCCTTCTGTTCTTTAGTTTGATTAGCGCATGTTCAAATAATCACTTACTTTGTAATGTAATTAGTTTATCTTCTGTTCAGGGGAATACGATTTCTGTGATAAGATCAATTTTATGTTTGTGCTTTTAATTAAATAGTTGTCTTTGCTACATTCATTCACTAACAACAAGAAATGATTCTTCTAAAGCAGTTGTTTTTGAAAATTCTTTAGTCAGGCTTCTAATTTTTTTTTTTAATTTTTTTATTTTGGTGGGGCCCATTTATTAGCTTAGTACAAGCTTAAAATAACTTAAACACTAAACTTAAACTAATTAAAACTAAATTAAACTGCAAGGATGAGAAACGGTTAAAAGGAGGACTTTCAGACAGGGACTTGGAAAATTGAGGTCGAAAAGAAAAGGAACAGAATTAATCTTCCTCATCATGCGGGTTAAGGTTTCGTTGAGACCATAGGATGTACGATGAGCAGGAAGGAAATCGGGATGATCTTAGGTTTCGGGGATTTGTGTTGAAGGAGATAAGGTCTAAAAGGGGGGGAGCAGTCAGTGTTACCAGTAAGAAGTATGAATATGATTTCAAAGACATTCCTTCTGTTTTCTAGGGAGTGGAGATTAATGATTGCGAGACGTTCGCGGTAAGGAGGCAGGGTGAGAAATTTTCTAACGTCGTAGAGATCCCGAAAAGCAAAGAGCAGAAAACGACGTTGAGCACTTTCGATCCTTGAGATATGAACCGCTTGATATGGAATGGAGCCCACACTTGCGATGCATACTCAAGGAGAGGGCGAACATAGGCAATATAGAGGGATTTCGTTACAAGGGGGTTGCGGAACTCTTTGGACCATCTCTTGATAAAACCAAGGGCGGAATTAGCTCTTGATATTACTTCGTCAATATGAGAACGAAAATTTAATTCGTCCGTTCCGTCGCAGAGAACTCCAAAATCTCGGATAAGCTGCACACGGCTTATAGAAAGGTTCAGAAGATGATAGGATCTGGGAGGAGGTTTATTACTTTTACAAGTAAAAAGTTATTGCCTCGCATTTGGCAATGTTTAATTCAAGGAAGTTTTTAGAATACCAATAGACAAATGAATCGAGGTCATTTTGAAGCTAGAGAGAATCTCGATCGGAGGTGATAACTTTGATAATTTTAGCGTCATCCGCGTAAAGTGAGATAGAAAATATTGGATGATCCCTTCGACATCATTAATGGCAAGGATGAAAAAGAGGGGTCCAAGATGGCTGCCTTGGGGCACACCGGAGCGAGGTTGCCACAAAAGGAACAGAAAGAGTAGATCGGAAACGAACTCTATATTTGCGGTTATCCAAATATGAAGATATCCATTTGACTAGGATAGGGCTGAATCAGAGGATGGAATGTTTAAAGAGGATTAAAGTGTGAGAGATTTTGTCGAAAGCTTTGCTGAAATCTGTGGTACTGACGTCTACTTCGTTTCCTTTTTCCATCGCAGAGAGAGAGAAGGAAACAAACTCAACTAGATTAGTGGTTGTAGACCTTCCCTTACAGAAACCATGCTGCTTGGAGAATATCATTGATTTACATTGGAAAGAAAGTATTTCATACAGAATGCTTTCGAAAAGCCTACTGATATGAGAGAGTTTAACTATGGGTCTATAGTAGTTAGAAATTATGTTTCTGGTGCCTTTTTTATGGATAGGTCACATATACGGATATTTTCCATAAATCCGGAAAAACTCCACTTGAAAGGGATAGTTTGAAAAGGTTAGTGATGGGAAGGGCTAAACTGGAAGAATATTTTTTAAGCAAAATGGCAGGAATGCCATCTGGACCTGGATTATACTCGTCTTTGAGTTTGAGGAGACCATTAAGAACAGTTGACTGAAAGCTTAGATTAGAAGGCCCTGTAGAGAAATGGCGAAGATAGGAAAAGTAAGTCTGGTCTAGATCTGGGGTTTTTTGAGCAAAAGACATTTTAAAGTAACTTGCAAACAAATTTTCGATTGTTGTTGGTTCGTTGGAAGATTGGGTTTCGTAATGAAGAGAAGGAGGTAAACCATCATTTTTCTTTTTATAGTTGATAAACTTTTAAAACGATTTTGGCTCCGAAATTAGATTTGCTTGGGTGGTGGATGTAAAGTCATTGTAAAGAGCTTCATTGAGGTTGGAAAACTTATAAAATACTCCAAGGTAATCAGAGTAATCGAAAACTGAACAGGAGCGTAGATATTTATTCCAGAGCTTATTTCTCTTGTTTCGAAGCTCACGTAGTTTATGATTGTACACAGGGAGGGGATGTTGAGTAGGATTTATCACGTGAAAGCGGAACATAAAGATTAATGCAGTGCAACAATTTCTCGTAAAACAGACTAGTTGCATCATTCATTGAAAGATTTTTAAAGTCGAATGAGGTATAAGAAAGGAGGATTTCATTGATTTTCTTGAAGTTAGCTTTACGAAAGTTGAACGAATACTTACTTGGGCTAGGTCGAAGAAAAGGTAGGGTTATAAAAAAGAGAGAGTGAGAGGCGGGTGAAATTTGTCAAAATGGGGATGAGGTTTCTGAAACAGATGAGTTAATGGGGTCGGAAGTGAAGATAAGCTGCCGGCCCATATAGTTTTTGATACCACTCGTTTGGGAAAGGCTTAAATCAGTAAGACCGTCCACGAAGACACATTCTTTGATGGAAACGGGTGAGGGAGTGAAAGCAATTTGATCTTCTGAAGTGTTCCATTGAAGATAGGGAAGATTGAAGTCACCGAAATAAGTCTGTCTTTCTTGAGCTTAAGACTGATTCTTAAGCAGCTTCTGACTTCTGACATACAGAGGCCATTATGATTTTCTTTATGTGTACTTTAACAACAAACTCGGTGAATGAGTGGAATTTTCAAAGACAGGTGGGATATCAAAAACATACCCGGTGAGTGGAGCATGTCCGACTTTAAAAAGGGACACCCCTTTATGTCAATAAATGTCCTTAGTAAAGGCCTATGGAATTGTTGTCGTGTGGTGTCCGACGTTTACAACAATATCTTATCTGCAAACGTTAAGGAGGCTTATGTGTTTTGAAATCAACACTCCGCATTGACACCAATATTTGAAATTTTTGTGAAACAAAAATCCCTTTTATTCTTTAAAAAGATCAGTCTTGCAGTGTATTTCGGTTGAGAGTTTCTTCCACTTGTTGCACTACCTAAGACGAGGTCTTCCCCTTCCACGATTTCCCTGCAATGTGCTTTCGAAAACCCGTCTAGCCGGAGTATTTAAATCAATCCGCTCTATACATGGCCCAACCATCGTAGCCTCGCGAAGCGTACTCTTCTAGCTATGGTCATGTCGCGGTACAGCTCATACTGCTCGTTGTTATGTCTCCTTTCCAAACATTGTTTTCGTATACAAGACCAGAGATCACTCGGAATATTTTTCTTTCGAAACGACCAAGGGTTTCTTCATCCGCTTTCTATAATGTTTGTCGCCCTGTCGACATCTAAGGTCTCGGTAAGTTCTCTACCGACCTTGACGGAGCAGCGTGAACTCTCCAAAGTCATCCTGCAAAGTCGTACGAGTTTTGCAGGAATAAAATAAGTAAATAAATAGGATGTCGCAACAGAGCGAGGAGCCTCTGGGCCTAGCGCATTTCTCACAACCATTCCTTGTAAGGGAATGGAGGGGACCTATAATTTTCTGCAATTTTATGGCAATGAATTTACTAACGGAGGACTGGCCAATTCCTCGCGAAAGGCGATACCCGTGAAAAAACATTTTTGCCTCTTCTGGGATTCGAACCTCGAACCTCTGGGTTAGTAGGTGGACATGCTAACCATCACGCCACGTGTACCACCGTGCAGGAATGCCGAAACTAAACATGGTTCTGTACAGCTCTCCTCTGTTAATACTGCATTCTGCCTGACAGCAGAATTAGTGTCTGCATCGCCGCAAAGCAGGGCTTTGCCACCAAGATCTTTTTACCTTTTGGGAAAACTTCCGAAACTCATTCCTATTATGGCATCTCTCAATTTCCTCAAACGAGCGCTTCTCATGCCGCTTCTTTTTATTTTTAAGAATTCGTTGTTCTTCTCTTCTTTTCTCCATGTAAATCTCGTTATCAACATATATGTCGTGCTTTATGTTTGGCTGCATTTGCCTGCCTGCATTTTTCATCGAACCATGGGTTTCGTTTTGGGGCCGAGTGAAAGCCAGAACCTCAGAGGCAGCGATTCTGATGGCTTGTTGGCATTGCTGCTACTGGTCTTAAGTGCTTAATGCTGGTGGCATAGGATTCAAGGATAATTGAAGGGACACTCGATTGAGAAAGGCATTGCCAATATCTTGCGATTGTAGCTTTCCGAAGTCATAAATACCTCTTCACAGCGTTGGTTCGCACGAGTCGTGAACAAGATTATTATTATTATTATTTATTTCTACCAAGTATAAACTTTCATAGACTGATAAAATTTAATTACAAAGCATTCATAATAAATTTCTAACATAAATTTCTATTGAAATGAAAATCAATAACACTATTTAATTCATTGAAACATGACATAGCATTTGTCAAAGGTTCACTTTGACCATAATTAGTTGTGTGCCTACAAGTAAAGAAGAATATGTGTTCTCTAGGTATTAACTGCCGAGAAGGAGCATAAATATTCAATAGTTCTAACAACTGAGTGCAATCGATATGCTGACAAATAATGTCACGAGCAATTAATGCGGAAAAAGAAAATCTTCTTTTATATAGAGGTTCTAAAGCAATCAATAAGTATCTGGCTTCATAAGATGGCATATTATCAAAGTTGAAAAGCTTCCGTAAAGCGAATCTTGTGAACCTCTTTTGAATCCTCTCAATACGCAATATGCTGTTGTTATAATAGGGACTCCAAATTATACAACAATATTCAAGTAATGATCGAATAAGAGAAATATATACAGATTTTAATGAGTAAGGATCAACAAACTCCTTACTATTTCGAAATAAGAATCCAAGCATAGAATTCGATTTTGAAATAAGATAATCATAATGCTTATCATACTTCATATTATAAATAAATAAATAGGGTGGCGCAACAGAGCGAGGAGCCCTTGGGCCTAGCGCATTTCTCACAACCATACCTTGTGAGGAAGTGGAGGGGACCTACAATTTTCTGCCGGTTCCGAACGGCTAATCGAGAAAGCGCTTTTCATGGCAATGAATACTAACGAAGGAATTGCCAATTCCTCGCGAAAGGCGATACCCGTGGAAAAAACATTTTTGCCTCTGTTGGGATTCGAACTCGAACCTCTGAATTAACATATATCATACATACTTCATATTAGCATAAAAAAAAACTCCAAGATCTTTTTGAAACGATACTCTTAGCAAAGTTTCATTATTAATTTTGTATGGGAAAACTACCGGATCAAGGGTGCGATTAAAAGTTAAAACTGAGCATTTCGATATGCTAAAATGTAAACAGTTCCTAGTACACCAAGCATGAATATTATCAAGATCAGTTTGCAATTCAGGGCAATCTGATAAACAAGCAACAGATTTAAATAGTTTTACGTCATCAGCGTACGAGAGCTTTCGTGTAAATGCTCCAGCGGATGAATTCGAAGGACAGAATTAACGGTGGACTTCAGCAGCCATAAAAGCAGAAACCCCTGAAGGAGCTACTCCAACATATTTGGTTTAAAGGTCTTTCGGGGTCTTTCAATACTAGGACAGTGTATTGAAGTAGAGATGGTGGCGGATGAGCTCCTGGTGAGCCAACGGCAGCACTCACACCCCTGCAGCAGGGTACTGACACTGGATATTCCAGCCCTTTGTGTCCGAAGGGATCCAAAAGGACCTGGCCCTCCAGGTTGGGGGTTGTGCGTAGGGTTAACTACCCAACCACGTTAAAAAAAGTTTGTTCCGAAACAACTAACAGCCTCGGATAACGATAATGATTTCAAAGTTGACGACCCAAGCAAACGAAAAAAGGACAATGACCTCCGGATCTGCACGTGGAACGTAAGGTCTCTTAACGGACTAGGTGCAGCTGGAGAATTAGCGGATGCCCTGGACTGCTACAAAGCAGACATAACCGCCATCCAGGAAGTGCGATGGAGTGGACCGGGCATAAAGAAGATGAAAAACTGTGACATCTACTATGGCGACTGCTACAGACAAAAGAAACAACGCTTATTTGGGTGCGGATTTGTCGTTAGAGGAAGACTCAGGGATAAGGTGATTAGCCAAAATCCAGTCAATGAGCGTATAATGACCATCCGCATCAGGGCTAAATTCGCTAACATTAGCCTCATATGCGCCCACGCCCCCACAGAAGAGAAAGACGACGATTCCAAAGACTGTTTCTACGAGCTCCTGGAAGAAACGTATGAGCAGTGCCCTAGACACGACGTGAAAATCGTTCTTGGCGATTTTAACGCAAAGCTAGGGAAGGAGGACATCTTTGGAAACACAATCGGTAAGCATAGCCTCCATGACAAAACCTCCGAAAACGGACTGAGGCTAATCGATTTTGCTGCGGGGCTGAATCTTGTTGTAAGTAGTACGCGCTTCCCGCATCTCAAAATTCATAAAGGTACATGCCGATCCCCAGATCAATTAACCGTCAACCAAATTGACCGTGTTGCGATCGACGCAAGGCACTCTTCCAGTGTTCTAGATGTCCGAACTTTCCGAGGGGCCAACTTTGACTCGGACCACTACCTTGTTGTAGCCAAGGTACGAATGAGGATATCTTGTTCACGACCAGCACGAACTAATGCTGTGAAGAGATATGACGTCGGAAAGCTACAATCGCAAGAGATTGCCAATGCCTTTTCCAATCGAGTGTCCCTTCAATTATCCTTGAATCCCATGCTGCCAGCATTAAGCATTGAAAACCAGTGGCAGCAATGCCAAGAAGCCATCAGAACCGCTGCCTCTGAGGTTCTGGGTTTCACTCGGCCACCAAAACGAAACCCATGGTTCGATGAAGAATGCAGGCAGGCAAATGCAGCCAAACAAAGAGCACGACAAATGCTGATGCAACAACGAACAAGGGCTGCCTACGATCAGTATAACGAGATCTACAAGGAGAAAAGAAGGGAAGAACACCGACTTCTCAAAAAGAAAAAGAAGCAGCATGAGAAGCGCTCGTTTGAGGAAATAGAGAGGTGCCATGACAGGAACGAGATTCGGAAGTTTTCCCAAAAGGTAAAAAGATCCTGCCAGGGTGGCAAACCCCGAACTCAAGCCTGTAAAGACCAGCAGGGAAATATAGTTATAGAGTCACAGTCGCTACTGAGGATCTGGAAAGATCATTTCTGCAGACTGCTTAACGGCGATGAAGACACGAATTCCGCTGTCAGGCAGATTGCCCCATTCAGCCTGGACGATGATCAAGAATGCCGTCCTCCCGACCTAGAAGAGGTTAAGCTTGCCATATGCAAACTTAAATCAAATAAGACTGCAGGTGCAGATGGCCTTGATGCCGAACTTTTCAAGGCAGCTGGAGATCAGTTGGAAAGGAGCATGCACCAGCTGATCTGCATGATATGGTCGAAAGAAAGCATGCCCGATGAATGGAACCTCAGTATCGTATGCCCGATCCTAAAGAAGGGAGACCCTCACAATTGCGCCAATTACAGAGGGATAAGCCTCCTTAACGTCGCTTATAAGATCTTGTCTGCTGTAATATGTGAACGTCTGAAACCCCACGTTAACAACTTGATAGGTCCTTATCAATGTGGTTTTAGACCAGAGAAGTCCACAATAGACCAAATTTTCACATTACGGCAGATCTTGGAAAAAACCCGAGAACATAATATCGATATTCACCACCTCTTTATCGATTTCAAGGCCGCGTATGACAGTATTTACAGAGACGAGCTGTACAGAGCCATGTCTAGTTTCGGCATCCCTGCCAAGCTCGTACGACTATGCAAAATGACTTTGGAGAATTCACGCTGCTCCGTCATGGTCGGTAAAGAACTCACCGAGACCTCTGATGTCGGGAAGGTTTTAGGCAAGGGGACAAACTGTCATGCGACTTCTTCAACATCATACTTGAACAGATTGTAAGAAACTCAAACGTCAACACCAGAGGAACAATCTTTCAAAAGTCTGTACAATTACTCGCCTACGCAGACGATATTGACGTAATGGGTAGAAAAAAGCGGGATGTCATAGGTGCTTTTGCGAGTATTGAAACAGAAGCGGCAAAAATGGGTTTGATGGTTAATGAGGGCAAAACGAAGTATATGTTGTCATCAAACAGGGACACAGAACATCGACGAATTGGACAAAACGTCACAATAGACAGCCATAACTTCGAAGTAGTACAGGACTTCGTCTACCTAGGATCCGCTGTAGACACGGACAACAACATCAGTGCGGAGATCAAACGGAGAATAACTCTTGCCAACCGTTGCTTCTTTGGGTTAAGAAGGCAATTGAGAAACAAAACCCTCTCTAGAAAAACCAAGGTGACCTTGTATAAGACCTTGATCATCCCAGTCCTGCTGTACGGCGCGGAAGCATGGACCTTATCGAAAGCGGATGAGGAAACTCTTGGTCGTTTCGAAAGAAAAATTCTCCGAATGATCTTTGGTCCCGTATGCGAAGACAATGTGTGGAGAAGAAGATACAACAACGAGCTGTATGAGCTGTACCGCGACATGGGCATAGCCAGAAGAGTACGCATCGCGAGGCTACGATGGTTGGGCCATGTAGAGCGGATGGACCCAAACGCTCCGGCTCGTCGGGTGTTCGAAAGCACATTGCAGGGAAATCGCGGAAGGGGAAGACCTCGTCTTAGGTGGCGCAATCAAGTGGATGAAGACCTCAACCGACTTGGAGTGCGAAACTGGAGAGAGCTCGCCCGAGATCGAAATCGTTATAGAAGGATGTTGGTTGAGGCCCAGGTTCACCCCGAACTGTAATGCCCACCTAAGTAAGTAAGTAAGTCATCAGCGTACAATAAGCATTGTGAATACGACAATACATTGGGTAAGTCATTAATAAAAAGGACAAAAAGTAACGGACCTAGGTGACTACCTTGAGGGACGCCAGAAAAGTTTTGAATTACGTTAGAAAAACACTGATTAATTTTAACATACTGTGTACGGCTGGTGAGATAGCTACTTATCCACTGTAGTCGATTGGAATGAATTCCAATACTATTAAGTTTATGAAGTAGAATATTGTGTTGAACGCGGTCGAATGCCTTTGAGAAGTCAGTATATATCGTGTCTACTTGGTAACGCTTCTCCATGGTATTAAGGCAAAAATTGGAAAAATAATGCTAAATTAGTGGTCGTAGGCCTACCACTTACAAAGCCATGTTGGTATGAAGATATGCCAATTTTTAGCTGCTGAGTAAATATGCTTTTTTACTATAGCTTCGAAAATTTTAGGAATAAGTTGAAGATTTGCTATAGGTCTATAATTTTCAACATTTTCTTTTGAACCCGATTTATGAATTGGAAAAATGTATGTTTTTTTCAAAGAATCTAAGAATAAACCTTGATTCAAAGACAAATTAAATATCTTCATGAGTGGCTCACTTAAACTGTTTTTGCATTTTCTCAAAAAAATCGGTGGAATATTATCAGGCGAACATGAAAAGTTTATCATCTAAAGACTCCAGTTCCGATAGCACTTCATCACCAGAAAGTGTAAGGGAACCTATATCAATTGAAGATTTGGAATCTGAAGATATGCTCATTCGTACCTTGGCTACAGCAAGGTAGAGGTCCGAGTCAAAGTTGTCCCCTCGGACAGTTGGGACATCAACATCTATCACACTGGAAGAGTGCCATGCGTCAATGGCAACATAGTCAATTTGGTTGACGGTTGATTGATCTGGGGATCGCATGTACCTTTATGAATTTTGAGATGTGGGAAGCGTGTAGTATACTTACAACAAGATTTAGCCCCGCAGCAAAATCGATTAGCCTGAGTCCGTTTTCGGAGGTTTTGTCATGGAGGATATGCTTTTACCGATTGTATTTCGAAAGATATCCTCCTAGATGTCTTTCGAAATACAATCGGTCTCCCTATCCCTAGTTTTGCGTTGAAATCGCCAAGATCGTTTTTCACGTCGTGTCTAGGACACTGCTCATATGTTTCTTCGAGGAGCTCGTCTCCGGATGAAGCATCCCAGTTCCCAGTGGTTACCGCGTGGAGGTATAGTAAGCACAATTGACGTGTACTATGAGTTGCAACATCTCGGCGCCGCCGCCGCCGCCAAGTTGACACCAATCAGAGCTTTCCCTAATAGTAACCATAACCAACCACCTTTCAATACATATATGAAAATGAACAATGCTCGTTAAATGAATTTTCTTTATTAGAAAAACCTAATTCTCAAAAAAAACACGTTAAAATACACGTTGACTACAAAGCTTCAAAATCATCTTTTAGCCAGTTTCGCACCAAATCAGCGATTTTTTCCTTGGACGCTCTAAGCTCCTCTGTGTCGGATGACTTAATCGAACCAAAGTCCTTACAATGAGCGTGCACTAAAAAAACCATTGTTTTTCTGTTGAAAATTGTACCAATTATTCATTAACTTACATGGGATCATTGTAGCTCTGTCCTCATCAGTGATTCCCATTGCATGCCATGGATCCAATTGACCATGAGTTATGTAGACATTTTCAACTTCTGGATTAAGGCCACCGAAAAATGCATTAGTTTCTTCTATATTCTTGTGCATAGTTTCGTTGGTAAATTGTTCGCCATAAATATCATGGCAGGCATTCACGAACAAATCCAGAGGGAATTTCTTTCCAAAAGGCTGAGCTGTTGACCCTGACGTCTGATACCAGCCGAATTCATTGCAGGTTTGATAGAACCATTGGCGGTCTAGAAAAGAGAGAAGACATTTGTAACATTCGACTCATTTTGACAATTGTTGTTGTGAGAAATTGTTCGTTATTGTCAAACTGTGACAGAAGCACACAGGATTGTTAACGATTGTGTCTACCTAAGTTTTTTTTCGGAAAGTTGAAAAGCTCACACGAACCACAGCGATTTTCCAGTTGCAGCAGCGCCAAATTCAGCTGTCAAATGATGTTTACATAGCGCTAAATGACAGTGCCTGCACTGAAGCGACGCTGTGTTTTTTTTTAAACATTTGCAGTTCTTGCGACGCGACGGCACAAATCCTGTCAACAGCGTTTCTACCAAAAATCGCTTTGACTTGGAAGAACCTTAATTCTCCATGTGCTAAGTGACAGTTGACAGCTATCTACTGTCACTTTGACATATCTAAATGAGAGTGCCTGCACTGAAGCGACGACGACAGAAATCCTGCCAACAGCATTTCTGCCGCTGCCGCAACTGGAAAATCGCTTTGACTTGGATGAACCTGTGTAGAGTGACAGTTGATAGCTATCTACTGTCATGTTGACATATCTTTTCTGTAAGTGTTCGTTTTACTTACACATTTTATTAAAATTATTTTCCGTTTTAATTAAATCTTCAATCAAAGACTTGTAAGATGTATCGGAGCAATTGGAAGAACCACTAAATGACGCGATAAGATCTGACATTGCTGTCAAATCATCTTCTCCTTTCATTATTTCTTGACATACACCTTCAATGTTGCCCTTGCTGTGAACGATTCAATTTCATAAATTTTAGTTTACACTGAATGTGGACACTACCAAACCTGTGAGATTGAACTACACCAGCAAAATAGTCAGAAATTTGACTGAAGAACGACCAAACGTCTAAATCATTACTTTCATCGAAGCTGTCACATACTTTCAGGAGTTTTCTCATTTCATCAGCCCTCTCGTCGGCTAGCATAGTTTCAATGGCGGCAATTCCATTTTGAATTCTATTGTAGCAGTCTTCGCCTCCAACAAGTTTGATCGATCGACCTGCAACTTCTTTGTATTCTGCAAAAAGTAACAATGGGTTTGACTTATAAACTTGTGTTTTAACGAGGAGTTTTCATAGCACCGACAGTTTTTGGAGCCAGCTCAGTGATTCAAAAAAGTCACATTGATTAAGCCTTCGTTTGCACTACTCACTTCCGAGTTGTATGACAACGTTGTGTTGCTTTCATCATCCACATTACAACTTACCTACAAAATCTGGTTTAGCTAGGAGTGGTGCACTGGAAGCCCAAGCTCCTACAATCAAATCAGGATACAACCGCTTAAACCATGTCACCATTGTTGCCGAATACGATCCGCCTGTCAAAATGACTTTTGATTTCTCCATTCCTGGCGTTGAGGATTTGACAGTTCTGATAAAATGCGCCAGATCAGCAAGCGCTTGCTTAACATTCAAGTATTTCAAATTCTCAGTTTCAAGATCACTGTTTTTTAAAAGTCCTTATTTAATTTCCACATCTCTCGCAATGACAAGTTTTCTTACCTCGTTGGCCTACTCTTACCATAGTATCGATGTTCGGTGTAAAATAAATACCCCTTGTGTTCCTTTGCCATATCATGCATATGTCCTCCTGTCAAATATCCACTCGAGATCGTCCATTCTCCCCCAACGAATACAAACACAGGGCCACCCTCTTCAAAATACTGATCATTGGCCATATATCTCTGAATGGTTTGAAATGAATATGATGGATGGGTTT
The DNA here is from genome assembly GCA_949752695.1 of Melanostoma scalare. NCBI lineage: Eukaryota > Metazoa > Arthropoda > Insecta > Diptera > Syrphidae > Melanostoma > Melanostoma scalare. The sequence goes on from OX456986.1 coordinate 152,002,069, forward strand.
GTTATTGAATGTCAAAAAAGTGTTATTGATGTGTCAAACCATTTGCCATGTTCTGGTATCACTTTCATTGAATTGATCCAGCTTCTGTTCGATCCATCGTGTAGCAACTTCGAAACGACTCGTTGATGGTGGTGGTGGAGGCTCTTGGTGCAGCAAATTGAAGGTCCTTTCAAATAGAGTTGAGCCATAACAACTGACACAAAATAAAATGACCGTTGCCGTTGATATTGTGAACTTCATCGTTGTAACACAGTTGGTGTGGGAATTGAAATGTTTTCGAAAACCAACAGACTTTTATTCAAATGCTGATAAGTGGTGTTTTGCTGATAGGACGGGCTTATTTAAATGTTTAATTCGAACTTGGATAGGGGCTATCCAATGTTGAAGTAATTGCTTAGTTTAGATGTTGCAGTATTCTAATTTTGTAGGAAGTGTGAGAATAAATGAAGAGCTAAGTAGCGGGGGTTTTCTTTGTTTTGCTTTGATTGCAGCTAGGTTTTTGTTCTTTTTTAACGGGAGTTATATAGGGCGTAGTTTTTTAAATGAAACGTTCTGCTAGGAAGTTGAAAATGATAAAAACTTGCAGTGAGTGTGCTTGTGTGCGTATGTCGTGATTGAAAAAGCCTGTTACCTTCTAATAAAAGAGTTATGAGGAAGGCGAGCTCCGGAACTAAAAGTTGGTGTTGGGAGCCATTATCATTGTGATAAATTCTTGGTATTGTAGTGAAGTATAGACGCAAATGGGCGATGAAAGGCTTGCTAATTTCTATGAAGAGATACTCTAAAATAAATAAATAAATTAGGTGGCTGAACAGATCCCCGGAGTCTAGAGCTTTTGTCTCAACCACACCTTGTAAGTAGTGGAGGTGACCTACAAATGGAGATGATGACTAGGGAAGGATTGAGTTGGTGACAAGGCAAATGGGGTCGAGAATCCTTATTGAACCATTTAGAACCCTGAATGAATTTAAGGATACTGTTCAGTTAAAGGTTAGAGTTGTAGCCCAGTTGGTAGAAGAAGTATTCTCCGAGGTTTTTTTTCTTAGTGTGGGTTAAGCTTGGGCACTCACGAAGGATGTGGAATGATTTTTCATTTGCCTCTTCGTCTTGGCATCGACTACATGAGTCGTAGATATGTGCTAATGCTCTTTTCCATCATGTGGGTACGCAATGAATTGTGACCATTGAGCATTCTAATAAACGGAGAAAGCCGAGGCCTGCTAAGCTTAGAAGAAGAAATTGTGTTCTTTTCTTGGAAATATCTGGCCATAGGTTCCTGGATGGTGGCGAGTTTGTTAGCATGTCTGCCTGTTAATCCAGAGCTTCGTAATTCGAATCCCAAAAGAGACAAAAGTGTTTTTTCAAGGGTATCGCCTTTGGCAAGTCCTTCGTTAGTGAATTCTTTGCCATGAAAAGCCTTTTCTCGATTAGCCGTTCGGAATCGGCAGAAAATTGTAGGTCTCCTCCGTTCCCTCATTCACAACTATTCCTGCATAGTTGTGAGATATGCTCTAGGCCACGGGGCTCCCTGCTGTATTGCGCCACCCTATTTATTTATTTGTTTAGGTTCCTGGAAACCTGGTTTGTTTCTAATGATGACCACTTGTCATTGGCGAATTCTAGAAATGTTTGTTTGATTCTGTTTTTTCTTGCTGTAGTTTCTTGAGTACGGAGGTGTTCGTCTCGCTGGATTCGAATCCTGACCCGATTTTGACCAGCTTATCCGCCATTTCGTTACCTGTTATGTCCCAATGTACTGGAATCTAAGTTAAAGTTGCGGTGTTCGTTGAGCTGAGCAGTTAAATTACTACGATATCTTTCTACTAATTTAGATTTTGTGACAAGAGAAGAGATAGCTTTTATGGACGCTTGGCTGTCTATGAAGATGCTAATGTTTTTAGTGATCAATTTTTGAGTAGCTAGATGTTTTGCGGCTTCACAGACGAGAAGTACTTCTGCTTGAAAGACACTTGAAAAGTCTAGGAGCCTTGTTGATCGATTTATGAGGCAGATACCTAGGGGGTATCTGCCCCTTCCCCATGTCCATTTTGGAGTCGTTTATGGAGACAGAGATATGATTTGCTTTTATAACCCTGTTCCCTTCCCAGCACTCCTTTGTCGGAATGTTTGTGCCTGCCGCTCTGGATTGAAATCAGTAAGAAGTGGGGTGCAGTCTGCTTGAATGTCTATAATGGTATGGTATTCAGTATATAGTTCTGTGGGTAAATAGACCTGTTTTCCAATTATTGCATTGATTGAGTTACAGTTTAGCCCCCCATCTCTATAGTGAAAAGGTCTAGGAAATCTAGCGTCAGATGGAAGTGTCCAATGCTTTAGTTGGTTTCATTCTCATGGCACAGGTTGAGCCAATGCATGCAAACTTTTGGATTTTGGTCGTGGGCTTGAGGCTCGAAAGTTCTGAATTTGTAGGGTTGACGTTCATGAGCTCATTAAGAGCTTATACTGGAAGACTTCACTAAGAATTGTCAATTTCCCCTAAGTTATGGTGACAATGTCGTCAGTATATGCTTCGACTTTTAATACCTTCAGGTCTAGTTTAATCAGGACCTGGTTTTCTGCTAAGAATCCAAGAAGCGGAAGTTAAACTCCATCTTTCGGCTGAGCAATTACTGATAAAGTATTTTTGTACTGTAGGTATACAAATGTGCGACAGTCGTCTTTCACCAGTTATTCAAGAGTTATGCTGACTTGAAATGTGCTTATTGACCTAGTTTTTCTAAGCCAGCAGAGTATTTTAGATAATCTTTTATTATCACTGACATGGTTGAGGGAAATGCACCAGGATCTGCCCAACCTTAAGCTTGTGGCGCCAAAATATTTTTTAATTTATTTTATAGGCAGTAAATCTTGAATCGAAAAATAGGCTTTTTTGTGAAAGGCATGATAATGTTTGAGATGAGACCGCCTATGTAATTCGTATTTTTTTAGTATAAAGTTGTAAGCCCAAGCCCCAAGGTCCAAATGTTTGGTCCTTTATATGCCGTTTTTAACCTCCTTAATGTTAAAAGATAGATTTTTAGAATTAGCTTCCCAATAGTACTTTTCGAAAAGATTTGATTTCCTAAAAAAAAGCAAAGTAGAACAGCCTGTTTTTTGGGGCGAAGGTGGTTCCAAAACGTTGAAAATAAACACTGAAAATTGTTTTTTTTGTGATCTATCAATGGACCAATGACGTTTGTTCTTAGAACAAATCACATCCCGTCAAATATCCAAAAAATCACATTTTTTGTAGCTACACGCGTATATTGATTTACAAGTCTTTTTTTTTAAAACTACACGATACACGCCTACACGTGGAAATAGTTTTTTGGTAGACATATACATGTGAAAAGAATACAGGTGTTATTAAATAAACACTTTTTATCGAGAGCTATAGTCTCTCCATTCCCTCACAAGGCATGGTTGTGAGAAATGCGCTAGGCCCAGGGTCTCCTCGCTCTGTTGCGCTACCCTATTTATTTTTTATTTTTATTACTTTTTATAGTCTCTATAGAATTTTCAAAAACCGCAAAATATACTCCAATACTGTTTCATTTGAGTTTTTTTTTTTTTTTGTTGAAAAGTATTATTCGATACAAAAATTCAAACTAAGAATGGATATCTGGGTGTGAGCAACTCACCTTGGGTCTTATATCCCCTCAAATGAATCGAAAGAACGTGTCTTAGCTGATTTCGTTTGTGTAAGACGAACCACGCCATGGCGAATGCCGTCCATTGTGAGTTCGTGTTGTTTCGTGTACCATTGACAAGAAATCAACTTCATCCATGATCCGAGTTAGTTTATACCCTTAAAGACTTGAGTTAGTAAAAATAGGAATAAAGATCGAAAGACGCAATGTGTTCCATTCTTTCAAATGACGTTCGTGTTACACGAACCAGTGTAACACAAACTAGCTATCAACTTAGTTAGTTTTTCTCCCAAAAAGCTTGAGCTAGTTAGTTCAGGTAATATGAAGCAGATCGAAGGACGCCATGTGTTTAATTCTTTCAAAAGACGTGAATGAGTTCGTGTTACACGAACCAGCTCATTTACGGTTAATGTTGATTTGATGCAAAACAAACTTAAAGCTAGGTTTTATAAAAAGGTGGTCCAAGAATTAGACGGAATAATGCTACCCTTTCTCCATACATGCTTTTAGATGTCTTAAAAGCTCACCCGAACAAAAACGATTTTCCAGTTGCGGCAGCGGCAATTTCAGCTGTCAAATTATGATTTCATAGCGCTATATGAGAGTGCCTACACTGACGTTTTTAAAAATTTACAGTTGTTGCAAAGGCAGTCATCCTGTCAACAGCGTTTCTGCCACTGTCGCTGCCGCATCTGGAAAATCGCTTAGGTTTGGGAGAACCTTAATCCTTTCGTGGGCTGATCTTTAAATATGATCCTTAATCTTTTAATCCTTTCGATCGTGATCTGATTTTTAACTTCCTTCTTATGATACCCGTGGCGTGATGGTAGACATACATACATATCTGCCTGTTAACCCAGAGGTTCGTGGTTCGAATCCCAACAGAGGCAAAAATGTTTTACCACGGGTATATCGCCTTTCGTGAGGAGTTGGGAAGTCCTCCGTTATTAAATTCACTGCCATGAAAAGCGCTTAGACTTCGGAACAGGGCGATAATTATAGGTCTTCTACCTACCTTCCCCTCACAAGGCTTAGGGCTGTGAGAAATGCGCTAGGGCCTATGGCCTTTCACCAGGAGTTGGCAAATCTTTAGAGAATAAATGCATTGCTTTGAAAAGAGCTCTTTAACTGTTTGGCATCGATTTAAACTTTTAGGTCCTTGAAATGCGTTAGGCCGCGAAGCTCTCCCAGCTTTGTATGCCACCTTTTTGATTTTTATTTATTTGAGTGAGAAACGAAACTGTTTTTCCTTGTAAAACAACATCCAGGCTTTTCAAGTAATTTCGACTACAAAAGACGCATTAGAATGGCTCTTTTCGCCAAAAAAGAGATTTCTTATTTTGTTTAGTATAAGTTTACAAATATTTGAAGCTGCCTAAATTGACTTTTCGAAGAGAAAACTCACTGTCCACTTCAATCAATCGTTTAAATTCAAATAACATAGAATAATATATAATCATCGAACATAGAACCAACCCTTACCGAACTCATTCCTCATCCTGTCATGCACTTGAATTGTTTTTTTATGCTTTTCAGTTTCCTCCCAAATTATATCCTTCGGTAGCTAGAAATTGAATATCCCACCGGATATATCGAACATGATTTTCTCTCCATTTCTATTCCTGTAATTCCTGGATTCGGCACAAACAAAAGAAAAGCCTTTGACTAAATCCGGCGACTCAAAAAGGCGACACATAAAAGGATCACGTTTGTGCACTTTACAAAAGGGATGCATTTTGTTCCCATTTCCATTGTCCCTTGTTGCTGTTGCTGCTTCTTTTTGAACTTAAAGAATAAAAGAACACAAAAGTTTTCTAATTTTCCTCACGTGCACGTGAACTAGAGACGAGACAGACAAGACAGAAGACACCCTATCCTCAATTTCTCAATTGTACGAAACTAAATATATTCAATTGTGTCTTGTGCGTGTATCTCGCCTTTGAATTAAATGAAGAAGAAACCATTTGTAACCTTAACCCCTACATCAAAGCAGCACCAAAGTATAATTAATATTCTCTTCAACCCCTTTTTTCTAGGTTATCTTCTATGACTCCGACTGGAACCCTACTGTCGATCAACAGGCTATGGATCGTGCACATCGTCTCGGGCAAACTAAACAGGTAACCGTCTACCGGTTGATCTGCAAAGGTACCATCGAAGAAAGGATTCTCCAGCGAGCGCGGGAAAAGAGTGAGGTGAGTGTTAAGTTAAGAAAAACACAACAAAAGAATTACCTCAATCAAGAGTACTGAGTGAGTTAAATAAATTCAAAACAAAATGATGATACCTACAAAAGAAAAAAAGAAAAGAAAAGAAAACATAACAACCACCACCCGAGTGTACTTGCCCGCATTTGTTGCGCACGTGCTGCATGCGGCGATGCTATAATACGGTGGAACATGATCACTTTTAATGCTATTTATGTAAATTTTAACCGGAAGCTTAGTTCCGATAGCGGGGTGTGTGATCTCCAACTCCAACACAAAAAATAAAACAGAATCTAATAAAAAAAAAATTATATAACGACCCATTCATTGCCAGTAGAGCAATGGCGCCCTGTTTTATGGGATTATTAATATTTGATGGGTTTTCTTGCATTTCAATGGCTCTGATTGTTTGTTTGATAAGAAATTTTATTTTTATTTTTTCTATTCTGTTTATTTTTTCCAATTTAGATTCAACGAATGGTCATAAGTGGTGGAAACTTTAAGCCAGATACACTTAAGCCGAAGGAAGTTGTGTCGCTACTTTTGGATGACGAAGAAATAGAACTCAAGTGTGAGTTGCTTGGCTACTGAATTGAATTTTGTTGAGAGAATAATAATAAAATTTTGATTTTTTCTTTGATTTCCACAAAACAGATCGACAGAAGACCGAGGAAGGAAAAACAGATGAAGTTGTGAATAAAGAAGTAGGCGGCGAGAAGAAACGAAGACAAACTCCCAAGGTGAGTGTCATTTTGCTATCAGTCGATGTATTTTTTTGATTATAAGAGAATCAAAACCAGCACGTGTCAAAGCAAAAGTTTTGATATTAGTTAATGTTGCAATTTGCACCTGTAACAGCGTTTTTAGTGGGTGGCTTTCGTTTGGCACATCTTATCAAAGGAAGAGTCCATAAACAGTTTGCTGATACCCAAAATTTAGAACTTTAGACTTTTGGCATTGGTTTAATATGCCTTATTTTATTTTGTCTACTTTTGGGTTATAAATTTAAGTGCGGTTTGTAAAATCGTATGTCGGCTAAAAAAATCACTGTTCATGTTCAGTCACGTCTCCCTGTTTGTAGTTGAATGAATGAATGAATGAATGAAAATTGGGGTTTTGTATTGTACCTCGACCTGTTTAGATCTATTGTACCCCCTACTTCTTAAGTGATATTCCTTAATTAAAGTACTTCATCCAGACTAGTTCCTTTGATGAAACTTAGTATCTGGGTTACGCTTAGGAGTTTTAGCTCCCTCTCCTCTACATAGTAGGATCCTAGGTACTTCTTTCTTTGGTGTATTAGAGCTTCGCAGTCACCTAGGAGGTGATCAGGAGATTCTTCCTGTTCGTTGCAATATCTGCATTGGTCGTCGCTCTCTATGCCTAGTACTTTTAGATGTTTTCTTAGCCTGCAGTGTCCGGTTAAAAACCCGGCTAGCATTCTTACATTGTTTCTATTCAGTTTTATTACGTCTTTGTAACGTTTTTTGTTGAAAGTGCCAAGTAGAAGTTTGGCTTGGCGCATCTTGGGGAGGTCATTCCAGTGTTTAGCTCTGTTGTCTTCCTCCAACTTTTTGATTTCATTCAGTTCGTCTGCCTGTTCATTGCCTATGATTCCTACATGTCCTGGTACCCAGTAGATTGTAACCTTGTTATTACTGCCCAGTTTGTTCAATTTGTCAATGCATTCGCTGACAAGTTTTGAGGAGATTGTGTAGGATCGTAGGGCCTTAATTGCAGCTTGACTGTCCGTCATTATTGCAATATGTTTGTTATTATATTTCCTGTCAATGTTTACTTCCGCGCCTTTGCCTATTGCATAAACTTTTGCTTGGAATATGCTTGACATTCTTCCCATAGGTACTGAAATTTTTGTTTTTGGCCCAAAAATTCCTGCTCCAGTTCCCTCAGTTGTTCTTGAGCCATCTGTACACCATTTTATTGCATGGGTCTTCATTGAGTAGGTCTCTTTTTCACTTTGCCATGCCTTTTTGTTACTTAGCTCAACGCTGGAGACCTTATCGAATTTGAATTCCTTGGTCTTGCTATCCCGAGGAAAGTCAATGAGTGCTAACTCTTTCGATATTATGCTCTTTTCGCTAGATTTCAGGACACACTCAGTTTCTTTGGCAAATCTAGCTATCGTTGCATTTGAGATGCTTCTTATTGCCAGGTGCAAAGGTGTCAGGTTTAGCAATACTTCCAAAGCTGCAGTTGGACAGCTTCTCATTGCTCCTGATATGCATATGCACGCAAGTCTTTGTACTTTTTCTAATGTTTTTCTGGTGGTCACCTGGTCCGCTCTCTTGTTCCAGACTACCGCTCCATAGGTAAGGATAGGTCTTACCATCATTATGTACATCCACCGAATAATGCTCGGTTTACAACCCCATGATCTTCCTGCTATACTTTTGCATATCATTAAGGTTTTCTTAGCTTTTTCAGTAGCTGCTTCAACTTGTTTTCTCCACAGGAGTTTACTATCTAGAATCACGCCTAGATACTTGACCTCTGTTGTGGGTACTATGGTTACTCCATCCAGTGTAATGTCTTTCATGAGTGGTAGGAGTCTTCTTCTGGTGAATGGTACAATTGTAGTTTTTGTGGGGTTGATGTTCAGTCCTACAGATGTACACCATTTTTTCGTGATTGCCAGACCCCTCTGTATTATATCGCATAGGGTTTCTTCATATTTCCCACAGGCTAATAATGTGATGTCATCAGCATAGCCAATGCATCTTATGCCCTGCGTGGTTAGTTTTTCTAATAGTTCATCTACTACTAGACTCCAAAGTAGAGGTGACAAGACCCCTCCTTGTGGGCAGCCTCTCGTAGTGATGATTCTCTGAATCGTTTGGCTAGAGTGTGTTTCTGCCGTTCTTGTACTTAGCATTGCACTAACCCACTTTATTATTGTAATCGGAGTGTCCTTCCTCTGAAGTGCTTTGTTAACCGCCTCGTGTGAGGTATTATCAAAGGCACCCTCAATATCCAAGAAACAGCCGATCGCTGTTTCCTTTGAGTCGATTACTTTTTGGATAGTGGTTGAGAGATGGTATAGGGCAGTTTCTGTAGATCTACCTGCTCTGTATGCATGCTGTCTAGTGTTTAGTGGATTACACACTAGAATTTCTGATCTTAAGAAGTTATCGATCACCTTCTCCATGGTTTTCAGTACAAAGGATGTTAAGCTTATTGGCCTGAAAGATTTAGGATGAGTTGTGTCTTTCTTACCTATTTTTGGTATAAAGATAATCTTTGCTCGTGTCCATGGACTAGGTATGTACCCTAGAGCCAGACTGCTTCTGATAATTTTGAGTGAGTGTAGTAGAATCACTTCTTTTCCCATTTGTAATAATGCAGGAAAGATTCCATCTACCCCTGGAGTTTTGAAGGGTTGAAAGGTACTTAATGCCCATTCTAGCCTTTTCTTCGAGCAAACTATCGTTGCTGTCTTCCAGTCTTGCTTATCAGTACTGTGCACAGGTATAGGTCTATCATATCCTGTTGTTAGTATGCTTCCAGAGAAGTGAGTGTTAAGCAGGAGAAGCGATCTTTGCTCTTAATTTTCTGTGAAACTGCCGTCAGCGTATTTCAAGGCCATGGTGTTTTGTGACTTTTCCCTTGAAAGGGCTTTATGAAGTCTGCCTGCTGCCGGGGTTGTTGTTAGATATGCTTTCACAGAAGTCTACGAAGCTTCTTCTTTTTGCTTTCCTCACTTCCTTACTATAGGCTGTAAGTTCCGCATGGTAAGCATGCCAGTTGCTGTTACTTTTTGCACTGTTGAAGAGTTTTCTTACCCTCTTCCTTTGCGCTTCTAGGTTTTTGTTCCACCAGGGGGCATATGTTTTCTTGTATGCGGAGCTTAGGGGGCAGCTTGATTGTTTGTAGTTAGAGGCCACTGAAGGAGTAATCACATCTAGGCAATTAACATTAAAGTGAGTCTAGCGACACACAAAGGGTTCAAACCACGAACCTCCCGCGTAAAAGGCAGCCATGCTCCCGGAGCTTACACCACTGCAAATAATAATCCACTACTACGCTTGGTACTGGTCCTGTACCCAACAAAAATGCTCGGTTCAGCGCTAATTTAAGAGTCTCGAGTTTGAAGATAGGAAGTATGACTGGTTGAAATTAATGAAATGATGAGATGGAGACGAGTAGTTCTACTTAGGATTTGAAATCATCCTTGACGAAAAGCTACTTAACAGCGTGTTGAACATATCCAGTATCGTGATCGTTAGATGTTTCTAAAATTGACAATTTAAAGAAAGTTGTGGAATATTGTGCCTACACGGTTTTCAAATTAGAAGTGAGCCGTTCGAAAGAGTTTCATTTTGGGTAGATTTTCACACTCTGCTTCAGGATATCCTTAGCTAAGTTACAAAGAATGGCTGAATGGAGAGAAGTATTTGTGTTTCAGTGATAGCCACCAAGCTGTGCTTAAGGCTCTACTCAACCCTCTAACTATTTCTAAGTTGATCCAGGAATGCGGTCGGAAGACTAAACTATTTAAGTTTAGGTTGTGTTCCAAATTATCATTTCATAACTGGAAATGCGATCGCCGATGAACTAGCAAGGCAATGATCTCAGCCAGCTTCCTAAGGGCCTGAACCAACACTTGGTCTGAAGTGATAGCACACTCTGTCAATCATGTGGAGTGGATGACGACACCGCGAAGAACCTCCTCTGTAAATGTCCTGCATTTTCTCGTCTCAGAACCGAGTCCCAAAACTTATCATCACTAACACAGCCAGACATGGAAGTCGAACCTTTTCTTACCGGGAATGGCTTCGTCGCAATCTACGAAATCGTTAACCGCAATCTCTTGTACGTTGTTTTTTTTACATAGTTTCCAGTTTAAACCTGTGGGTTACCTCTAAGATTAAACACCGATGGATTATTTTTTGTGAGATCAAAGGGAGTCGCATGTCTTCGAATGTCTTAGCAGATAAGCCTGAGATGATTGGCGACTTGGAAGAAAATATTGAGTGCGTTATTGCTGACATACGGCGCCAAATGCTGCAAAAAAGTGGACGAAATTTTGGCCACTCGGCAGGAATTCATTCGCGCCAGTCGCAACCCGAAATTATTTTCAAAATATAATTACAAACCTTTATTTTTATAAAAAGCTAAGGTCTTGGCCATAAAACTAAATTATATTTACTTCTTTTTAAAATCACAAATTTTAAAAAACACCCTTTAGGACAAGCGACATTGTGGTAGGCTGTGCGAATCTCTTTTGATTGAACTCACAAACGTCAGGGGAAATCAGAAAGGCCTATCACAACGTTTGAGTTCTTGCTTTGACTTCGATGTTACGTTGGTTGGTGTACAAGACAACGTAACGTGACTATAATTGAAAGTGAGAAAGATGGTTTTGTTAGAACCTTACCTCGTTGTGACAGTAGAAAACGACAGCAAAATCATAATGTTTAAATCAAACACAAAGCGCTTGTACGTAAAGGAGTCTAAGCCGATGCGGAATCCGAAGCCAAAGCATGGTTGTAATTAAGGCATAAGGCTTTCGCAATACCTACAAGAAAAATGCGCAAGGAATTTGAGCTATTGTGTTCAATCATTGCGCCATGTTTCAATACCACCCCTACAACTTACAGCAATGGTCTGTATTGTCCGCAATACAAAATTAGAAGTATTGTATGAGGCACATTACATGGACTATATACACTTCGGACGTTAAAAAAACATGAAGCTTCATTCCGTCGTCAAAATAATAATTGATGAGTTAAATCCTTTCTTGGGTTCTGTTTGCAACGTTTAAAGTGGAAGCTGGGTAGTTGGAAAGGTTATCAAAGGAGTATCTGGAAAAAAAGTAACGATTAGGATGCATTTAAACGAATGCAGCAGTTCCCATTTCCTAAATGATATTGGCCAATGGCAGCACTTTGTTGACTTGACTTTGTTGTCCTACAGTTAAATTAATTCATGTTAGCGGAAATAAATAGATATTTCTGTTCTTAACCACTGACAGCTGATATCTTTCTTATCCAACAGGTTATATAAGGCCTTGAGAGCAGAAAGTGTAGCATAAGAGGGATATGGCACCCAGTGTCATTTCCTAAGCTTCTACCTATTTATTTTTTAACTGATAATTGTTTTTACTATTTTATAGTGTCCGACCGAAGGTCGATTTCTAGCCGAAGCCGAAGCCGAATATTCGGCTTAACATCAACCTTCGGCACCTTCGGCCGAAGCCGAAGCTTCAATAACCAAATCAATTTTCCTTACAGATTAACTAAAAATGAAAACAAATAATGATTTCTTGGATTTTTTTCTAGAACAGGTTTGTTTGTTAAAGCCCTGGGGTCACCAAAAATCGTTTTTTTAAAAACATAAACTTGCCCTAATTGTTAAACTGAGTGTTCCTAAGCCCAGGGGTTGACCTGGGTTTCCCTAACTCGCCTTAGGTTTTTGCTGAGCGAGTAGAGGGCTGTCAAATGGCATGTATTTTTATTCAAATGACGGGGATATGTGGTCATTTTGAGGTTTAGTGTTTTTCGAAGACTGGAAAAACCCAACTCATAGGGTTGTCAAGAAAACCTGTGTCAACTCTGGGTAAAGTTCAACGAACGAACCAAATGTATGCGTGCGGTAACCAAATTAATTTAAAAAATTAAATTGACTTTTCAAAAATCATAGCAAATTAAACTATAGTAACAATATTAATGTTTTCTTGAAGTTAAGGAAAAGAACAACAAATAAATCAACACGGTTCTAAATAAATAAAATAAATAGGGTGGCGCAACAGAACGAGGAGCCCCTGGGCCTAGCGCATTTCTCACAACCATGCCTTGTGAGGGAATGGAGGGGACCTACAATTTTCTGCCGGTTCCGAACGGCTAATTGAGAAAGAGCTTTTCATGGCAATGAATTTACTAACGGAGGACTTGCCAATTGCTCGCGAAAGGCGATACCCGTGGAAAAACATTTTTACTTCTGCTGGGATTCGAACCTCGAACCTCTGGGTTAGCAGGTGGACATCCTAACCATCACGCCACGGAACCACAACACGGCTCTACGCTCCACGAAAAACGAAATATATTTTTTTTTTCAGTGCCAACCACGACGCACGTCAACCAATAACTAAACCTTCGGCTTCGGCCAAAACTTCGGCCTATTTTGGCCGAAGCCAGAGGTTTAGCCGATTGTAGTTTTTTTTAGTCGAATGTCACCGAAGTCGAAGCCGAAGCTTCGGTCGGACACTACTATTTTATTTTAAAGATGCCGACAGTATATAAAAAAGCTTCAGCAAACCGGACCAAATAAACTCAAGTCCAACTATTCTGCCTTTGAAGCTATGCGTGTCAAGAAAATTTCAAAAAAAACCCCTGCAAAACATTTTGCTATTCCCTTCACTACATTTTGAGGGTTTCTTAAAGGAGCAGGCCTTAAAATACCCAGTTTGGGATACGTGTATTGTCATGGACAGCAAAGGGAAGAAAAAATCATTCTCCAGGAAACGAGTTCGCTCAGTTCAGGAAGGAATTTTGTCATATGGCTTTTGGATTAGCTGAACAGTGCGAGTCAAGATACAAATTCAATTATGGAAAAAAAGCTGGAAAGGACTCTTTATGAATCGACATCCATAGTCATGTCATTGCACGATGAATCGGATGGACCAGACAACTTCCGTCAAAACAATTCTGTCGACTTGCCGAGAGTTATGATTAAACAACGAAATCGAATGAATGGATAAAGTGCATTGTATGTGACTTTTGGTCTCATGTTTCTTGTGTGTACTTCAACAGAACATGCATTAAATGTGGCAGAAAAAGTATCAAAAAGTAGGGTGGTATGCCACTCTCGATCTGGTGCCATTTCACCCCAAATTTTTTTCAATCATCGTTTTCCAAATTTTTTTTCTATTTTTACCAAAAAAAATAAAAATAAAAAATTTGTAAATAATCTTTCTGTTTCTATTTTGTGTTTTAGTTTTAGTTTTAGTTGGAAACATAAATCTTGTTTATTTTTCTTATAATATCGATTAACGGAAATGGGTGCCATATCCCCCGACTTTACCCTACGATGAACACAGTGCAACACGGCAGACTTTCGACCATTGTGTTGAGACTAAGCACCAGGGACTATGAAGGACATTGATTGGCACTAAGATGGTGACATCCAGGGGCCGAATAACCGCACCCGTGATGGAGTATTACGTGACTGAATTATGTGCTTCTGGCATTTCTTCTCGAGTCATCGAGCGCTTTAGGGCAATAATTTGGCATTTTTTCATTAGTTTGAAGGAATTGAAGTCGATAAATGAAGAGCAGACTGATGTTGTGTAATTTAGAGCGAAATTTGATAGAAAAAGTACTCACTCACTCGATCACTGATGCGGTAATTCGACTCCAGATGTCGCAACTTAATTTACCTCCGCGTGGTGACTGAGTACTAGTATCTTCCAACCAGAAGAGACTTCTTTACCTTATACCAAAGCCTAAGACAAAAAAGTCACTGTAATGCTGGAGTAAGCCACAAATGAGAACTTGCCTCATGGAAACAATGACATTATGCTTGCGGCGTAGTGGTTAGCATATCTGGCTGTAATCTGTAACTTCGATTGTCAAGTCCCAGAAACATAAAATTGTTTTTTCCTCGAGTATATCTTTCCGCGGGGAACTAGCAAGTCTTCCAAAGGTAATCTGCCAAGAAAAACGCTTTTAATCCTTCTCCATTCGAAGTCGGTATAAAATTGTATGTTCCTAAAATGCGTTTGGCCCCAAGGCTTTCTGAGCTTGGTAAAGCCACACTATTCATTGATTTATGAAGAACAACACTACTTCTCCGCAGCGCGCGGCGGCAGCGAAATAATTTCCTGCATGGAATTGGCGAAGTGGTGGTATAGCTACGTGAAGTTGAGTGGGGATTGTCGCTACTTACACTTACACTGATCTCAAAGGATCCATTGTGCTCCGTGAAATAAATGAGGATAGGATCTAAAGAAGAGTGATCAAGCGTGGGAGGGCGAAGGAGTGTTAGTAGTTGGGATTCTAGGGTTGAACTTTCTCGCTTAAAAATAAATAAATAGGGTGGAGCAACAGAGCGAGGAGCCCTTGGGCCTAGCGCATTTCTCACAATCATGCCTTGTGAGGAAATGGAGGGGACCTACAATTTTCTGCCGGTTCCGAACGGCTAATCGAGAAAGCGCTTTTCATGGCAATGATTACTAACGGAGGACTTGACAGTTCTTCGCGAAAGGCGATACCCGTAGAAAAAACATTTTTGCCTCTGTTGGGATTCGAACTCGAACCTCTGGATCAACAGGCGGACATGCTATCCATCACACCACGGGTACCAACTTTCTCGCTTAACCATTCGAAAAATGAACTGTAAGACTAAGTACGTTACGTGAAGTGTTAAAAATAAAATGGGATGGTCCAACAAAGCTATGGAGACCTCGGAGCCTTACACTTTAAGGACCTACAATCCAACGATGATTCCGACATTGAAATGAATACACAAAGTTCTTAATAACAGTGTGTAATTTATTCTCGGAGGGCTTGCCAATACCTATCGATAAGCAGCCGAGATGAGGCCTGAACAACTGTAAAGCAGATTTAACCGTCATTAGAACAAAGTTACTGTTAGGTGATATACTACTATATGTACTTGATTTTCTACTGACCCATGCAGTCAATTTGTTCTGGCGTTAGGGTTATGGCATGTCACATGATCCAGTCTGCCAATTGTAAAAAAAAAGCTCGTTGCATTTTTTCGAACGCTTATTTTTGCGTTTTTAACTACTGGCCCGAGGCCCACCACCGCCACCGTCTGCTTTAAAAGAAAAAAACAACAACCAACTTTCTCACAAGGATTCTCTCATACTCGTTTCCTTCCATGCCACTGCTCCACAGTCCACACACGACTCAATAATTTCTCCCAAAAATAACCGTTATAAGTATCCTTAAACTGCAACCGAATCCAACCTCCATCTACAGCACACATTCATTAAATGCAAGCGTATCCATATCCATGTCTCATAAACTATAATTTTGGAGAAAATCATGCCCCTAGCCAAATTCAAAAACAAAAAACACAATGATTCGATTGTTCGATGGAGGAACGGATGGACTGAATAGCTGTATTCATTTGCTGAACCTGCTTCCCTCAGACCTCTTCTCGAACAGGTGGATTTTCATTTCGGTTTTTTTTTATATTTTATTTTTTTGAGCAGCCCTTATGTTTGTTGTGTAAATTTCGGTGTGTCCATTCGGTTGTCCTAATGAGTGTGTAACCGTCACGGTCCATTTTACGGCTAATGTCAAGGTGCATGCTAATTGTTTTTCCATCGAATATACCTGTTTGAAAAATTTGATTGCATCCGTTCGCTGTCCATCATCCAATTAAATCCCAAGCAACAACAACAACAAAAACAGAATGCGTCTGTCACTTCTCTAATAATGTGAATGACTGGTCTCTGACTCTAAAGACGACCAATCCTTATGCAAACCTTAAGTAGTTCTTCTTCGGTTCTTTTTTTCTATTTTTTCTGTGTTTTGTTGTACAAATCGAGTAAAAAGAATTATTAAACTAAATTTATGGCATATAGGCGAGAAGTTTTTTCTTATTATTTTTTTTATAGTAAAACTCAGACTTCTAGACAAGGGAGGAGTGAGTGTTGGTCGTCATCGTCGTCTTGGCATCGCCATCGGTCTCGGTAAATGATTTTGTTCATTCAATGGAAGACTGATTATTATTGAAGAAGGCAGCAAAAAAAATGCTTCATATACCACCACAAGAAGTGTTGTGTATAGAAGAAGAGTTCGTCTACATTTGCTACACTTTGGCCAAGACGGAGAACAAACCAACAACAACAGAACAAGAACAAACCTTTGGAAATCATATACCGTACAAGACCCATTGACAACTTTGTTTCTATTTATATGTTTCGTAACTCCCTTTAAACTTGTGGCGCGTTGTGCTTTTATTGTTTTTTATTGTTGTCATTGTCGTTGTCGCTGTTGTATTTGTGTCCCTTTAACTTTATTTCGACTTCTTGTTGCTGCTTCGAGACCGGATGATGCCACGTTCTGTGAATGAATGATGGTACGTTGTTGACTAACGATCACAGTCGGGTTTTTTTTTTTCTTCTTATTTTTTGCCAAGAAATGGTATACGAAGTATTTTCTGAATGAATGAATTGGAAGCGTTTAGGTACGGGTAATTTAATGATACAACACAAAAGCAACCTGGAAATGGATCTGCTGCTACAATTTGTTGCACTTAAACAGATTGGCAGGCATTAAGGTGGATAATGGGGATGGTGAGGCGAAGCAGACTCCCTTGTTTGGTTGGTTCATATAATTTGCATTTCGATGGCCAAGGGACCAAAAAACCTCGCAAAAACTCATATTTCCAAAGACAAGCGAGACTACTGTTCAAAATTTGCTATAAGAAGATGATTATGAGTTGTTTTGAAAGGAAGCAAAATACAAAAACTTTCCATCGAGGGTTAAACATGTTGATTTAGAAAACATTTGGCCAAAGAACTTTGCGATATGAGCCTATTTTTCTAATAGCTTCGAAGCTATTCAACCAATAAAATTAAAATTTCAATCAGGGGTCGATTTACCGCACGATCACGTGATCGAGTAATACGTGACTGAATTAAGTGTTTTTGGAATTGATTGACACGTTATGGAGCACTTTCGTACCACAATTTGACATTCTTCGTCAGTATTTGGACGAATTGATGTCGATAAATGAACAGCAAATTGATGTTGTTTAATATGGAGCGAATTTGACAGAAAAATAGTGCTAACTCACTCGATCACTGATGCAGTAATTCGGCCCCAGATTTCAGAACAGAGAACTCATTAATTTTGCAACTGCAAAATTAATTTAAATCGATTGGTCTTTTACGAAGATATCAGCTGGTGACGGCTTGGAATATCACTGCAGCGCCTCCCCCTTGTGACAAAAGGAAACTAAAGGAGGAATAACATCAAAGTGTATCTAGCGATACTGGCAATGGCAACACCTTAAAGCTTTCCCACAGACGTGCAAGCAGATCCTAAGGTTTGAACGACTGCAGATCAAATGTGTAGTAGAAGAAAGGTCAAACTCAAGAAAGTGTCAAAAAATTTGAAAGAGCGCGTAATCGACAAATGAATCGCATTAGTGTGAAACAGTTAAGTTGGAGTGCTGTGATCCCTTCGAGATCACATCACGATGCTCGGAACACCGGAAAAAGAAGAAGATGATCTTTTGCAAAGATATCGTATTAAGCTTTCGTTGATTCCTATAATATCTCAGATTTGAATCAATTAAAAAAATATAAAGGGCAATAAGGAGGGAGAAGAAATCAAACATGTTTCTGCGTCGTCCGTGGCAAGTGAGCAGTCGACTAGGGGAGGTAAAGGTGAGCACAATAGTTGGAGTTGTGGTCTGATCTTCCAAGTCCTTACGACTTTTTTCTTGATTAACTCAATTCAACTCCAGGTGAAAACCATAATAAAAAAACGTTTTTTTTTTGTTATTCTTAAGCTTTTTCATTTACACAATAGTATAGTGTCAATCAATGTGAATTTACTGTCCAGTGCTATCTCACTGTAAATTTAGTGTCGTGCTATCAAGCTATGAATTTAGTTGCTCCTGTTATCTTAAAGCAAAACCTCTAATCAGGGTTTTAGCCTCATTACAAAAATTATCACACCAGACGTACGCAGTGGCCAGTAGTCGTGTGGCTTCAATTCTTCCACGATGAAATGGCAAACCAAACTGAGCATAAATCAAGTGACTGCTGTCCAGAAACCCAACTCTGAAAAAAGTATTGCCAGATTGAAAGCCACACGTCTAAAGAAAAAAAAAAAAAAAAACATCCTCAAAAAGAATGTGCCAGCGGATTAGCTCGGTAAATTATAAATCAAAAAGCGGACAAACTAGTTAATACTACTAGATCCCAAGTAACGTCCAACTACTTTCATGGAGTTCCTTATTTTATAGTATTTTTTTATCATTAACGTTTTGATAGATATGTAGTCGAAGGTTAAGCGGGAAAAAATAAGACCTCGTGTATTTGACGGCTAAACGTAAAGTGACATAATTCATTTTATTTCTTATAATCTGTCAATTCATGTTCTCTTACTTAAAGGTGGTAACAATGTGTAAATGAAGTATGGTGTTTACATTGTTTACATTTGGAATTCATTAAGTTCATTAAATTGTTACATTATTTGAAAATATACGTATATAACAGTCTTCCCCACTTATTAAGGTTGATGTTGATACTGGACAACTGGTCTTCGAATTCTGTTCGACC
The DNA here is from genome assembly GCA_949752695.1 of Melanostoma scalare. Classification (NCBI taxonomy): domain Eukaryota; kingdom Metazoa; phylum Arthropoda; class Insecta; order Diptera; family Syrphidae; genus Melanostoma; species Melanostoma scalare. The sequence continues at coordinate 152,021,211 of OX456986.1, forward strand.
TTCTTAATTGGATGTTATTTTCTGTAGGTCTTGATCCGCCGGTTGGAACGTCCAATTGTTCAGGTAGTTGGCTGGATTCGGTGGTCGAGTTTGTTGGAACTGCTGCAGATCCCGCCTTGCTGTCTGACCTATCGATTGTTTCCATAACCTTTGGTTTGTCTTCGGTTATTCCTGTTGAGTGATTTAACGGTGACTTATCATTTTCTGCAATATCTGTATTTCTTGCAATTGATGTCTGTTCATCTGTAGGAAGAAATGGTGAAAATTCAGAAAATTCGTTTTCAACGTTAGTGCGTCTTATTTGATCTAAATGCCTACAATATAGGGTACCCTCAACGTTTACGATATAATGTAAATAGCCATCCCTTCTCTCGATCTTACCAAACTTCCATTTACAGTCTTTATTTTGATAATATCTAACTTGGACCCGATCTCCTACACTAAAACTTCTCTTGCAACCATCCAAGTCAACTTGTTGTGTTTGGTCAGTGTTATGTTCTCGCATGATGTCCAGTCTTGTACGAAAATTATATGTAAGCATCATCTCTGCTGGGCTTTTGCCGGTTGTGGAGCTTATAGTCTTTCGGTACTGCGATAAAAATCTATGCAGCTTTGTGTGTAGGTCTCCCGCATCATTTACAGCTGAGCGTAAGCCGTTTTTTAATGTTTGAACGAAACGCTCTGCTTGCCCGTTTGTAGAAGGGTGCGCAGGTGATGTTAATTTGTGCCTGATTTTATTGCTGTCGAGGAAATGCTGGAATTCTCTTGATGTGAAATTGGTCCCGTTATCTGAAACAATTGTTTGTGGAATACCAAATCTGGAGAAAAGCTCTCTCAGCGCTCGAATAGTGTTAAAACTAGTAATTCGATTCATGGGAATTACTTCAAGCCATTTTGTCTTCGCGTCGACAACTACGAAAAAATAGTGTTGCATAAAAGGGCCGGCATAATCAATGTGCAATCGTTGCCAAGGGTTTGAAGGTACTTCCCAGGGGTGATTTGAGACTTTTGTTGGCTCTTTTGCTACGCTTGCGCAATTCCTGCAACTATTTGCAATTTCTTCGATGTCTCTATCGATACCGGGCCAATAGCAATAGCTCCTTGCCAAGGACTACATTTTGGTTATCCCAATGTGAGCTGAATGTAGCTCAGATAGAACGCGAATTCGTAAAGATTGTGGAATTAATAGTCGAATTCCGCGATAAATGCATTTGTTATGCAGCATCAATTCGTTTTCCATATTTTGGTATGGTGTGTTTTTCAAACTTTCACCTGTTTGGAATATAATCCATAGTGAAGAAAGTTCCTTGTCACGTTTGGTTTCTTCTGCCACTTCATCGTTGGTGATGGGTAATATTTCCTCCCAAATTTGATGAACTTCATAGCTTTCCATTCCTGTTTTTGCTAAAGGGTTCCTAGAAAAAAAATCCACGTTGACGTGCTCTTTTGAACTTTTATACTGTATTGTATAATCAAAGCCACTCAAAAACTGAGCATAATGTAGTAGCCTCTGCGCTGTCAATAACGGTAAACTCTTTCTTGGATTGAAAATAGACATAAGAGGCTTGTTATCCGTAATCAAGGTAAATTTTCTTCCGTAGCAATGATTAAAAAACTTATGCAGTCCCCAAAATATAGCTGTTGCTTCTCTATCTAGCTGGCTGTAGTTTGCCTCTGCCTTTGTAAGACTTCTTGATGCAAATGCAATTGGTCTTTCTCCCTTGCTAGTGATATGAGATAAAATGGCAGACAATCCGAATGGAGAGGCGTCTGTTGCCAAAATGAGAGGGAGATTAGAATCGAATGGCACCAAAACGCTGTCGCTCATCATTTCTTTTTTTATAACGTGGAAAGCATGCTGACATTCAGAAGACCAAACATATTTTGATTCCTTTTTAAGGAGCTGATAAAGAGGGTGCAGTTTAGTAGCAAGGTCAGGTATGAATTTATGATAGTAGTTGACCATTCCAAGGAATGAACGTAACTGGTTTAAATTCGAAGGTGGATCTATTTTTGAAATTGCCTCGACTTTCTCTTTTGTTTTATGCAACCCATCTCTGTCGATTTTATGACCGAGATATGTAACACTCCTTTCAAACAATTTGCATTTTGATTGATTTAGTAAGTTAAATTTTTGTAATTTTTCTAGTAATGCTATGCACCTATCATAAGCTTCTTTCACCGTCCTTCCCATCACAATTAGGTCATTAAAAAAACATGCAGTACCATCGAGATCGTTAACAATGTTTTCATCCATAAACCGCTGCCACAAATTTGGTGCCGTTTTAACCCCAAACATCAATTTTCGTACTCTATATAGCCCTTTGATCGTATTGACTGTCTGATAAATAGAACTTTCTTCAGACATCTCAAGGTGAAGGTATGCCTGATAAATATCAAAAACGCAATAATATTCCCCGTATTTAAGCTTTTGGTATAATTCGTCTACATTGGGGATAGGATGACCCTCGTTAACAATGCAATTGTTTAGTGTAATTTTGTAGTCGGCACATAAACGAACTGATTTATCGGCCTTTATAACGGGTACGATTGGTGTTGCCCAATCAGAATATGCGACTTTCTCAAAAACTCCCATGCGCTCTAATCTATCAATTTCGTTTTCAACCTGCGATCGGATAGCGTATGGAATTGGCCTGGATTTAATATAGACTGGTGTAGAGCCTTCTCTAAGTTTCAATACCCCCTTAATGTGCGGAATCGTGCCTATTTTCTGTTCGAATACATCAGAAAATTTTTCGAAGATTTGTTGTTTGACTTTTGCAATGTCGGATTCTGCATAAAATTGAACTGAGTTCACTTCTAATAGGCTTAATGCGTGCATCCATTCTCGTCCAATCAATGAATCAAATGAGCCTTCAACTAGATATAAATCACATGCACTTTCTTTGTTTTTATACCTGACTTGAACTTTTGCCTTACCCACTGTGGGAACGATTTCATTGCTGTAAGTTTTAAGCATAACATTTGTAGGGGCTAAATGTGATTTGGGCCAGTAGTTTAAGAACTTGCTCCTGTTCATGACAGATATTGCTGCCCCTGTATCGAACTCCATATCCATGTCTTTACCATTAATTTTTAGAGAGATAAAGTACTTACCCCGGCCAAGATTATCAACTGATTTTTGGTGTAATTTTACTGCATGCACTGGAATTTCATTCTGCCTGTGAGCAAGGTCAAGTGCATTAATTTCGTACACATTATCATGCATGCTTACGTCGAATTCATCGTCATCATTATCATCATTATCATTGATTTCCAGAGAATTTGCAGCTCTATGTGAATTTTTGGTTCTGATGCACACTTTGGCTACGTGACCTCTCTTCCGACAAAGAGAGCAATGTAAATTGTTGGCTCTGCACTTTTTCGCCATGTGACCATTTTTCCCGCACCTGTAACATATCGTTTGGGAATTTGGATTATATTTTGATTGAGGAGAACTAGCATTGTATGAAGAGGGTTTGCTATTTGAATTGCTTGTCCTAAGCTGAACCTGATGTAAATTTTGCATTGCGCGGCTTTCAGTCTTCGAAGCCTCCATCGCTGTAGCAATTGATACCGTTTTCTCGAGAGTTATGTCATTAGAGTCTTGAAGCAATTTCTCTTTTATATCGGAGTCTCTCAGACCTCTTATGGATTGGGATCTAAGGTGCGTATTCAGCGTTGATGCCTGACAAGCAGCACATGAAAAATTACAATATGTGCTTAGCTTTTTTAGCTCTGCTATGTAATTAGCAACTGATTCTCCCTCGTGCTGTAAGCGTAACAAAAATTTGTGCTGCTCCGTAACTTCGTTTGGTATTGGGCTGAGATGGTCTTTTAGTATTTTAGTTAGTTCTTCGTATGTTTTTGATCCGGGGTCGCTGGGTGCTGTTAAATTGGATAACAACTGGAAGTATTTTGCTCCAATGCAATTAATTAATACCTGCCTTTTTTTTGTACCGTCTGTGATGTTTTTCAAGTCCAAGTAATTTTCTAGCCTCCTTATATAGTTTGGGAACGGCTCCTCATTCTCGTTGTATTGTTCAAAATGTAAGTTCGGTGTATTGGAAGTTGACTGCAGATTTTGTAAAGCCTGAGTTAAGGCTTCTATTAACTCTTGGGCCATCTAAGATTTTTCTTAATCTTAAAATCCTCGTCGCCACTGATAGATATGTAGTCGAAGGTTAAGCGGGAAAAAATAAGACCTCGTGTATTTGACGGCTAAACGTAAAGTGACATAATTCATTTTATTTCTTATAATCTGTCAATTCATGTTCTCTTACTTAAAGGTGGTAACAATGTGTAAATGAAGTATGGTGTTTACATTGTTTACATTTGGAATTCATTAAGTTCATTAAATTGTTACATTATTTGAAAATATACGTATATAACACGTTTATATAAACTGACAAAATTGCATACTAACAAAGTACCTAAGTACAAATCAACGAACGATCTTAAAAGCGTGCCAGAAATATATGCAATGGCCCTGTACAAATCGTTAAGTTTTTGCATGAACCTCAGTAACTTAAGCAACAAGCAAATCAAAAAATACTGTTGTGACCAAAAAAACGAACATTTCTGGTCTCTTGTTAAGAATATTTAGAACTCAAGCTCGTAATTTATCCCAGTGCTAGTCTTCAATGACCTTCAGCTCTTTTGATAAAGCCAATTTGTTGCTAACTCGGCACTTCATCCACATATTATCTCCACCTGAGCTTCAGTCTGTAAATTCTGTGAAGAAACAGGAGAGTGAGTACTCTGGCTCGGTTTTTAGAGTTTTCAAAGATCTTAAAATACATAAATCCTCTGGTCCAGATGGTATTTTCGCCGTTATTTTGAAAAGCCGGCAAAACTTGTGAGTTTGCTTTTCTATCTATCGTTTTCTTCTGGGCTCTACCCGATCAGGTGTAAAACTGCATTTGTCCAGCCCGTCCCTAAAAATCGCGAATCTTCCTCCCTTTTTAATTACCATCCAATTGCACTACCGTTCTTTCTTTCCAAGGTCAAGGAAAGGTTGATTAAGCGTCTACTAGCGCTAATGAACCGTAATTTCATGAAATATCTTGAAGAACGAAAGCTTCTTAATGACCGGCAGTACGGCTTTCGTACCAAAAGGTCCACGGTGATTTGATGACATATCTCACCGAAAAGTGCAACCAATTCTTACACAGTTTTGGAGAAAGTCAGATTATAGCGCTTGATATTTCTGTGGCTTTGCTAGAGTTTGTCATCAAGCTCTCTTATCGAAAATGCGTGCTTTTGGTATCGATGGGTCTTTTCTTCGCTGGATTAGAAACTAACTTTCCGACCGTTCAATACAAGTTGTGTTTGATGGTTTCAAGTCTGGTACTCACCTTATAAATGCTGGTGTGCCACAGGGCTCCGTTTTGTCTCCCGCTCTCTTTCTTGTCTTCATATCTTGGCTGTAACTTAAAATTATCTCAATTGTTTTTCTTACGATTCAACCCTCAGTTTTCGTTTCCAAATTCACCAACCTGTTCTTCGGATGTTGATGTGGAACGGTTTCGTATAATTAGCTAATTGAATTCATAACCTTACAGCATAGTTACATGGGGTTGTAATAACCAAGTAGAATTCAATGCTCCGAGAACCCAATGCTGTCTTTTGTCGTTGAAGCTCAACATCCATCGGCATCGGCCTCAATGAACCCGAAAAGCTGTCATGTTCGTGTGTAAACGATGATCTTCGTTAGAATGCCCACAAATTTGAAGTCGCCAAAATGTTGCAAAATGATTTGGTTTTTTAAGACGATGCAGGAAATTTTTTATTCTGATTTGGCTACAATTTATGAAGCCTTCATCGGCCCAAAACTCTAAAAAAAAAAAGTAAATCTTTCGAGTATCAATGAAAAACGACATAAGGATCTTAGTTTCTATGTTTTGTCCAGCATCTTCAAAACCCACACTTTCTCAAGTCCCGTCGTAATATGCTATGAAGAAATGTATAACTGTACGTCCTTACTTGTTGTGGCTGAAGAAGTCATTTGTCTAGGTTATCTTTTCTCTTATCCATCACCAGAACAATATTCACCATCAAATAAATTTTTTCAAATTCTGAACTTGCACATCTTTCATCCACAGATCCAATCTGCCGATGGTTCTGGCTCTACCCCAGAAGTCCAAGCTGCTAAACGCATCAAACTTGACCTAGATGATGATTCAAATATTGATGTTGGAGCCAACAGTCCGATTCCCAGCAGCGAGAGATCACACATGGAATCATTTGTGCCTGGAGCAACTCCAGTTATGCGAAATGACGATTCAAGCAATGAGGCATTGATCGTCGATTGTGACACACCACTTCGACGAACAACATCACCAAGTGAGTTACTATCAAAATGTAAAATATTATTATATTCCCAATACGAGAGGGAAAATTTGTTTCCAATTGGAGTCCTGCAAATTTGTATAGTCAATTGCCTCAATCGATTGGTGGACGACATGACAGTCCACCAAAGGAAGTGTATTGAGTGGTGGACCCATCACATTGGCTTACTATACTCGTACATAAGTAGAAACTCGTAACCAGTAGTTGATGTTTAACTATTTTATTGCCGTTGTCCATTTGGATGGCTAAATCGGCACGACCGACAACGCAGACAAACTATCAAATTAGTACATCATAAGGCAGCCTTTGGTTTGGTGCTCGTCGGTTTATTATTATTTGCTTTTAGGGGAAAAACGGCGACTGCCAATTGGGCTTACATTGCGGCAGTGAGATCGTTTCACGTGGGTCGTAACAATATCGACAGTAATTAATCTACAACGAGGATCGTTTCGACAATTAACAAGTTTGTTGTGGTCTTTTTTTTGTTATTCGTTTGCCATGGTTGTTTGGCGAACTTTCCCAATATCCAAGTCTCTGTTGTTGCGTATGAATTGCTTGTAGAAGTTTACACAGAATTGTAATTTTTTAATCTTGTCAGTGTGTTTTGAAGACTATGCGGCCAAAACATGGGAATATGAATGCGATATTGTCAGGATTACGTATACGAATGATCACCGCTTGAAACTGGCTGGTTTTGTATGCTTTGGCATGTTGTGGCAGTTATGATCTCTAGCCAGGAAACAAAAACACACTGGGTGGGTTAGTGGGTCAGTGAAGCTTACTGCTCTTTGATACATAAGTGAAAGATAAAAGCTAAAATTGTAAACAAATGCGGGCAAGTATTGAGATGAAAATGTCTTAAAATGTCGAGAGATATGTACGGGCCGTGTTTCGTGTTCTTCTTCTCGACTGTCTGTCCGACTCGACTGTGCCTGGCTCAATCTTAGGGCTTGGGTCTTTATTGAGTGTATGTTTTAAGTATGCGATATGAGCTTAATTTGGTCCTTTTCAGGTTTGTTTTGACTGTGAGGCTCAATTGGTCAATGTTTTATGATGGAGTTTCTATCTCTTAGCGTCATGTTAGCTATTGGCCCCTATCACAGGGCCCGTCGTAAGAATTTCGTAGCGCTATGGTAAGCGTGTGGATGGGCGTTGTACTATTCGGGTAGGCTCTGACTGGTGCCAACTTGGCGGCGCCCAGATATTGCAACTTATAGTACACGTCAATTGTGCTTACTATACCTCCAAGCGGTATCCACTGGGACCTGGGATGCTCCGTCCAGAGCTGACCTGCTAAACTAGTTAGTGCGAGTGTTGACAAAGGAATGCGGAACAAAAGAATTATGATCAACACTATAATTGCTCTGCGAACAATGACTGACTGCACGAATCTCAGTGGTCTACGAGAGCTTTCGTGTGAAAGTCCCAGCGGATGAATACGAAGGACAGAATCAACGGTGGACTTCAGCAGCCAAAATAGCAGAAACCCCTGAAGGAGCTACTCCAACATATTTGGTTTAAAGGTCTTTCAGGGTATTTCAATACTAGGACAGGGTATTGAAGTAGAGATGGTGGCGGATGAGCTCCTGGTGAGCCAACGGCAGCACTCACACCCCTGCAGCAGGGTACTGACACTGGATATTCCAGCCCTTTGTGTCCGAAGGGATCCAAAAGGACCTGGCCCTCCAGGTTGGGGGTTGTGCGTAGGGGTAACTACCCAACCACGGAAAAAAAATATATTTCCGAAACAACCAAAAGCCTCGGGAAACGATAATGATTTCAAAGTTGACGACCCAAGCAAACGAAAAAAGGACAACGACCTCCGGATCTGCACAAGATCTCTTAACGGACTACGTGCAGCTGGAGAATTAGCGGACGCCCTGGACTGCTGCAAAGCAGACATAACCGCCATCCAAGAAGTGCGGTGGAGTGGACCGGGCATAAAGAAGATGAAAAACTGTGACATCTACTATGGCGACTGCTACAGGCAACAGAAACAACGCTTATTTGGATGCGGATTTGTCGTTAGAAGAAGACTCAGGGATAAGGTGATTAGCCAAAATCCAGTCAATGAGCGTATAATGACCATCCGTATCAGGGCTAAATTCGCCAACATTAGCCTAATATGCGCCCATGCCCCTACGAGAGAGAAAGACGACAATTCCAAAGACTGTTTCTACGAGCTCCTCGAATAAACATATAAGCAAAGCCCTAGACACGGCGTGAAAATCGTTCTTGGCGATTTGAACGCAAAACTAAGGAAGGAGGACATCTTTGGAAATACTACGGGGCTAAATCTTGTTGTAAGTAGTACACGCTTCCCGCATCTCAAAATTCATAAAGGTACATGGCGATCTCCAGATCAATTTACCGTCAACCAAATTGACCATGTTGCGATCGACGCAAGGCACTCTTCCAGTGTGCTAGATGTCCGAACTTTCCGAGGGGCCAACTTTGACTCGGACCACTACCTTGTTGTAGCCAAGGTACGAATGAGGATATCTTGTTCACGACCAGCACGAACTAATGCTGTGAAGAGATATGACGTCGGAAAGCTACAATCGCAAGAGATTGCCAATGCCTTTTCCAATAGAGTGTCCCTTCAATTATCCTTGAATCCCATGCCGCCAGCATTAAGCATTGAAGACCAGTGGCAGCAATGCCAAGAAGCCATCAGAACCGCTGCCTCTGAGGTTCTGGGTTTCACTCGGCCACCAAAACGAAACCCATGGCTCGATGAAGAATGCAGGCAGGCAAATGCAGCCAAACAAAAAGCACGACAAATGCTGATGCAACAACGAACAAGGGCTGCTTGCGATCAGTATAACGAGATCTACAAGGAGAAAAGAAGGGAAGAACACCGACTTCTCAAAAAGAAAAAGAAGCAGCATGAGAAGAGCTCGTTTGAGGAAATTGAGAGGTGCCATGACAGGAACGAGATTCGGAAGTTTTACCAGAAGGTAAAAAGATCCTGCCAGGGTGGCAAACCCCGAACTCAAGCCTGTAAAGACCAGCAGGGAAACATAGTTATAGAGTCACAGTCGCTACTGAGGATCTGGAAAGATCATTTCTGCAGACTGCTTAACGGCGATGAGGACACAAATTCCGCTGTCAGGCAGATTGCCCCATTCAGCTTGGACGATGATCAAGAATGCCGTCCTCCCGACCTAGAGGAAGTTAAGCTTGCCATTGGCAAACTTAAATCAATTAAGACTGCAGGTGCAGAGCGGCGTACCCCACAGGCGGATCACTAGTGTGAAGCAGAAAAGTGGGAGAGTTGTGATCGCTTCAAGATCACTCGTAACGCCGGAAATGAAAAGAAGAAGAACTGCTGGTGCAGATGGCCTTGATGCCGAACTCTTCAAGGCAGCTGGAGACCAGTTGGAAAGGAGCATGCACCAGCTGATCTGCATGATATGGTCGGAAGAAAGCATGCCCGATGAATGGAACCAAAGTATCGTATGCCCGGTCCTAAAAAAGGGAGACCCTCACAATTGCGCCAATTACAGAGGGATAAGCCTCCTTAACGTCGCTTATAAGATCTTGTCTGCTGTAATATGTGAACGTCTGATACCCCACGTCAACAACTTGATAGGTCCTTATCAATGTGGTTTTAGACCAGAGAAGTCCACAATAGACCAAATTTTCACATTACGCCAGATCTTGGAAAAAACCCGAGAACGTAATATCGATATTCACCATCTTTTTATCGATTTCAAGGCCGCGTATGATAGCATTTACAGAGACGAACTGTACAGAGCCATGTCTAGTTTCGGCATCCCTGTAAAACTCGTACGACTATGCAGGATGGCTTTGGAGAATTCACGCTGCTCCGTCAAGGTCGGTAAAGAACTCACCGAGACCTTTGACGTTGGATAAGGCTTTAGGCAAGGCGACAAACTGTCATGCGATTTCTTCAACATCATACTTGAAAAGATTGTATAAAACTCAAACGTTAACACCAGAGGAACAATCTTTCAAGAGTCTCTACAACTACTCGCCTACTCAGACGATGTTGACGCAATGGGAAGAAGAAAGCGTGATGTCATAAGGTGCTTTTGCGAGTATTGAAACAGAAGCGGCAAAAATGGTTAGTGAGGGCAAAACGAAGTATATGCTGTCATCAAACAAGAACACAGAACTTCGACGAATTGGACAAAACGTCACAATTGACTGACATAACTTCGAGGTAGTACAGGACTTCGTCTTCCTAGGATCCGCTATAGACACGCAAAAAAACATCAGTGCGAAGATCAAACGGAGAATAACTCTTGCCTACAGTTGCTTTTTTGGATTAAGAAGGCAATTGAGAAATAGAACCCTCTCTAGAAAAACCAAGGCAACCCTTTATAAGACCTTCATCATCCCAGTACTGCTTTACGGTGCGGAAGCATGGACCTTATCGAAAGCGGATTAGGAAACCCTTGGTCGTTTCGAAAGAAAAATTCTCCGTATGATCTTTGAAGACAATGTATGGAGAAAAAGATACAACAACGAGCTGTATGAGCTGTACCGCGACATGGTCATAGCCAAAAGAGTACGCATCGCGAGGCTACGATGGTTGGGCCATGTAGAGCGGATGGACCCAAACGCTCCGGCTCGTCGGGTGTTCGAAAGCACATTGCAGGGAAATCGCGGAAGGGGAAGACCTTGACTTAGAGTGCGAAACTGGAGAGAGCTCGTTCGAAATCGAAATTGTTTGCGAAAGATGTTGGTCGAGGCTTAGGTTCACCCCGAACTGCCCACCTAAGTAAGTAAGTAATCACTCCTACCACCTTGATGGTATTTATTTTAGCGATTGGATACTCTATACGATTCCATAACTACACGGTGTTGTGCGAGTATTTACCTTCGCGTTAAATAAAAATTAACAGATGAATAGTTCATAACTTATCATGCGGGACTGATTTTAAATTCATAAACTCGTAAGTGGTGTGCAGTGTCACATGTCCATTTATTTCATGGCTGTGAATTCTTAAAAAAAAATATGGCCAATCACTTGAAGACAAACAGAAAAACTCACCTATGGATATTAGGGCAATGAAGTGTAAATATATTCACTCAGATTAATGGGCTGTAAGAAAATACTAACAGGTGTAGCTGTCAATCGCTACAATTTGTCGAGGCATCAACACTTCGATGTGAAGTTTTTTAAGTAAACTGAATATTTTTGATTAAATGCTTTGATTAAATTACTGATTTCTAGAACTTGATCGGGTGAAACAATTTTGAAATTTATTTTATTGCATAGAGCATGTTTACCTGTAAATTAAACATTTATTGACATACTCTCACGCATTCCAACGCGTGAGAGTTGTTAGACATTCACAGTCGTCTTATAGTTAAGTACACATGAATTGCCAATTACTTGAGCTCAATACAGACTTGTGTTTGAGCTCAATACAGACTTGTGTAAGTCCAAATTGTATACCAATTGTAAGTCATGTACTAATTTGTATGCGTAAGCAAAGAAAAGCCAAAAATCTACCAAGCTGAGTTTAAATGATTGATAGAAGCTCAAAAGAAAATAATGTTTCATACACTCTATTCTCAGCCTAGATCTGTTATCAACATCCTAATTAAACCTTAGATAAAATACTCTTAATTTCCAACACGCTTTTTTCTAGAGTGGGCGAAGGTACCTTCACTAGCACGTCGACCTGAGAGTTCTTTTGTGCTGTTCCCTTAGGCTTAAGAACGTAAAGTGTAAAGTTGTTCATTTGAGGTCGTGTAAGAACCTAAGAATATTCGAAGAAGAGGTGTTTCTAATGTCAAATGGACTAGTGAATCCTTTTTGGAAACGTTTTAGCCTCGATCTGGCCATGGTAGGGTATTCACATAAAATTTGTTCAGCTGTTTCTATGTCATCGAAGCAGAGACGTCAGGTATTAGAGTTGTTGTTGTTCTGCCGGTCCCAAGGTAACTAGTTCGCGTTCAATGCCACTGTTTGGGAGACTTTAGGGTTTCGGGCCTTTGAATTGGGATTGAGAGCTAAATAGGCAGTTAGCCGCCTCTTCGCTTTCATGTACCAGGCACCCAGGAAAGAGTGATTTTATTGTGGTTGGATAATTGAGATAGACATGTCAGGCATTTCCAAACTAGTTTGGATTCGATTTTGATTGTGGACAGTGCCTTTAGGGCTGGCAGAGCAAATTAGAATGCGTGATCCTCGGAGGTTTCTTCTAATGCATTTCCTAACACAGATTTCTATAGCTTTTACCTTTGCTTGAAAGATTGTTGTTGTGCTACCAAGGGATATAGAAGATGTGAAGTTGGGGCCGAAAATCCCTGCACTTACACCGTTGTTAGTTTTTGAAAAACGTAGCGAAACATAACACACTGAAATTGGCCAGGTGCGCATTGCACTTGTGATATCTACACAGGCTAAACTTTGTGGTTTTTTCAAGGCTTTGCGGACATCTCTGTTTTTTGCCACCAGACCAGCGAAGCATGTTATGATGGGTGTGATAATAGTGAGGTAGGTATGTCCAGTAAATCATTTTTGGCCTAAGTCCCCATTTTTTACCAAAGAGTCTGGAACAAGTCCAAAAATCATTAGTTGCTTTTGATATGGTTTTGTCTAGATGTGGTTTCCAATTGAGTTTGCTATCGAGGTTCGAGGGTTACCCCTAGATATTCAACCTTTTTGGAGAAACTAATTTGAACACTATTTAGGGAGAGCGTTTGGAGATTAGTTTTACTTGTTCTAGTCCCTCTCAAAGTTTGAGGGATATAGCTTAGTTCACAGCTGAATCTATAGATAAGTGTAAGTGAGCAGCAAATGAGAGTGTCAATTTCATGCTGCAGGAGAGTAGGAAAGATATCATCTTTCCCGATTGCCCTAAAAGGTTGTTGGGAAGAGATTGCCCATCTAGACGAGTCTTCGTTAAATATTTTACTTGATAGACTTCTTGTGATGTTATTGGGTAAATTGTAACTCACATTTGTAGTTAGAGATAGTTCATGTTCACAGTCAGAAATATGAGAAGCTAAAAGTAGGCTCATGGTTCCACTGTAACTTTGGATATAACTACCATTTGATTTTTTAAGAGACCGATGCCGTTGTTAATGTCCTTAGCTAATAGGGCCCCTACACTACGCAAACACGTTTGCACAAACGTGTGTTTGTGCAAACATAGTTTCGCCACACACTACACAAACATGTTTGAGAGATATTAGTTGCTTGACGTTTTTCATATCTCAGACCTACTGAGCAATGAGCGATTTCGCAAGTGCTGCTTTAATTATTGCCTTGGCAACGAAAAATATTCATCCGTACTTCTTGAAAATTGACATCTGTTTGAGCGAAATTCAACACACACGACTCAAACATGTTTGTGCAAACACGGAAAATTCAAAATTTTTTGAATTTCTTCAAACCGTTTGCGCAAACACTCAGCATCGCTACACATTACTCAAACAGTTTGCACAAACATTTTTACAAAAACAAAATACATATGTTTGCGCAAACGGTTTGTGTAGTGTAGGGGCCCTATAAGGCTTTTTGAACTCTGATTGAAGAAGGTAAATTATCGATAATTTTTTTTCCAGGTAAGTCCTTTTTGCCTTCTTATCATTGAGTTGTAAGTCGTTAGGACTGTTCGATATTCACTCCACGAGTTAGATCGTTTAGCTTTGTTGAACAGCTTTTGGAGCTTTCTTTTTAATTTCTCAAGCCCACTATTCCACTAGGGGCCATTGCGATTTAAGGTAATTTGTCTGATACGACAGCTGGCCTCGTATGCGTTTGTGATTTGAGAATTTAAGAGTGTGGCTTTCCTTTCAAGTGGATATGGAGGGTCAGTTTTTGAATAGGATGGTTGAAATTCACAACGAAGTGTCTCTGTGTATTTAAATTATTATGATTCGGCTTTGAAGGATCAAATCTGATGTGCCTTTCGAGACATGTCAATAGAGAATATTGTTAGCTATGACGAAGCTCGCCACAACTAAGCTTTCTACATCAAAGTATTGCAGTCTTCTTATCAACGTTGGGGAGTATACGTTTGGTCTGTCTGCATCCAATGGAAGCATGCCATCTACGGTTGTGCTCTTTGCAGATCAAATATTTGATTGAATCCCTCACTGATGACCCTGGCAGATTTAGCGACGGTTCCGTTCCTAAATTTTTTTTTAATTTTTTAATTTTGGTGGGGCTACCGCCCCATTTATTAGCTTAATACAAGCTTAAAATAACTTAAACATACTAAACTTAAACTAATTAAAACTAATTAAAGCTAAATTAAACTAAAGGGATGAGAAATGGTTTAAAAGGAGGACTTTCAGACAAGGACTTGGAAGATTAAGGTCGAAAAGAAAAGGAACAGAGTTAATCTTACTCATCATGCGGGTTAGGGGTTCGTTGAAACCATAGGATGTACGATGAGCAGGAAGGAAAAAAAATCGGGATGATCTTACGTTTCGGGGATTAGTGTTGAAGGAGATAAGGTCTAAAAGGAGGGAGCAGTCAGTGTTACCTGTAAGAAGTCGGTGAATGAATATGATGTCAAACACATTCCTTCTGTTTTCTAGGGAGTGGAGATTAAGGATTGCGAGACGTTCGCGGTAAGGAGTCAGGGTGAGAAAGTTTCTAACATCGTAGAGATCCCGAAGGGCAAACAGCAGAAAACGACGTTGAACACTTTCGATCCTAGAGATATGAACCGCTTGATATGGAGCCCACACTTGCGATGCATACTCTAGGAGAGGGCGAACATAGGCAATATAGAGGGATCTCGTTACAAGGGGGTTGTGGAACTCTTTGGACCATCTCTTGATAAAACCAAGGGCGGAATTAGCTCTTGATATTACCTCGTCAATATGAGAACGAAAATTTAATTCGCTGTCGCAGAGAACTCCTAAATCTCGGATAAGCTGCACACGGTTTATGGAAATGTTCTGAAGATAATAGGACCTGGGGGGAGGTTTATTACTTTTACGAGAAAAAGTTATTGCTTCGCATTTGGCAATGTTTAACTCAAGGAAGTTTTTAGAACACCAAAAGACGAATGAATCGAGGTCATTTTGAAGTTGGAGAGAGTCTCGATCGGAGGTGATGACTTTGAAAATTTTAGCGTCATCCGCGTAAAGTGAGATAGAAGAATATTGGATGATCTGTTCGACATCATTAATGGCAAGAATGAAAAAGAGGGGTCCGAGATGGCTGCCTTGGGGCACACCGGAGGTTGCCACAAAAGGAACTGAAAGAGTAGAACGGAAACGAACTCTATATTGGCGGTTATCCAAATATGAAGATATCCATTTGAGCAGGATAGGGCTGAATCCGAGGAAGGAAAGTTTAAAGAGGATTAAAGTGTGAGAGATTTTGTCGAAAGCTTTCCTGAAATCTGTGGTAATGACGTCTACTTCGTTTCCTTTTTCCATCGCAGGAAGAGAGAAGGAAACAAACTCAACTAGATTAGTGGTTGTAGACCTTCCCTTACAGAAACCATGCTGCTTGGAGGATATCATTGATTTACATTGGAAAGAAAGTATTTCATACAGAATGCTTTCGAAAAGCCTACTGATATGAGAGAGTTTAACTATGGGTCTATAGTAGTTAGAAATTATGTTTCTGGTGCCTTTTTTATGGATAGGTCACATATACGGATATTTTCCATAAATCCGGAAAAACTCCACTTGAAAGGGATAGTTTGAAAAGGTTAGTGATGGGAAGGGCTAAACTGTAAGAATATTTTTTAAGCAAAATGGCAGGAATGCCATCTGGACCTGGATTATACTCGTCTTTGAGTTTGAGGAGACCATTAAGAACAGTTGACTGAAAGCTTAGATTAGAAGGCCCTGTAGAGAAATGGCGAAGATAGGAAAGTAAGTCTGGTCTAGATCTAGGGTTTTTTGAGCAAAAGACAGTTTAAAGTAACTTGCAAACAAATTTTCGATTGTTGTTGGTTCGTTGGAAGATTGGGTTTCGTAATGAAGAGAATGAGGGAAACCATCATTTTTCTTTTTATAGTTGATAAACTTTTAAAACGATTTTGGCTCCGAAATTAGATTTGCTTGGGTGGTGGATGTAAAGTCATTGTAAAGAGCTTCATTGAGGTTGAAAAATTATAAAACACTCCAATGTAATCAGAGTAATCGAAAACTGAACGGGAGCGTAGAAATTTATTCCAGACGTTTTGGTAATAAAAAGACAGAGGGTGGAGATTAGAAGGGGGATAACTGGATTCAGTGTTAGGAGCGATAGAACTTTTCTGATTCGGATCGAATTCTTTGCAGGTAAGAGATTCTTTTGGCCTGAACGTACCGAGAGAAAGCTAAGAGAGAGCTTGGAGACTTGCAACGAAGAGATATTCAAGAGCTCGTGGTATTTATTGTAGAGCTGCCTTAGGTGTTGAGGATCAGAAGGAAGTCCTTCCTTTTGAATAGACGCTAATACGTAGCTTTTCGTTTTACCGTCTACACACATATCGTCTGGTTTGTCGTGAAGATATGCCAGGAACAGACGAATGTTGTCAAACACCTTACTATCTCTAAGTTTTGAGAAAGCATAACGGGACTCGGTAGACTCAGTAAGGGACTGTTGCGTGAGTTTAACAGTAGGTGGTAATAGAGGATCGAATGTTGGTGGGGAATCGAGCGGAGAGCGGGATGGGCTTGGGTTTAAAATATGTGAACTAATAAGATTTGGATATTTGGCGCCTGAGGTGAGGTCGAAACTAGGGACAGAAGGATTCGAAAAATTTAATGGAGGGGTCTGTGTATCCGGGTTAATATTGAAGGATACGCGTTGTTGAGGATGTTTCTGTGGGAGTGCGGATTGTTGTTCGTTGATTTTACTAAGAGGAACTCTTTGCTGAGAAATAGATGGGCCATGGTTATTTTTCGGATTAGGATAGGGACTGTTTGGAATCGACTTAAAAGCTGCTGGAGGTTTTACGAGCAAGTTTGTCATTGGACCGGAGAAATTTGGGAAGATTTTTGTTTTGAAAGTCCAATTGGGATTAGAACTTCTTTTAGGTTTAGGAGCATGATTAGGAATTGGTGATATTTTCGGATTAAGGGGTTTAATTGACATATTAGATATTCTTAAATCTATACCAGAAGGGTAAAGGAATAGCCATTCGTATTTGGTAGGGATATTTATTAGGCTACGTTTATGACCGAGCGTAATCGCAACGCGCGATGCGATGAGAATCGCTACTAGCGATAAATTATATTAGTGCATATGGTGGTGTTCACGACACAGCGATTTAGCGAAAAGCGAATTGAGCGATTACAAGCGATAAAAGCGACGAAAATTTGCAATCAAAATATTTTGATTCATTTGAGCGAAACCAGCGAAACAGCATGGACATTTTCATAGAGTGTGTGCGTGATAATCAATGTTTATGGAATTTGCGCCATGCAGATTACCACAATCGAAATATAATAAGAAAAGCTTGGGAGGATGTTGAAAAAAAATGTGACTTGGGACGTGAGTAAATATATTTAATATGTTTTTTATTGTTTTTAATTATTGTTACATTTAACAAAAATTTACAAAATGCGCGCTTCGCTGTTGTGATTTGTTCTTATATACAGTGGCAAGCAAAAGTGAGTGCATGTTTTAAAATTCTATGTTTCAATATCTGTAACTTCCACAATATTAAACCAAATTCAACCAAATTTTCAGCAATAATTATTTATTATGTATTAAAAGAAATTATCTTCAAATTGAAATTGGTTGAATTTGGTTTAATATTGTGGAAGTTGAAGAAATGTTGTGTTGTTAACCTTCAATCGCTTGCGATTACGCGCTACTATGAACACTCAATCGCCCGCGATAAACATAGCGAAAATGTGACAAGCGATGGAGCGATTCTCATCGCATCGCGCGTTGCGATTACGCTCGGTCATAAACGTAGCCTTACAAAGGATTGGGATTTACTACGTTTCTTAGATTTACAAACAACATTCAATAAATTAATACCATAATGATTGTTAAAATAATTGCGGATCCACTTCGAGTCGGCATGAGACGGAACGTTCTTGATAATGAAGGAGTTGGTTAGATCCGTTGGGTTATTATCCTTGATTTTATTTAATCTGCTGTTCCACTCCGATTGCTTCCATATGGCGCCAAAACGATTAATAGTAGGTTCAAGGGAGGAAGAGGAAAGAAGGTCTTGAGGAGGCGGAGGAACATCTGGGGTATCTGCAGCGTCATCGCAGGCGTCCAAAATTTCCTCTAAAATAGATGTGTTGTATTGAGACCTTGGGAGTGGTTCGGGGTCTTTGGAGGTGGCAATGTTCAGGTCTTCGAAAGTTCGCTTGATGACCGTCTGGGTTTCCTTTATATAGTCCTTTAGTTCCTCTAACTGACACATTATGTTTACCAGTAGAGGTTCGTAAAAAGGTGTCTGAGATCCATCCCTCGCAAGTTCATCGGCGATTTCATTTCCAGTTATGCCATGATGGTCTAGAACCCAATCGAGACTCAAAGAATAGTCTTCCGACCGCATTCAAAGAGCTCTTGCATTCCTGGATCACTTTCGAAGTGGTTAGAGGGTTGAGAAGGGTTTTAACAACAGTTTACTGTCACTTTAAATACAGGTACATCTCCCCATCCAAGCACTTGTTCGTAACGTAGCTTATAGTTATTTGGATAGCACACACCTCCGACAGATGCGTATGAGCCTAAAGAAACGTTCAGTCGTATGTCGACCAGTCAATTTTCTACGTCTCATGAAGTGAATAACCTCAGTTTGTATATCAATGTAAATCTCAACCATTCTTTCCAGCGTTTTAAGCTTGAATTAGGTAAGACTGATGGGTAGTAAAGGTGTAGAAGCGACTCTAACTCTTTGCCACTGAGTTGGAATATACGCTAGAGCTCCTTTACATTGCTCCCTTACGTTGTCAGTGAAAATATTTTTTAAAATAGGTAGAAAAAGGTTTATACTTTCCTGCTGAGGCGATTACAATGTATTGTTATCCTCTTCCCGTGGGGATTTCAGCTAGAACGGCAACGAGGTTCTTGGTTATGAACTCTGGAAGGGAGGATAGTTATTCCTTTTAGTAAAACATATACCTAATAAGCGAAATATTGGACAGAACTACATTTCTAGATTTCATAAATGGCTTAAACTACCAAAATCTCTACAAATTTAAAAAAAACTCACTGTAGAAGTTTTGTTTTACATTAGTCGTGTTTTTTGGAAAACAGAACCAAAAAAGTAAATTCGTATTTTCTTCAATTTTTGTTAAATACGCTTTCTTTGAACAATGACTGATTATAAATGCACCTTTTATATGTCGACCTGCTTGAGTTAAAATAAAGATTTTAATGACACATTTTTTGTTTCAAAGGTATGAAGTTGTATAGTCGAAAATTCAAGAAAAAGAAAAAACTGCTGCTTGTTTAATCTCCCACAAAGTTAATTCAAGAATCGAAGTCACAATACAATCAAATTTTTGACGTTGTTGGAAATTACTTACAATATTTTGGTTCAATTTGTTATTTTATTTATTGTTGTAGTAAAATTACATTCACATATGTATATGTAACTGTAAAATGTTGTATTGATTGGTGCGGTAACTGCAAAAAAAATTCTACATCTTTAAAATAAAAAAAATTTCATTTAAATAAAAGCAAAGAGTTCAACTTTATTTTCTCAAAAACCATACATTCTTTTAACAGACTTGGTTAACTTAAAATTTAACTTTAAACTGTCGCGTCACCTTGAAACTGGCATCGGCAAGGTAATCCAAACGTCTCAAGTGGCCACGCCATTGGCTTGGTGTCATTTTGACACGATCTGGTGGTGAATAATCACGCGGTGGATACGGACAATGGGGTTTGACAGGATACGTCTTTGGAATGGCCATCCTCCTTGTACTATTCGTGATTTTGTATTTCAATGCATTTCGACTAATCGGAAACCTCATCCAACGCCAAAAATTGATCTCTAACTCCTCATGATACCACCAATGTGGTAGTTGGACACACTGAAATGGACGCCCTCGATCATGGTGTGGTGGCTTTCGGAAATGAATTTTCGGCGAATATGGATAAATTGGTTGAGGAGGTGGTACATATTTTGAGCTGGGCAATTTTGGGACACTCAATCGTTTGATCCGGCGCATTCTGGTAGCCATTGTTTTTAAATTGCCCTTATTTTTTGGTTTTTCTGCTTTTGGTTGCTTACATGTGATTTGTTTCTGGTGATCCTTTTTGGGGAGTGAATTTTTCTTAGCCCAATGAAGGAATTTTTTCTTATCTCCTGTGGACATTGGCCCGGGTTTTTGGAATCGCGTTGGTTGTGATTTTGGTCGGGGAAAGTAATGATTTTTCGGTTTGGCATTCTTTGAAGCCCATAACTCCCAGCGAGATCTTGGTGTAGCTTTTTGAGTGGTTTCAATTTGTGGTTTTGGTACGGAAATTGTTCCTTCAGCTGGTGGCTGTGATCTTGGCATGTTTGGAAATTTAACAAAAATGAATTTTAACGAAAGACAAACAGAAAACAATTTCGATACGACAGAAGTAAAATTGTAATTTGAAGTTTGATTTTCTCGGCATGGAGTTTGTTTGAAAAATAAAGCAAGGGACGGCAAGTGTTTTCCTTAGTTCCTTAGTAGTAGTCACAGCAGGAAAGTGTACAACAATTTTACATGAACAGTTAGCAACATTTCATGGTTACTATTTATTATTTTTTGATTTGTGTTACATAGTCAGTAGTCTCTTATCTAATCCAAAACCGGGAGACTTGCCGACGCATTCTGAGGTCAGCGCGGTGTACCCCACGAGCTGATCACTAGTGTGAAACAGTTAAGTGGGATGCTATAGAGATAACGAAGCTCGTAACACCGAAAAAGGAATAAAAAAAGGGAAGAAGTCAATAGTTTCCTCAGCTTGTGAGATTGAGTGAGTTCCTTGGTTCCTTTAATCAATTGATCAGATAGACCATTGAAATACTAGATATGGACTGCTACTAACCATCTTCACACATTGGAACAAATTTTGAATAGCGCTCTAGCCTGTATGGTCTTCCTTATATGGACAAACTAGAGCCTGTGTATGGAAATTACTCAATAAACTTTTTCGGCACCCCATCTGTTTTTCTTTAATCCTAAGCATTTAAATTTGCATGTGAAGAATTGGCATAGTATTTCCCAACTACAGGCGTAAAGGTTGTTGTCGGCAAAAAATTTTGCAAGGTTTGTGTAGAAACGTCCTTTCACTAGTAAGTCAATATCTACAGTATGCGAATAGAACATACATTTTGTCTCATAGAATTTTTTTTTTTGTTGGAGGTTTTTAAAATACCAGCTGGAGCACTCAGACCTAAATACCGGTCCATTGTACTACCAGATAGCAACCTTCTATTTGTTATAGCTTTCCAGATGTTCGGAGGAAAGCCAAAAGGATAAGGATAAGGAGCCTAATTTACCAGCTCTCACCATGTCTGCGCCGAGTATCTGTAACCTCATGCGAGAAAAAGCAGGACATTCACAGACGAAGTGCTCTGCGGTGTCCTCATCTTCTCCACAAGATTCACAGAGTGTGGTATCACTTAAGCCTAACACGTTTAAATGCTTTGCAAAAGAGAAGTGCCCGCTGGCAACGCCAATAAGCTTTCTACATTCTTTTCTGCTACGAGCTAGCAAAAATGTTGCAGTCTTCTTACTAACGTTGGGGAGCATACGCTTGGTCTGTCTGCATCCAATGGAGGCATGCCATCTACGGTTGTGCTCTTCACAGATTCAATCGTTGATTGAAGCCCTCACTGAGAACGCTGGCAGACCTAGCGACGGTTCAGGTCCTGAGAAAGCTGTCTGAGATCCCTGCCTAGCGAGTTCATCGGCGATCTCATTTCCAGTTATGCCGTGATGGCCTGGAACCCAAATGAGACTCAAGGAATTTAATCTTCCGATCGCATTCAGAGAGCTCTTGCATTCCTGGATCACTTTCGAAGTGGTTAGAGGGTTGAGAAGGGCCTTAAGCACAGCTTGGCTGTCGCTGCAAACAAAGATACTTCTCCCCGTCCATCCATTGTTCGTTACGTGGCTCAAGGCCAATAGGATAGCATAAGCCTCCGCTTGGAAAACGGATGCGTATGATCCCAAAGATGAGTGCAGTCGTATGTCGTCGTTCTCAACAAAGGCACCAGCACCAGAACCCTCGTCGGTTTTGGAGCCATCTGTGAAGATACGATAACAGTTCTTTCCAGGCTCAGATTCTGGAGCGAACCAGTCCTGAACCGAAGGAAAGTTGACTGAGTAATTTTGACGCAGTTTGAGCCTTGGGATCATCGTGTCAGACGGCATATCCATTAGACGTGAGTCAAAAGATATGCTGCTTGCGAGTTCCTCAAAGCTCCAGTGCGAATTGTGCCAGAGACCACATCGCTTTAAACGAGAAATGGTCTTGAGAGTACACCCCATGATGTAGGTATCAAGGGGAGGAAGATTCAACAGTGCGTCGAGAGCAGCTCCCGGTGTGCTGGGGAAGGCCCCCGTAACACCCAGACAAATTGTTCTTTGAAGTTTGGCAAACGAGGCAATAACGTATTTACGCGAGAGCTTATTCCACCAAACAACTGACGCATAGGAGATGATTGGTCTTATCATAGCCGTATAGATCCAAAGGACCCTTTTCGGTGAAAGACCCCATGTCTTGCCAAAGGCTCCTTTACATTGCCAGAAAACTGACAGTGCTTTAGTAGTTTTAGACTCGACATGTTTCGACCAAAGAAGTTTGTTATCCAGGATTACTCCAAGATGCTTGACTTCTTTTGAAAAGGGGATGTTGACGCCTTTAAGCGTAAGTTGGGTCAGACCAGTCAATTTTCTACGTCTCGTGAAGAGGACAACCTCGGTTTTAAGAGGATTGACAGAGAGACCGTTTCTAACACACCAGGTGTCAATCATACAAAGCGCATAGAATGATCAGGGGCCGAATTACCGCATCAGTGATCGAGTGAGTGAGTGCCATTCTTTTTCCAAAACTCTCTTTAAATTGCAGATTATAAGTCTGCTGTCCATTTATTGATGTCAATTCGTTTAAATGCTGATGAAAGAATGTCAAATTGTGGTACGCAAGTGCTGGATAACGTGAGACGTAATGCCAAACTCAAATAATTCAGTAACGTATTACTCGATCACGTGTGTGGTGATTCGGCCCCAGATCTTTCAAAAGCTTACAGTTTCATTTTGAATCGGAGATCGCGTAAAATTGGCTGTTTTAGCTGCTCCATGTCGCTCGGGTGTTCGGCTGCTTTGAAGACTTTTGAAAGCTTTTTAAAGTATGCCCCACGAGTGCGATTGTAATTTTTTTACGATTCCTTGAGAAGTGCACGGTCTCATAGGACTGTTTGCTGGGAATAACATCAACCTTTCCAATCCCTGTTATACTATTATCGACTACAACTCGCGAAGTTCTCTCAATAAACAGTGACAGAAAACCTAAGAAGTAGTAGGAGCTTTTTGTGGGTTTTATACCCTCAAATGACTCGAGTGAACTCGTCATCCATGGTGAGGGCCGCTCAGTTGGCAAGAGTTTTTATCCGTTTGATCTCTGATGTTGTTGTCCGTGTCTACCGTGATTATTACCCCCTCAAAAAACTTAAGTATTTTCAGTTAAAAAGACCGAAAGAACAGAAATTTGAATAATAGTTGTGCTTTATTTTTCAAGCTTTACTTGATCAAATGGAAAAATTTCACCATCCAATATAGCCTCTTTGAAGCTCGCCAAATCGCTAAAAATAAACACAAACACTGACGTCAGCCGACGCGTTACAACAGCACTTGATCCCGCCCAGTATATAACTACGGCTCACAATCTCGTATCGAGTAATTGCTAGCGCATCCGTTCCGAAAACTCCTTGATTCTGGTGTCTGATTCTTTCTCTGTTCATGTCCAATTACGCCAAGAGGCGATGACCCCATTTCAATGGCCAAATGATGACTATTTTCATCGTCAGGATTTTCATTGTCTAAGTTGGGATGAACAAGGATGAACAAGGAAAAGCTTAGGAGATTCTGATTTGGCATTGTTCGGAATTGGTGGGGTGAACACTCTGTTGCAGCCGATGCTGCTCCATCAAATAGAAAACTATCATCACCCTGAGCTTCGACAAAACCATCGATGATGCTGTTACCTGTTACTCGAAGAACATATCTGATCGGCCTCGGCCAAGTCTTCATTAATCTTGTTGGAAGTTGTTAGAAGTTGTTGGAATGGGACTTTGAATGTACCTGGGACTCAATTGGGATCCATGTTGGTGCTGTTGGAGGAGTTATTTTCAATTTTGTTTTCAACTTTGGCTGCAAAAGCATGATGGGCATTCATGTTATCTATCCAAGACATTATTCCCGGGGCGATATTCTGATTAGCATTCATGTGATTGTTGTTAACGCGGGAGTCTTACTCATTTCGCGAGGAATTAGAATGTCATTTAGTACATTGGGTGTGTTCGGTGACTTTACAAATAACACGATTTCGTGAACTAAATTTTTGTCAAGAAACATGAATTTGTTCACAATTGTTAGCATACATTCGAGTCTGTAGCTACACCAAACAGATCCAACGACAGCTTTTGCCATTTTCGACAACATTTCCAAAAAATGTTTTAGTAGCACATTTTTTGTTATCGGGCTAAGGAAATAAGCTCGATTAAATTTTGAGGCTAATAAGCGAAACTCAGACAGCTTAATTTTTGTTGTATTTAGCACGTGAAAAAAACACACCTACTAATAATAATAAAAAAAGGAAGGTTAAGCACAATTCACATGAGCACGACCAACGAACGACGAATAAGTCAAGAAATGTGATTTTAAGTACCTTACAAGCATAAATTCCTCTCAAATTTTTTAGGAAACGATGGAAATATAGTTCATACTTATTTTTAGGTGGACAAACTCTTATTTTTGTGCTTAAGCTTTTGAGAATAGAGAAAATAAATTTATTCGTTACGAATGGAATCTATTCGTAACGAATAAATTTCTTTTATCTATTGCTTTAATTTTAGGCACAAAAATAAGAGTTTATCCACCTAAAAATAAGTATGAACTATATTTCCATCGTTTCCTAAAAAATTCGTAAAGAATTTAGGCTTGTAAGGTACTTAAAATCACATTTCTTGATTTATTCGTCGTTCGTTGGTCGTGCTCATGTGAATTCACCTTTAGATTCACTCTCTGCAGCTGATAAAAAATTAACAACGCTGCCTACTGCCGCCAAATTTGGACACGTTCAACTTCGTTCAGCAGGCCACCAAACTGTGCATGGATTCCATTACTTTTAAGAAGACTATCGCCTCAATACTAGGTATTGAAAACTCAGTAAATAATCTCTCCTCCATTCTCGAAAGCAAAGTTACATAATGCAATTTTTGAATTATAGGTACAATTGACGATAGACGAGAAAGCACGATAATCGTCTAAAAAGTTGCGCTGATCACCAGCAGGCGGTCTCCTTAATTTCCTTCTTGTAACTGGAAGTTCGTGTCTCACTGTTTAGACGAATTTGCGCTACGGTCACGTCAATTCCTTGAGCGTTACTAAAATAATGAAAGGAGCAAGCCTAAACTTAAGGCTTGCTCCTCGTAATTGCCTGCCTGTTACGCAGGAGTTCGAGGATCGAATCAAAACTCTAGAGGTCTACACGCAAACTCTGACGGAATCATATGAAGCTTCCATAACTTCCCCCATATCAGTTTAATCTGACTGATCAACAAACTCAAATTCAACCAATGGCATTACTGAAGCCATCAGCAGTAAAGTAAAGTAAAGTTCTTTACCAAATCATACTGACTACCTCATCTCTTGTTACGGTCATTGGTGTCAATTTGCCAACGATCGTAAGAAACGACCTTTCATGTTGTTTTTGTCACCCACGTCTTGGTTTTCCTGGTTGAAATATGTCCTGATATCAGATAAGCGTAGAAATTTGTTGCCTGAACCCTGAACCGGTATTACAAATAAAGATACTCGCAAAAAACCCTCTCGTTATGGTTACGTTGCGATTACGTTTGACGATTAGTCTGTCATTTACGACTGCCTTTGGGGTGATTTTGTTTTTGTTTTGCGGTTTTCATGGATGCATTCTCCCAATGTCCCAATCCGTAACCACGGATCTATCAGTCCTATTATCGTAACAGATCGGAACGAAATTCATTCCGATTTGTACGAAATGTAAGATATTTGTATTATGGTAACGTCTCCGATTGCTTAATCGGACATATCTCCGAAAAGAACGAAACAATGCGATGAAAATGTCAAACTCACCGCAGCGCGTCTAGAACTCATGCGATGCATGGCGATTAAATGTGGGAATGGTGGGAACGCATTCGGAATTCATGCGATGCATGCCGATTTTTTTGTTTTCTGTTCTATCCGATGTCTCCGACAGCAAAGTAGTCGCGGAAGGGTTGTACGTAAACAAAAAAACGAAGAAAAAAAACATGAATTCTGAGGAGGGTACGGAACAATGTAAATAAACATTTTTATTCATTTTTTTTTGCAAGATTGTCTTTAGCGGACAAAGCATCGGATCGTGAAGGTGCTGGTATTTGGTTTTTGAATTTCTAAGTGTTCTTTTTTGTTTACTTGACGTTCTTCTCTCATATCGAAGAGCTTCCAAAAATAATTCTACGTCATCTATGTTCACATACTCACTTGCAATTGATTCCACATATGTTTTATGTCAACTACATGCGTCAGTGTTTCTTTTACGAAACGGATACCATAAACAAAATAAATGTTACGATCGGAACTTCTCTACGATCGTATGTTTCTCCGATCTGTTACGATGATAGGGCTGTATGTCTGAGCTAGCGCTTCGTAATTCCTAATACGGGCCCAGATATTAGACCATTTCACAAAGCCAGTCACCATTTTAAACAAAGCAATAACCATCTCAAATGCTTTGAAATATTTATTGGTATGTTGGGAGCTAGAAATATCAATAAAACTTTCTGCAATTCCATTCCTAACTGCCTGAACACAATGGTTGCAGGAGTAGTAGTAGCAAGCAACTCTGTCAAAGTTAAAAGTAAGCAAATGCCTCAAAAGTGAATACAATGTGCAGTAGCAGCAGCAGCACAAGTTCACTCAACTTCAACTTTTGAGTATGCTGCTGCTGCATTTTGACGTTTCAGACACAAAAAAAAACAAAACAAAAAACACAAAAGGCTCAGCAAAATTGACGTCTTATGCTACACCAATGTAGACGAGCTTGCTTCATTCCGCAGCTGCTTTTTGATTTTGGATTTGACAGTGCTGCTCTCTGCTGCTACTGCTGCACCATTGTGTTTAGGCAGTGAAGCTCAATCTTAGTGAGCTTTTCTGATTAAAATCAGTGTCATAATGTTGGGCGTTTTTGGAAAGAAGTTGATTTGAAGTGTAAAAAATTCAGCGATTTAAAGCTACAATAGACTGAAGGAATGTTTAGCATCAACTTAAGCTTCCTCAATGGTTCCCGTTTGTAAGTTCGAGCTTTTTTGAGCAACAGAGCAACCTACTTTGTGTGCCTGGCAATTTTTCACAAAAAGTTAGATATTTGAAGGTTTTTTGAGCTGATACGTAAATACTTCAAAACGGCTCTTAAATTTCATCACGGCTATTCAAATACTTTCATCCTAAAGTTTAAAATTATTATTGAACCTTTTCATTTGTAGTTCTCACCTTTGAGTACTCAAATCCACACCCATGTAGTCTCAGACGAATTGGAGATACTTGTGCAGCCACACTTTGTTCACTTTTAGTACTTTCAACTTGGGAAGCTATCTTATTTAGAACTTTGATCGTACGATTTTCCATGCAGCTGGAGTCACTGAGGTACTCCAATCGCCTTTTATGCCTCTTCCACTGACCCGGGGTCATTTGAACACGCTCCGGGGGAATAAAGACTTCAGGTTGTGGAATTTCACAATGCGGTTTAGCAGGATACGTCCTTGGTTTCGCTAAATAATTGATGTGATATGAGGTCTTGTATGCACGTGCATTGCAGCTCACAGGAAATCTCATTTCGCGCCAAAATCTCATTTCCAATTCCTCGTGGTGCCACCAGTTCGGTAGTTTGACTGAAGGATTACGACAGCAGCGTTTTTCTGGATTTGGGGGCTTTTTCGTGTTTGTTTTTGGTTCAAAGAGACACATGGGTGTTTCGTATTTTTCACGTTTATGCTTCGGCATTGCCAGCTTATCCAAACGTTCTAGTAAAGGTTTACGCTCTGGTGGAACTTTTTTAGTTTCTTTCAAAAATGGTTTCTTTGCAATTGCGTTGTCCAGCCATTTGTGGAACCGTTTCCAATCATTGAGTTTCATAGGTCCTGGCTTTTGAAAGCGTGTTGGAATGGGCTTTGGGCTGGAAAAAGAATAGACCTTTGGTTTTGCGTTGGTTTCGATCCATTTCTTCCAACTAGGGCATTTGTTTGATGGATTCTGGTTACAACGAGGATTCATTGTGAATATGTCACCGGAGGTTTCCCCTGATCAAAGGATCACTTCTAATTTTGAGTGTCAAAATAGACAAAGCCAAATTAATTTGTCAAATGACATTTCAAAACGAAGTTTATTTTTTTTTTTTTTGTTTTAAGGCGTTAAGCCAACTGTGATTTATCTTTTAGCGACGAGTTGATAAGTTCCGACAGACTTATAAAAAGATGACTTCTCTCCACATTTCAATGAATGTGTCTCTGCTTGATGAATTTTATCTCCTCTAAAGCAGCTTATGTGCCTTGATGTCTGCTACTCTCTAAGTAGGTAACTCACTCCGATCGGCTGTAGAAGAGGAAAAAAAAAAGAACATTTTGGACAAATTAAGACAAATATTAAGATGGATCACATTAAGAGTGGCTATTACAATGTCAGCAGGACAATAAATAATCTTTAAAATCCCCAAAAGCCAATTCTTTATTTTATCTCACAACAAACAGTCCAATTTTCCACGTTCACATAATCGGATTTACTTGATGGGTATGTCTCTTTGTGTTTCGGTCTTTACGCCTTGATTTTTCTTTTCGTTAATTTTTTTGTTTTTTGAGGGAACGCTTATATGCCGTTCAGGGATCAGTTGCTGTAATATAGTCGAGAGATATCAAATGCATCCCCCTATCAATTGTGTGTCAAATGACGGCTGGAATTCTTTGATGCATCTTTTATAAAAGAACTGCGAGTTGGGATGAATTTAGTTAAATACAACGTTGGTTTAAGATAAAGAACTGGCTACGCAACTGCAAGCATCTAGGTTCCTCTTAGACTGGAGAGTATCATGATCGGGTTATAATTAGTGAGTCGATGATACTTTTTCGGGGGTCATTTGACGGGGATACTTTGCGCTCCGCAGGTGATAAACTAAAGACAGGTACTAAAGGGTGATTTGCTTATTGGGAATTAATAGTCACCCCGCAGGGTTGGTAATGAATTAAGGCTGACGTGATTATCTCATAATAACGAAAATATTGGTCTATGGTATCTTTCCGTGAAAGGTTTCCTGGGGGCAGCTGGCATTGTGATCATATCGATTTTTCTAGAATTACTGAACTAATTTTTAAAGGCTCTGAATCCTTCGAATGAAAAGGCATACATTGATTCATGGAGAAGGTATACGTTCCCAACTGAGGTAGCTTATAAGGAAAGACGACTAATTGCAAATTTGACAATTACTTTGATTCACTTCAGTCGTTTTTCAAATCATATGCAAGAGAATCAACTCTAAGCGTAGATTTCACTTTGATCCTTTTCCCAAGCGGCCATTGGTTCGTGCATTGGCCTGTATTCGACTTTTCAGACATTCTAACCCAAACGAACATCATTAAGGAGTTCTTCATAACGCTCACGATCCTATTTGGTGAATTCCCATGTTTTCGAAACGTATATTTTTGGCCTTTCTGGGAACTTGAGCTTAGCACGACGTCAATGCAGCCTTGTAACGGTCGCTGGATCACACTGACGTAATTGGTAGTCCAATGTCCATATAGTACCTTGAGGTTTGTCAAAGGCACGGCTCATTCCAATTTGGAGACATTTTGTTGATGCGGATAACGTGGAATGGATGAAGACGCATACGCATAGGGCATAGCTGTTGTTTGGAGCCATAAAAGACAGAAAGTAACGCGTGGTGGACTTAGTAACGAAGTAGTATCTTTCCTAGAGTATTTTGTAATTTCATAGTAGTGGACCTTGTTAAATCTCGAACTTCTAAGGGTTGAAGTAATGTAACTAAAACCACTTAAATATCAAAATCAACAGCTGCGTTACTTCTTTAACGGTAGGTAACGCAGTCCAGCATTTTTATCATTTTCATAATAGAGCGATTGCTGTTGTTGTCGTTGTCGTTGTCGTTGTCGTTGTCGTTGTCGTTGTCGTTGTCGTTGTCGTTGTCGTTGTCGTTGTCGTTGTCGTTGTCGTTGTCGTTGTCGTTGTCGTTGTCGTTGTCGTTGTCGTTGTCGTTGTCGTTGTCGTTGTCGTTGTCGTTGTTGTTGTCGTTGTCGTTGTGGTTGTGGTTGTGGTTGTGGTTGTGGTTGTGGTTGTGGTTGTGGTTGTGGTTGTGGTTGTGGTTGTGGTTGTGGTTGTGGTTGTGGTTGTGGTTGTGGTTGTGGTTGTGGTTGTGGTTGTGGTTGTGGTTGTGGTTGTGGTTGTGGTTGTCGTTGTCGTTGTCGTTGTCGTTGTTTTCGTTGTCATTGTTCTCGTTGTCGTTGTCGTTTCGTTGTCAATAGACGATTTTTTTCGGTCGGAGGTTTTTAAAATACTAGGCATAGCACTCAGACCTAAATACTGGTCCTTTGTATTATCATGTAGCAGTCTTCTTTTGTAATATAAGTCTTC
Organism: Melanostoma scalare; assembly: GCA_949752695.1. Taxonomy (NCBI): domain Eukaryota; kingdom Metazoa; phylum Arthropoda; class Insecta; order Diptera; family Syrphidae; genus Melanostoma; species Melanostoma scalare. The sequence continues at coordinate 152,052,333 of OX456986.1, forward strand.
ACCTGTTGGTTGAAAAGCCAGAAGATACTGCCATGATAAGAACTTAGGTTACCAGCTCTAACCATGTCTGCGCCTAGTATCTGTAACCTGATTCGAGAAAATGCAGGACTTTCACAGATTAAGTGCTTCGCGATGACCCCCTAGGGGGGTCGCGAAGCCTTACTCGGGGGTCGCCGGCAGTAGAGGTTCTTACACAAAAACACAATTTTAGTTAGAAGGATGCGCTTGTTTATTTTTCAAAAGTTTATCGAATTGTGGTGCTATATTTGAAACGTTAATAATTAAATCATTTTCTAGTTGCAGCCTATACCTCTTTTTAGTTTTAATGCCTACCATTGAAGAAAATGTCAGTTCACACAGGTATGAAGTGGCGAATGGCATCAATAATTTAAGAGCTTCCCTTGCCAGCTCTGGATATTTGTGTTTTCTTTTGATCCAAAATATGTCGACACTTTGCGAACAAAATTCTATTTCAAGCATGCCATCTGCAGCCAAATCAAGAAGACATTCTTTCGTTTCTGTGGTGACATTAGCCAGATCTATTGATTTGTCCAAAAAAGGTTTTAAAATCCATCGATGCCAATTGTCTGCTTCAGAGTGCAAATCCGGAAAGTATGTTCAAAGCTTCGATTGTAAATTATGCAAGCCAAGAAATGTGAGCCGATAGTGCAAAACTTTGGTCTGATGCATTATCTTCAACAGTCTTCTGAACTCTTGGCAAAGACTCAAACATATTGTTTTGCAGATAGGTTGACCACTAACGAAGTTTTGCGTGAAATGATTTTACTTTGTATTTTAGTGGAGGGCCGTTAGACATAAAAAAGGCAAAACCTAGGAATTCTGGGCCAGTCCACGGATTTTCATGAAATTTTCGGAAATATGTTTTGAATGGCGTATAGAAAAAAGTTAAAAAAAAAATTTATATTAGTTTTAAGTTAAATTTTAAAAGGAAGACCTATTACAAACTTGAACTTTGGTCTCAAAGGACAGCATAAGTACTGATATATGCCCCAAATGCTGTTTCCGGTCAAACGAGTGGATGAATCAGAATAAATATGGTTTTTTGCCAAATAAATACTCGCGAATTTTTCTACGTGCATTCAGTATGCAAACAAACATGTATCAATAAGGGATGCATCAATTCTTATTTAAAAGAAAGAACTCTACATCAGCATGCTCTCTACCTAAAAAGAAACTTCGAGCAGCTGATTTCTGATTTAGATCTCTTTGATTGGTTGAAAATTGTCAATTTGGCAAAAAACTACATTTTTTCGGTTTCTTCAACTCGTTTGACCGGAAACAGCATTTGGGCATGTGCTGTCCTTTGAGACCAAAGTTCAAGTTTGTAATAGGTCTTAGTTTTTAAATTTTACTTAAAACTAATATAATTAAAAGATAACTCTAAAATTTTAATAATTACTTATAATTTATATTAAAATTAAGATCACTAGAAATTTTATTTTTAACTTTTTTTTATATGCTATTTAAAACACATTTCATATTTCACTTCCGGGAATAAAGTTCAAATAGCGGGAAATTAACGACATTTTGTTTTCTGGAAAAAGTACCTTTCGTTTTTTTTAATTTCTCTTAAACCCAGAAAAATTTTACTGTTCGGTTTTTGCTTTTGAGTAAAAATTAATGAAAGCGTTGAATATAGGAAGAAAAAATTGCCCTTAATGGGGCAAAATTATGTAAAAAAAAATTAGTTAAGAAAAAAATATGTTCTTTTTTCAAAATTTTGACTTTGAGGCTTGATATCTCAAAAACTTTTCATTAAGTGAACTCAAATTAAAATTTTTATTAAAGAACCAAGCAAAAGCTTTCAAAAACACTAAAGTATGAGGAAGTAAGTGGCTTACTTGATTTTTAATAATTTTTTAAAAAATTGAGTAAATTTCATATAAAATTGCCCTTCGGGCCTACATGGAGGGATATAGACCCCCTTCCCATACAAATTTTTTTTTGTCTTGACCAAACCTATCCATCCTGAGCCTTTGGAAAACCGTATCTAAAACACTCTACATTAATAAAATTTATAAATTATAAAAATAATTAAAAAATTGAGAGCGGTGAAATTTTTTTTAACTTTTTTCTATAAAAATAAAAAAAAAAAAAATAGGGTGGCGCAACAGAGCAAGGAGCCCCTGGGCCTAGCGCATTTCTCACAACCATCCCTTGTGAGGGAATGGAGGGGACCAACAATTTTCTGCCGGTTCCGAACGGCTAATTGAGAAAGCGCTTTTCATGGCAATGAATACTAACGGAGGACTTGCCAGTTCTTCGCGAAAGGCGATACCCGTAGAAAAAACATTTTTGCCTCTGTTGGGATTCGAACACGAACCTCTGGATTAACAGGCGGACATGCTATCCATCACACCACGGGTACCACAACTTTTTTCTATACGCCATTCAAAACATATTTCCGAAAATTTTATGAAAATCCATGGACTGGCCCTGGATTCCTAGGTAAAAATCTTACGGTCCTCCACTATTTGGGTTAAAATATTTTCTTCTCTTCCTTGAAGGTTCTTGCTTAAATTGTGAAAGTTGCTTAATTGATCTGTCAGAAATGATAATTTCAAGAGCCAGAATTTGCATCTTAAAAAAACATTAACAATTCGGCTCTCAGTTCCAGAACTTTTGTTAATACCTTTTCTTTGGATAGCCACTGACTTCCGTGTGATAAAAGAGATTTTGATGAAGCGAGCCCATATCTTCACAAACGATTCTGAATAGCCTTTGATAGATTTCACAATTTTTAATACCTCCATGAGCACGTAATTTAAATAAGAAGGTACTACCTTAGCAGCTAGAGCCTGTCGATGGAGAAAACAGTGTGTCCAGGATATGTTTGGCATTATCGCTTCTAATTTTGCAATGAATCCACTACTTTTGCCAGTCACAGTTTTAGCGCCATCGCTACAAATTGCGATACATTTGCAAGTGCTTTCTAAAAATATATCGTACAAACACTGGGCAGTAGTGTTTGCAGGAAGTGCTTTGCAAAATAAGATTTCTTCCGTGATACTGCCATCTGCGTCAAAGCATCCAACTTCCATCAAACGAAGTATGTCCAACTAATTGTACAGTGTGAACAGGGCTAATAAATTAAGACTATGGTGAATAACTCATGTAATTAAAACCAAAGTATTGGTTTATGGTCAAGTTTCCGTGAAGGGTTTCCTGTAACGCCATACGCCAGGCTTTGTGATCGATTGTTCTTAAATCTATGAGTACATTTTTGAAATTTTCAGACGCCGATCAATTGACTTCAACTCAGTTGATGTTGTCATATACCCTTCTTGCCTTAAAAGAATGCGATAACCTTAGCCAATACTTTTCATAAATCCGAAGTAGGTACTTATATTTTTGTGTTATTTTAGTATTGATTCATTCAGCTTGTTTGTTGCTTATAATTTTTTGAATAAATTTTATATTTTTCGATGTTTAATGATCTGGGAGAACTGCAGCAGTTTCGTATTCTGCTTATGACTTTTAAAAAATCATGGGCGAGCCCTCATCCTTGGTGTTAACTCTCGCATTTTTCATCGCCATCTTCAGAAGATAAACACAACATGAGACAATGTTCAAACGCCTACCGTGTCTTTACATATCTTCCAGAAAGTTGATACTTCTTTAGTACTGTAGTACGACTAACAAAAAAAAAAATAAAAAGCACTTTCTTCAAAATAGTGCAAGCGCTTTATTTCATCAAATTCCTGATCGATTACAAAATTAATTCTTCCTTTACCTATCAGCCTCTCTAGTCGATTAATGATCTCCCTCTTCCGCCTTCCAAGTTAATAGAAAGAAAACTTATGAAAGCAAAATGGCGTTTAGTGGACGTATTTCACTTATAAGCGAAGTTTCATGTGGTTTATTCATAAGTAAAGTTTTGCATGGGCAACAAGTACTTTCATAAAAGCCATGTAGTTTTACCTCTACTCCTCTGCTGCTTAACTTCGTGAGAATAGGTCAACTTAATTCTAAACATTCTCACATCTTTCTTGTTGCAACCTCATTCATTTCCAAATCAATTTGTTCAGCAATTGAAACACATGTTTTCACTCAAAACCAAATACTCACAAACTTCCCTCATCGAACAGTTTTTGGAATGAGAACAACCCGTCACACTTTATTACACCCAACTACTCATTAATTGCGTGATTCTGCCTACTTCAGTATCGACAAAAACTTTTATTTCTGTAAATCCATCAAATAATAATAAAAGAAAATATTGATTAGTGCTACTCCAAGTATCGTGTTAAGCAAATTATGACCGAACTCCAAAAGTATGCCACTGGATTGGTTTTATTTCTCTTCGATTTAAAATAGTTTTTATTGATAAAACTTTTTACACACGGCGCAATGGGAACTATAAAAAGCTTAGAAAGGCAAAAAATACACGGTCCCACTGGCGGAAGAAAAAATGTCAAAATGGTGGAAAATAACCACAGGCACCTGTATTTTTTTTTAGTGAGAGTTTCTGTTGATTTTTGTGGAGAAACTCGCCAAATCAAAGTCTTCGATATTGGCGGAGGACTCAGTTGGGTAAAAAAAAAAATTATTAAATCACTTGACTCCATAGACATACCTCTTTTTTTTTTTGTTGCATTTTTGTGTTCATTTTCCTGCCGTCTGTGGCTGCTAGTCCGTGGTGAATTTTTGATGCATAAATAGATTGGATGATGGTTGGAGAACATGCAACTGATTTAATGAATACATTTGCTACGTTTTGCTACACTCACCTCATCATCCCCTTCACGTCTTGTTTCGGGTTCGCAACGCTATTTACATTTTTAACATATTTTTCTGGATTTTCAATTGGGGACCTGACTAGGCACTGTGCATAGGGAAAAGTAGGCAATCTTCTTCTTTTCCATGCCATGAATATGAATGGGAAAAGTTTTACTGTTAGGAGAAGAAAAAAAAATGCTTCATAAGAAGAGATCCAGAGTGTGTCGTTGTCGTCGTTGATTCGAGTCGAGTTGTCGCGAGTCGAGAAAAGCAATGTCAAATGATGTACACAAGCCAGCACCGAGTTTACCCCATTCAGACACACACAAATGATGACTTGGAATGGAGTTAGGTATTCTCTTTTTTTGGACACAGAAGCAGTTAAAAAAAAAGAAGAAAAAAGATGGATTACCTCTGATGGGTTAATAATGCTAGCATTTGGATTATAAATCAACCGTCTGCCGTGAAATTGTTCGATTTAATGTTGTAATCGAATCACCTACTCGACTGAGGTGTGGACGTGCGAACATATGCTTTTTATGGTCTCCAGAGACAGACCAAAGATATCAGAGCAATTATCTTGCGCGGATCTAGCATGTGGTCTGGTAACAATTATCTGCTTCTTTTTTTTTAGATTAGTCGCTTTTTGATGGAGTTTCCCTATTTGTTTTTGTGGCAAAAAAGTTAATCTACGTGTCCGGTAATAGGATACGTTTGATTAACTGACTGAAATAGGGGTTTGTCTTTCTTCCTTCTACCTCAGCCAATATGGTATTCGGGTGGTTATTTTTTTAGGACTATCACCCGCACTTCCTTGGGAAGGAAAATTATTTGGGCTGGACTATGGAGTTGGATCTAAGAAGTCCAGCTGCGATTTTGATGTTTTTTAGTATTTACATCTGTCTTTCGAATTTTATCTATAATTTTCGGTTGAACTAAAGTATCAGTAGAGCAGGGACGTCTGGTATTTTGTGGTGGGTTCGAACGTAAACTTCAACCATCTTTTATCATGGGTCTTAAATTTTTCGTAGAAATGTCTGAGGACGCGACTGTGATAAAGACTCAAAGCTAACCAGTTCCTTCCTATCATGTCTACGCTTGTTTTTTGTTAGTAACCTGATTCGAGACTTCGGCATCATTCTCTTCAAAGGTAATATCGCTTTAGTCTAGCACGTCAAACCCTTTGCTTTCTAGTGGTTTTGTTGGACAACCAACAGAGTAGATATTTTTTCTGTATATTCTTAGTGGTACTTACTTACTTACTTAGGTGGGCATTACAGTTCGAGGTGAACCTGAGCCTCAACCATCTTACGCCAACAATTTCGATTTCAGACGAGCTCTCTCCAGTTTTGCACTCTAAGTCGGTTGAGGTCTTCTTCCACTTGATTGCGCCACCTAAGACGTAATTGCGCCCGTCGAGCCGGAGCGTTTGGGTCCATCAGCTCTACATGGCCCATCCATCGTAGCCTCGCGATGCGTCTCCTTCTGGCTATGTCCATTGAGCAACGTTCTAAAATTTACTCAAGGCTCCAAATGGTTCAGTGGGGGTTCCCTACCCCAATAAACCAAAGAAGCAAAGGCTCGCAAGAGTTATTCTCCGTTTGATCTCCGACTTATATTGTTATCCGTGGCTATGGCGGATCCTAAGTAGATGAAGTCCTGTACTACCTCGAAGTTATTACTGTCTATTGCGACAATATGTCCAATTTGTCGATGTTTGATGTCAACATGTACTTCCTTTTACCCTAGTTAACCATCAAACCCATTTTTTGCAGTTCTGTTTCATCATGCTCGCTAAAGCACCCATCATATCACACTTCCTTCTTTCCATTACGTCAATATCGTCTGCGTAAGCGAGTAATTTTACAGACTTTTGAAAGATTGTTGCTCTGGTGTTGACTTTTGAGTTTTGTACAATCTTTTCAAGTTGTGGTACCCGTGGCGTGATGGTTAGCATGTCCACCTGTTAACCCTGAGGTTCGAGGTTCGAATCCCAGCAGAGGCAAAAATGTTTTTCCACGGGTATCGCCTTTCGCGAGGAATTGGCAAGTCTTCCGTTAGTAAATTCATTGCCATGAAAAGCGCTTTCTCAATCAACCGTTCGGAACCGGCAGAAAATTGTAGGTCCCCCCCCATTCCAAGGCATGGCTGTGAGAAACGCGCTAGGCCCAGGGGCTCCTCGCTCTGCTGCCCTATTTTTTTGTTTTTACAATCTTTTCAAGTATGATGTTAAAGAAATCGCATGACAGTTTGCCTAAAGCATTTTTCGATATCAAAGGTCTCGGTGAGTTCTCTACCGACCTTGGCGGAGCAGCGTGAATTCTCCAAAGTCATTCTGCATAGTCGTACGAGTTTTGCAGGGATGTCGAAACTAGACATGGCTCTGGTACAGCTCGTCTCTGTAAATACTGTCATACGCGGCCTTGAAATCGATAAAAAAGATGGTGAATATCGATGTTATATTCTCGGGTTTTTTCCAAGATCTGCCGTAATGTGAAAATTTGGTCTATTGTCATCTTCTCTGGTCTAGAACCACATTGATAAGGACCTATCAAATTGTTGGCGTGGGGTTTCAGACGTTCACATATTAAAGCAGATAAGATTTTATAAGCGACGCACGTTAATTTTAATTTTTAATTTAATTTTGGTGGGGGCAAAACCCCCATTTATTAGGCTTAATACAAGCTATTAACTTACAAACTAAGAAACTTAAAAGCTAAGACTTACTCCATAGTTGGAGGGTTTAGGAGACGAAGTTTTAGGCAGGGAGTACTCTTATTGAAGTCAAAATAAGAGCAGTGGGAATTGACATTCCTCAGCATTCGGGAGATGGCTTCATTGGAGCCGTAAGAGGTTCGATGGCTGGGAGGATAGAAGAGACGGGGATTCCGAGTGTTACGAGGGTTAGTACTTAGAAAAATAGATTCGTTAAGGGCTGGACAGTCAATGGTACCTGTAAAGATTCGGTGAATGAAGAGAATGTCAAATATTTCTCTTCGATCTTTCAGCGTATTGAGGTTGAGGAGTTTGATTCGGTCTTGATAAGGAGGTAATATCAAAGGATTACTCCAATTAAGACCTCGAAGAGCAAATCGGAGGAAACGGCGTTGTATGCTTTCAATTCTGGCAATGTGCACTTGTTGGAAGGCGACCAGACTTGACAAGCGCATTCAAGAAGCGGACGAACAAATGAATTATAAAGGGATCGGGTTACGTAGGGATCTGCAAATTCCTTGGACCATCGTTTCACGAAGCCAAGTGTTGAATTTGCCTTAAGGATTATATCGTCGATATGCTTAAGGAAATTCAGCTCACGATCGCAAATAATCCCAAGGTCACGGATCACCTGAACGGTGGAAATGATTTGACTGTTTAGAAGATAGAGACGAGGAGGAGATTTGATGCGCTTACGGGAGAAGGTTATTAATTGGCATTTGGAAACATTTAGCTCCAGGCAGTTTTCGGAGCGCCCCATATTGAAAAATTGTCGGTATCCTGGAGGCTTATCCCTCTATAATTGGCGTAGTTATGAGGATCTTTTTTTTTTAAGATCGACTATACGATACTGAGGTTCCATTCATGGGGCATGCTTTCTTCCGACCATATCATGCAGATCAATCAGCTGGTGCATGCTCCTTTCCAACCGATCTCCAGCTGCCTTGAAAAGTTCGGCATCAAGGCCATCTGCACCTGCAGTGTTATTTGCTTTAAGTTTGCAAATGGCAGGCTTAACTTCTTCTAGGTCGGGAGGACGGCATTCTTGATCATCGTCCAAGTTGAATGGAGCATTCTGCCCGACAGCTAATTTGTGTCTTCAACGCCGCTAAGCAGTATGCAGGTCGTCAGTAGCGACTGTGACTTTATTACTATGTTTCCTTGCTGGTCTTTACAGGCTTGAGTTCGGAGTTTTTTGGAAGGATCTTTTTACCATCAGAAGATGCCACTGGTCTTCAATGATTGATGCTGCCGCCATACGATTCATGGATAGTTTAAGGGTCGATTAGATCAGGCACTGGCCATCTCTTGTGATTGTTGCTTTCTGACCTCATATTGCTTCACAGCGTTAGTTCGTACGAGTCGTAAACAGGATATCGTCAATCGTTCTTTGGCTACATCAAGGTAGTGGTCCGAGTCAAAGTTGGTCCCTCGGAAAGTTCAGACATATCTAACTTGCGTCCACCGCAACATGGTCAAGTTGGTTGACAGTTGAATGATCTTTATATCGCCATGTACTGTTATGAATTTTGAGATGCGGGAAGCGTGTACTACTTACATCAAGACTTAGCCCCGCAGTGAAATCGATTAGCCTGAGTCCGTTTTCGGAGGTTTTGTCATGAAGGCTTTATTTACCGATTATAGCCGTCTTTTATAGTCATCTTCACTAATACGCTCAATAAAACGTTGTACGCACTAATTGAACTTTATTCCATAAACTCCATTCACCAGCCATCCCTGTTGTTCATTTCTGAACACTGACTTACTTTTTAATCGTTGTTGTTTTCCAATGTGCGATGTTTTGTGATGTTTTCCAAAGTGAGTATAGATTCCCAATAAAACACGGCATATATTTCAAAAGATGTACGTCTTCCCTAGTTTTGCGCTAAAATCGCCAAGAACGAATTTCACGTCATGTCTAGGGCATTGCTCATATGTTTTTTCAAGGAGCTCGTAGAAACAATCATTGGAGTACTCGTCTTTCTCTTCTGTGGGGGCGTGGGCGCATTTTAGGCTGATGTTGGTGAATTTAGCCCTGATGCGGATGGATCATTAACTGGATTTTGTCTATTAACCTTATCCCTGAGTCTTCCTCTAACTCAAATCCGCACTCAGAAAAGCGCTGTTTCTGTTGTCTGTATGGACTCTGTAGCAGTCGCCATAGTAGATGTTGCAGTTTTCCATCTTCTTTATGCCCGGCCCACTCCATCGCACTTCTTGAATGAATGGCGGTTACGTGCGCATTGTAGCAGTCCAGGTCCAGGGCGTCCGCTAATTCTCCAGCTGCATGTAACTCGTTAAGAGATCTTACGTTCCACGAGCAGATCCAATGGTCTTTGTCCTTTTATCATTTGCTTGGGTTGCCAACGTTGAAATCATAATTGTTATCCGAGCCTTTTTGTTGTTTAGGAACCAGATGCTTTTTACGGGGTGGGGTAGTTAACCCCACTCAATGACGATAGAAGCGGTGTTAAAAGCGTGATGTCGTCCTGTTGAAACCACATATCGTCCCCATCCACATATTCCAATTTGGGCAGTAAAAAGTTCGTTGTCATCTCACGATAGCGAACACCATTCACAGAACGACCTCATTTTGGAAAAAATACGTTCCGATCATACAGCCAACCCATAAACCGCACCAAATAGTAACTCTTTGTGTTTGCATTGGTTTTTCGACAATCACTCTTGGATTATCATTCGCCCAAATGCAGCAATTCTGTTTATTGACGAATCCATTGAGGTGAAAATTTGCCTCTTCACTGAAGATTTTCATAATATGACTGAATAACTTTAACGCGTTGCTTGATTGAGTATCTTTTCATGGTAAAATTGAGTTAGTCTGAAATTGAGAAATGTCAAATGAAGTGCAGAAAAAAACTTAACGTTTAGGTGTGGTTCACATTCAACATCGGCCCTTAAAATTTAGCCACCTTTTATAATAAGCAAAATGGGTCTCTAATGTTAACCCTGAGGCATCCCAATCCTTTTGTTATTCTCAAAACGTATCTAGGTTTGTTTCTCTATTTTAGTTGGACTTGAAAACGCTAATAGTTGGCTAACAATAAAAAATTACATTTTATATAGGTACTTCACTAACTTAGCATTGCTTCTGATCCTCTGTCCCTCGTACAGTGTTCCCAACAAATGTAAGAATTCTAAAACTACCGTGACCGTTTTTTTTATCTGACAGCTTAAAAAAAAACTAGTCTCACATCTTTCCTGTTTTTAATTTCACAAACGTATACATATATTTATGAACCATCCTTCAAAAAGATCTATTTCTCTCCTTCCAGGTATGTTCAATCATTTCGAATCCATGGGGCGCTCTCGTCGTCGTCATCATCCCCGCGGTACTAAACGCGGTCGACCACGAGGATCGCGTCGCGGTGGCGGAAATGGAACCCTTGGCAGAGCAGACACAACTCCACTGCGATCTACTCCATCAAATGAAACCAATTCCGGTGGTAAGTATCCTAATTCCTTAATCGACTCGAAAGAAAATCATAAAAAAAGACAATCAAGTACCTAATGTTTCGAAAACGGAAACCCTTAAGTAGCACCATCTTAATCACGACTCACCAAAATAAAGCATTTAGGACAGTCACGTTTATATGGTCCCGTCCGCCCTCACTCTCAGCAAGGACCTGTCAGTCGTTTATGACACAACACTTCAATTTCATGGTGTTCCTCCTACACTGTATGCGAGTATGAGAGATTCCCCCATCACATTACCCCTGATGCTTGCTCAGATGCTCATGTTACAATGCCTTACAGCTCACAATACGAATTAAACGCACGTGCTTCCCCCATGGATGCATAGTCTGATGATAGTCTGAGTTTTGTGTGTTGAAATAGCCCACACTCTCACCATCCAGATACAGACGAAGTTATGCTAAATATTTGCACAGATCAGTCCTAGGATAACGCGCAAGTATCCCGAATGTTTTGCCGATGACTGTGTCCGATAATAAAATGCAGACACTTAGTCTGTCCCTATTTACTCGTATGTCCCACAAGGACGATTGTATGTAACGACTAATGGATGTTTATGATTAAGTGTCATTGCGTTGGGAATTACGTAGCGGTGGCTTTGGTATTGTGGGCTAATGTGGAGGCTTGCAAAGCCGCTTATAGAAATGCACTTCTTTCTTTCTCTCGCTCTCCATCCACTGAATATATTTGTATATTTGCACGCATCAGAGTGCGTTAATTGAATAAATCGGCTTACGGCTGATTGTGTCGAACCCGAAATACATTTGTGCAGGATAATTGCAATAAGCTCATTACCAAGCAACCACCATGCCGGCATGTGCCAATGCCATTTGTACGCCTTCACATAAAACGTGATGCAAACCAATGCAAAGCAGATTCAAATATCCTGCCGGAACGTGCCTATTGCATTTGTTGCGTATTCTTGCTAATTATTTCGTGGAAAACACCATGCGAGCGTGTTTAGGTTAACATAAATCGAATTTATTACTAATGTTTTTTTTTTTTTTGCTTGTCCTTGAATAGGTACGACAACTGAACATCTGACGAACACCGGCGAGGGTGCATTTGTGCCGACAATTCCGCCTGTGAAGAGAGGTCCTGGGCGGCCGCGATTGAAGCCAGGCGGTCCACCCAATCAAGGAACTCGTGGTATTTCGAGACCAAGGAAACCAATTGGACCGTTGGTGGTGCCGTTGGGTCAAAGCCCTGCAGCTACTCCGGTCAACAGAAGTCCGGCAATTAGTCCTGCTCCGAGTCCAGCATCGGAACGCAGTGCGGTTAGTTTTTATCAATCGAATGAAGGTGACAATTGATTTATTTGGTAATCGTGACTTAAGCAAAGTATGTATAAAGTTAAACTGTCTTAGTCTTAAGCAAATGGAAGTTGTGTAAAATGACGTTAACATTGCTGCTCTTTTGTAGCATAAAAATGTAAAAATGTTAAAATTAGCACCGTACTTATACGACGTGAAAATGACAAACGAAACCACTCGTATGAATAGAGTATTTTAAGTCTTTGAGATTAATGTAACAATAAAGTTCTAATTTAAAAAAACTTAGTTTTTTCATTTAGTAAAATATTCATATTTTTCGTATAATTTGGAGCTTTTTCAATTATTCATAGTTCGGTAGGTAGGAAAGCCGCTGTTATTTTAATTAAGAAGGTTCATATTAATATGTACCTACGTATGTACAATGTACATGTATGACTGTCCAACCTAGACTGAGATGAATTGGATATGTGCAATTCTTCTCATCCAAGGAAAGTCGAAACAAACGAGGGAAGCTTTACTTGGTTTGGAAAGAGTTTTGGTTTTGTGCTGTTCTCGAAGATGGAGAAAGAATGGATAAGGTAGGTCTTTTAGTAGTTTTTTGGAAAGCTTACGTTTATCATACATATATACAGGGTGATTCGCATAAGGTGTGACAAAAAGATAGGGTGTGTAGGTTGGACCTAGACAAGCAAAAAATCGTATGGGAGGGGGGGGGGGTCCATTTTCCCCCGTTTAGGCGGGAGGGGCCATTTAAGAAAAAAATCACTAAAAATGGAAAAAATATTATTTAAAAATAACGGTAATACCTACAGAGTCGTGCTATAGTATTTTGAAAAGCCAAAAACCTATACATTAAATAAAATTTAAAAATAAGTTGTTCATTTGAATAGTTTTTGAAATATTAATTTTCAAAGTCAAAATTTTGAAAAAAAAAAACATAATTTTTTTTCTTCAAACCATTTTTTTTTCAAAATTTTACGTAATTAAGTAGTATTTTTCTGGCTTATTTCCAATGCTCTTACTTATTTTTGATCAAACACAAAAAACCGGATGCCAAAATAACCTGTAGTTTTTGAGAAAACCAAAAATTACAAAAACGACTTTTCAAAAAAAAAGTTTTTTTTTCGTTATTGGATTCTTAAGTGAATTTAAGAAATAAAGGATGAATTTTCTCTTTACTTTTTTTCACTTAAGAATCACTTAAGAATCCAATAACGAAAAAAAAACTTTAAAAAAAAATTTTTTTTGAAAAGTCGTTTTTGTAATTTTTGGTTTTCTCAAAAACTACAGGTTATTTTGGCATCCGGTTTTTTGTGTTTGATCAAAAATAAGTAAGAGCATTGAAAATAAGCCAGAAAAATACTACTTAATTACGTAAAATTTTGAAAAAAAAATGGTTTGAAGAAAAAAAATTATGTTTTTTTTTTTCAAAATTTTGACTTTGAAAATTAATATTTCAAAAACTATTCAAATGAACAACTTATTTTTAAATTTTATTTAATGTATAGGTTTTTGGCTTTTCAAAATACTATAGCACGACTCTGTAGGTATTACCGTTATTTTTAAATAATATTTTTTCCATTTTTAGTGATTTTTTTCTTAAATGGCCCCTCCCGCCTAAACGGGGGAAAATGGACCCCCCCCCCTCCTATACGATTTTTTGCTTGTCTAAGTCCAACCTACACACCCTATCTTTTTGTCACACCTTATGCGAATCACCCTGTATATTCAATATTCATAGGTATGTAATGTATGTACATGTACATTGTACATACGAGTATGTACATATGTTCAATTGTCCAAACCAAATTGAAATCAAATATTAAAATAAAAAGGATAGAAACGAAAAGTTCTGCATTTGGAAGTCTATTTCGAGATTAGGTTAGGTTAAAATGGCTGTCAGGAATACAACTGACACACTTAGACCAATATTAGGTCCATTGTGATACCATAAAAATTTGTGCGAGGGAGTACCTCACTTAACAAAACCATTTGCAGCTTTTAACAAAGCGAAGGATATGCAGGGGATCTGTGTTCACCAGATCGCTTGGATTATCAAGAAAATGTTTTCTTAGATGCCGTTTTCTTTTAAAGGAGAGTGCAGGACATGAGCACAGGAGGTGCGGGATGGTTAGATTAGGTTTAAAATGGCTGTCAGGAAAACAACTGACACACTTAGACCAGTACTAGGTCCATTGTGATAACATAAGAATTAAGCGAGGAAGAACACCACTTAACAAAACCATTTGGAGCTCTTGATGAAGCGAAAGAGATTCAGGATATCTGTGTTTGCCAGATCGTTTAGATCATCTAGGAAATATTTTCCTAGATGCCGTTTTCTTTTAAAGGAGAGTGCAGGACATGAGCAGAGGAGATGTATAATAGTTTCTTCCTCCTCCTCATATAAGCAACTTCTGCAGAAGTCATTAGAGGGAACGCCAAGTCTTATGGCGTGTCTACCTATCAGACAATGTCCGGTAATGACATTGATTACTGAGCTAAAGTGCAATCTGGTTATGGATAGCAAATGTCTTGTGCGTTTTGGATCTAGTCCTGGCCATAGCTATTTTGTTGCCACACACGTGGTGATACTGTTCCACCAATAGTTTGTTCTATCCATTGCCTCTTGCTTTAGCATAAGTTTACATGTAGCGATTGGTATACCAATATTCAACCTACTGGTTGAGATCGGTAGAACGGTTCCTTTTCTGGCGAGTTCATCGGCTTTGCAGTTACCCACGATATCTCTGTGCCCCGGCACCCAAATAAGGTGAATATTGAACTGTTCAGACATCTCCTTAAGAGACAGGCGACAGTTAAGGGCGGTTACTGAGTTCGTAGAAACGGCGCCGAGTGATTTGAGGGCTGCTTGACTGTGTGAGAAAATCCGGATATTCGCTGAGGATATCACTCTTCTTTTAGCCATGATAGGAACTCTTTGTTCGCCAGAATTTCCGCTTGGAACACGCTACAATGGTAAGGGAGGCGGAATGAGAGACCCACGTTAAGTCGTTTTGAGTACACCCCGCAGCCAACCCCTTCTTCGGTTTTTGACCCATCTGTATAGAAATGAATTGAATCATCTCTCAAAAATTCTTCGTCCTCCCAGGTCGTTCTCGTTGGGATGGAGACATGGAACTTATTATCAAAAACCAATTGGGGGATGGTGTAGTCGGAGTGGCAAGGGATTGATCCGAATAAATTCAGGATTGTAGCGTGGCCGATGTTGTTATCGGTCCATTGGGAGATAGCTCTCATACGAGTGGCTGCACTGTCGGCCATTTGTTTGCTGGAGATATCTAGTGGTGTGAGGTTAAGAAGTGTATTTAGGGCAGCTGAGGGTGTTGATCTCAGTGCTCCGCTTATACACAAACCGGCTGTTCGTTGGACCTTGCTTAAATTATCGCAGTAGGTCCTTTTATCAATAGCGGTCCACCGTACCACTACTCCGTATGTGAGTATTGGTCTGATGACCGCGGTGTAGAGCCAGTGGGTGATTTGGGGGAGGGTAAGCCCCATTTAGTGCATATGGATTTTTTACAGGAAAATAGGGCTGCGGTGGATTTCCTGATTCTTTCCTGTATATTGGCTTTCAAGTTTAGCTTTTTGTTTAGGATTATACCTAGATATTAGGCTTCGTTGGAAAGTTGAAGTGGGTTTCCATTTATTGATGGAGTTGTTAGTTGAGGAATTTTGTTGGTGAAGAGAATAACCCCCCTAGATCAAATTTTTCCGCCCATTTTACTTGTTTGTTTAGAGCGGTTTGCATCAGATCCGTAAGGACGTGAGCGTGTTTTCCAGATACCGCAATGGAGACGTCATCTGCATATGCAATCACTTTGAATCCCTCAGTTTCTAAGTCAACTAGAAGTTCATTGACGTCTAGATTCCATAGAAGAGGAGATAGAACTCCGCCTTGCGGTGTTCCTCTACTGACAGATCTCTTTGCAGAGAAGTTTCCTAAAGTAGAGTTGATTCTCCTGCTTTTTAGCATTAGATTTATCAACTCCACTAAGGAACCATCTACTTTGAGCTTCGTCAGTGCGTTTGCAATAGCAGAGTTACTGACGTTATTGAAGGCGCCCTCTATGTCGAGGAAATAATTCGAGATTACATCAATGGAAACTGCCAGTAAAGAGAGAGAATATCCTTGAGTAGGCCTTCAAATGCTGTTGGAATATTTAACCTACTTGAGTAGGTTACTGCTTATTCGGCAATCGGCATCTCGTCTAAATTAAGATACTATATAGATAGACATGGTAGTTTGATAAGCTGATGTCATTCTTATTAGCACGAAATTAGATTGGTAGAATGAAAGAAGGTTCATAACACAAAAAGTTGATATGGTAAGTTTATAAGCATCACTTGCATAAAGATTTGGATTACGGTTTGAAATTTGGCGATTAGTTTTAAGGTTAATTTTATGTGCAACGAAGAAACTGAGGATAAGTTGGCGTCAATGAAGTTGCTGCTTTCGGTACAGACTCTGTCAAACCAAAACCCAGAAAACGCTATGGGAAAAATAAATATTGTATATAGGTTTGCAAAACGGAGATCGGAGAGCCTCGAAGTGTATCGCATTTCTCGTAAGCATGCCATCGAAGATTTTGCAGACAGCGATCATATATATCTATATCGTTTTGATTGAGGAAAATCGCAAAAGCGCTAACCGCGAGGCAACCGAGTCTGTCAAATAGAACGTCAACATAAGGTTCATTCGTTGAACATTACCTATGGTTGACAACACTATGAGTTGTAAAAAATTGGGTTTTCAGTTCTCAAAAACGCTTAACTACTAAGTCACCACAAATCTTAGTCATTTAAGGAAAAATACATACCAATTGACAGCCCTGTACGTTACCAGAACGCGCCTCAGCAGAAACCTACAGCTACTTTAGGGAGAGTTAATGGCAAACTAAGAACTCAAAAAATACTCAGTTCAACATTTTCGGTGAGTTGTGGTTTAAAAAACAAAAAGTGTTGGAGCAAACCTCTACTCAACGTCGTCGTCTTGAGAATCAGAATTGAGGATGGAGAGAGCATCGTGCCTAAATAAAATTAATATGGAACCATCCGAAGAAATAGTTGAATCAACCATGGAGCTCACTCATCTAGCATACGACGCATAAACATAAATATTGCAATCGAAGAAAAAAGCCTGTCTACTGGTGGTAGGAATATATAACCGAACTCTGCAGAAATGTCTACGCCAAAGAAAGACCAAATGAAAACAGTGAGCGTAACGTTGAAGAATTCAGGACAGTGCACCACGAATAGAAAAGAGCAATTAGCCTGAGCAAGAAACGAAATGGGAAGAACTGCGGCAAGAAATCCACAGGGATCTCTTGGGACTACACTACAAAATAGCTATGCAAAAGTTTGTAGTCCAGAATCCTGTGGAAGATCTTAACCCAGAAAAGATCAACCACATTGTGGAAATACTATTCCTGCTTTTGAAAACCGTCAACAGCTGTATAACTGAAGGAATTTCCCATAAGCATTGGAAAAAGCAATGTCTTGTTCTTATCAGAAAAAATAAGGAAAAACCGACCTCTCCATCCTCATGCAGGTCTCTGTGCATGCTGGATACAGCAGGCAAGATCCTAGAGAAGTTATTGCAACCACGACTAATAGCTTATAAGTTATAAGGATCAAAAACGTGGTAAAATATCGGGGAATAAGGCTCTATATGAAAGACGAAACTAAGCCTTTAGGATCAGGGCCCCTGTTCTGTAACTATCGTATCGATAACATTGATCGAGAAACAGTGAGAATCGGAACGAAATCCTACTTTCCATTTTCCACCGTTTGTTGCCGGCTTTTATCGAGGCGATAGTTACAGAACAGGGACACAGATACGAATGGCCACAGAACCAGCACTCAACATTACAGCCTATGTATCTAGGGTGGTGGTAAATGTATGTTGATTAACTGCAAGCAAGCGGAGCTTCTTCTGGCTACAAGATACTCAATTCTTCTGTTTGAAAGAAAGATTTGGGCCGACGCACTAAAACAAGAAAAATAGGTACCGGAAAGAGCTGCCATCGGTAAAGGGCCACATTGCTTTGCGAATAGTGAGCTTTTACCGTAGCATGTCTGAGCCGACACTTCATGTAGTTGCAGATGTCGTACCAATTGAACCCTTGCAAAACAAAGAAAATACATACACGAAAAGAAAGCAGAAATCGGCGGAAGTGGCAGGGACGATGGGCGTTGGAAAGGCGTTGGACTACTAGGCTGATCAGAGACCTAAGCGAAAGGAGGAATCGGAAACACAGTAAAGTGAAGTACTACAGTTCCTCACCTGACACGGGTATTTCAACGTCCTTCGTTCACGGATATTCGTTGGCAGACGAAGCTTGTTGAAGTGCAGCCCCATCTAGGCTCTCTTCGTCGAAAAATAAACAAAAGAATCGGAGAAGTCAGCCAAAATAACATCATACGGAAGATGCTGAGAGACGAAAAGGAGTGGAAACGAATTAGCACACATCTGAGGCAGATAAGAAACCAGAGTCACACGCTGAAATGCGCAAGTTTTCCTAAGGTGGAAGATCAACGAAAAACTCTTGGAGTCTTAGACGGTATGTCAAGCTTAGGACACCTCTGATAGTCCGGTACACGGTAAAACATTTCTGAAAAAAAAAACTACGGTGGACTATATGACACGTTAGAAAATCAAGGATCGGAAGACCATCTGCTACCTCTTTCTAAAACTCTGTATTTTTCATTCCATTTTCTCAATCTAATATCAAACTCCAACCTAACGCCAAAGTCCATTTTCTATGCTAAAACAATTAGACCTTAGAAATATGACCCACTATTCAACAAAGATTCTTTCTTCATATCACAGAAAACGACGTCAATTAGAATTTATTACTCTCCCAACTAATATAGACCGTTTAGCTTTATAGTTTCTCCTTAAGAAACCAAATGTGCGGTCGTATAGGTCCCAGCTCAGTAGGTAATCTACTTTTCATTGTGGTTATTAAAAAACTATGTTCTGCGGAGTGTTGATCTTTCTAAAGTGCCAAGTTCAAGCATCACCATCTCATCTCATTAAATTTTACTCCTCTGAGTCACACGCAAAGGTGGTACAACGACAGCATCACCCGGGACATCAAAATATCCCAACACCGCAACACCGATCCTACCGGTCATTTGACCTTACCCGCCCTGTCAGTATACACAAACGACGCGACGTGCGTTAGCTTGCCCAACAGGCTACACTAAAAACAAGCCAACTCTGGTCGCGGCTGACGCGGTCTCTTTCTTAATTTCTATCATTTTACTACAACATACCTAATAGGTCTTATTACGGAGTCATATTCCACTCGGCTTCGAAGGAGAAAAGGTTTAACGACTTGCTCGTGTTGCCGACTATCACATACGCTGATGACGACCAATTAAGCTTTTATTTTATTATTATGTTCTAATTATGAGATGACTCTTTTGTGGGCAACACTCATATCAACGCATGAGAAAATCTCTGACGCTGATCTTGAAACAAGGTCAGACCTTGGCTAGCTTTGGTTTTGGTTTTTTGCTTCTCCTTTTTTTCGTTCGTTTTATGAATAAGGAAAAACAAAGAATTTAATTGCTGACATGGTTGGAAATTAGTTTTTTGGTTCGAAGAAGAAGGCTTTTGTCGCCGGCATGATCGATCAATCTACCTGCAGCTCTTGTGAGGATTCTGTGATCTTCAGTTTCCGACACAGGCATTGAAAAGATTTAGTTTCTCATTTTAATTAAAATGAATTGTATTTCTTTTATTTGCAACAGCTATCGTCGTAGCTGGGATGTGATCTTTTCACAGACTACCAACTGGTTGCATTCGTTTTTCTTGTCCTCGGATCATGTGAAAATTCTCGTCGCAGGTGTTGCATGGATGAATTTTGGCTTTCAAAACGAACTGCAGGTAGAGCGTTGAAATGATTTATCGAAAACCTATATGTTCCACCTTGTACTGTGGATGGTACCTGTAACTGAACGAGACAATACAAGGATTCTGTTTTAGTCCTTTTTTCATAAAGTAAATGTTTTTCAAGTGCTGTACTATTGTACTGTTGTTTTCCTATGCGAGAGTTCTCCATTGACAGATGGCTGTGGCTGTTTTTCTAGAATCCATAATGAGTTGTTTTTAAGTCTGCAGTGTTTGAAAGAATCTTTCGAAAAAAGAAAACACTTATTTTGATGAATTTTCAAATTGAGTCTGTTTGGGAAGCCAACTGGTTTGGTTCAGAAAGCCTGTCCTTCACAATCTTGCTATTGTGTGACAGTTTTCTCACACAATGTGTTTTTAATTTGCAGGCAAAAAGAATAGTCCATCACATACTCATTTTCTAAATGGTTAAGGCTACGCGTAAATCTATACGGGAATGGTGGTGACCTGGATCATACGGTTGGTGAAAAACAGCTCATATCAACGAAATCCGTAATATTTCTAATAATAATTAATTTACTTTGATGCAAATATATGTAATCCAAATTTGTTGTGAACTTGCATCAATTTCGGTTTCAGTTGCATTTGGCAATTGTTAATTACAATAAAATTCAAATATTGCATGACTTGCACTGTGCTTCAATAATTCAAACATCGCGTGCCTTGTTAACCATGTTATACCTACGAGTACCTACTCAATCTAACGATTTACTTTTCCTCTTAAAAATATTCTGCCGAACATGAAATCGATAATGTTTTGTTTTGAGTCTAGTGTGAAAGAATTTTGCACTTGATTTCATTTTAAAAATGCAATGCATTTCCGTTTAGGTGAACGAAGTGGGTCAATGGGCTTGTTACAATGTTCATTAAGGTACATACTGAATAGAAAAGAGAATGGTACTTCTTGGATTATAGGTATCCAATAGATGAAATTTATTATTAAACCAAAAATCGATCTTTTATGAATATTATTTTTGAGCGTTAAGTTCAGAAAGAAGCTCGAGTAGCTAAATAATGTTCTAGAACTTTCCAACAGGACGAGTAACAAAATAAGATGATTGCTAAAGTTGACTTGAATTTACTATGGGATTGGTAGTCAGCAGATTCTGGGTTAGCTGAGGAAGAATAAGTTCGTCAAATGAAAAGTAGAGCACGACAATGCTGATGTAGTTATGTTTTGGGCACGGCAAGTTAACACTTGTATTTATTTAATTAAGGAACGTTGCCTAACCGATCCACCTGCACATCAATGTTTTGAACTGAAGTCTTAAAGTTGACGTGACGTAAAAGTTCCCAAAAATCTTGGTACTTCTAGCACTACCAAGCACTGCTACTCCTGCTGTCATACGAAGGATCTTAACCTGTGAACTTACTTTTATAGTTTTTGTATATTGCCCAACATTGTAAACCATGAGTGCTGCTGAACGAATAACCGCAGTGTTAAGTCTTCGCATCAGATAGAAGGCATTTTCTACCATGAGGTGACGAGTCTCCTCTCCATTTTATTCACTCAACGCTTACTCGTTGATTGATGATACCATCACAAGTTTTTTTTTTTAATTTTCAGCAAAAAAGTTTCAAGTGCTTACTTACTGCGAAACGAAATTCACCGGTGACTCCAGCTGGGCATCTTACCTCTTCGTCGCCGCTTCTTCCTACATAGCCTTTATCATCCACACATAAGACATAAGAACTCTTAGTTTTATAAGAGCCACTCATCGAATGCTTTTTCGGAAACAACCAAGACAACATGCAAAGAAATCGCAATTTTTTTTCAATAAAGTTCTTATACTTTGAATGCATCTCTTGTTGACTAGCGCGCTTTATTATTTTTCGCAGGCGGCAACCCAATACCCAATACCCAATCGATCTTCAAAGTGTGGATCATCAACTTGATCGAATAATAGTTATCGCAATTTCATGTATCTTCCGTCCCTTTGTACATTGGTAGAAAGTAACAATGATTGCTAAGGGAGACTATTAACTCCTATAAGCTTGGAGATAAGAATCTCGAGCCATCTAAGCCCAATGTTTCTCATCTCTCCCATAACTCATATGATATCTAGCCCGACCCAACACATTTGCCTTTGCTTACTGCTTCACTAAATTATTTGACGGTAATTTCGGCTTCTTTCGTCAAGTAAGGTTCAGCTTCTTGAAAGTGCGCTCAGGGAAACTGTTCGTTCAAAAGGCCATCACAATACTTTCGACACCAGTGCAGAGGCAACAATGTATTTCCACGGGTATCGCTTTTCGCGAGAAATTGTCAAGTCCTTCGTTAGTAAATCATTGCCATGAAAAGCGCTTTCTCGATTAGCCGTCCGGAACCGGCAGAAAATTGTAGGTTCATTCCTTTCCCTCACAAGTCATGGTAGCGAAACTAGACATGGCTCTGTACAGCTCGTCTCTGTAAATGCTGTCATACGCGGCCTTGAAATCGATAAAAAGATGGTGAATATCGATATTACGTTCTCGGATTTTTTCCAAGATCTGTCGTAATGTGAAAAT
This sequence comes from Melanostoma scalare, assembly GCA_949752695.1. Lineage (NCBI taxonomy): Eukaryota > Metazoa > Arthropoda > Insecta > Diptera > Syrphidae > Melanostoma > Melanostoma scalare. The sequence continues at coordinate 152,075,001 of OX456986.1, forward strand.
TTGGTCTATTGTGGACTTCTCTGGTCTAAAATAACATTGATAAGGACCAATCAAGTTGTTGACGTGGGGTTTGAGACGTTCACATATTACAGCAGACAAGATCTTATAAGCGACGTTAAGGAGGCTTATCCCTCTGTAATTGGCGCAATTGTGAGGGTCTCCCTTCTTTAGGATCGGGCATACGATACTGAGGTTCCATTCATCGGGCATGCTTTCTTCCGACCATATCATGCAGATCAGCCTTATCATGCAGATCTCCTTTCCAACTGATCTCCAGCTGCCTTGAAAAGTTCGGCATCAAGGACATCTGCACTTGCAGTCTTATTTGCCAATAGCAAGCTTAACTTCCTCTAGGTCGGGAGGACGGCATTCTTGATCATCGTCCAAGCTGAATGGGGCAATCTGCCTGACAGCGGAATTTGTGTCCTCATCGCCGTTAAGCAGTCTGCAGAAATGATCTTTCCAGATCCTCAGTAGCGACTGTGACTCTATAACTATGTTTCCCTGCTGGTCTTTACAGGCTTGAGTTCGGGGTTTGCCACACTGGCAGGATCTTTTTACCTTTTGGTAAAACTTCCGAATCTCGTTCCTGTCATGGCACCTCTCTATTTCCTCAAACGAGCGCTTCTAATGCTGCTTCTTTTTCTTTTTGAGAAGTCGGTGTTCTTCCCTTCTTTTCTCCTTGTAGATCTCGTTATACTGATCGTAAGCAGCCCTTGTTCGTTGTTGCATCAGCATTTGTCGTGCTTTTTGTTTGGCTGCATTCTTCATCGAGCCATGGGTTTCGTTTTGGTGGCCGAGTGAAACCCAGAACCTCAGAGGCAGCGGTTCTTATGGCTTCTTGGCATTGCTGCCACTGGTCTTCAATGCTTAATGCTGGTGGCATGGGATTCAAGGATAATTGAAGGGACACTCGATTGGAAAAGGCATTGGCAATCTCTTGCGATTTTAGCTTTCCGACGTCATATCTCTTCACAGCGTTAGTTCGTGCTTGTCGTGAACAAGATATCCTCATTCGTACCTTGGCTACAACAAGGTAGTGGTCCGAGTCAAAGTTGGCCCCTCGGAAAGTTCGGACATCTAACACACTGGAAGAGTGCCTTGCGTCGATCGCAACATTGTCAATTTGGTAGACGCTTGATTGATCTGGGGTTCGCCATGTACCTTTATGAATTTTGAGATGCGGGAAGCGTGAACTACTTACAACAAGATTTAGCCCCGCAGTATTTCCAAAGATGTCCTCCTTCCCTAGTTTTGCATTCAAATCGCCAAGAACGATTTTCACGCCGTGTCTAGGGCACTGCTCATATGTTTCTTCGAGGAGCTCGTAGAAACATTCTTTGGAATTGTCGTCTTTCTCTTCTGTGGGGGCATGGGCGCATATTAGGCTAATGTTGGCGAATTTAGCCCTGATAAGGATTGTCATTATACGCTCATTAACTGGATTTTGGATAATCACCTTATCCCTGAGTCTTCCTCTAACGACAAATCCGCATCCAAATAAGCGTTGTTTCTGTTGTCTGTAGCAGTCGCCATAGTAGATATCACAGTTTTTCATCTTCTTTATGCCCGGTCCACTCCATCGCATTTCTTGGATGGCGGTTATGTCTGCTTTGGAGCAGTCCAGGGCGTCCGCTAATTCTCCAGCTGCACGTAGTCCGTTAAGAGATCTTGTGCAGATCCGGAGGTCGTTGTCCTTTTTTCGTTTGCTTGGGTCGTCAACTTTGAAATCATTATCGTTATCCGAGGCTATTAGTTGTTTCGGAACCATATTTTTTTTCCGTGGTTGGGTAGTTACCCCTACGCACAACCCCCAACCTGGAGGGCCAGGTCCTTTTTGGATCCCTTCGGACACAAAGGGCTGGAATATCCAGTGTCAGTACCCTGCTGCAGGGGTGTGAGTGCTGCCGTTGGCTCACCAGAAGCTCATCCGCCACCATCTCTACTTCAATACCCTGTCCTAGTATTGAAATATCCTGAAAAGACCTTTAAACCAAATATGTTGGAGTAGCTCCTTCAGGGGTTTCTGCTTTTTTGACTGCTGAAGTCCACCGTTGATTCTGTAATTCGAATTCATACGCTGCAACGCTTTACCAAATTTTATATGCGTATTCAGTAGGTCTGAGAATCGGCTACTATCTATTTTCCATACCCCTGAGTGATAAGGGCCATCTACCTTTAACATTGTTTTTTTAATTTACATTGTGACACGATAATTTTATATATTAGATTTTACAGTCTCAGTGTAAATGTCATATCAACTACATATATTCTCTAGTAAATTTATTATTAATTTGCTGGACAAAAATTATTTATTCCTATTTTATAAAGTGCAGTTTGCATGATTAGTTAATTAAGTGATTTATTACACAACCTCAAAAGTACTCAACACGTGCCACTAGATAACGCAAACAACGGCTTGGTATTGTGTTGTAAGGATAAATTATTCTTGAATCTTAAAATTTTGTTTCTTTCTAACGCCCGTCATTTTCAACAGATTCTGATGGATCTTATTTTAATATGTTATTAACTACTATGAGAGGCTCTTGGTTTTTCAAAATTTAAAAATTATTACACAGAAAAATTGATTTCTTGGAATTCTGAAACGCTCTGAAATTAATTTCTATAATAAGTTCCCTTTTCTGTTATTTTTGTTATTTTTAAATCATTTTTCTATTAAATACTGACTAAAACATAAAAGTCGTCGAAAACCTACAAATTGTTACAACTTGCCTCCCGCCCCCCTATTTAGAAAACCTCGAACAGAAAAAATATTATTCCTTAGACGACTCGGAAGGTAGCCATTCCATTGAATGTCTCGACTTAACTAAGTTCTTGAGCGAACGTTCTTTGCAGTTGCGCTTCATTCTTTAACTGTTCGAAAATAAAAGCCAGCTTCCTGGAAGTCAAGCAAAATAAATTATTTTCTTGTTTAGTAATTTGGTTTTTCATGGGTCAATTTTTAGTAAGCTTGCCATTTCAGCCTTTCATTACAAGTATATCGACAACAAACCGATCAATATGTTTAGTTTTTTCGAATACTGAGAGCAAATCCCATCGCGCATGTGTCTTCAATCAGGACGCATTGGTATCTTATCTACCGAAACTGGCCAAGTAATTCTTGTCTATAAATAGAAGCATGCGATCTAAAAAATTATTTTCTTTCCATAAAAAAAAGCAAAAAAAGGAAACCAAAGAACATAAATCGTCACCCCCGCTAAATGACATGTCTTCATGTGACAAACTCCATCAACACTCGAATTCCGTTCTTCCATTCCAAGTTACAAAACTCAAAATAGAATGCAACCTGAGAATGATCGTTCAAGAAACCACAAAAAACTAAATATTGTGAGTCCTTTCGAAAGCCACTCCGAAATAGATCCTCTCTTGAAAATCGAATATTTCTAGCACCACATCAGGCACTAGAAACAATGAACAAAAAAACTAACACAGGATAGCCATTAAATCAAATCATTATATCCTACAGTGTGACTTTTGGCTATTATTTTTTATTTCTACCTACGCATCAGAAGCACCGGGAATAGTCCTTCGAAAAACGCATCTGCTCATCTGCGCTATGGGATGTGCATTCCTTCCAAGAGGGAGTACCTACCTACGTTAAAAAACCAGAGCCTCTAAGGAACTTCTTTCCATTGGCCTGTTGTGTTTTATGTACAGTTTGGTTCATCATCATAGATGATACTGAATACATTTTTTAAGAAATTCATTGCACACATATGCGTCCGTCCGAGAAGATTTATAAGTAGTCCACAGGCAATCGTTAAAAAATTAGATTTTACTTTTTTCTTCTTACTTCTTGATGCATCTTGATCGGTTAAAGGATTCTTTTAAGTCATTTGAAGCAGTAAATTAGAGGTATCTAATCCTTGCTGGTTCCCACACATTTTATTTTCCTTCGCATCCATGGAGATGCATTGAGAGACTTTTATTTTTTATTGAGATGCATGTTCCTGGGCTCTGGCGCATTGCATGCACTCAATGATTCAATCGTGGAGGAGAATGATGTAAGATAGAAAGACGGGACGAGGTATTTAATGTTTTTTTTTTTATTATATCCAATCCTTTTTTGTTTAAATAACAACGAAATGTTGAAGGAGGGGACGATGTGAAAAGAACCAAGGACAATGAATATCCCCATTTTGATGATAATGGCCTAAGCAAGGATTATGTCGAAAGAAAGTTATACGATAAAAACGACTGTGTAGTATCCTTTGAGAAAATAGACTTAACTGTTTTTCTTTTAAAGAAGTCTTGCCATTGTTTGGATTGAAAGGGTTTCACTGTGAAATGCGATTTCTTTAACCGCACGTATGAAAATATCTTTTCTTGAAGGATTAAATTCGGGACGTAGTAGGAATGGGGATTAATTGTCTGTTTGCATGTGCTCGTGTGACGTATGTGAAGCGCCAAAATTGTAGAAAGTGGCGGGCTGTGTAATTTACCGTGTTATTTAAGTCCATCCTTCAAGGAGACTGGTAGAATCTACACACAGGATGATCATCTGCATCCTTTAAAAATTAGGTGATCCCTGTTTTTAAAAGCTGACATTGATTAAAGGCGGGAAGGTCAGAAAATATGCAGTAGATCTTCATTTTTTGAATATTAAAATCAGCTTATGCAACAAATAAATAGAGCGGGAAGACCCGGGGCCTAGCGCATTTCTCACAATCATGCCTAGCAAGGGAATTGAGGAGACCTACAAATTACTGCATTGAATTTTTAATCGGAGGACAATTCCTTGCGAAAGGCAATATCCGTGAAAAACATTTTTGCTTCGGTTGGGATTCGAACCACGAACATTCCGGTTAAAAGGCAGACTTTGCTAACCACCACACCACGGGTACCACTTTGATAAAAAGCAGCATAAGTCTGAGTATTTTGAAAACCTCCAACAGAAGAAGACCTCAACATTCTGCTTGTTTTTTATTCCTCGACATGCGAAGATCAGAGGTCTTAGATTGTAGTTTTCCGAAGCTGAAGCATTGTTCAAATGCATTGAGTGCGGCAGCAATATCTGACATATTTTCAAAGTCATCGCTTCTTATTCTGTTGGATAATTTAAAATAGTAACAGGAGCACTGAGACCTAAACACCAGCCCTTTGTACTACCTGATAGCAACCTCTTTTAGCTATCTATATGGCTATGGCTTTCAAGATGTTCAGAGAAAGGGATAAAGACGCTGCCATGAGCATAGGTTGTCAGCGTGTCTGCGTCGAGTGACAGCGACCTGATTCGGGAAAATGGAGGATATTCAAAGAGGAAGTGCATGTTATCATATTCTCCACAGAATAGACATAGTGTAATATCACCTAAGTCGCAAGCACGTAAAAATACTTGGCGAAAGAGAACTGCCCCACGGCTAAGCCCACAAGTTTCCTACAGTCTTTTCTACTGCAAAATATCAAAAATGTTGCAGCCTTCTTATTAAGGTTGAGAAGTGTACGCTTAGTCCATCTGCATCTTACGGAAATAAGTCATCAACGGTTGTACTATTGACAGATTTAATGGTTGATTTAAGCCCTAATACAGAGGACCTCTGCACACCAAGCGCTGGTTATGGTCTTGAGAAAGCTGTCTGCGATCCTTGTCTCATAGGATACTAGTCGAACTCGTTTCCAGTTATGATATGATAGCGTGGAACAAAAGCAATACCAACCGCACAAAAATCACTTTAAAAGCAGTAAGAGGGTTGAGTATAACCTTGAATGGGGGGGGGAGGGGATCCTAACCAGGATAAGAAGTCGTCAGAACCCAAGACTGGGTAAGTAAATAGTGTCCAATGCTAACTCGTTGTGAATTTAGTGTCCAACGCTACTTCGTTGTGAATTTAGTGGCTCCTGCTTCCTCAGAGCAATCACTAACTCTCTCTCTCTAGTAGCATTCCAGAAATCACTATCACCATATCAAGAGAGAACTACCAAGAACTTACCATTACTAACAGTCCGAGCCCAAGAACTGGAGGCACAAAACCCAGCACAGGTTAAATTTTCCCGATCGACCCGAAGACCAATTCAAGAACCTGGTCGTGAATCCCGGACTATTCAACATCCCAGCCGAATCCCGAAGTGAAACTTCCCTCATCAGAAGAGGCCTCACTATTGATTACAAATACCGACCAATACTTTGAAAGTATGAACCTGATTTAAATTTTTAAACAATTGTATAAAATTTATAAAAGAACACTATTTTGAATATCGGAAATAAGTTTTGCTGCTTCTTTAGAAGACCCTGGATCCGCAGAGCCTACCTGTGCCTTTGAAAAATAGCTTCCTCACTATATCCAACAGAAAGCACGGTTGTGCAGTTCTTCACGCGTGCTCTGCATATTTGGGATATGCAATAAGGTCCATTGCTGGGCGCCTACAATTGCTCAGTCAATTGGACCTTATAACTATAAAGTTTCATAAAGTGAACTTAGTTCAAATGGATGGTTGAGTCATGAGTCTCCACAATTCATTTGAATTAAGTTCACTTTAAGACACCGTGGGCCAGTGGCGTAGATAGCTTTTTGTAATGGGTGGGGGGTATGTATTTAGTTCGCTCATTTTTTTAAAAGTCTTGATAATTAAAAAAACAAACAAATAACAAGACTTCATTGAATTCATTATGTATGCTATAAAAAATTATAATCTTCAAGGATAATATACTAAACGCATTAACTTGAATATGAACTAGAATAAATATTGATAAAAAAAAAGTAAAATAATATTAATTTAAAGATGAAATCCAGTTTTCTGCTCTTTTTAGATAAAACACTTATAAGCTCGTCTGCTGTTATAGGTATTTCGCGATGAATAGCTAGAGCAGTCAAACCATTCAAACAATCTTGCAAATAAGTACCTAAACATCCAAAGCTTATCACACTGTTATCAATCTCAATCAACATCTCAATGACCAACAAGTCATGTTTTTCTTTAAACTGTAGAAAGTTCTTTCTAGAGTTGACGTTGAAACCGGCAGTGTAGCTAATATCTTTAATAAAATTTTATATCGAGCGCTTCCAATGAATTTTCAGAAGAAATATTATTCCTTCGGATCAAATATCTCTTCCAAGTTTTTAATTCTTCAAGAACAGAAGATGGTCCGGCAGCCAAATTTGTTTGGTAAAACTCAGCAGTTTCATGAAAGTTTTTAGCTGCTTTGTCTATTTCAGACGAAGAATCCTTGAAAAGAACCGAAAACCTTTCTAGTATCAACGTTTTCATGGCTTGTAAATATTTTTTTCTAAATCTAAAGGTTCATTACATAGAAATCGAGAAAAGGATTGAAAACAGTAACACGAAAATATTCTGCTGTACTTTGAACCCCCCCCCCCCCCTCGAATGGGCGTCACCTTGACGTGGTGGGGGGGCTTACGTTGGAATCGTTTTGATTCTAACAACTAAGAATGCCCAAGGGGGTTGTTATGGTAGCTCTACGTAGCAACCCATAAAGTTGTTGTATAGATACCCTATCCCAGAAGCGAACTGGGTAATGGATTCTTGCAGCTTCAATTGATAGAGCAAGTTGTATTACAACACCGGTTACCTTTCTCACGTTTGGAAGTCAAATTCCATAACAAAGGAAGGGGTGCTGGCTAGTGTAGTACTCCAAAAAATAAGGGGATTCAATATTACTTAATATTGTTCCCTATAGCAATGGTCAATCTGATCAATTCCAGAAAACTGATTAAAGTTTGGTGGCGCTTATCACAAAACCAAACGATCCTAGAAAACTGGGTAAACGTGATGACCAGGGCTGCCAGAAATCATGATTTATCATGATTTTCATGCTTTTTAGACCCTAATCATGTTTTCATGTTTTTGAGTCCAAAATCATGTTTTTTCACACACAGCCTTAATCTTTCTTTCGCCTCGGGCCTTGGAATATTTTTGACAGCTCAGCAATCACCTCGAGTGCTCGACTAACGCAATGATGATGAGTAAAAGAGATCAGAGGATGAAACAGTTTTTATATTTTTCTATCGTTCACTTCATTTTCCATGCTTTTTATTTTCCTGATATTATTTTGATTTCAACATTGAAAATTGAGTTCAGCTTCAGCAATTGCCAATTGCAGAGAATTGAAACATATATTTCGGCTTAAGAAAAATCATGTATTTATTTTATTAAAATCGCTTTTGGCCAATTTCAGTTTTTGTTCTCTAGACAATGGATAAAAAACACATGAATAAGTACAAAACTGTATAATGAGTTCTTTTAGTTGAAATAATCGACGTGTTTTTTTATCTAATAAATAAAAAGACTAGTAAGATTTTTGACAGTTAAGACACAAACTATTTATATTTCCTCAGACGCACATTTCGGAAGCAGTGCTTCCATTGTCAGTGAGATTTATAAATTAAAATAAATTATTTGTCAAAAAAATTAATAAAAAAAATCAAAAATGTTTCTAAACAAAATTACAATTGAGTTCAGTTGAATCTATTAAAAAAATTTTTTTAAGTTGAACCTTTAATCCGTTCATCATCATTCATCACTATTCATTAGATTATTTTTGTTTTTCGATACATAAAATGATTCAAAAGCATCTAATTCATAATTGCTATTTACATTTCTTAATAATTTTAAATTTTGCAAACTAAAACTATGACTATTTTCTAGCATATGTTCTTTTCATTATATTTTATTCTTTGTACAATCATTACATCTGACAGAATAAATTCCTGATTTTTGAAGATGTTCAATTTTATCTTAATATCCTTTAATCAATCAGTGCAGCGAAATAGAAATAAAAAAATCTGATTGGAGGATCTAAAGATAAAATTGAACAACTTCAAAAATTATTCTATCGGATGTAATGATTGTACAAAAGAATATATAGGACAGACAGGATGACATATTCTAAAAAAATTTAAAAAAATTTTGCAATCTTAAATATAATGAAAAAAAAAAGTCAAGTGTTGCAGAACATATGCTAGAAAATAGTCATAGTTTTAGTTTGCAAAATTTAAAATTATTAAGAAATGTAAATAGCAATTATGAATTAGATGCTTTTGAATCATTTTACATATTTAAAGACAAAAATAATCTAATGAATAGTGATGATGGACCGATCAAAGAATCAATTTAAAAAAAAATTTTTTAATAGATTCAATTCAACTCAATTGTAATTTTGTTTGGAAACATTTTTGTTTTTTTTTTATTAATTTTTTGACAAATAATTTATTTTAGTTTATAAATCTCACTGACGATGGAAGCATTGCTTCCGAAATGTTCATCTGAGAAATATAAAAAGTGTTTCAACTGTTAAAAATTTTACTAATCTTTTCATTTATCAAAACTGTTTGTTTTTGTTTTAAGTTTCGATACTTTTTTGCTTTTAGGTTTTAATTAATAATCTGAACAAACTGTTAATCTATTATATACATTTGTTTTACTCATGGTATGGTTTCCAGATACTCTATTTGAATTCTTTCTTTTATTTTTCATTACGAGATTGGTCCGTCATGTTTTTTTATCCCAAATCATGTTTTTAAACTATGATTTTTTAAATTTCTCAGTGGCAGCACTGGTGATGACACCATTGTTAACTGGTTGAAAGGTTGGTCTTGTCCCTGTCAACTGATTCCAGTAAATAAGTGAAGATAACACTTTAAGGAGTGGAGTTTATATCTAATTCAGCCAATAGATTAATGCACCACGCATAAAAATCAGGGGATTCAATGTTAAACTTAACATTGTTCCCCTTAAAATCAATGATTGACGGATCAATTTCTGAAAACTGGTTGAAAGCGAGGTCGGCAACGACCAAGCGATTCCAGAAAACTGAGGGAACGGGAAGTCATCATTGTTAATTTGAATAAGAAGAAGTTCCGGACTGGCGGTAACTTCGTAGAAAAGTTCAACATTCACTCACCGATTGGATGTTGGGCGAAATGCGGATGGCAGGCTGCGCAGCTTGTACTGCAACTGCAAATCGTAAGTGTATTCAATACACGAGCGTAGCTTTACTCCTAGCTATATTTGGATACCACGGGGCAACCGAGGTTTTTCTGCTTATGATGAGATTAACGGAAGTTTGTCAATGACAGGCAGATGTTTTTCAAGTTATTTAAGCGCATGTCTTATTATTGGTTCCAGGACCATAATGAGTAAGAGCTTAACACACTCTTATAACAAGGAAATATATGTCTTTCTGTCTGAGAACATCATTTAAGCATTCAAAGATAAGGAAGATGTATGTTTTCTATTTCGAGACCCAGGTTGCATTGGTGATGGCCCCCTTGTGGGAGCATCGTGGTGGCTTGGTTTCAGATAAGGAATTAACGTTAAACGTCATAAATTTTATGGTATGTATCTGGAATCTTGGATCATCTCTACCAGAGAGAGTGGGTTCGTATACAAGTACGAAGTAACACAAATCTGCACTGGAGAACGAAGTCATATCACATGGTATGATTAGTGTTCTCTGGGGGTAGTTCCTACCTTTTCTAGGAAACTATGCGAATATGTTCGTCGTGCTGTGAAGGCGAATAGCCAGGTACACACGTTAAACAAATTCAGTAATGTACTTTGAACCGAAGGGTTCCAAAATGAGTCGTCTTCTGCCCGTTTAGTTTTAAGTTGATCTCTTAAATCTTTGGCGAGATCCATAGCTTGGACCAAATCTAAATTCACTCTTTGATACTCACCACTTAATGGCCACAAGAGTTGGTAAATTATACTTATAACCTTAAAGCTAATCAAGAACTCGAAATCCATAGCGTTTTGTTCTTTGGGACACTTTATAATATTCTTATTTGATCAAGAGTCTCGAACACAAACGGAAATAGCTCCTCAAAATCTTCATCTGCTTGATATTTTGAGATCCATCGCGTCAGATTCAGCCTTTTTAATGTCTTTTTTGTGCAGGCTCTTCGCTTTCGCTTATTGTTTTATGCAGCATATCTTTTCTTTTCGGTGTATTGAAATAATTGTAAACTGCTTCAATTCTGGTTAGGCAGCCTCTAATAGCTGGTATTTTACTGGAAGCAGATATAACAAGGCTGAAAGAATGTGCTGCACGATGGACGTACAGACCATGCGGAGCTAATTTTTGGCGAATAATTGTCTGAACACCATTGTAGCGACCAGCCATATGGCTTGCTCCGTCGCACCCTTGGCCGATCAAAACAGAAAGTATAATTTCAGAAGTAGATTGTACAATCCTTTGATTATTATTAATGAGACTTAATTCACCTTGGAAGTAGGTTTACTAAATTTCAGAGTGTGTTTCTTTAACTTATTTTGCTCATGACTGGTTATGTTAAACAGTTATCGATCCCAATGGGGAAGATATATCCCCCTGATCCCCCATGATCTACGCCACTGCCGTGGGCTTAGGTTAGGTTAGGTGAGGATAAAGTGGCTGTCAGCTCGGCTAACACACTTAGACCCGTTGGGCCCATTGTAATACAACAATGGATCTAATGTATCCTCATCATAATGGGACCATTTTGGGCTTAAAATGAAGTCGGAGAGCCGCAGGGCGTCGATGTGAGTAAAGCGGGGCATAAACAGCTTCTGCAAAAATTGTTTGAGGCAACCCCAGGCCTTTCGGCATATTTTCCAAATTTATTGTTTTTTTTTCGTATTGCTGTTAGCTTCATTTTCTGTTCGAATTCTTGAATTTAACAAGGACACAGTTGCAACGGTTGCTGCTAAAACGCTTTTCTCTTGTTTGGAGGACACCCAGTAGTTTAAATGATGCCGACCCTGATAAGTTTTTAGATCTTCATAGTATTAATCCATTTTCAACGCACAAACACTGTGTGCCCGTGGCGTAATGGTTAGCTTGTCTGTCGGCTACGCGAGAGGTTCATGGTTCGAATTCCAACACAAATCAGTGGATGTTTTCCCACGGGTATCACATTTCGCGAGGAATTGTCAGGTCCACCCATTGCAAATTTAAATTTTTTAAAAGCTGTTTCTCGATTAGCCGTCCGGAACCGGCAGAAAATTTAAGGTTCCTTCCATTCCCTCACAATGCATGGTTGTGAGAAATGCGCTATTCCCCGGGGCTCATCGATCTGTTGAGTCACCCTATGTGTGTATGAATGGATTAAGACAGTTCTTCTTCTTCCTTTTCCAGTGTTACGATAATCGTGATCTCAGCTCTCCCACTTAAATGCTTCACAATGGTGATCCCGTGGGGTGCGTCACAATTCCTTCTCATAAAAACTCAAATATTTGTACCAAGTTGCATGAATGGTGCGATTCAAAACAGAAATTTTTTCTACTTTACTTTGAAAAAAGCAAATTCAAAATACAAAATCCGTGTGCCGAACTTTCGATAATTCTTATTTCATGAATTCAAAAGGCGGAAGTGAAATTTTAAAGGCATTGCGTTATGTCCTCCATTCTCAAAAAGTCCAAAAGCATCCAAAACACAGGTAAGTTCAATGTTCTGGGTTCGTGTGAACCTTAGGCTATAAATGGTCTCCAGACGACACTCATCTTTAAACTAACACTCTTCATAGGTTTCTTCTGGCTATTTGATTAGTTTTGCCTAATGTAAATAGCTCAAACTGACCGGAACTTATGGGCTGCCCCAAACCAATTAGCTCACGAACCTGACACAATTAATGGCCCGTAAACGATGTAGTAAGTGTGTTACGCATATTATTTATAACTTCAAAAAAAAAAAAAAAGGAAGACCAAAACAGTTACAGTCACCCCAAAAAAGATAACCATCGCCACTACGAACGGCTGGACCTCATAGTCTAAACCCAAATACGCAACTATTTACAAAAGATTTTCCAAAAGACTGAACAAAAACGGCCATTTATCCACCCGTTTTTGTTAATTCGTTCCAAATATTTTCCAAAAAATATTTCTTCTTTGCATAATTTTGAACACAAAACGCGCACCCATTAACGACTATTCCTCACTCACTAAAAAAAAAAACACAAGAACAACTTCTTTGGAGTATTAATGTGTGTGAATCACAAAAGGTACTCGTATCTACATAAAAAAAAAAGAGAAAGAAAAATTATAGAAAATAATTAGCACCCTGGTTGTTTGGCCCTGTCGCACATTCCAAAGCACCGACTACTGGGCTGCTAAAAACCAAGCCAACCATGCAACAATAATTTGATAACATTAATTCGGATCTCACACAAAACGGCCGAACAAAATAATCTGCTCCACAAGACAATGGTGGTATACATCAAGACAACGTGAAAAACTGAAAAGTTTCCGGTGGGGGTCCAAATGGTAGACCGGATAGACGACCCCCCGCACCAGCAACAACCACCCTCTGAATCTTTAAGCAGCAATAATTCAATTGTTTAAACTATCGGTGTTAAGTTATGACATAAAGGCGGTGTTTCTTGGGAAGGCGCAAATATATGCAAAGAGAGATTTTTAGTCGCAGGCACTGATCCCCGAAATAGATCTGAGAGACTTTGGGAACGCGATTCTGGGAGCAAAATAAGACAAAAAAACCGCTTGAACCCGCACGGTTACATTGAAGTAAATTACTTTTGCACAAAGGCCATTATGAATATTTAATTGATGTTTTATTTCTTGTTTTTTTTTTGTTATATAGAAAAGCATTTTCCACATTAATTTCCGTTAATTGCTGTGGTTATGTCTGTTTTGCGGCTTAAAGTGCATTTTGTGTTAAATGTGTATAGGTACACATTGAGGTGACGGGTTGAGATGGGAGTAGAGTGTGGCTATGAGTCAGGGCTATGTTGGGGATTCATTACGATTAAAGAATTGATTTGATTTCAATTATGTGATGTTGGCAAAGAGCAAATCTAGGGAAGAAGAACAACTTTGGAAATAGCCTGCATGACAAAACATCCGAAGACGCACTCAGGCTAATCGATTTTGCTGCGGGGCTGAGTCTTGTTGTTGAAGTACACGCTTCTCGCATCTCAAAAATCATAATGGTACATTGTGATCCACATACCAATCAACCGTCAACAAAATTGACCATGTTGGGATCGACGCAAGACACTCATCCAGTGTGATAGATGTCCGAATTTTCCGAGGGGCCAGCTTTAACTCGGAACAGAACCTTGTAGTAGCAAAGGTACGAATGTGGATATCCTGTTCACGACTCGTGCAAGCCAACGCTGTGAAGCCTTCAGAACCGCTGCCTCTGAGGTTCTAGGTTTCACTCGGCCCCCAAAACGAAACCCATAGTTCGATGAAGAACGCAGGAATGCAAATGCAGCCAATCAAAAATATTGATACAATAGAAAACAGGGGCTGCTTTCGACCAGTATAACGAATATACAAGGAGAAAAGAAGTGAAGAACACCGAATTCTCAAAAAGAAAAAGAAGCAGCATGAAAAGCACTCGTTTGAGGAAATTGAGAGATGCCATGACAGGAACGAGATTCGGAAGTTTTACCAAAAGGTAAAAAGATCCTGCCAGTGTGGTAAGCCCCGAACTCAAGACTGTAAAGACAACCAGCGGAAACATAGTTGCAGAGTCACAGTCGCTACTGAGTATCTGGAAAGATCACTTCTGCAGACTGCTTAACGGCGATGAGGACACAAATTCCACTGTCAGGCAGATTGCCCCATTCAGCTTGGACGATGATCAAGAATGCCTTCCTCCCGACCTAGAAGAAGTTAAGTTTGCCATATGCAAAATTAGATCAAATAAGAATGTAGGTGCAGATGACCTTGATGCCGAACTTTTCAAGGTAGCATAAGATCAGTTGGAGGGCACCATGGACCAGCTGATCTGCACGACCAATGAATGTAACTTCAGTCTCGGATGCCCGATCCTAAAAAAGGGAGACCCTCATAATTGCGCCCATCAAGTGTAAGAAGACCTCAACCGACTCAGAGTGCAAAACTGAAGAAAGGTCGTTCAAAATCGAATTTGTTGGCTTAAGATGTTGATTGAGGCTCAGGTTCACCCCGAAATTTAATGCTCACCTAAGTAAATATGCTAGCAAGAAGAAGCTGACGAGCAGTCTTTTGTGTCCATTACTTAACAGGAGCAAACGTTAGGGAGTTGAATACAATGGCTATTGATGGGAGGATGCACATGCACATGCCAGCTTCTTTAAATACATCCATCACTGTGCTCGGTAAAATATGATCTATTGAATAGAGTCATAAGAACAGGAAGCGGATTTGTTCAATGTCAATTTATTCATCTATATTAATCAATTAATAAAAAGCTCTACATACTTGATGGGTGGTCAAAGGTCGCAGTAAGCCTGCGCCTTAACTTACATCTATCACGAATAATCTCCATTTTGGGAGCCTCTCTCCAGTCTTGCACTCTTAATTGGTAGAGGTCATCTATATTGCGCCACCTAAAACGAGGTATTCCACCTTCATGCTTTTTCTGCAATGGTGCTTTCGAAAACCCGTCAAAACAAAGCGTTGCTGTCCATCCGCTCTACATGTCACAGTCATCGTAGTCTCAGGATACAAACTTTTTTAGCTATGTCCATGTCACGAACCAGATCATACGGCTCATTGTAAAAATTCTACTTTCTCACAAAGTCCTTACAATCGTGACTTCTCGGAACATTTTTCTATCTAAGCTATCAAGGGTTTCCCTTTCTGCTTTTGGTAGTGTCTGTAATTTCTCGCCGTATAAACGCAGACTGGGATGTTCAGAGGTTTACCTACCTTGGTATTTGCATAGTGATATTTACTTCAATCAAAAAACCAATCCATTGCCCTCTTAACTTAAAAAAAGTAGCTAGTACCAAATTCTATTTTATCTCAGCGCTGATGTTGTTTTCCGTGTATGTATCGAATTTTAGGTACACCAAGTCCTATACCAACCTCTAAGTTAGATATGTCTGTCTATACACTGAACACGTTTTGTCTAACTCGTCCATGTTTTATGCCTTTGTTGAATAACAGGATACGATATACCTTCCTTGATCCTCATTAACTCTCCCGTCTTGCTGCATTTATTGGGGTGCTCGTGGCTTGATTGTTAGCATGTTCGCCTGTTCCGAAGGAGTTCGAAGGTAGAATCTCAGAATCATCCAATTGCTTTTCTAGGCTTATAACATTTCACGAGGGATTAGCAAGTCCGCTGAAACCAGCTTAAAAAAGAGCTTTCTCACTTCACCGTTCGTAAACTGCAAAAGCTTGTAGGCTTCATTTCATTCCTCACTTATACCTAATGCAGTAGGTCCTTCGGCTCTTCGAGTTACTTCCTGCCTTTTTCAATTTTTTTTTCGCCGCTTCCTATTAAATTCTCGCAAGAACACTTATGACATCAGTCTTACTTATTCCCATTACGTCAATTTCGTTTGCATAAGTGAGTAACTGTACATAATTTTAAAGATAATGCCTTTGGTGTTCACGTTTGAGTTTTGCATAATTTTTCAAATATTTGGTTTGTTCGTTGAACTTTACCCAGGGTTAATCCAGGGTTAACCCAGGTTTTCTTGACAACCCTATGAGTTGTCAGAAAAACCTGGGTTTTCCAGTCCTCAAAAAACGCTTAGCCACAAAATCACCACACATCCCTGTCATTTGGGCTCAAAAAACACTCAGTTTGACATTCAGGGCGACTTTAGGTCTCTCAAAAAACACTTTGTGGCGACCCCAGGTCGACCCTAGGGCTTCAACGAACAAACCTATTATGTTAAGGAGCTCGCATGACAGTCTATCGCTTTGCTTTCAACATCAAACAACTAGGTGAGTTGTTTACCGACATGGGCGAAGCTGCGTGAATTCTCTAAAGTCATCCTGCATAGTCGTACGAGTTTTACAGGGATCCCAAACCAAAAATAGACGTGGCTGTGTACTTCTCTGTAAACGCCGTCATACGCGGTCTAGAAATCGATAAATTGTCACTATATACTTGTACACATCACAAGAATAGTAGTGACAATTCCGGAGTTTCTTCCAAGATCGGCCGTAATTTGAAAAATTGAGTGGCTGTTGATTTTTCTGGTCTAAAACCGCATTCTTAGGGACCCATCAAATTGATAACGAGGAGTTTCAGACGAGTTCACAAATAACAGCAGACAAAGTGTTTTATGTGAAGCGACAACGTAAAGAAGGCTAAGTAGTCTATAAATGGCGCAATTGTGAAGGTCTCTCCTTTCGGATCGGACACCGGGTATAATTTCATGTAAATTAGCTGGTGAAAGCTCCTATCCAGTTTTACTCGAGCAGCCTTGAGAAATTTGGCGTCAAGGTCTGCACCTGCTGCTCTATTAGATTTAAGCTTACATATGGGGTAAGCTTAAGCAGATCTTCAGTAGCAATGGGATCGCAGTTATATATTAATTATTATTATTATATTATATAATTATAATTATTATGTTAACACTTTGCTTCCCTGGTGATTTTTAAAGGCTTAAGTTCGAGGTTTGCCACCTCAGCACCATTTAAAAGTCTACTTTTTCAGCTTTCTTATGATTGTCCTATTTCAATCGGACGCGTCCTTCGGAAGTTTATTTTCACCTTTTTAGTTCTGATCCCACTGAAAAACTAGCTTTAGCTGCTCATCAAGCGGAGACACATTTAAACACTGCTAAATCTTTCTTTTTTGACTCAGTACCAAGCTTCTAAGAACTACAAATTACAGACACTTAATTTTCCATCCTATGTATTATAAAAGATGGGCACGACTGGGTCGCACTTGCGATTGTGTTCTAAATACGATGTCAAAATCTTAAGGCTGAGTTAAAGGTTTTGGTATTCGCTCTTCATAATATATTTTGTGGTACAGGGTTGCCAACTACACATTAATTATGAAAATTGAATTAAATCACGCAAAATAATGAAAAAATCAAATTAAATATTTTAAATGTTTCAAGCGAAAATCTAAAAACGCCATTCTTTTGCAATTGCTAATACATATGCATAATGAAAATTTAATCAAAATCGTTGGACCAGTTTTTTCAAAAACGGTTTTTTATTTTTCACTTTTTTTTAAAATCTGTTTTTTAAAAGTCAAGTATGAAAATTTCTAGATCTTGATAGAAGTTGTTTTGACAAAAAATTTGAAAAAAATCAAAGTTATGGTTTTGAAGTTATGTATTTCTAAAAATCTAAATTTTTAAAAAAAATTTATAAAAACTTCCAAAACTAAATTTTTTAAAATATTTATATGCAGTCTTTCTAAAACAATTTACGACTTCTTAAATCTAAAATTTCGTCAAGATCGTGTGAGCCATTAACGAGAAAGTCGATTTTTAAAAAAACGGTACTATGGGGGGTACCGTTTTTAGCCTTTTATGAAAAATTTTTTTACATCATAAGAAAGACAATTTAAAATTAATTCCTCACACAAAATTTTATCGAAATCGTTGGAGCCGTTTTCGAGAAATTTAGTATTATCATATCGAAAATTAGTATTATCATATCGGTTGTATGGCAGGTACCGTTATTTCAAGACCTAGAGACTCAATTCCAAAAACCTCTCTGTAGGCTGTTTTACAGACCCTAACCGCAAATTTTGAAGAAAATCGGTCTATTAGTTCAGGCTGTAGATCCATATACAGACAGACAGACAGACAGACATACAGACAGACAGACACACAGACAGACAGAATTGCAGGACCCACTTTTTTCGTATTCTCTATCATCGTAATATCATATTTAATTGTCATCTCAAAATTTTTTTTCGGTACGATTGCAAGACTTGCCTTATAGTACCTATAATCGCAAGTAAAAATGTAAGATTACTAACCTGGTAAATGGCAATTGGTCTGAGTGCTCCAACTTAGTATAAATCTCCTCTTTTTTAAAAGAAAGAAGCTTCTACGCAAGTGGGATAAAATAAATAAATAAGTAGGATGGCGTAACAATGCTACGGAACCCTTGGACCTAGCGTATTTAACGCAAGTGGGAAGCTAAAAATAAAGTTTAATAAAACAAATAAAAGATAAGAATTAGCACGTTACGTCTCGAAAGGATTACAGCTCTCCCACTTACCTGCTTCAAACTAGTCATCCGCTCGTTGGGTAAACCGCATTGACCTCAGAGCGCAGATTTCCCGGTTTTGGATTCTTACCATGACTTGGAATAGTAACCCATGTCTGAAGCAAACCAAAAGCAGATGTCGTTGCATTTGTCTGTACCAGGAGTGTTTTGGTCTGCCACGAACAAGGCAATAACAACTGAGCCGGTCCTCATCTGTTTTTCCAATGATAGTATTTTTGGCATGGTTCAGAGGCCGAACATGGTTAAAGGTGGATGAGTCTAGTAGTAGATAGTTTGCAGAATCCTTTGAATAAAATTATACAGCATCACTGACAGTTCTTCTTCTTTTCATTTCCGGCGTTACGAGTAGTGATCTTGAAGCGATCACAACTCTCCCACTTTTCTGCTTCACACTAGTGATCCGCCTGTGGGGTACGCCGCACAAAATCACTGACAGTACTCTCTTCAATTGGACTTCTACTACCAATTTTAAGGGTGAGAGCTAAAAGTAGTATGAGTTCATACATAACATCGTCTCAACTTTCTTCAAGTCCAAAAATCCTACTCCCAGTACATTGGACACAGTCAAAACTGTTTATAGAAAATTAAAAATTTTTTTACACGACCGTTAGAGTTAACACGAGCTTCGAAAGGTAATGGTTTCTAGAGTAAAAATACGGTAGCATAGAAGAACGGAGGTGATAAACATGATTGCCACGTGCGTGTGTTGCTCATTTCCTGTGGTGATATGAATTTGCAATTCACGTCTCGCTACAATGTCAAATTTTAATCAGCATTATCTTCCCCATAAAATATTATGCTCAATGCACTTCCCATCGTGCCATGCCAACTCCTTGATCACGTGCAAGTCACGCTCCATTTCGACTTCCAAGAAACTAGCCAGTAACCCTTTCCTGGTCATGCTGCCGTTTACTTGAACAGAAGACACTCACTCTAAGCTTTCATTATACGTATACAGTCTCCAATGCTCGACTTATTATCACCTCCCAATCGATGCGCTTTCATCCATAAAATAAACTTGCTAAACAAAGTTCCTTAAAATTATGTTAATTAAGCCCTCAGCTGACTCGCATGACAAAGTGGACATATCTTTTACAGTTTTTCGACAGAATCTAAGGATCTTTCAAGTCTCAAGAGTAAGATCACCAAATTCGTGTGTAATTTTGTTGGTGATATTCAACAAGAAGAGAGACCATCATCATATCAAGAAAGGGGTTATCAAAATTTGATTGCATTGAGTGTGTGCGCGTTCAGTACATTTAATTTGTAAAATTTCGTGCGCTTCGCCCAAGAGAGTCACTTGAGCATAAAATGCCGTGCGCGGATGTCTCAAGACATCTGTTTTAATTAACATATAAACCCAAAGACTAACCATCAACGAAATAAAAACTCGCAAGAAATTACTAAAGGCACCAAAACTAAGGAAGAAAAAAAAATTAAGTAATAATAAATTTGTTTGGACGAAAGTTTTTCCGTGTTAAATTTGGGGGAACGATTCTTGGATTTATTCTTTTTGCTTTTCTCTTTCTTTTTTATTTTGTGTGTTTTCTTTTGTATATATAAAATTTTGGTAAGGCAATTAAATTACTCGAACTCGAGGCTGCTCTTTTACTTGTGGTCGTATAACGATGTTCATTTGACTAAGTCGTATATCTGTAAATGTGGTATAATTAATTTGGGTCATAATTGTTTTTTTTGTTTTGTTTTAGGTTGTGCTTTGAAAAGAAGAAAAAGGGTGATTTTGTCCGAAGATAACAATGGTAAATTATTTCATGAAAGTAATGCTTTAATTTAATAAACAAAATTGAGAAAGTTGACCAACAGTTAGTTTCGTCGCATCATCATCGTTAAAGGAAATGTATACTAATGAGTTATACACCAGTGGAAGTGTTATCGTGCAAAGACGGTTTTACATTTGAGAAGCTCAAAGTTGTTTTTGTTTTTGTTTTTTAGGTGCTTAAGATTCAAGATCAATAGCAAAGTCGAAATTTTGCACAGCAAATGTTTTGAGAGTTTTGAGTAGTGGTGGCCAAGTGGTTTCACCTGTCATTTTGCCTAATTGATGCAGTGTCTTTGGGGCCTGATCACGAGAAAGACATACGCAACTTCTTTTTCTTTTCCAAGAACAGCGCTTTTCGAGTTTGTGATCTCAAAGGTATCAGATCTCTGACACTTGCTTGCTTCGCATTAGTGATCCACCTGTGGAGTTTAGAGTAAGCCGCGCTGCGTTGATCCCAGAACGCATCGACAGTTGTCCTGATTTCGGATCATTATATGTCAGAGGAACATACCATGCCAATACCAGGTCGTACTCTAGTTTTTGGCAAGATGGTATTTTTGAAGTGAAGGCTTCTGCGGAACTTGGTACTTCTAATACTAAGAATCAGCTGTCATACAAAGATCTTCCACTGCCGTCAACGTACTTTCACATTTTTACCACATTCTACAACATTGTGAACGGTATGTGAGTTGTGGACGCTGAGCAGAGCGTTCCCTTCAGCTTAGGTTAGGTTGAATGGGGGGTGCAGCCACAAGTGGCAACACCTCACTCGGATCTCAAGGATCCATTGTGCTCCCCGGGAAATCAGAGGATGAGGAAATGGGAGTATTGGAAAGGTAAATGGTTATTGTGGTAGGGAACTCCCACTGAACCATTTGGAGCCCTGAGTAAATTTCAGGACGTTGCTCAGTGGGAGACTTGAGATGTCGCCCAGTTCGTCGAAAAAGTATTCTCCGAGGGTTTTTTTCCGAGTGTGGGCCAAGCTAGGACACTCACAGAGGAAGTGGAATGATCCCTCCTCTGCCTCCTCATCTTGGCATCCTCTACATAAGTCGGATGTGCTAATGCCCATTCTCATCATGTGGGTACCCAACGAGTTGTGTCCCGTGAGAATGCCAATCAACAGAGAGTCCCTTCAGCTTAGAAGCCATTTTCTACCACTCAAGATTGTGGAGAACTCCCACCACTTGATTGGGCCTACGCTTACTCGACGATGGATGTCGTCATCATAAGTTGATTCAGTATTGATCATTGATTCGAGATATTTAAACTTTTCACACTTTAGAAGCACATTTCTATTCAAAAGAATGTCTAGAATAGCCGTATGTCTGCATCAAAAAACGGGCTCCACAAACACTCAACTTGTCTGGAGTTGGCTTACACCTACTATGGCTTGAAATGTTTCGTTGATTCCTGCTCATCAGACCTTCATCACAGTTTCTTCTTATGGAATTACTGTAGGAGGAACACCCATGCATTTTCGAAGTAAACCATCACGAAGCTCTTTAAGAAATCATGATGGATTTTCATTAGGATCCCTGAGCTACGGATTGCATATGATGGTGTTCAATTCACCACGACAAACCCGCATTATATTCAGACAACCCTATTGTTTATTGCAGTCGACTCTACCATTTATAAGTCTGATTGCATGCTTACTGTCGCAGCATCGTGTATATCCCTTCTCTTTGTACCTTTGGAGAAGGTTACTTCAGAACCATTGCCAGGCAGACTATCACTTCCTATACGTTTGTATAAAAGAATCGTGAACCATTTAAACCCGCTGTCTCCTCTTATCTTTCAGAACTTTAATAGTGCACTGTCTGACCCAACAACACTTTAGCCTTTTTAGTTTTCTTAACTGCTTCACGAAGTTCTCATACTACGATGTCAGTATTTCCCTTCTTTCACTTACTTACTTAGATGGGCATTACAGTTCGGGGTGAACCTGAGCCTCAACCAATATCTTCCGCCAACAATTTTGATTTTGGGCGAGCTCTCTCCAGTTTTGCATTCAAAGTCGATTGAGGTCTTCTTCCGCTTGATTGAGCCACCTAAGACGAGGTTTTCCCCTTCCGTGATTTCCTGCAATGTGCTTTCAAAATCATTTCGAGCTAGAGCGTTTGGGTCCATCCGCTCTACATGGCCCAGCCATCACAGCCTCGCAATGCGTACTCTTCTGATGGCTATGCCCATGTCGCGGTACAGCTCATACAGCTCGTTGTTATATCTTCTTCTCCACATATTGTCTTCGCATACGGGACCAAATATTATTCGGAGTATTTTTCTTCCGAAACGACCAAGGGTTTCCTCGTCCGCTTTCGATAAGATCCACGCTTCTGCGCCGTAAAGCAGGACTAGCATGATTAAAGTCTTATACAAGGTTACCTTGGCTTTGCTCTAGACTAGAGGGTTTTGTTTCTTAAACTTAAATCCTGTGAGGCTGAAAAAGGGCTTTTTTTAAGAATTTTTTTATGAAAAATCTGATAAAGTAATTTAATTTATTGATTTGCTACATTATTAAATACAGTCTCAAGTATCTTTTATAATTTTTTCATACAAAAATATTGAAAAACAAGCCGATGATAGTGCATTTTCCGAGACTCCTCCACTTTTCGATCTTTGTGTGCAAGATAACTTTTGATAGGATCATCTAAAATCAAAATTCTTAATTTTTTTCTCCAGGTAATAACACGAGGTTTTTTTTAACAATTTTGAAATTTTGGTGACAATTTGAAGTGAAAAGTCGTTTTTTGCCTAAAAATGATGCCAGTTTGTAGCTGTCAATTCTGGAAAAAATTTTTAAAAACCCCGTGTTATTAAGTACCTCTAAAAATATATATTAAAGAAGTATGAATATTTCAGAAGGATCGGTGCAACAGTCGCCGAGATATTTTGCACACCGACTTTAAAAATACTAGTTTCGAGATAAACGCGTTTAAAGATAAACGTGAAAAACAGCACACTGAATGTTTCCCCTCAAAAATATTCCGTTAGAAGCGTCATTAAAATGAGCTCCTCTTCCCCAAACACAAAAGGAGACCTCGAGCTACCTTGAACCAATCATAAGGTTCAAGGTCGTCTGGCCGGCCCCCTCTATTCGTTTGCCGCGCATACCTACTCTAAAATCATCTAAAATCACTGTTACTTTCGGAATGACTTGAAATTTTGACACAACATTCTTGAAATGTAGAAAAAATCGATTTTTTGAAAACGCCCTGGGTTTACCCCTCCCTTAATTGCCTTCCTAGCCCAAAGAAACAACGGTTGGCAAGAGTTATTCTCCGTTTGATCTCCGCTCTGATGTTGTTATCCGTGTCTATGGCGGATCCTAGGTACATAGATGAAGTTCTGTACTTCCTCGAAGTTATGTCTGTCTATTGTAGCGTTTTGTCCAATTCGTCGATGTTCGGTGTCGTTGTTTGATAACTGCATATACTTCGATTTACCCTTTTTAACCATCAAACTTATTTTTTGCCGCTCCTGTAACAATGCTCGCTAAAGTAGGTACCTATGACATCACGCTTCCTTCTTCCCATTAAGTAAATATTGTCTGCGTAGGCAAGTAGCTGTACAGACTTTTGAAAGATTGTTGCTCTGCTGTTGACGTAAAAGCAACAAGCAGCAAACAGCGACTGGCAACACGACCGAACTATTGGCATTTACACGACAGCTTCTTTCTATCCAGAAATAGCTACAGAGACCCATTGAAAATTGGTTTTTAAATTTTATTTGCAACAATAGCACACTTTTTTTAATTTAAAAAAAAATTAAAGCAAGTTTTGAATCAAATATTACTATTGTGGCTGTACAATTTTTGTTTTTGCAGCCGAATGTTGAATATGTTCAACTTTTCCAGCCACTGCTAAATTTCGTGTGATGAACCTCGTTCTTACGCTAAGCTGATCAGCGTCTGAAAGTAGCGGCTACTCAACTCGACGCTATCAACTAGAACGGTGAGATACGTGCTTTAGACTAATGACTTTAGACTATTGACCCACAAAAATGTAAATTTTTAAATATTTTCTGGAAAAGTAACTTATGTTTAAGTAACCACCGATACTTTTTCTGAAATATCCTCTAGTTGGCTATCTATTTTCTCTAACTTTGAAAGGCAGCAACTCAATAACTCTAATCTTTTACGAAGTTTCAGATCATTGAAAAGTCATTTGAACGATTTTTTTCTTGCATTTATATAATTTACAATGAAAACAAATGGTGTGTTTTACCCATGTTTGTGGAAAAGATTACGATAAATCATTCCCTAATACGATCATTATACGCGTTATCATTCTGTCCTTAACACCTAAATGTGCTTAGCCAGATCACAAGTTCATCAACGTGTTCAATAGGACCTGATCTTGACTAGTGGAACCATAATCAGTAATCACACCAATGTGGAATTATCTCAGGAGCTGTTGGCTTTAGTGCTTTTGAGGCTTTCGCCTCATTTGAAATTTAAAATTTGCATTAGCCGAGTTAATAATAACACCCCGTGTGTTAAGAAAGGCAACAAAACTCATAATAAAACTATTTTGACATCTAAAAGATTAATTTCTTCGTGTACGCCACCACCAAAATTGTATGAACTGTTAAAAATACACAAAGAGGGGAATCTATAATGCGTTCAATTGTCAGCCAAATCGTTTTGGATT
Source organism: Melanostoma scalare (assembly GCA_949752695.1). Classification (NCBI taxonomy): domain Eukaryota; kingdom Metazoa; phylum Arthropoda; class Insecta; order Diptera; family Syrphidae; genus Melanostoma; species Melanostoma scalare. The sequence continues at coordinate 152,100,336 of OX456986.1, forward strand.
ATCTGCGAATGACCTCGCTATTTATTTCATGAACCTACTACAAAATAAAACTCACCTCTCTTTTCGTATGCCGGACCATTTATATGTGATGCTATACTAGATTGCACAATATCTGTGGATGAAATACAAACAGTTCTTCGAAAAGCAAAAGATGGGAAAGCACCGGGAGAAGATGGGATACCCTATGAATTTTTTAAAAATGCCTCTGCATCTTTTTGTAACAATTTGTTGGCATTTTTTAACAAAATTTTAATGAGTGCGGAAGTTACAGCATCCTTCAAAACATCCGTTATTTTTCCTATTCATAAAAAGGGTGATTTGAACATCGTTGAAAACTACCGTGGCATTTCTTTCATGAATGTTATAGCGAAAATATTCTGTGGAGTACTTGTTTGCAGACTAGAAAAGTGGGTGGACGAAAATAACATCCTTTTAGAATTTCAAGCAGGGTTTAGAAAAAACTATTCTACTATTGATCAAATTTTCTCCCTGACATCTATAGTTAAAGCATATCAAGCAAGAAACAAGAAAATCTACGCATTTTTTGTAGATTTCAAAGCTGCGTTTGATCTGGTGAATCGGAATGCAATGCTGTATAAGCTTTCTGAACTGGGTGTTTCTACACGATTTCTTCGAGTAATACGCAACATGTATACGGACACAAAGGCAACAGTCTGGGATGGAGCAGTTTTTTCGCAATGGTTTGGAACAGATACTGGTTTTAAGCAAGGGTGTCTTCTCAGTGCCCTCTTGTTCTCTCTTTTTATAAATGACATTGTTAAACATCTTCCCGGAGGTATCCAAATTGCAGGCGTCATCGTAAATGTATTGCTCTATGCCGATGACCTTGTTATATTGTCAGAGTAACCAGAAAAATTTACAGTTAATGATAAATCGTCTTGCGACATATTGTGAAAAATGGGGTCTCGCTATCAATACTGAAAAGTCAAAAGTTATGGTGTTCTCAAGATCAAATCAGCGTGAAGTGAGAAATATTTGGACTTTTAATGGAACTCGTTTGGATGTAGCGAAAGAATACAAATATCTTGGAATTAAACTCAACTCAACTTTGGATTTTAGGAAACACCTCACAGAAAAATGTAATGCATCACAAGGTCTAATCAATTTAACATGGAGAAATGTATTTTTAAATCCACACATAAATCTCTCTGTCAAATACAAAATCTTTGATTCTGTTATAAAATCTTCGCTTTGCTACGCTGCCCAGGTTTGGGGGTTAAAAGAGTATGAAGAAGTTGAAAAATTACAAAGAAATTTTATTAAAAAACTGTTTTATCTTCCGATAAATACTCCAAACTACGCCATATACCTGGAAACAGGGCTACCAAAATTATTTAACTACACTCTGAAGCTTCAAGCCGATTACCTCATTAAAGTTTTGAAATACCCTGAATCTCGTTTGTCCAAAAAGCTGCTATTTTATGAGATAAGAAATAAAGATTGGTGGATGGAAACGTGGCAAAACCTTGGTTATTGTTATTATTATTATTATCGACCCAAACCTGCCCGAAATTTTAAAGGATAAATTTTATTAAATTATACAAATGCAAGAAGACTGTACTTGAAATTTAATGGTTGAAGAGGCCTGTCAGTCGTTAAGCAGAATACTTTACGCCCAATTAGAGCACAATCTCTGTGATAAAAATTATTTTACAGATACATTCAGCTGTAAGAAAATCTCCTTGATATTCAAAGCAAGATGTGAGGTTTTAAGTCTCAACGGAAGCCCCTACAACGGGAATTTTAATCAGTTCTGCACTATATGTAACATGAAAGCAAAAGAAGACTGCTTCCATCTACTAAGCATTTGTCCAATTTAACCTTTTAGACTGTGTTACTTTGGAAAAGCTGTTCTTTCAATGGAGGAGACAAATATTATCTTAAACGGAGCTTACTGGAAAGAGCTTGCCTTGTTTTTGAAGGAAACCTATAAATTTAGAATGCTGCTTGTAACAGAATATGCGTGATAATGATACAAAAAATACAAAAATACAAAAATATACAAAACAAATTCAGTTTAGTTTTTAATGCTATTTTTTTTCTTTTTTAATATAAAATATTTTAATGATGCCAGTCGAGCTGACGGCTAAGCCAAAGCTTATACATAAATTCATAAAAATCTATGTAAATGTAACAAACTCAAAATGTCAATAAATGAATTATTTACTTACTTACTTACTTACTTGTCAGCCAAATCAATGCGCCATTCTATTTGTTATCAAAGCATTTGGTTGAAGTTTATAGACCTTTGATTAGTTCGACACACAGCTTTAAAGACTCCGCACTTTATGTGTTCATTTTAGGTGGTTACGAACTCGAAGTAGATGAAGTGATGGTGAGTTTTGATATTGAATCACTTTTTACAAATGTGCCAGTACAGGAGGTGATTATTGTCATTCGCGTAAACTTATGTCAACTGCCGGAATTAATGCAAACTATATGCCACTTTTAGAGTTTTGTCTGTCATCAGGGTATTTTCGTTACACTAAACAATTTTATCTACAAATAGATGGCCATGGGCTTACGTTTAGCTCCAATTGTTGCAGATTTGTAGATGGAGGACTTTGAAACAAATGAAACAAAGGCCTTGAGTAAAGCTGTCGAAAAGCAAAACGTCTGTGGTTGAGATATGCGGATGACACATTTTCCATCCTTAAAAGTTGCACCGTAGTGAGTTTCCTGGAACATCTTAACTCGCAACATCCAAAAACAAAGTTTATGATGGAAAAAGAAAATAATAATTCCATTGCATTTTTGGATGTAAAGGTAATAAGGAACATGAATGGCACAGATTCCTACATGCTACTTCCCATCACCATTCGGCAAACTTTTGATCTTGCTTCTTCATTTATTCAGCGAGCACATAGAATATGTGATATTGACCACCTCGCCGCTGAATTTACGTTGATAAATAACATTCTTAAAACGAATGGCTATTCCAAAATACAAAGAACAGCAAAAAACAGCGGGATAAGTCGGTAATAGTAGAGCACATTCGAGATAATCCAGATGAACATCACTAGGTTCACTACGAACAAGCTAAAGTCTTAGCTCACGAGCCTCACTATATCCCTTGGCTTATACGCGAAGTGATTGAAATCAAACGACATCAAAATTTCAATCGCTACGGCAGCATCAAACTGTCGCATCCATGGGACTCCATCATCAACATTGTACGGCCTATCCAAATATTTAGCTTTAAAAATCATTCAGCGATATAGTGAGCACTGTTTGCTCCCAGTTTTCTACCCAGCAACAACAACAACTTCAAATAGAACCATCTACACATCGTTACAACATCAGTTTCCCGGTGACCACGAAACTTGTAGTGAAACGTTCTGGGTGAGAATAGAATTACACTCATTTAATATTTTTAATATTAACACGGCTAATCCGAATTTTAAATTTCAAAATGCCAAGGCTGCCAAATTGAAAATGTTTTAAAATCTAATTTACTTTTCTTCAGCGTAATACGTAGAATTATTACTCTTTATCTCAAAACATTGACATTATTCAAAGAATGACATAACAGCTTGTGAAAAAAAACATCATCATGCAACAGCAAAAGAACAAAAAACGTGAATTCCAAATCAATGATTCCCCAGAGCACCATCGACAATTTCATCTCATTTAAAAAACAAAACAAACCATCACTCTTCTCCTTGCATCCTTTGGTGAAAATGCCGAAATAATTGGGAGAAGTATTTTCAAATGCCCCTTCTTGCCCCTCCCAGTTACGCACTCCACACAGTTCCTTCCCACCGTTACTTCCCATTCACTTAATTTAATTACTTATGTTGACCAACACAAAATACGTCAACAGTCAATAACACAAGAAAAAAACTCAAAGAGACACAATGTAAGCAAAATCCAGTTTTATAACTCTCGACAATATTGGCGGTCAATCATAAAACAAAAGAGCTGGGCTACAAACTTGAAAATGCTGCTCCAACATCGCTGTTACTTTTTTTAAGAGTTCGTCGTTCCCACTGATGTTTTTTTTTTGTTTTATTTTTCTCATTTCTTTGAGTTTGTCGATGGCATTCATCGGCGCAACTCCATGCTAACGGGACACTTATGATTCGTTACTTTCACACACAAACAAAGAGGAGAGCCATAAACACACAATTCTTTCGTCGTTGTCTATGTCTTTCAACACGAACAACGAAAACCTCAAGTTGCATAAACACTGTGTCGCCAATAATGTGTGCTACTTGAATTGAATTTATTTGCGTGCTACATCTGCCTTGAACGCCCTTTACCCATAACATCGAACATTGATGCGCGAGCGCCCATGAATAAACCGTCCGTCGGCGTCGTCCATCTTCCATCTTCAAGAGAAAAGTTGATATGCTGCGAGTAAAGAAAAGGTACTTCACTAAGAACCAACGACGACGGAAAAGAAGCAATTGTTTTCTCAAAATAAAAGGTGAGAAGAGAACATAATAGATTGTCGATGTCGTTGTCGAGCTCGAGATGGATCATTACGTTGGACCCTTCAATGGGATTTAGCGCAGCAGTGTGACCCTCTTCGTGGACACTTAGAAGTACCTTCAAACAATAGGTGCAAAGTTGATGCATCATCTTTAATGTTGTGTTGTGTTGTGCTCCCGCAGTGACACAATTTTCATTATAAGTTATTAATGTCAACACGAGATACAATGCTAGATTTCGAGTGGTGTGCATCCGTGTCTATCAAAAAGCAACAAGAGAGAGAAAGAGCCTTTTGTATGTGAACTGAGCCAAGAAATGGCGGGCTTCTGCGTTCGACTGTTGCATCGTGAATGTCATCCATCGATGTCGAAGTACATGACGACGAATAAAAAGAATTTCCATCGAACAGGAGTGTTAAATGGAGGAGAGGACTTTCTTCCGTAGCCGGTATCATCTATGGCTTGTCTATTATAATTCTTCATCATTTCACGGTGTGTCTTGTATCATGCCAAGGATTTCCTTTTCCTCGTTTTTGCCATTGCCATTGCTTTGATGTAAACGTGAGAAATATGCATCCTATAAATTATTACAATATTTCCCACTTTTGTGCAACAGCAACAGCGTCAGCAGCAACAGCACTTTCTGGTGCTTTTTATTTTTCTTCTTTTCTGAGATTTCATGCAACTTTAGCCCAGCGTGGCAGGAATTCCTGATGATGGGGCACTTAAAAGGCATAAAGAAAAGGAATGTGTGTCACATGCAGAAATTCATCCGCATTTGCGGCCATTCTATATCTGAAAAGCACACACGACTGACGACACGATATGCGGACTGTGTTTTAGCTTTGGACAAACTGTTTACTAACATAAAATGAAAACAAAAACAAAAACAGAACAAGAAACATATTTACTCCCGCCTGATGTGTGTTGGGTGCAAATGATGCAACATCATGATTGTGTGGTATTTGTGCATATTTTTGTTGATTCGTGAAGGTGAAACAAAGGTGGACCCTTTAGCTCATAGATATTACTGCTATGATCTTGGCCACAAAGGATGTGAATTATATGTATCGTCGTATGGATGGGTTAAAGTCAAATTCTTGTTTACCTGTGTGATGGCGTTATCTCTTTGTTTTATCCTTTTTTTTCTAATGTCATTTTTCTTTTTCATCGCTGCCCTTGAGTAGAAAAATTGTCTTGAAGCATGTTTCAGACAAAAGTTTTTATAAGCGGTATGTGGTTAGCCCAGCACGCAAGATGTTCAGCACGATTTTCGTTCTGGACCACATTGGGAGAAGCCTTTCTTATGTAAAATCAATTATAATGCAGTTAGAAGGGGTTTTTTGTGTACCCAGGCTAAGCTGCAATAAGGACTTCGACAGAAAAGCCTAATGTGGTATGAGTTAGGAGCTTCGAAGCACGATACATGGTCTAAACTCTTTTACATGTTATACGATGAACTTAAATGTTTTCAAGTGCTGTGCGCTTTAAAAGAGTTAACACAGAAGTTTGGAAAAATTTACTATAATGAACCAAACTTCCAACATTCACAACAGTTGTCGTTTTTTAATCGAGCGACTGGCAGATAAAGAGCTAACGCTGGACTTAACAGTTCGGTTGGTAATGCTCACGTATTGCGAATGTGTCGATGATTTTGGAGCTCAAACAGCGTCAAATAACACGGTTAACTTTTCTACGGTTCTAATTGGTTAATTTTAGAATCTGAACTAGGATAGGACTTTTATCGGATCTTCACTGATGGTTCCAGAACGGATGGAGGATTTGGCGCTGGTTCCTTGGAAGAGAGAAATGCCATACGACAGCACGCATCGTCAGACAGTGTCCGTTTTCCGAGCTTAAACATACGCTATTCAAATGGCTATAAGCAACGTAACAAAAAATGTCTGGATAGGAAGAAGTATTCGTTTCTGCAACGACGGCGAAGCTGTGCTTCAAGTTCTGTTAAACCTTCTAGCTACAACAAATGAACCCAGAAATGTAAGACATCTCTGAATACGTTCGGAGGACTAAATTCATTGAATCTTGTTTAAGTTCCTAACCATCAGTGATAACTGCAAACGAGATCGCAGATTCATTTGAGAGGCAAAGATCTCGGCTATAGCTTTTATAGGAGTTAAACCAGCACTTGGCACACCAGGGTCCTCAAGGAGGGTTCTAATCAGCGTCAAGAGCACAACAAGTATTTAAACGTAGGTACTAAGTAGTAAGTAAGTAAGTAAGTAAGAAATTCATTTATTCATAATTTTTCTATTACAATAGTTAAAAGTAGAATGCCGTAGGTACTATGCTTAGTGATACTACACTCTGGGAATTATGTGACTACCCCGCCAAGCACTTCCTCTGTAAATGTCGTACATTTTCTCAAATCAAACTATACGATACTCAGCTTAGATGTGCTGAAAGCTGGCAACCTTAGCTCCTTATGGCAGCGTTTTCTAGCTTTTCTAAGAACATCAGCAAAGCTGCAACAAAGTAGGTTGCCACCTAGTTGTAGAATGGACCAGCATTTAGGTCTGAGCTCTTACTTAAGTGTATGATTTTCTTCATTACCATGAGAAATGGATTTGATTATGTCTATACTAGCTGTGCCCGTGACTTCGTCCGCGTGGAATAGTGACTTTCAGCAGCATTTTTAACTTTTTAGGAAATAAAACTTCTAGCCTTAAAAATGGCGGTATTTCCAAAAAAAACATTCAACCCCTATTTCAATACCTTGTAGCCCTGTTAAAAATACTTTTGAGACCGTAGTTTTTGAATTCCCATTTCCGTTCCCGTGGGAATATAAGGATAGATATATAGCCTTTATCCTTCCGCATGTTCTAGACCATCTCTGTAGCTAATTTAATAAAATCTGTTTAGCAGTTTGAACGGGAGACATACGAAAAACATGCCGACATAGCTACATTCGCATTTTCAATATTAGTGAAGACTCCCGTTCCCGTGGGAATATGGTGACCGTTTTCGTGGGAAAATGTGGATAAGTTAAGATTAATGTTACTCCGGGATTATGGAGCATTCAACGGTGGAAGAATTTTTGAAATCGGTGCTGTAGTGTAAGAGCTCCTGTATACGTTCCTGCTCCCGTGGGAATATAGGGAAAAAATATATATTCTATGTCTTTCCTCAGGTTCTGAACAATCTTTGTTTAAAATTTCATTTAAATCGGTTTATTAGTTTGGGCGGGAGATGGTAACATAGAACGACGGACAGACAGAGCTCCTTTCACACTTATTATATTAGTAAGGACTCCCGTTCCCGTAGGAATATGTGGATGAATTAAAGTTAATGTTACACAGGGATAGTGTAGCATTCTAACGGTGGAAGAATTTTTGAGAACGGTGTTGTATATAGGGAGCCGTAGGAATATGGGGATGAATTAGTTTTTATGTTACTCGGGGATAGCGTAGCAATCTAACGGTGAAAGAATTTTTGAAATCGGTGCTGTAGTGTCAAAGTTCCCGTATACTTTCCTGCTCCCGTGGGGATATAGGGAACCGTAGGAATATGGGGATGAATTAGTTTTTATGTTACTCGGGGATAGCGTAGCAATCTAACGGTGAAAGAATTTTTGAAATCGGTGCTGTAGTGTCAAAGTTCCCGTATACTTTCCCGTTCCCATGGGAATTTAGGGATAAATTGTAGCCTATGTGTTATTCTGATGTATAAGCTATATTATTGGAAAGTTTAAGTAAAATCCATTCAGTAGTTTTTGCGTGAAAGAGTAACAAACATACATCCACACATACAAACTTTCACGTATATAATATTAGTAGGATGAAAATTTAAACTCTCCGTTAAATCTTTGTATCTTGTTTGTCATTTTTCTTAATTTGCTTTAACATATTATGTTATTATTGATTTTGAATATTGGGCATATTGCAACAAAGTGATAAGTGTCTTCACGTTCCTTCATATTACAGAGGCTGCATAGAAGAGGCAAATCCGTTCGGTGTGGCATGAAGTTCAGGTTCAATAGTTCTCGTCTCGTTTTAAGAATCGTGCTTATTTTATCGACTGAGTTGCTGTTGAGAAGATACGTATTGTTTTGCAGTTTGAAATTCAAACGACTATAGTAGCTCCTGTACAGCGAAGCATTCGCCTCAGATGCATAGCTTTCATGCAGATTGTTATCTAACAGCTCGTTGAACTTTCTTCTTAAAGAGGGAGGATGTTCGTTTGGTCCAGTTTCTAGATCAATACCGCATAGTGAAGAAAGACTCTCCCATTCTCTCAACATTGCTCCTTTGTTCTGCACTACTGTCTTTAGTACTATTTTTGGTATTCTTCTATCCTCCATATTCATAACTTTACTTATATAATTAAAGTGAATTGCCAGTGTATCTATAAACATTGGAGGTGTCGCTGTTTCGAGGTAAAGCATATAGTAAGGCGTGTTTCTTGGTAGGCAAAAAATCCTTTTTATGAAGTAGCGAAAGTTCATTCACAACTACGACTAGCAGATGAAGAGCTCTTACTTACTTAAAACGAGTTCGGGGTGAACCTGAGCCTCAACCAACAATTCGATTGAGGTCTTCTTCCACTTGATTGCGCCACCAAAGATGAGGTTTCCCCTTCCATGATTTCCCTGCAATGTGCTTTCGAAAGCTCTTTGAGACAGAGCGTTTGGGCTCATGCGCTCTACATGGCCCAACCATCGTAGTCTCGCGATGCGTTCTCTTCTTGCCATGCCCATGTCGCGGTATAGCTCATACAGCTCGTTGTTGTATCTCCCCACACATTGCTTCCACACAGGATAACTCAGAGTATTTTTCTTTCGAAGCGACCAAGGGTTTCCTCATCCGCTTTCGATATGGTCCACACTTCCACGCTATAAAGTAGGACTGGCATGATTAAGGCCTTACAAAGGGTTTCCTTTGTTTTTCTGGAGAGGGTTATGTTTCTCCATTCTTAACCCAATGAAGCAACGGTTGGTAAGAGTTATTCTCCGTTTGATAACCGCACTGATGTTTTTTTCTGTGTATATAGCTTATCCTAGGTAGATGAGGTCCTATAATATCTCGATGTTATGTCTGTCCACTGTGACGTTTTGTCCAATTCGTCGATTTTTGGTGTCCTTGTTTGATGACAACATATACTTCGTTTTACTCTCATTAACCCTCAAACCCGTTTTCGCCACTTCTGTTTCTATGCTCGTAAAAGCACCTATCACGCTTCCTTCTTCCCATTACGTCAATATTGAAGCCCCAATTTAGATAGCAATTCAACCTCTAACGAGTTTGATGCGCTATCTGAGTCCATAATAAGAATTGTCTCCCTTTATCCTCACACTGAAATCGCAATTGCGGGTGATTTCAATGTACACAATTCTGGTTGGCTTCGACATTCTGGCCAGACAACACCCGAAGGAAAATATGTTGAGATCTTCGCTGAGTTTAACGAATTAACTCAACTTGTAGATGAGCCCACTCGGGTTCCAGATATTGAAGGCCATGCGGCCAACACTCTTGACCTATTTCTCACTTCTCATCCCGAAAAATACAGGGTTATAGTATCATCTCCTTTAGGCAAATCGGACCATTGTGTCATATCGGTAGATATTTCGTTTTCCTCACAGAACAAAAAGTATCATCCCCAAAGAAAACTCGTGGTTTGATTCCAGCTGTAAAGAGGCGATTAGGGATAGAGAAAGAAGTTTTCGAACATTTAAAGATAACCCTACTGTAGAAAACCGAAATTTGTTTAAACGGGCTAGAAATATCTGTAATGCTCAAATACAAAGGGCTAAGTTCTTACATGACCAAAAAGTAAGGCAAAAAATACTGTTGTGTCCAAAAGGAAGTAAAAACTTTTGGTCTTTTGTGAAGAACATTAAGAACTCGACCACGTCATCGTTCCCAACGCTCGTCTTCAATGACTCTCCATATGTTAGCTCCATCGACAAAGCCAATTTGCTGGCAGCCCAGTTTGCTGCCAACTCGACACTTCCTCATAGCATATTGGCTCCACCTGAGCTCGAGTCTGCAAATTCTTTGATGAAGCAGATATTTTTTCGAACTCGCTCGGTTGCGAGAGTCCTCAAAGATCTCGACATACATAAATCCGCTGGTCCAGATGGTATCCCCGCCGTTATTCTGAAGAGGTGTTCTTCTACGCTGGCAAAACCACTGCGTAAACTTTTCCATCTTTCCTATTCTGCTGGGATTTTTCCGAGCAGATGGAAAACTGCATTTGTCCAGCCGGTCCCTAAAAAAGGCGAATCTTCCTCCCCTTCCAATTACCGTCCAATTGCACTATCGTCCCTTCTTTCCAAGGTCATGGAAACGTTGATAAACCGTCAACTTATGAAATATCTTGAAGAACGAAACGAACTTCTTAATGACCGTCAGTACGGCTTTCGTAGCAAACGGTCCACTGGTGATTTGATGGCATATCTCACCGAAAAGTGGAACCAATCTTTACATTGTTTTGGGAAAAGTAAGATTATTGCGCTTGATATTTCTAAAGCATTTGATAGAGTTTGGCATCAGGCTCTTTTATCGAAAATGCGTGCTTTTGGTATCGATGAGTCTCTTCTTCGTTGGATTAGAAATTACCTTTCCGACCGTTCAATCCAAGTTGTGTTGGATGGCTTCAAGTCTGATACCCACTTAATAAATGCTGGTGTGCCCCAGGGCTCCGTTTTGTCTCCGACTCTCTTCCTCATTTTCATTAATGATCTCTTGTCTGAAACTTCTAATCCGCTTAACTGTTTTGCTGACGACTCGACCATCAGCTTTTCATATTCGTTTCCAAATTCACGTCCCTGCTCTTCGGATGTGGAACTGGAACGGTTGCGTATGATAAGCTCATTGAATTCTGACCTTGACAGCATTGTTGCATGGGGTCAAAAGAACCGAGTAGAATTCAATGCTTCGAAAACTCAATGCTGTCTCTTGTCGTTAAAGCTTAACATTCCCCCATTGCCATTATCCATGAATGGTACCTGCATCGAAGAAACCGAAAAGCTGTCAGTACTTGGTATGTGTGTAAACGATGATCTTCGTTGGAATGACCACATATTTAAAGTCGCCAAAAACGCTGCTAAATGCTTAGGCTTCTTGAGACGATGCAGGAAATTTTTCACCCCTTCTGATCTGGCTACAATTTGTAAGGCCTTCATCCGCCGAAAACTGAAGTATAACTCCCATATCTGGTCAGGTGCTTCTCAAACATCCTTGCGCCTACTTGATAGGGTACAAAATAGAGCGTTAAAATTGATAGGTGATAGTTCAATGGTAGAATCGATTGATTCTCGTCGAAACGTTGCCTGTCTCACTCTCTTTTATCGCTTTTTCTACAAACAGTGCTCTAGTGAAATAGCCAGTTGCATTCCTCCTCTGAAACAATTTAGCCACAACACTCGACTCGCTAGGAATGCTCATCAGTTCTACCTTGAGCCCAACTTCGGGCGCACAGTCAAGTATAGAGATTCGTATTTCAGCCGCACCACCCGAATGTGGAATGCTTTACCTGACTCTGTATTTCCCCTGCATTACGATTTACAGAAATTTAAGAGCAACGTGCATCGTTGTCTCCTTTCAAATCCTCTCCTATTTTCCTAAATGCTCGCACTGTGTTCTACAACATTATAAGGGTATTCATAACCCCTTGATGTGCGCGCAAATTATAAAAAAAAAAAAAAAAAAATATCGTCTGTGTATGCGAGTAATTATCCAGAATTTTCAAAGATTGTTTTGTACAATCGCTTCAATGATGTTAAAGAAATGGTTGCCGTGTCGTGATGTTTAACATGTCCGCCTGTTAACCCAGAGGTTCGAATCCCAACAGAAGCAAAAGTTGTTTTCCACGTGTATCGCCTTTCGGAAAGAATTGGTAAGTCTTCAGATAGTAAATTCATTGCCACGAAAAGCACTTTCTCGATGAGCCGTTCGCAACCGGAAGAAAATTGTCCACTCCATTCCCTCACAAGAAAATTTTTGTGAGAAGTGCCCTGGGGCTCCTCGCTCTGTTACACTACCCTATTTATTTATTTATTTTAGTAAAAGCAATCGCATGAAAATTGCCTTACCTTAAACACTTTTTCGACATCAAAGGACTCGGTGCACTACAGTGCAAAACGTGCGAACTCTCTTATATTTTATAGTCTATTGATTATGTCGTAAAAAAGGGCATATAAAGAAACTCGAAATTGAATGGACTTTTATTGCATGAATCGATTAATGGGATAATTTTGAAGAAAATATCGAAAGTGCTATTAAATTAGAGGGTGCAAATCGGAGATATGGGTTCTAAACCATCTTCATTCGTTTTTTCAATATATCTCGAAAAAGAAGCAAAATTTTGATTGAATTGCAAGGACGTTTTTTATAGAGAGCAAATTTCCGCATCGAAATTTTTCTTTTGAAAAATCATAAAAAAAGAAATTTCATCCAAAACAATAAAATTCCCGACAGAAAAAAGTAAATTTTTTCCAATTTTTGAGATTTGTCAGTTTTTTAATGGCATTTCTTTCTGGTTGGAGATAGCTAATAGCAATGCTCCATAAAAAATAATGCTAATAAAATTTTCTTTAAAATGCTATATCAGAGAATTTTGTATGTTTGAAATTCACCGAAATATTGTCACTTAAACATAGACATTTACTGACAGTATAAAAAGGATGAAGAACGACGATAAATGTCTGTGTTTAAGTGACAATATTTCGGTAAATTTCAAACATACAAAGTTTTCTGATATAGCATTTTAAAGAAAATTTATATATATGGGTTTAAAGCTCTTGAAAAGATTAAAAATTTTCTTCTTTACGGCGTTTAAATAACTGCAAAATTGTGCCGCGTAAAGTCATTCAAAGCTGAAGAAAATAAAAAAAAATGGCAAAAATTACTTTATTTCATCATCTTCCTTTGCGTTTATCTTAGCATCTAGATCACCTAGAGAACTAAAATTGAATAAAAGACCTCCTTTTATTATGTACAATAAGGCCTAGAAATTTCAAATGAATCGGTCGCTCCTGAGCCGAGAAATGTAAAAACTAAGTCGGTCGGATACGTACGTGCATCTTTCGTATGAAAAAAAACTTTGAGCTCGATGCGTTAACTGAAGGCATCGTTTGTCCACCCCCAGGCTTCGGATTTCTTAACTTTATACCAAATAAAGGCTGTTTTTTTGTTATTACGAAGCGATCCGCGAAAAAAGTGGTTTTTCGATCCGCCCTAATGTACAGCCTTGAAATCGATAAAAATATGGTGTATATAGACATTATATTCCCGGGTTTTTTCCAAGGTCTGCCGTAGTGTGAAAATTTGGTCTATTGTGGTCTTTTGTGTTCTAAAGCCAGCCAGTGGCGTGGCGTCCATATAACACGATTCCTATCGTCTTACCTTTTAAAATGTGTCCCTTGTTCGTAGAAAAAACCAGCAACATAAGTCTACAACTAAGCAGTCAACAGCCTATCTTTGCCCATACATACAATGTTCTTCAAGCACTTTTAAATTTGCGAGATACACACACAATACACAAAGCATACACAAAACACAAAGCATTGAAAATCGCCGCGCAGGACATATTCTGTGTTTGTCCCTGTCTTTCCTACGATATACTTACACCCCGGTGCCTCCCTTTTCAATACACGTTCTCTTATTGAAAAAAGTAAGACGATAATTTTCGTCTTACTGCAATTTCTGCTTGGAAAAAATAATACAGTTTTCGCCTTAGAGTAATGTACGGCGAATTCGGTTTTGTTGTGCTGTTTTTTTTTTGTTCTACTGATCATTGTTTTGAATTATTTGCAAGTTTAAAGTGAATTTCAACCTAGGGAAATTTTTAGGGACTTACTATTGTTATTTTAGGCACAGGACTACTTCAAAAATGGCAAAAATGTATATAAAATGTGTTGATTTCAAAAGGATCAGGTTTCTAAAGCAACTCAAATATCGTAAACCTTTTGATTGATTTGAAAAGAATGCTTTATCAGCTTTAAAATGACACCTTAATCGTCCTAATCGCTTGAATACAGACAATTTAAGAGTGTAAAGTCTGAAGCCCATAAAATCACTATGTTCGGTTCTTTGAGTATGGCTGGAGGGGAGAGGAAAATTACAAAAAAAAAATCCTTTGACGATTTCGTATTTCGATAGCAAAGGAACATTTCTACAAAGTTTGAGCAAAATCGGAGGTATAGCAACATTTCGGATTGACCGTTTTCATATGGTATGGCTCGTAGGTGATTCATTTTTCTCGACTTACCATTTGAAAATATCCACGCCACGCCACTGAAAGCCACATTGATAAGGACCTATCATGTTATTGACGTGGGGTTTCAGACGTTCACATATTACAGCAGACAAGATCTTATAAGCGACGCGACGTTAAGGAGGCTTATCCCTCTGTAATTGGCGCAATTGTGAGGGTCCCCCTTCTTTAGGATCGGGCATACGATACTGAGGTTCCATTCATCGGGCATGCTTTCTTCCGACCATATCATGCAGATCAGCTGGTGCATGCTCCTTTCCAACTGATCTCCTGCTGTCTTGAAAAGTTCGGCGTCAAGGCCATCTGCACCTGGAGTCTCGCTTGATTTAAGTTTGCATATGGCAAGCTTAACTTCTTCTAGGTCGGGAGGACGTCATTCTTGATCGTCGTCCAAGTTGAACGGGGCATTCTGCCTGATAGCGGAATTTGTGTCTTCATCGCCATTAAGCAGTCTGCAGAAGTGGTCTTTCCAGTAGTAGTATTTTTGACTGTATTAGCATTTTTGACTCTATTACTATGTTTCGCTGCAGGTCTTTACAGGCTTGAGTTCAAGCATTGCCACTCTGGCAAGATCTTTTTACCTATTAGTAAAACTTCCGAACCTCATTCCTGTCATGGCGTCCCTAAATTTCTTTAAACGAGCGCTTCTCATGCTGCTTCTTCTTCTTTTTGAGAATTCGGCGTTCTTCCCTTCTTGTAGACTTACAGGGAGTCTTGTTGTACATATCACAGGCAGCTCTGGTTTTTTTTGCAACAGCATTTGCTTGCCTGCATCTTTAGTTAAACCATGGGCTTCGTTTTGTAGGCTTTTAGATTGACTCAATGTGCTTGCCAAGGTGGTTGGAGTTTGGAAATCAACTGCAAAGGAGCGCATCTGCTTGATATTCGAAAGGAAACAAAATAACAAAATTGTGAGTCGAACCGCAGATCTGTATAACAAGCTCAACGCTAAAACAACCTTTTGAAAGTGTAGGTACATGAGGAGTTCGAAAGGTTTTAGTGGATCAAGAACCATCTAGTCTCAGAGTTGAATGGAAGCTGATGGCATACTTCTAAAAAAACTCATTCCTAAACTGTATTCGAAAACGTCAACAACCAGCACTTAAAAGTTCACAACAGTCAAGGGGTTTTGAAAAACCACGTTTTGTCTAACTAAAGATCTTCAATTTCCCTGGAAAGATTGATAATATTTTCTGCTTCCTTAATTGTAAATTAACCTTGAGGCAACCGTTTGACTAAGAAAAGTGGTCAATAAGCTTTCAACTTGCACTCCGCCAATCTATCAGAGTCTTAGCTGAAAGAAATCCCCACAACAGAATAGGCACACTGATGCACAAGGAAGATGCTCACCAAAAAAGGTGATTGTGATGAGACGATTGCGACTGCGGTCATGCCATATACTCCATGGCCTGGTGTATGGATTGCGATTATCATTGCTAAGCGCCACAATAATATTATTAAACGTCCATTTGATCGTGTGCGCGCGCATTGCTGTGCCTGCTGCTGGAATGGAGACTTCCTGCTTCTTTTTTTTCTTCTCTCTGTTCGATGCCTAATCGGCGACGTTGCTCTTCGAAGACGTCGACACCGAAGACACTTCCCCGTAAAAGTCCACCGGCTGGTTACTTTTACCACACGTCACTCGTCTTTGGTTCAATACGGTGTCGCCAGTGTGCTTTTTTTTGCACATTTGTATCTTTCTTTCAACGAGTATCTAGCCATGATGATGGCTCAGTGATTTCTTCTTCTCTCCAGCTGGACTCGCTATATATGACAGGTTCAAAGGAAAAAAAAACTCCACCAGACGCGATCGATGTGCATTGCTCCGGAGCGCCATCGCCACACAGATGGACAACGATCACAGAGCACAAACAAAACAAAAACAAATGGAAGAAAAAAACTGCCACAATGATGAAGGAATTAAATTGATTCATAAACATTGCTGCTTCTTTTAATCATCCATAGTCAACCAGCCAGCCAGCAACAACAACAACAACGGCTGGCTAGTCCGAAAGTGGACTTCATAACTAGACAAACTACATTTGAATCGGTGCAGGCATAATGAGATTCCATAAGTGGCTGCTGTTGCCGCCCTCCCTGAAGCTAGTTGCGGTGGCGTGGTGGCGGCAGTGAGCGCTGAGCGGTGTCTGCGCTTCATTTATACAAAATGACGCTGTCGGTCGCTGCGAAGAGCCTCGCGATTTTCCAATGAAAAATTCATTTCATGAAAATTGTCGTCATATTTCCACAGGATTCGTGTCCTCACACACGCGCAGGTGGTACACACCCGCAGATCCATCACGAATATCGATTACCAATTGGTGAGATACATTTTCGGTTTCTTTATTTTGCTTCTCTTTTTTTGTACTTTTTTTTGTACTTTTTTTGTCGAGACGCAACTTTTTCCGGTCCGTGCAGAGCGGATGCAAGTTGTACCTTTGCGTGGTGGTGTTGATTCGATTTCATTATCGGTTTGGCAGCTTTTTGCGTTCCCCAGTCAGTCGTCTTGACCATTTTACAAACGATTTCTCGGGGACATCGCCCTAAAGTCCTTTGCCTCGCACTTCTGCGCTTTTTATCCAAAAAGAACACTATGAACAGATGGAAGGACGCCATATCAGTTCGATGGTTTTGCACGTAATCATTCTCTAACTGGTTGCTATGGCATGGCGTGCGTATATCAGCTACAGCTATAGGCACCGAATGCGAATACCGAGTTTGATTTCATTTTATAATGAATGGACGGATGCCAAATGAATAATGCATCTTC
Organism: Melanostoma scalare; assembly: GCA_949752695.1. Lineage (NCBI taxonomy): Eukaryota > Metazoa > Arthropoda > Insecta > Diptera > Syrphidae > Melanostoma > Melanostoma scalare. The sequence goes on from OX456986.1 coordinate 152,117,793, forward strand.
GACTGAGGAGATTGTTTTCTTTTCGTGTTTATTTGACTATTTTGCGGTGTGTCAGTGCGCGCCGCGCTGCGGACGCAATGGACGCAATGGATGCGAAATCTCGACAACTTCTCTTGGACTGCTAAAGCAGTTAGTTACAAAAATGCCACAAATAATTATGCGTGCCAATGAGGAGATGGAATCTGGCCATTGGCGCTCGTGCGAGCCGGGTAATTAAATAAATTGTGCCTGTGTGACATGAAAACTTAAGGGAGTCTTTTTTCTTAAATATGCAACTGTTGCAACTGTTGTTTCTTGTGTTGACTGCGGTTTCTGTGTTGTTGTTGTCAAAGAGTTTTGAACTAAATTTTGTTGTGAAACATCAAAGTGATGGGGAATAGGGAGTAGAAATGTGGATTGTTATCCAATTAAAATGTCGAACTTCCTTGTCAGTGATGATGGAATGCAACGTTTTCCGTTTACAATGATGGTTTACATAATTGGTTCTGTTTATAGTTGAGTTACAAAACAAATCGAGGTTTTTGGTGCAGCAGGTTAAAAAAACCAAGGAATTCAACGACCCTCGGAGTTTTGGAGTGTTTTTAACTCAAATAGACGAATGAACATAACTGACATGCGATTGACGATTGACGCCAGTCAATGACATCGATTAGCAAATGGGACTTTTGAAGTACAAAAGACGTTACAATTTCTTCGCAAGCAAGCATCGTTTGCGCCTTAGCCGTTTGGTCACCGTTCTTCAGGATAGAAAGCACTTCTAATGAAGTGTATGACATCTTTTTTTACTGTCAGTTTACAAAAACTGTAAAGAAATTTTAATATCCCCGCGATCAGGAATAAAAATCGGTATCAACAATAAACTACAGAGAAGGAAGACTTTAGATTATGCCTTACGCTTACATTAAATTCCATCTATAGATTCGTTAACACTCAAATAAACTTTATACTTTGCAGCTGAAAACAAAATACTCCGCTTTTGTAGGATTCGAAGGTTTTTGCTTTCTATTATTATTATTATTATTATTATCGAGTTTCTGAATTTCTCAACCTCTTTGAGGCTGTAAAATACCTATCCCGGGCTATGCCAAGGGATTAGGCTCGGTGGAGGAAAGGGTTTTTTTTTTTTTTTTTTTTTTTTTTTTTTTTTTTTTTTTTTTTCATAAATCGCCTCACTATGTTGCATGTACCTAGAATTACAAATTTCTGCATTTCCTCTATTAAGTCTTCCATTTGATACCGTCTGAGTCCACTGATTAACGTATTTGGAATGACTCCAGTAGTAGAAATAATTATTGGGATGATGTTAACCCTTTCAGCATGATACATTTTTTTCATCTTATTTGATTTGCAAGCTCTATGTACTTACTGACTTTATTACTGTACGTTGTCTGATGCATGTTGTGTGTCAGTGGGATGCCTGCCTATTTCAAAAATTTCTATTGTTTTTGTTAACCTGTTGTGTAAAACAATATCAGGTTTGTTGGCCTGGATACTAGCATCGGTTACTATTGACCGGTCCCAATACAGGGTTGCTTCTGCGTTTTCGAGGACCGGTGGGGGTACATATTTATAATAGGGAGTGTTTTTATCGATAAGTTTTTTACTCAGCGCCAGTCTGCAATGGACGATCTTTGCAACCTGGTTGTGCCGAGAGGTGTAATCCATTGCTGCTAATGCTGAGCAGCCTCCTGTTATATATGTTCTATAGTCTCGCTCGTGCAATTGCACCGTCTGCATTTATCAGAGGCCATCAATTCTCCTAATATATATTTTCTGTAGTTTTTGGTGGCTATTACCTTATCCTGGATTGCAACCATGAATCCTTCAGTTTCGGCAAACAACTTTCCTTTCTTAAGCCATAAATTCGTTAAGGTAAAGTTAACGTTTTCCTTTACTAGTTAGTTAGTTGAAAACTTTATTTAAGAAACTAGCTTTAAAATTTACAATTTTGATTTACTTAAGTTTAATATGGTTTGGCCAATAGCCGTCTACCAGATTGACATTATGATTGAACTTTTATGTACATTATAATTATTTGTTTATTTCAAAAGTTTCCTTCGAAGATGCGTTGCCTGTATTTAAGTACGGTGGTAGTATAATTATACAAAATTTCCCAGCCTAGTTTTCCATTTAGGACGTCTAACGTACTGCTAAATTCCATAACAGCTACTCCAAAGTACCTTAACCGAAACTCCTTCAAAACTGGACATCTGGCGATGAAATGGTGCACATCTTCTCTCTCCTTGAGGTTGCATAGATCACATAGAATCGGCAGATCGGGTCGGTGTGGAATGTAATTTAGTTTGATAAGTTCACATCGGAGTTTGAATATTACGTTTATCATATTTATGTGATGGCGGTTCATTAAATATGTGCTCTCTCTTAAATTTGTATTTAGTTTGCTGTAAATCTGCCTATATTGTGAGGAGTGTGCTTCTTGTTTAAAATTTTCATGCATGGTGTGACTCAATTTCTCTAATATGGTGCTGAATTTTTGACTTATGTCAACTGGGTTCATATCGGAAGAAAATTTAAAATGTTCTCCTACTCGCGAAGCTAGTTCCTCCCACTTTTCGACGAGATCTCCCCTGGATAATATCACCTCCTGAAGGACTTTTTTAGGTAGCCTTTGCTCATCCATCTCCATTACTTTTAATATATACTTGAAATGCTGATTTAGAGTCCTAAGGAACAATGGTGGTTCTGTTGTTTCCAAGTGAAGCACATAGTTTGGGGTACCAGTTGGTAACCGAAAAATTCGTTTTAAAAAGTACCTGAGGAACTTTTCTACTTCTTCAAACTGGGTGTAACCCCAAACTTGGGCACCATAAAGAAGAATAGAAGCTGAGGTTGAATGAAAAATTTTTAGCTTTGTACTATGTTCGATGTACTTATTTCCTATGCAGCGAACCCACACTGAAGAAATTGCTCTTTTAGCTTCCGCTAGTTTTAACTCAAAATGTTTTTTCATGTTTAGATTTGAAGTGACTAGTACACCTAAATATTTGTATTCACGAACTATTTCGATATTTTCTCGTTTGTAAGTCCACTTTTCGTTATTAGCATATCGACCGCCTCCATCTCTGAATATCATAATTTTGGACTTTTGCAAATTAACAGACAGGTTCCAGTTTCCGCAATAATTTTCTAACCGGTTAATCATACGCTGCAACCCTTCAACCGAATCCGAGAAAAAAACGATATCATCCGCGAAAATAAGCCCTGGGATTCGCATATTTCTGATCGAGATTCCTCCTCCAATCTGCTCCAGTATGTCGTTGATGAATAGAATGAAGAGTAGCGTACTCAAGATGCAGCCCTGCTTTACTCCCATTTCAGTTGAAAACTCTCCGGAAATAAACTCACCATCCCATACATATGCAACGTTATTTTCGTACATCGCTCTTAGCAATCTAACAACTTTACCAGAAATTCCCAACTTATAAAGTTTAAAGTAAAGTGCTTCACGAGCAATTGAATCAAAGGCAGCACGAAAATCGACAAAAAAGGCGTAAAGTTTCTGCTTTTTTCTTTTAAATCTCTCCGCGATGTTCCACAAGCAGAATACTTGATCTACCGTAGAATAATTTCTTCTGAATCCAGCTTGAAATTCATTTAGAATTTTCTTATCTTCTACCCATTGGGTAAGCCTATTGAAAATAAGTGTACTAAAGAGTTTGACGGAAGTGTTCAAAAACGAAATGCCTCTATAGTTTTCCGGTGCGTCATACGATCCTTTTTTGTGTAAGGGGAATATTATTGCTTTTTGAAAATTTTTCGGAACATCAGCGTATTCAAAAATTCTGTTATACTCCATCGTCAGTGCGCTAAGGAATTCTGGTGTACAATTTTTATAAAACTCCACAGGGACTCGGTCATCACCAGGGGCTTTTCCTGCTTTGGCTTTCGAAATTACATTTTCTACCTCGTAAATCGTGAAAGGCGCATCTAGTTTCTCGTCCTCGAAATAAGGGGCTGCGTAATGTGGTAGTGGTGAAAATTGTGGTGCATTGAGCAAATTCTTGAAATAGTCACACAGATCTGTTGCTCTGAGCGATGCTGCAATAAAATTTTTTCTTCCGTTGATTGACTAGGCGGCTTTCCAGAACTCTACCGAAGATCTAGAGGAATTTAATTTGCTGATATTTTGTTCGTCAAGTTTCTTCTTTTTCTCCAAACAGAGCTGTTTGAAGTCCTTATTTGCTCTTGCATACATGTTTTTGAAAGCAGGAAGTTGCTTTCCGAAAGATTTAATGGTGTATAGCTTTCATCAGCAGCAATGATGGTTTTCATGAGGTTACTTGTTTGCTCTCTAAAGTATTCCCGTAGGTTACACACTTGCTTGTGGTGAAGACTTATGACATCCATTAGACCTCGTCCCCCATCAGTACGGGGAAGAACTACTCTTTCTATGGCGCTTTTTGGGTGATGCGCCAAGTGTTTTGTCATGAGTGTTCTGATGGTTCGTGCCATTCCATCTAGGTCAGTATTGGTCCACTTAATTATGCCAAATGAGTAAGTGTATAGCGGGATTGCCCATGTGTTAATAGCCTTACATTTATTGCCGGCGTTGAGATTAGGCTTAAGGATTCGCTCTGTTCGGTTTTTGAACTCGGTGTGGAGAGTATCTTTTATTTCTTTTATAGAGAACCCGTTAAGCTGCATAAAACCCAGATATTTATAAGCCATGCCACTCTGCAGATCTTCTATTATTTGACGGCCTTCAAGTTGATATCCCCCTCCAGCTGGTACCACCTTGCCTTTAACAAGATGGATGATTTTACACTTTTCAATGCCAAACTCCATGCGGATATCTTTACTGAATGTGTGAACCATCTGCAACATTCTGTGTAGTTTTGTCTTACTGGATGAATAAAGTTTCAGATCATCGATATATAGTTGGTGGTTTAAGAAACATCTATGACTGTCCGTTTTTATCTCAAATCCCAGCTCTTTCGTTACTTTGCTTAGTTGTTTACTGAGTGCGTTTAGACCTAAGCAGAACCAAAGAGGGCTGAAAGCGTCTCCCTGGAAAATTCCGTTCTTGATGTTTATCGGGTCACTGGTTTCATATCCGAGGTGTAATTTCACATTCCAGTATATCATGGCGTTCTGCATAAATCTCACTATCTGTGGGTCGACTCTATAGACATTTAGAATTCTTATTAAATAGTCGTGAGGCAAAGAATCAAAGGCTTTCTTATAATCGATATATGCCATGCTAAGGTTACGATTTTTTTTTATGGCTTGGTTGACGACGACCGAATCAATTGTCAGCTGATTTTTACATCCATGTGAGCCCTTACTGCATCCCTTTTGTTCAGTAGTTATTATGCTACTTTGTTCACAATGTTCATAAACGCGGCTCGTAATTATTTTTGTGAACAGTTTATAAATGGTGTTAAGGCAAGTTATGGGGCGGTAGCTGGATGGATCCGTAGTGTTGTTGGATTTCGGGAGGAGGTAGGTGTTTCCGGAGAACATAAACAAAGGGGTTCTACATTCTACTTGGCTCGTTTAACAATTCAGTGAAGCATCTTGCTAAGGGGCTATGTATGACTTCTAATTTTTTTTATCCATATATTTTGTAGTCTATCCGGGCCGGGTGATTTCCAATTAGATGTTTCTTTAATTGCAATTCGTACTTCTTCTGCTGTGATTACAGTTGACTGCATCGGTCGGATTCTTGCAACGGAAGCTTCTTCTTCGTCAAGCCATGTTGCCTCCTGGTCAAAACACTTAGGAGCTCCAAAACTCAAAGACTTGGGGAGTCGGAGGTGAGGTAGACGTGGTAGTGATTGACTTGCCGCTTATGTTTCGGTAGTACCTCTTTTCGTCCGTGCAAAAAAGATGGTTCTCAGTCCTTCTTGACCGGCTTTTCCGGTATCTTGCAAGCCGTTTGGCGCACGCAGCGAGTTGTTGCCTTTTTGTATCTCTGATGTTTGTATACTCTTGAAGCGTAAGCAGGTGGATGGACGCCGGATATACTATTTTAGCGATCTGTGAAAGGATTTTTCGTGGGCATACTCCATTTTTGTACGCTGTTAATCTTCCCATGTCTTTCCTAAGATTCTCTATCTTTTTTATTAGTCTTTTCTCCCATTGAGGCGTTCTTCCAGCCCGGGAGTCTTGTGGTCTTGGGGGGGCTGCTCCAGGTAGTTGTGGTTTCGTGTTTTTTCCCATTGTTCTTACTATTGCAACTGCAGCTACATATGCAAGGGTGGTGATCCGGTTCAGGTTCATTGATTGGTTTATATGATGAGGCAGTATATACTGATTTAAGAGGCCTGCCAGCTTATCGATCGTGTTGTCAGGTTGTACTTTTGGGATTGTATCCCTATCAAAAGGATTCATATCTCCGAACTCTAACAATGCTGCATCGTATTGTTCGGAAACCGTAGCAAGCAGGCACCTATCGGGTACAGTTATGGGTTGTTGCTTGAATGCCCCTAGATGTAGACGGGGCGTTGAGTATTTCATCATGTAAAGGGGAGATTTCATCAAATGGTAATATAATATATCCCCTCTCATTTTTTAATCAGCTGAGACTAGTTTTTGGCTGTTTTCAACCCGAGAATATTTTTCTTCTCTAGTATTATTGTTGGGCGTGTACTGTTCCGGAAGGCTCTGATTGGTATGTGAACTAGGCTGCGCCCAGATGTTGCAACTCATAGTACACCTCCACTTTTTTTTATTTATTTATTTATACCTCCACGCGATAACCACTGGGAACTGGGATGCTCCATCCGGAGAGGACCTGCTAAAGAAGTAAACTTGTAAGTGTGAATGTTGTTTGTCCCTTTATTACCAGAATGTAAGAGGACTACGAACTAAAACTTCTATGATTTATCTCAATTTCCAAAACCTTCCTTTTGATATATTTGCTCTCTCTGAAACTAATTTAGATTCCAGTTTTCTTGATAGTGAATTATTTTCCTCCGACTTTGCAGTATTTCGGGCAGATGGTCAAACCTCTGAAAGTGGCCGCTCCGGGCGAGGTGTTCTTTTAGCAGTACACAATAGATTGAATGCAACTCTTGTTGAATCATCCAGTTCACCGAATCGATTCATTTGCATAAAATTGTTGGTCCCCAATCGATGTTTTTATATCCTCTGCTGTTATATTCACCCATCACAGCCTATACTCTTGCTTATCAACAATTTGTTGATTCTTACGACTCTATCTTTGAAGCTGCAGAACCAACTAATGATTTTATCGCGTTATTGGTGATTTCAATTTACCCTACTTATGTTGGGTTCCATTAGAAAATCAATCAAACTTTGTTCCCAGTAATACCACCTCAGAGAAAGAATGTATTTCTTGTGACCGCTTATCTGACTCTGGGATTTTCCAAATAAGTAGCATTAAAAACAACTTAGGAAGACAACTTGATCTTGTTTTTTCTTCTGATCCTTTCAACTCTGACGTTTCTGAAAGTATCCATCTTCTATCGACCCTTGACCACTTCCATTCCCCTCTTTCTCTTGTCTTCTCCTTCGATAAAGTTATCTCCACAGTAGATTCGGAAGTCTCCCTTCTTTTTAACTACCGTAAGGCTGATTTCAATCAACTTATAATGTCTTGTTAAATCAAATCGATTTTAACCTTTTCTTAAATGCTCGAACTCCCATCGACATCGCTCTTTCTTTCTTCTATACTACCATCTTCGAATGTATCATCCAGACTGCTCCTCATTTACCACAAAAAAATTGTATGTCATCTCCTCCATGGTATACTAAAGATTTGCGTACACTTCGAAACCTTAGAAATAAGTTATGGAAAACTTACATAAAATCACATTCTTATATTGATTACTTAAATTATCAACAAGCTTTCTTCAACTTTTCATCCTTATCCGAAATTCTTTACCACAATTATCTTGATAAAATGCAGACTTGTCTTATCTATGACCCTAAACGTTTCTATCAATTTATTAACGTTAAGAGAAAATCGGATGGGCTTCCTTCCTCTTTCAACCATCTCAATACTTCCTCTTCAAATCCTCAAACAATCACCAATCTATTTGCATATAACCTTACTAAAGTTCTACCTGACCTTGAATACTTTAGTTATCTTGATAATTGTCCTCAAAGCTTTCTTGTTTCTATTGGTGTTAGTCTCGACAATGTGTATGATAAAATCAATGCACTCAAAGATGACTTTTCTCCCGGTCCTGACGGTATTCCTGCCATTTTCTTAAAAAAATGTATAAACGTACTTTGTCAACCCCTTACAGCCTTATTTGAACTCTCACTCTCGCAAGCAGTTTTTCCAACATTATGGAAAGATTCATTCATATTTCCAATTCATAAGAAAGGCAGTAAAAGTGATATCTCCAACTTCCGTCCTATTGCTAAACTCTCCTCTATTCCTAAGCTTTTTGAAAGCATTGTCTATGACTCGTCATACTTTCATTGCAAGTCTGTTTCTCCACTGCAGCATGGTTTTCTAAAGGGAAGATCTACCAAGACTAACTTAACCCAATTTGTTTCTACGACGCTCTGTGCTCTTGAACATGGCTACGAGGTTGACGTAATCACTACGGACTTTTCGAAAGCTTTCGATTAAATCTCACACCATATAATTTATCTGAAGTTAGGTATTTTTGGATTTCCCCCGCATTTTATCCAATGGGTGAAATCCTATTTAGAACACGCATCTATAAGGTATTGTTTAGAAGTTTCTTATCTATTCCCATTTCTGCCTCCTCCGGTGTGCCTCAAGGTAGCCATCTCGGTCCTCTCCTTTTTGTCCTTGCTATCAACGATGTCCATATGATTATTTTGCACTCAAATCTCTCAATCTATGCCGATGATATAAAAATAATGAAGTCAATATCGACACCTCGTGATAATTCTTTACTTCAACATGACTTAGATTCTTTTCTTAATTGGTGTCATAAGAATCTGCTTGATCTTAATGTGAGAAAATGCCAATTCATTCCTTTTTCACGAAAACGAATACCTACTGTCCCTCGGACTTATGACTTTTGTGGGGTTCCCGTTCCAGTTGTTTCTTCTATTCGAGACCTTGGAGTTTATTGTGATAAAGAGCTTAACTTTCGTTTCCATATAGACCAAATTATCGCAAAGGCGAACTCTTCCCTTGGTTTCATAAAACGGTGGTCTAAAGAATTTTCCAATCCTTATGTAACCAAATCACTATACATAACTTTTGTCAGACCTATCCTAGAGTACGCATCTCAGGTTTGGTCCCCCTATCAAATCACTCAGTCACAAAGAATTGAAGCCGTCCAACGTAGATTCCTTCGCTTTGAATTACGCCATCTACCGTGGTCAAACACTCTCATCCTACCTCCATACGAAGATCGTTTACAGCTAATTAATGTTACTACGCCTCGCCAAACGTCGTGCAATTGCTGACATACTTTTTGTACACCAAATAATGACTGGTGCAATTGAATCTCTCGCTGTCCTTGAAAATTTCTACCTTAATACCAATCCTCGTAGTCTACGGTCCATCCCTTTTTACAACCTTCCCACTCACCGCACTAACTATGGCCATTTTAACCCCATTACTCGAATGTTGCGCTTAGCCAATGGTGCACAAGATATTCTTGATTTTAACGCAAGCTTACCATCTCTTAGAAATAAATTATCCTCTAATCATTTTCAACTTCCTAATTAAATTTTCCTTAGCTTCTCAATTATATTAACTTTAATTTAATTAATATTTATTGTAAATAGTATTTAGTACTTAAGAAAGTAATTTTTGTAACTATTTAAGTTTTCTTTTTATTTGTATGTATGTTGCTTGAACTAAGCCAGATAAATAAATAAATAAAAAAGGCCAAAGAAGGAAAAGACTTACATTATAATCCTCTTCGAGGAATGACTGGCTGCCCGAACCTCAGTGGTCTACCAGAGGTTTTTGGGAGTGTCTCAGCGGATGAATTCGAACAAGAGAATCAACGGTGGATCTCAGCAGTCAAAAAAAGTAGAAATCCCTGCTACTCTGACATATTTGGTTAAAAGCCTTTCAATACGAGGAGACGGTATTGAAGTGTAGATGATGGTTGGCTCCTGGTGAGCCAACGGCAGCTCTCATACCCGTGGAGCAGAGTACTGCTTCCGGATTATCTGGCCCTTGATGTCCTAGGGGATATCAAAAAGGACCCCCCCCCCCCCTCCAGGTTGGTGGTTGTGCATAAAAACTACATGGTTCTTAAACAACCATAACAGCCTTGGATAACAGTTACGATTTCAAATTTGACAACCCAAACAAACGAAAAAAGGACAAAGACCTACGGATCTGCACATGGAACGTAAGATCCCTTAATGGATTGCGTTGCAGCGCAAATCAGACATAACCGCCATCCATAAAGAAGTGCGATGGAGCGAGCCGGGCATAAAGAAGGTGAAAAACTGCGACACACTATGGCAACTGCTACAGTCAACAGAAACAACGCTTATTCGGGTGAGGAATTGTCGTTAGAGGCAGACTCAGGGATAAGGTGACTAGCCAAAATCCAGTTAATGAGCGTATAATGGCCATCCGCATCAGGGCTAAATTCGCCAACATTAGCCTAATATGCGCCCACGCCCCCACAGAAGAGAAAGACGACAATTCCAAAGAGTGTTTCTACGAGCTCCTCGAAGAAACATATGAGCAGAGCCTTAGACACAATGTGAAAATTGATAATGGCCTTTTTCTCGCAAAACTTGGGAAGGAGGACAAGAACGAGATTCGGAGACTTCAATAAAAGGGGAAAAGATCTTGCCAGAGTGGCAAAGACCAAACTAAAGCCTGTAAAGACCAGCAAGGAAACAAAGTAATAGAGACGCAGTCGCTACTGAGGATCTGAAAAGACCACTTTTGCAGACTGCTTAACGGCAAATAAGACACTAATTCCGCTGTCAGACAGAGTACCCCATTCAATCTGATCGATGATCAAGAATGCCGTTCTGCCAACCTAGAAGAAGTTAAGCTTGTCATATGCAAACTTAAATCAAGTAAGACTGCAGGTGCAAATGGCCTTGATGACGAACTTTTCAAGGCAGCAGGAGATTAGTTGGAAAGGAACATGCCGCAGCTGAGCCGCTTGATATGATCGGAAGAAAGTATGCCCTATGAATGGAACCTCAGTCTAATATAGAGATCCACTATCTTTTAATCAATTTCATTTCAGCGTGTGACAGTATTTAAAAGGACGAGCTGTACGGAGACTTTTCTGATTTTGACATCTCTGCAAAACTCTTTCGAGTATGCAGGTTGCAGGCTGATGTTGAAAAGCACGCTCTGCCTCGTTGTCCGCTGAGGTCGTTGCCAAGACCTTTAGTGTCAAAAAAGGATTTTGAAACGGCAAAAGACTATTATGCGATATTTATAACATCGCATAGTAGTCTTTTGCCGTTTCAAAATCCTGTCCACTGAAAAGAAATTGGCCACGGCTTCCTTGCTTGGCATTTACCGGGCGGAGATTTGTCCTTCTATGGCGATCTGGTTGGGCTAACTTTGCTCGCTGGTCTCTATGTGTTTAAAAAACTTCTTGTCGAACTTGGTGATTTTGGCGGGGTCCATATTTTCCAAATAAGCGCGAACACCTTAGTAGATGACATTCAATTCAATTTGATCTTTAATGGACATTAGTCTATATTGTCCTCGTTTCAGCAAATTAGTAAGAAGAACACCACGGTTCAAAAATTGTTGGGGAGGAGCATCCAAATCGGAATCGAATCGAGCGAAGGCAGCGACTAAACGGTGTTGTGAGAACTCCAATTTCATGGAGCCAGCAGCCTGCCTTGGTCTGGGCAGCTGAACCGACACGCGGTACAGACAAACCGACCCGTTAATGGCTGGTCGAATACCCTTGTAGAACAACTCAGTTTCCAGGAAGACCGCCTATGATAGAGGTGACGTAATGTAAGCAGACACCTCACCGGCTTGGGTCTCTATGACAGGGAGGGAGTTCAATGAACCACCACTCCCCGCTGGGGACATCTATGGTGGCACGCTCCAACAAACGTGAATGTTAGTAGAATACATCATCAGGGTAAGTTTTACAACCTGGAGGACGACCAGCAACACAGACATTTGACGGTAGGCCACAGCCTGCTTGGACAAGTCGACGTAGATAATCAAGGCGTACTTGCCTTTGTCAGGGAAGTACTCGCCCATTGCACAACCAGAGTATTGGGCCTGGTTCTGCAAGAGGGCAGCATCTGATGCAGTGGTTGAAATATTAATGACACGGAGTAGTCTATGGCTCTAGTTCCTGTCAAAAGCTTCACAATCTGCACGACAGTGGAACGCTTCTGACCAATAGAAGCGTAGATGCTGTTTTTTCTGTCTGCCTGTCACCGATGATCAATCCACACTGATCCCTACCGATGGCATTTAACGAATCGACAGTTTTGATACCAGTCTGCATAGGTTCGCCCGCAGAGACACATGGAATAATGCCAGGAGCCAATATTCCGACACGGAAAGGATCCTTAGTATTGATTGCTCCCTTGCCATTAATTGCGTTAACCAAAACATCAACGACACGACATTAAAGCTCACCCCCCACTGGAACGTTGACAATAGCACGTACGCTTCACAATATCACCCTGGCTTGATCAGCTTATCGTACCTGAAGACGACAATATCGACGATATCGTGTTCCAAATTCAAAGCCATACCTTTCAAACCCGAAGAGAACTTCACCATTTTTCGGCTTGGATGTTGTTTAGTCCGTAGACCCAAGCAATATCATCACCAATGCTTAATACACGATCAGTTTCTTTCTAAATCGGCCGAAGAGTATGCATTGCGAGCATCTTGGAGTAATCCTGGATAACAAACTTCTTTGGTCGAAACATGTCGAGTCTAAAACTACTAAAGCACTGTCAGTTTTCTGGCAATGTAAAGGAGCTTTTGGCAAGACATGGGGTCTTTCACCGAAAAGGGTCCTTTGGATCTATACGGCTATGATAAGACCAATCATCTCCTATGCGTCAGTCGTTTGGTGGAATAAGCTCTCGCGTAAATACTTTATTGCCTCGTTTGCCAAACTTCAAAGAACAATTTGTCTGGGTGTTACGGGGGCCTTCCCCAGCACACCGGGTGCTGCTCTCGCCGCACTGTTGAATCTTCCTCCCCTTGATACCTTCATCATGGGGTGTACTCTCAAGACTATTTTTCGTTTAAAACGATGTGGTCTCTGGCACAATTCGCACTGGAGCTTTGAGGAACTCGCAAGCAGCATATCTTTTGACTCACGTCTAATGGATATGCCGTCTGACACGATGATCCCAAGGCTCAAACTGCGCCAAAATTACTCAGTCAGCTTTCCTTCGGTTCAGGACTGGTTCGCTCCAGAATCTGAGCTTGGAAAGAACTGTTATCGTATCTTCACAGATGGCTCCAAAACCGACGAGGGTTCTAGTGCTGGTGCCTTTGTTGAGAACGACGACATACGACTGCACTCATCTTTGGGATCATACGCATCCGTTTTCCAAGCGGAGGCTTATGCTATCCTAATGGCCTTGAGCCACGTAACGAACAATGGATGGACGGGGAGAAGTATCTTTGTTTGCAGCTATAGCCAAGCTGTGCTTAAGGCCCTTCTCAACCCTCTAACCACTTCGAAAGTGATCCAGGAATGCAAGAGCTCTCTGAATGCGATCGGAAGATTAAATTCCTTGAGTCTCATTTGGGTTCCAGGCCATCACGGCATAACTGGAAATGAGATCGCCGATGAACTCGCTAGGCAGGGATCTCAGACAGCTTTCTCAGGACCTGAACCGTCGCTAGGTCTGCCAGCGTCCTCAGTGAGGGCTTCAATCAACGATTGAATCTGTGAAGAGCACAACCGTAGATGGCATGCCTCCATTGGATGCAGACAGACCAAGCGTATGCTCCCCAACGTTAGTAAGAAGACTGCAACATTTTTGCTAGCTCGTAGCAGAAAAGAATGTAGAAAGCTTATTGGCGTTGCCAGCGGGCACTTCTCTTTTGCAAAGCATTTAAACGTGTTAGGCTTAAGTGATACCACACTCTGTGAATCTTGTGGAGAAGATGAGGACACCGCAGAGCACTTCGTCTGTGAATGTCCTGCTTTTTCTCGCATGAGGTTACAGATACTCGGCGCAGACATGGTGAGAGCTGGTAAATTAGGCTCCTTATCCTTATCCTTTTGGCTTTCCTCCGAACATCTGGAAAGCTATAACAAATAGAAGGTTGCTATCTGGTAGTACAATGGACCGGTATTTAGGTCTGAGTCCTCCAACAAAAAAAAAAAAAAAAAAAAAATGCATTGCGAGACTAGGACGGCTGAGACATTCAGAAGTCCCGGAAGAACAGGACCTTTAATTAGGTGGCGGTGGAAACTGATTTCAACCGACAGCGACGTAGAGTGCATAGTTTGAAAAGCTCGCCCGAAATCAAAACTGTTATTGAAAGATGAGGCCCAGGTTCACCCCGTACTGTAATGCCCACTTAAGTAAGTAAGTAAGTTTCATGAAGAATCTATAGCTCGAAAACTTGTTTTCAAAGGCTATGAAATGTCACTTCTTTTTGAACAAATCATTTTCTTTTCTTTGTAAGTCAATCTGATGTACCTACAACACGGACTAGCAATGGAAAGAAACGAGGCCCCAAGATTTCCACAACTTTGCTGCCCCATCTTTTATTTGTTTATTAATTTTAGACTTTAAGAAAAACCTTCTTTTTAACAAATCAAAAGCTAAGTAAACGGCTAGGAAGCTTTGCTAAGTGACTGAAACTGCTATTATTTTTTCCTATTCTCACAAAATTAAACATTGTCCTGAACAAACCGCTTGACATAACAAAATAAAATTCAAAGAATAGCATCACATCTCAGACAACATCAATTATTACTTGAGTCCCATATTGTCCAGGAAAAAGGCGCGTATTCTGCAGCACATTACCCGAAGGTGGGCATCACTACTGCAGCAGCCGTTCACTTTCACTTCCGCATAAAAGAAGTGCAAACATGACATAACCAAAAGATTGTCTTGTCTTCCTGGTTTGTATCAAAATCAATACAAAATTATGTATAGTTTCCAGACGCATCGCACCGCACCCTTCCCTGCCCTAAGTGCCAAGTCTATAGCAACTAACTAAAGACCGCATCAACAAGAGATTCTCCAATAAATCTTGACGCACACGCAAGAGACGAATGTCGTTTTGTTGATTTTCAGTTACGCCAAACAATTACCAACTTTGACTGATGTATGACTTTTACACCGATGTGTGTATATGACTGTCTTTTGGCACGAGAACAATACCGATTGTCTTCGCTTGTCCTCCCCAGTGGCAAATCTTGAATTTAATTCATCCGTTTACATGAAAAGGGAATCCTTCTCCTTTGCTTACTTCTGTCTGTTGAGTCAGTCCAGAATTACTTGAATGGAATTCTCTTCACCTATGTTTGATTAAGAATGATTTATTGTCGTCATCGTCAAACGGCAGGAATGGAATGGAATGTGTGTGTTGTGCATGTGGAGGTTGTACAAAAGACTGACTGTAAATAATTGCTTAAGACTTTTTGAAGGAAGAATCTTTTTGATATTGTTCATTTCTTTTTTTTTCACGTAAGAATTCATGGTGATGCGTAAAATATGGGCTTAACTTTTGATTCCGACGAAGACTGACTAATGCGATGGGATGACAATCGTATCCAACTGTCTGCTGCATCACATTGAAGTGAATGACAACCCTAGGAAATTCATACTCACAACAAAAATGTCTTGACACCTAGGAAATTAGGCAAGAAATTAAGGAAATTCCTAGGAATCTTTATAAAACCCAGGAGCCAGCAAAAAATAGTAAGCCGTGCTAAGGGGTTCGCATATCTTCTGACGTGTCGCTTCGATAAGTTGGTTAATTTTAAACTGAAAATGGTTTAATACGAAGTCTAACTAATTCCATTAAGTGTAAAGGATTCTATTCATCTGAGTAAAGACTGTCAATTCAAAGTTTCTCATCACGAGACAGATCGAATATTAGTAGTGATTATCTGATTATTATTATTTTATCCAAGCCCTCGATTGAGACAAAATTTAATAATAATTTATTTCAAGGAGCATTCGTTTATTTTAGAAAGTGGAAAAGACTCACTGATATAAGATACAAATGGTGTCCATTGGGAAGGCTGCTTGGAGACAAGAATGACTTGAAGGTGTGACATATATAAACGCATTTGTCCTACATCCGTGTTATTTCCAAAATAAAGTAACGATTTTATGGGTTTGTACTACTTAACGAGCAGCTACATTTAAATCGTGAGTAACGTAAGCAAAACACCTTTGAGAATTCGTTCGCTGTTTCAAATAATTCACCATGCTCAATAAGCTGGGAAAATTATCACGTTAAACACACACTCACAGTGTGTTTTGCATAAGATGCGATAAAATCTATAAAGGACGTATAGGTTGGGTCAACCAAGAAAAAGTAATAATGCGGAAGGTCTATTGAGGACTCGTCCGAGGCATCTATAGGCTTAGAAAGACCATGTCCTTTAGTACAAATATGCCTAGCTCCACAAAAGATGCGAATATGGCGTCTGAAGAATCACTGTCTGACTTCTTTCCTAATCAAAAAACTGAAAAGAGTAATAGACATATACTCAAGACTGAAAATTGGACCCTGTCTGATCTTTACAGCACAACACGCTTTTACAAAGCTTGAATCATTATGAAAACACACCGCATTCCCTGACCTGCACCATTGAATACTCCCAACACTTTAAGGAGTGGACTCAGGTCGACTTCTTAGACAAAGAAGAAGCTATCAACAATGTCAGAAACTCAGCGATTTCGGGTGTTCTTAATAGATTAAACATATAAACATAGGGACTCTACAACGAGAAGAAGTCACTACTCTTCTTTAGATTTTGTTAGTTAACGCACTGCTAAACGATCTAGAAGAAGCAGGATTCAATAACCATCGGGGTAATAACATGGTGACCGCGCTTTGCAAACGGGTAAACTAATAAACGTGTAACTTAAAAAAAGATTGCGAAATTGCATTAATTGATTCTATGTTTTCTTTTAACTAAAATGAAATTTACATCAATTATATTTGAAAGTTTTTCCAAATTTATTCCAAATTCTCTTCAGAAGAAACAAACAAAGCTACCGTGGTATAATGATCAATTAACAAATCTCAAAAATGTAAAACGTAAAGCTTTCAATAAATATAATAGCTCTAATAATGATTTAGATTATGCTAAATTTAGCAAATTACGTAAAGAATTTTCTATTCTTAATAAATTCCTTCACAGGTGCTATATCATGAGTATTGAAAGCAACATCAAATCTAATAGCAGCTCTTTTTGGGCATTTGTAAATGAAAAAAGAAAATCTTCTGGATATCCTAAGAATATGTCTGATAAGAACTCAGAGGCTTCGAATACTATTTCTATCCTAGATTTATTTGCGGAATTTTTCCAATCCGTATATTCGGATTCAGATAGCTTAAACAAAGTAAGCAATATTCCAAGTAAGGTTGATATTGGCGCTTTGCACTTAAGTTTTGATGAAGTTCTTTTAGAACTCCAGTCACTGAAACCTAAATCTAAACCTGGTGCTCACGGTATACCAGCGTTATTTTTAAAAAACTGCGCCAGCACACTATGTTACCCTTTGCTCTCCATATTCAACAAATCGCTCTCCGAAGGTATCTTTCTGAATGAATGGAAAATATCTTATCTCATCCCAATTCATAAATCTGGCTCTAAGAATTTGATTGATAATTACAGAGGCATTTCGAAACTATCGTCAATCCCTAAACTATTCGAAAGCATTGTGAAAACAAAATTAGAATTTTTAACCAGTGAATCCATTTCAGAATTACAGCACGGTTTCATTTCTGGGCGCTCTACAACAACAAACATGTCCCTTTTTTCATCGTATGTCATTGAAAACATTGAGAATAAAAGTCAAATTGATGTAGTCTACACCGACTTCAGCAAAGCTTTTGATTCGGTTAAACATTGTAGCTTAATTCGTAAACTAAAACTATTTGGCTTCCATTCATCATTTTTAAATTGGATCTCATCATATTTAACTGGTAGATCTCAAAAAGTTTTGATCAATAATTCCTTATCAAAATCTATTAATTGTATTTCTGGTGTTCCTCAGGGAAGTCATTTGGGCTCACTGTTGTTTAATATCTTCATAAATGATATTGCCTCCGTTATAAAATATTCATATTGCCTTCTCTATGCTGATGACATGAAATTATTTCTTAAAATCAAAACTATTGATGATTGCTCCCTCCTACAATCAGATATTAATCTAATATCTGAGTGGTGCAACTTAAGTTGTTTAAAACTAAACATAAGAAAATGTAACGTTATTTCTTTCTATAGGACTCATACGTACATTAATTTTCCTTTTCAACAGGTATATTTTCAAATGAATGTAAAGTTTCATATATTACCCAAATTCATAAGGCAGGTTCAAAGCAAAACGTACAAGATTACAGAGTTATATCAAAATTATTCGAATATATTGTAACTAAAAATTTATTTTGACATTAAGGAACAAATATCTACGTGCCAGCACGGTTTTGTATCTGGTAGATCAACTTCTTCTAACTTAGTGTCGTTTACCAAGTACCTTTTCGACTCTCTCGAATGGGGACATCAAGTTAACGTGATCTTTACAAATTTCAATAATGCTTTTGAGACTATTTGTCATGAAATTCTTCTTGAGAAAATAAAAGTTTTTGGAAGACATTCCTCAATGAATAAAAAGTTATTTATCCAACAGAAAACAAATAGGCAAATAGATGCTCAATCTGGTGTTCCCCAAGGAAGTCATATAGGACCCCTGCTTTTTAATATTCTCGTGAATGAAATTCCACACCTTCTTCAAAAAGCTAAATGCTTAATGTACGTTGATGATCTAAAAATTTTCAAGATCGTTAGTAGTTTAAATGACTGTAAAATTCTTCAAAGTGAGTTGAATATATTAATAGCTTGGTGCATTGACAATGGCCTGTTCATATAGGTCCTTATGCCCTATAAAGCTATGCCGCTCTGCATTGACAGTAATGGTGTTACCAGCATCATTTTGAAAGAAGTACGGTGCGATGATTCCACCAGCCCAAAAACCACACCAAACTGTCAATTTAGGTGAATGTAATGGTTTTTCATGAATATTTTGTGGATTTTCATCGCCAGTTTTGTTTATATACCGCACAAGTCAAATAAAAGTAAGCCTCTTCGGAAAAGATGATTTTCTTAAAAAAATAGTTATCGATTTCAAGTTGTTCCAAGGCAAAATCAGAAAGTTCACGACGTTTACGGTGGTCTAATGGTGAAATTGTAAACACTTCTGAATGCAATAAAAAACAAATGACAGATCCTGACATAGGGGAGAGTGGGGCAAGAAGGACCTCGGGGCAAAAAGAACCAAACCGATTTTTTCCATGGTTCCTAAATCCATCTTATATTCAATAGCTAGAACTAATAAAAAACCTTCTTTCCCGACACATCCCTTAGTTTCACTGACAAACTGAAGTTAGTTCCGGTTTAAATGATGAAAGTTTAAAAACGGTCTATCAATAAAAAAAAATTCCAATCTGCAAAACCAATCCTAGGCAACCAGTTGATAGTTTTAAACATTCTGATAATTTTAAGTTGTTTGTGATCATTAGTGCTTTTTTTAGCAGCTGGATATAAAGATAATTAAATAATATTAAGGAAAATAAAAATATTTTTTTAAAAAAACTCCTTATGGGGCAAATGAAACCAGTACGTACTGGGGCAAAAAGGACTGGTAGTCCGTTTTGCCCCACTTACTGCTGGTTCGACTTTCAAAGCAAAACAACAACACAAGATAAGTATGTTTTGCTCAATGACCCTCACGAGGATGTTTTTCACAACATTTTTTATGTACTGCCTACCTATTTAGGTACTCAGTTAAAATTAAACATTTATGTTTTTGAACATGGTTCGTAATACGGTCGAAAAACGACTAGGGTGCTAGTTGGACCAATGAGGAATTGAAGAAAGCTATGGAAGCAATTAAAAAAAAATTTAAGGCAACATCCTTCAAGAGTGATCTTACAATTTCAAATAGCTGGTTTATTTGGAAAAGCATACCTTAAGGCAGCAGTTCCTAATAATGCTATAAATGGGTTTTGGACTCTATCCTGTTGACCCAAACGTTTTTTCAGAAGACGATTATATTCCAGTTGAGACAACAAAAATGTCGAAATCCGCAGCCCTTTATGCGAACTAACCGTTGAGTTTTCAAACTCTGCGGATATAGCTGCTACAGAACTTCCTCAAGTTGCGATTCTCAACGAGAAAGCAAATGAAACACCAATCTTATCTTCATTTCCGTGGAAAGCCGTATCACAGGGCCATGAACTTCCTAAGGCTTCTTCAAGTGGCACTATAGTTAGAAAAGGCAGAGAAAAAGGAAAAACTGCAATACTAACATCCAGCCCATACAAAAATGTTAAAAGAATTCAGTGGTTCGTTTTGCCCAATTCAAAGGTCCTTTTTGCCCCGCTAGTGGGGCAAGACGGACTTTCGAGATAAGTTTGTAAAATTGTGTATATCTCTATATACAACTGTTCAACTATTCTGATTGTTTACTATGATGAAGTTCAAAGGTTGGAGTATTATTTAAAAAAATATTTGCTTCCGTTTTAGGACTAGAAAAAAAATTAGGAGTGTCTAAAGCTTAAGTGGTCCTTCTTGCCCCACTCTCCCCGCGTATTTCCTCAGCTGCAGTTTGATTTTTATTATAAACCTTTTTGTTATAGATAATAAAATACGTTGATAACCCTACTACCAATGGCCGAAACGCCACTCCAAAATCATATCATACCTATTGGAAAACCCTTTATAAAATTATTTGTCCTGATATTCTGAAATTTTTTTATATCTAAGCACCTGAAAGGAGTATCAGACAAAGAAATCCTTTTTACAACCCTTTTCACTTATATGTATACTTTACAAAGTTTATTAAACTTTTTAACTTTGAATGACTCTTCAAGGAGCTTATTGAATCTAAATCGTCTGCATGTGAGATATGAGCTCCACCATAAGTGTCCTAACATGACACTGCCTCCAATGACTTTTGTAGAAGCTGAATGGCGAGGAGGAAGAAATAGTCCAACAACTCCTTTATTCATGCTCTGCACTCGCTAACAGACGGAAGACTCACCTAGGTGAATACTTTTTTGACGACAGTATCGACTTAGCTAACACTTCATACGAAGCTCTGCATGGTTTGACTAATAGGTGATTAACTTGTTAGTCCAGGTTTGATTAGAGGGTTAAAAACTCTCTAAGTCAGTAATTCAAGGTAGAAGAGTCCTCTTGGAAAAACATCGTGATTTCCTTGAGGATTTTCATAATGTGGTAATTGACATGGAAAAGTATAACACGGGTGTCCTTCAGACAATGAGGACTGAAAAGTTCCTTAGAGAAATCAGTGTAAATGCAATGAAGCTCGTTCCCATATTCAAGGGCATTGGAACATTTATAATAAAAAGATAGAAGGTTGATAGCCGTCGATCTTCTTTGCATAAATCCGTGCTGCTGATGGCCGACAACGTTCCTTGAAATGATGGATAAACTTTCGTAGACTACTTCTTCATATACCTTAGGTATAGGTATACATACTATATACGAGAGCCTTGAAATAGGTAAGTAGTTTTTGATAACGATTTTTCCAACCTTCTTGAAAACGGTAGTGATTAAAATTTTTTTCCAAAGAGTGGGGAATATTTCTGTGGCAATAACCCATAACAGCATAAGTCAAATTTCGCTACTTTTCAGGAGAAGCATTTGAAGTTTTTGTCATCAGTTGAAGCGCTTTTATAGACGAAAATATTACCATAAGCAAAGTTTTTATGTTGTTAAGTGATAGAAAATAGAAGTTTGCTTGTTTTGAAGTTTAAATTTTCTTTAAAATTCTTTTATTATACTGTAATTTTGAGCAAAAACCGACTTGTGTTACTTAACTGCAGATGTGTGATGATTTCTTAATATGGAAAAACAACATTAGTGCAGTTAGGTCTAGCAACTGTGTTCTTTACTCAAATAGAAAAAAAGCACAAGTAAGACTTGTGCTTGCATGATTAATTAAAAGAAAAGCATAAATAGACATGTTCTTACAGGAATGAATGAAAAAATTTAGGTAAAAAAGCATAAGTTGACTTATACCTGTGAACTATCTAATTACGAAATTGCTTTAAAGGCATAAGTAGTGACTTGTCTTGTTTTTCCTTTTGCTATAGTTTGGAATTTCCTAACTTGTGTTTTTCTATCTTTGTAACGGACAAAGATATCAAAATGAAAATTTTACAGACTGAAGCACCTAGAAAATGTGAAAAAAACTGCATCATTAACTCAATTTGAGCATAAGTCGACTTATGCTGTTATGGGTTATTGCCACAGATTTTAGATTTTAAGGAGATCTTGAAAAGATATTCAAAAGTGGAGGTTGTAAACGTGAAAAACACTTTTTAAAACATTTGTCGGATTCGTTTCCAGACCAGAAGAAACTTCATCTTTAAGAGAAGAAAGGTAATAAGTGATTCTGTCTCTGTGAATTGGGATACTATTAAAGCTCACTTGCGAGCAGTGAGTTGAATATTCAAAGTCATTTTCATCAACTTCTAGATTCTTACAACAAAAAGAGCAATAAAAATGGTTTGCAAAGGCATTGCAAATGTTGGGAGTAATTTTCAAAGAAGTGGTATTATACATGAAGTTCGCTGGATAGCCGCAACATACGATAATTTAATAAGAGTAATTTCTATTTAATAAGAGTAATTTCTATGTCAGTTCCCACATACTCAATCCAAACTCTTCCCAGTCTCCTCAAGGGTCTTCCCCCTACATTGACCCCCTCTTACCCCCCGTAGTCAAACTCACACAGCAAAGCACTGATTCAACTGAATCGCGTTACGCTCTCTCGAGACTTAGAGACAAAAAAACTTATGAGAACATACGAATCTTTTTGTCTTATCTTCACGACAAATCGAACTCTCTTTGCTATGAAGGTAAGACCAGAACTAGTGTTATGGTCTCTATTCAACAGGAAGGTCTCCCCACTGACGTCACTAGTCTCAAGAAGCTCTTTGTTAAATACCACGAGTATTTTGATGTGCCTCCTCAAAAAGTTGAAAGTGATCTATGTGCTTTTGGACATTACATCCACTCTAAACACATTTCACACCTTCAACGTAGCAGAGCTGACCATGAAAAGTTTTTTCGTTCATAATTCAGCATCTCAAAATCTGCCTCTTACCTTTTACTACCAAAACGTAAGAGGACTTCGCTCAAAAACAAGAGCAGTCCTTCTACAATCCCATGCTTTGCCTTTTGAAGTCTTTGCCCTGACTGAAACCAATCTTATCCCTATCATTAACAACCAGGAATTGTTCCCATCTACTTTCAATGTTTATCGAGATGACGATCAAGACCGTGACACTGATGACTCTCCTTGTCGTGGTGTCCTCATTGCTGTCACCAATACAATTGATTCATCTCTTCTCTCAACATCCTCCTCCCCCAGCCTTGATTTTGTCTCAATCAAAATCACTCTACCCCATAAATCGCTCTACATTATCTGCTTCTATATTTTACCATCGCAACCCCTCGAATCTTATGAATTTGCAATTAAAACGATTGATGACATTTCAGATTTATGTGAACCCCATGATGAGATCCTTATTTTCGGTGATTTCAACCTGCCGTATCTAAACTGGACTTTGTCAGATGACCTATCGTTTTACATTGCTCCTAGCCCCATCTCTGCTAAAGAATGTCTGTTCGTTGATCGCCTTGCAGACTCTTGCCTCTGCCAAGTAAGTGGAATTTCAAACTACATGGGTAGGCAACTTGACCTTGTATTTACAACAGATCCCATTAATTCTTCAGTCTCACTTTCACCCCTTCTTCTTTCAACGATCGATAACCTACACCCCCTCTCCTTCTCTCATTTTTTCTCCAGTCTTCAAAGCCATCTAACCCGCCTGTACCTCCAGCTTCATTCGATTTCCACAAAGCAAACTTTCGTAAAATTAATGATTATCTAAATAGAACTCACTTTAATTTTGATAATCTAACCGTGGAAGATGCCACATCCGCGTTCTACAGAGAAATACATAAAGCTATATCCCTCTTCGTTCCCCTTTCTAGACTTAAAACTTCTTTTACTTCCCCTCCGTGGTATAACCATAGGCTCCGTACTCTAAGAAAAAAAAAGGAACAAATTGTGGACAATCTTCCTTCGTACTCGATCTCCTACTGACTATTTAGCTTACCTTGGCTCTTATTTACATTTCTGTGAGCTTTTCAACACCCTTTACCAACGCTATTTAATCGAAATGAAATCTAACATTATTAATGACCCTAAGTCTTTTTATAAATTTGTCAACCACAAAAGAAAATCTGACGGGTACAATTCCTCCCTTTCCTTCAATAATGAATCCTCATCCGATGCACTCGCTGTAGCAAACTATTTCGCAAATTACTTCAAACAATCTTTCACGGACGATTCTTTTGTTCCTGATTCAGATTATTTCTCGTTTTTACCGAATTTTTCTTTTGATCCATTCCTTCCACGTTTCTTTGACTCCGACCTAATTGAAGAAAAGTTAAATCATCTAAATGATGAGTTTATTCCTGGCCCCGATGGTATACCTGCCATATTTCTTAAGAAGTGCTCCTCAACTCTTTCCCTTCCCCCTCTCTAAAATCTTTAACTTGTCCATATCCCTTGGTGTTTTCCCCCAAGCTTGGAAAACGGCGTTTATAACCCCTATACACAAAAAAGGTCCTAAGTGCGACGTGAAAAATTATCGTCCCATCGCTAAACTATCGCATATACCCAAAATTTTCGAAAGCATATTGTATGAAAACTTAAGTTTCCATTGCAAATCTCTCATCTCCCCTAGACAACACGGGTTCCTCAAAGGCAGGTCAACAACAACAAACCTCGTTGACTTTGTCTCATTTTCCCTCTCAGCCTTGGAGAATGGAAAGGAGGTCGATGTAATTTCAACTGACTTTAGTAAGGCTTTCAATAAAATCTCTCACAAACTTATTCTTTTTAAACTTTCCACCCTCGGCTTCGAACCCAGTTTGTTAAGATGGATTTCTTCTTATTTAGAAAACCATTTTTACAGCGTTCGGTTCAGATCCGCCTTATCCAGCCGCTTTCTAGCTACATCCGGTGTTCCCCAAGGCAGCCATTTAGGCCCTCTCCTCTTCATTCTCAGTATTAACGACATTGAAATGATCATTAAACACTCCTCTATCTCTCTCTATGCGGACGATACTAAGTTTTACCGGATCATTTCTTCTTCTGAAGACTCTTCCCACCTCCAACTTGACCTCGACAATTTTTCAATATGGTGCTGCAAAAACTGCCTGGAGCTAAATGTTTCCAAGTGCCAATCAATAACCTTCTCACGTAAACGCATCAAATCTACTCCCCGTCTCTATCTTCTAAACGGTCAAATCATTTCCACCGTTGAGGTGATCCGAGACCTTGGGATTATTTGCGACCGTGAGCTGAATTTCCTCAAACATATCGACGATATAATCCTTAAGGCAAATTCAGCACTTGGCTTCGTGAAGCGATGGTCCAAAGAATTTGCAGACCGACCCTTACGTAACCCGATGCCTTTACATTTCATTTGTTCGTCCACTTCTTGAATACGCTTGTCAAGTCTGGTCGCCTTTCCAATAAGTGCACATTGCCAGAATTGAGAGCATACAACGCCGTTTCATCAGATTTGCTCTTCGAGGTCTTAATTGGAGTAATCCCCTGATATTACCTCCTTATCAAGACCGAATCAAACTCCTAAACCTAAATACGCTGAAAGATCGAAGAGAAATATTTGACGTTCTCTTCATTCACCGAATCCTCACAGGTACCATTGACTGTCCAGCCCTTAACGAATCCATTTTTCTAAATACTAACCGTCGTAACACCCGGAATCGCCGTCTCTTCTATCTTCCCACCCATCGAACCTCTTACGGCTCCAATGAACCCATTTCCCGAATGCTGAGAAATGTCAACTCCCACTCCTCTTGTTTTGACTTCTGTATGAGTACTCCCTGCCTAAAACTTCGTCTCCTTAGCCCTCCAACTACTTAGTAAGTCTTAGCTATTAAGTTTCTTAGTTTGTAAGTTAATAGCTTGTATTAAGCCTAATAAATGGTGGTTTTGCCCCCACCAAAATTAAAATTAAAATTAAATTCAGCTTTGCTTGCTGTAAGTCAGTAGACATATTATTATCTAAAGTAGAAAGCTCACGCTGTGGTGGTCTTATAACCATAATCACACACCAGCCGGGATATGTCGAAAATTTGGGAAATTTGACTTCAAAGGGACGACTAAGAAGAGTAAAGTTCTTGCTGATCTGACTTAAGAAGCGCACTCAAATTATTGTAAGTTTATCGAATCTAGTTCAAAGCGATATCAATTGAAGGTACATAGTTCCAAAAAAGTAGCCACACAAGAATTAGGGCACAAACATCTCTCGCACTCCAGCCGAACTCTCCGGTTTCACCAAAAATTTATGTGGCAAATCCAAATTCGTGCAACATCGCACATGTCTGTCTGTCTGTCTGTCTGTCTGTTCGACTGTCGGTAAGTCTTTCCTGTTCAACCACACAAAACATTCGAAATGGATATTCACAAACAGAACAGGCCATCATCATCGCAATGCCCTCAGATACCCCCTTTTGAATTTCAGGTGATGTAAACAAACAGGTGAAATGATTTTTCATCGTGCACTGCACACACAAACACACACTCAAACCTTAATATCAATCGGAGTAAAGTATCTTGTATATTTTTATCTGGCCACGTTATAGCAGCTCGCATCTCAATGTGTGTGTCCAGGCGAACAAGACGAACAAATAAATTCAACAAAAACAAAAAGAAACAAAGTTTTGTGGAAAAAAACAAAGTAAACGAAAACCACGGACAGATAACATTTTGGTGGAGTTGCAGTTTCTTTCTTTTGTTAATCGCTCTTTACAGATACTCCCGAATGCGAAGTGAAACATCAAGTAATATCAGGTGTATACCCTTTTTTACTTTTCGAGTGTGCATCGCGAAGGCAGGTTAAGCTATACCACACCAGGGACGACTATTTGTTTACCGGTGGTGTGCTATGTTGTAGGGTTGACCCTTCCGTCCGCCACCGAAAATTGGGGGATACGCGTGTGCAGGTGTAATTTATTTTTATTATTATTATTTTTTTTTTTTTTTTGGGTTGAGAGAGCGCTGTTCGTCTTGGTTCGTCACATGGAGTTCAGCAGGTCCTTGTTAAGCAAAACAGGTTATCTTACTACGTATGCGAACATATATCGGGGCATCAAAACGAAGAATAAACTTTTTTGGGGAAAAATAATGAAAAATTACACAACAACACACATTCGCCAAGGACCGAGGAGATGTCATGTTGTTCTCTTTCTTGAGTCTGGTTAGAAGAGTTTTTTTTTTTTTTAATTTTATTTGGATGTGGATGGATGGAGATGGTCTGTCAGTTCTTTGCTTGTTGCTGCTACTTTCATGCCCAAAATTCGGACTAGCACTGATGTCGATGTGTAGCGGATTAAGGGTCTGGTTTAATGCAGCAGGATGCAAGGTGTTTGGCGTTAGGCTTTTTTTTTGTATTTTTTGTGTTGGCTTATTCCCATTTCGTGGTTGGAGGTTTTTGGTTCTTGTTTGGTGGTTTTCTCGATTTTTATTATTTTGAGAAGGAAAAAAATCCTTTCAATTAATTTCGCAATCATGACAATGATTTGCACGCAATAAGCCTTTCGAGAGATTGATCACTTAAAGCCTTTTTGGATTAACTGATGCCGTTAAGAGGAAATTTAATTATTTTGAGAGGAAGTCATTACGGTTTGTTATTTTGCAGATAAGCGATGGCAAGAATCTCTTAGTATGGCTGCCTGAATAACTGTTTTTAGAGAATGGTAAACTACACACAGTTGAGAGTAAATTGCCAGCTAACACCTATTAAAGATGGTAAAGTGGTGTTAGTATATTATTGAAAAAGATATAGTAAAGTAAATCACGCTATTCACTGATTTGAAGAAAGCCTAATTCGCTTGGTGAAAAGTTTTCAAAAAAATCATCTGGTTTCTCAACATTTGAGTGAGTTTGAAACTTGTAAATGATACAATAAACAGATTCGACGCATTATATGAACTGACTCCTCATTTGCAACAGAAGGGAATATAAAAGCTTTACTTAAAAGTGTAAAAACGCGAAAATTAGATGGTCAAGACAAGATCAAAAATGCCTGCGTAAAAATTTTACCAAATGTTGGAACTTGATATCTAACGTTTTTAATCAACGCAATTCTAATGTCCCAATATTTTCCTCAGAATTTGAAAAAAGCTATTGTTGTTCTTGTGTCGAAAGCTGGGAGAAGTCCAGACAAATTTAAAAGTTACCGACCAATGAGTTTACTGGAGCAACATAAGAAAAGTTTAGGAAAAAATTTTAAAAGAACAAATCTTGAAAATTGTTTCAAAAAAAGGATGATGTTTAATTTGGGTATCGACTCCACCACAATACATCGCACCAGGTTAAGAGAATCTGCAACCATATCTTTGAATATCGTTAACTTGGAGATTCAACCAGAATAATATTGATGATAATGAAAATGCCTTTGATTCAGTTTGGCTCAATAAAATCATATATAAAATGATAAGATTTGAATTTCCCTTGTATTTATATTTGTTAAATTGTAAAAAATCTCTTATCCAATAGATATTTTCAGGTGCATGTGAATTGTGGAATTTTTAAATTGTTCTGTTTTGAAGCTGGGACTCCCCGAGGCTCAGTTCTAGGTCCAGCATTATACATCCTCTTTACTTCTGATTTTTCTACTCACCCACAATGTGAAGCAGCAAATTTTTGTTTAAGACAGAGCCGCTTTTGGGTCTCATGAATTCGCTCTCAACATTGAGACGAATCTAAAATATTATAAGAAATCGAAGATAAAGCTGAATGTTGGGAAAATGTAAGCCATCTTCGTGAGATGGTGATGGTGGAAGTTCTTATAGAATTCCAGTTGGGAAGTGGTGTAGTCGGAGTGAGAATTATTGATCCGATTAAGTTGAGAATGGTAGAGTGACCAGTTGAGTTATTGGTCCAATGGGAGGTGGCTTTGAGACGCATTGCCCTGATCGCCCACTTCGTTCATCTTACTTCCATTTTGAACTTTGTCAGTTCTCTGGGGTGCCTAAAACTATATTGGCCATAAATATGTAATATGTATTCAGCTGCTGTTCAAAGTCCGTGTTATAATTACCCTATAAGAAACGAACTTTCTGATGTCTTTCACCAGCAGTTTTATGTGTGAAGCTTTGAACAAAATAGACGCAAACATTTTTCTATGATTCTGTTCAAGTACTGTTCAGGTCAAAAGGAGTTTCTTAGCTTCATATATTTACTTACAATACAAACCATAGGCAAATTAACCATATGCATTCATGAATAGAAATGTTTTGAAGTTACAATCTAAATTAGCATTACAATGACAAAAAAATCGAAAAATAAGCGTTTGCGGCTACCCTGTCGGTCATTTACCTCGGTAATTAGACCGATACTCACATACGGGGTGATAGTCTGGTGGACAGCACTAGACAAGATGATCAACTACAACAAGCTGGCCAAAGTTCAAAGAACGGCTAGCCTGTGTATTAGTGGCGCACTGAGGACAACCCCATCGGACGCCCTCAATGTACTACTAGATCTCACACCCCTAGATATCTTCAGCAAACAAGTCGCAGCTAGTTCAGCTACTCGACTCAGAGCTACATCACAGTGGACCAATAACAAATAGATAACTTTAGATTCTTACCGAATCGATCCGACTACACCACCCCCAAGTTGGTGTTTGACAATAATTTCCAAGTAACCATACCTTCAAGAGAAGCTTGGGAAAATGGCACTCTTTTGGAAAATGAAGCATTACACTTTTACACCGATGCGATGGTTCAAAAACCAGCGAAGGTGTGTAAAGTGGAATCTACTCAGAAAAACTGAACCTCAGTCTTTTCTTCCGCCTACCCGATCATTGTAGTGTGTTCCAAGCGGAAATTCTGGCGATTAAGGAGGTGCTGTCTTGGCTCAAAGAAAACGTCATATCCTCCACGGATATTCGAATCTTCTCAGACAGCCAAGCTGCCCTTAAATCTCTTGTCTCTGTCTCTACAAAATCCATCACGGTACAAAATTGTCAGATGTCTCTGAGGGAGTTTAACATCCACCTTTCATGGATGCCAGGGCACAGGGACATACCAGGCAACTGTATGGCAGACGAACTAGCCAAAAAGGGCACGACCACTTCCCTATACGCTCAGAATGGAACAACATAGGAGCACCTATCGCTACATGTAAACTCCTACTTAGACAAGACGCTTCAAGGATAACAAACACTAGATGGACTAAGAGTAACAACTGCCTTGCAACCAAAAAAGTTTGGCCGTGTGTAGACTCAAAACGCTCGAAGAGTTTGTTAGCCCTGAACCGCCTGTATCTAGGTTCTACCATAGGTGTTCATAGGAAGGCACGTCAAAAGACTTGGTGTGTTTTCCAATGATTTCTGCAGAAGCTGCATGGATGAAGAAGAGGAAGAAACCGTTCAACACCTTCTATGCTCATGCCCTGCACTACTTCATAGGAGGAAAACTCATCTCGGTGAATTCTTCTTCGATGATACTAGCGACTTAGCTTACATAGACCCTAAACGTCTTTCGAAATACATTAAAAGTTCCGCGTGGTTCGACTAGCAGGTGATTAACCGGCTAGTCTCGTAATGGAAGATTAATAAGTGATCAACTCGTTAATCTTACATCGGGTTTCTGAGATCAGTAGGTGATTAACTTGCTGATCTCTGTGGTATCACAATGGGCCCTTGCGGCCTAATGGTGTCAGGCAATGTACTCATTGGCTGACAGCCACTTCCACCTAACCTAACCTACCCTGTCGGTTTAATCGAAAACTTAAGGTTAAAAATTTAATGCTTAAATTTTTTTCACTATCAGAACAGCTTATTTCAAGCTTGTGAAACAGTGTATCTTTTCTTCAAGAGTTTTTTCACCCTTAAGTACTCAGAAATATGTATCACTGTCATCATTTAGCGAGGTGTTAGTTGTTAGTAAGCAAAAATTAAGTCTAACACACTCAAGACAACAGAACTAAAAAATATTACAAAATTATTGATAAACATATACAAAAACAAATTAGATAGCTACATATAAACGTAAAATTAATTATTAAATATGACAATTATAAATATATAAGAAACATAAAAAGAAACATAGTCAAGAGAGTGGAGCTCTGGTTCGAATTAAGGACTTTAACGTAGTTTTACTAATATGAAAATCTATTAAATTTGAGTTTAGGTTCAAAACTTTTATCATACGAGTAATAGGCTCATTCAATCCATAATTAGTTCTATGATAAGGACAGTGAAGTAACTCCAAGTTGCGCAGTTGGTATGAGCCTCCCCGGTAGTTAAAACCTATGCATGCGAGCAAGTCAGGAGCATCAATTTGTCCTGTTATGAGCCGGTGAATAAAGACTAAATCATTATTTATTCGGCGATGCGAAAACAGTTGCATCTGCAAAAGTTGAATACGATGCTCATACGGTGGAAGGTCATAAGGATCAGTCCAAGGAAGTCCCTTAAGAGCAAATCTAATAAATCTTCGCAGTATACTTTCTATTCTTGAATTGTGGACTGCATAATAAGGAGACCATACTTGAGAAGCATATTCTAGATGGGGTCGAACATGACAGTTATACAGCGAAAGAGTGACGTAGGGGTCCGTAAACTCCTTAGCCCATCTTTTAATAAAGCCAAGCATTGAATTTCCTTTACTAACAATGTAATTGATATGAGATGTAAATTCTAAATTGGCGCTAAAGTAAACGCCGAGGTCCTTAATACTGGACACCTTGCATAATATTTGATGAGAAATCGAGTAATTATGCAAAGCCGGTGTACGTTTCTTCGAAAAAGTTATACTTTGACATTTGCTTGGATTGAGAATCAATCCATTTTTATCGCACCATGTGGCAAAATTTTCAACATCAGATTGTAAAATAAGACGATCGGCTGCGCAGTCTATTTTCTTGAAAATTTTCATATCTTCCGCGAAGATCAAAATTTCGCTCGATGAAAAGCTAAAAGTAACATCATTAATGGCTAGTATAAAGAGGATAGGGCCAAGGTGACTACCTTGTGGTACTCATGAGTGCGCCTTAAAGGAGTCTGAAAGAATGCTTCTAAATTTTACCACATATGATCTATCAGTAAGGTACGATCTGATCCAATCAACGAAGGTCGAAGGGAATCCATATGCATTTAGTTTAAACAATATAATATCGTGAGATAGTTTATCGAAAGCCTTTGAAAAGTCAGTATATATACAATCTAACTCATGCCCGCTTTCAAGCGCGTTTGAACATTTATGAAGGAAACCATGCTGCTGTTTGCAAATTATATTTTTAATATCGAAAGTTAAGCTTTCACAAACAAGCTGTTCAAATAATTTGGGGATACACGAAAGCTTAGATATGGGTCTATAGTTAAGGATATCTGATTTAATACCTTTTTTAAATACAGGTGTAATAAAAGATCTTTTCCACAGTAAAGGGAATCGACCAGAATCTAACGATAATGAGAACAAATAATTAAGGGGAAATGCAATTTGGGACTTACACTTTTTTTAAATTATTGGAGGGATGCCATCAGGGCCAGCAGAGTAATCATCGTTCAAAGATGAAATATTGTTGAGGACTCTTTCTAGGATAATTGGAACATTATTAAAATTAACTTTAGGACATTTACTTAGAAACTCGAAGTAACTACGATCTATACGAACAGTAGAATCAGAGAAGGAATTACAAAAATGATGAGCAAAAGCGTTGCAAATGTCGGACGTTTTTGTCAATGTGTCATTACCATATGTAAAGTTATCTGGGTATCCATCCGAATCTTTCTTTGAATTGACAAAGTTCCAGAAACTTTTTGTATCATCCCTTAATGAGTTGCCCATTCTGTGAACATAACTTGAGTACAGAGTTTTTGATACTGATTTAAATTCATCAAAAAAAAAGATGTAAGAAAGGTGATCAGATTCAGAACGCGTCTTAATGTAAGTCCGCCAAGCACTATTTCTTTTGTTGCGAAGCTTTTTTAGTTCCTTAGTGTACCATGGGTGATTAGAGCTCACATTCTTTGAAATTTTGAGGGGTATAGCTTTGTTCATGCAGTCGTTAAGAATAAAATAAAAGTAACTAACTAATTCGTCAATATTATTGAAAGCGGATATATTATTAATATTAGATCTACTTAGTTCATCAGAAAGCATTTGAAAGTTAGTCTTTCGATAGTCAAATATATGCGAGCAGTCATATGAATTACTATAACTATGAATATGACCGCTTAGGTCAAGGAAAATGTCTAGAGGAGGGTGATAGTCATCTACATTAGTAATGCCGGAATTAGATTTAAGAACGACAGTACTAACAGCGTCAGAGGTAAAGACTAAATCAAGATTTCGATTTAAAGAGTTTTTAATACAACTCACTTGTTGTGGGTCAGTATAGAAATTAGATAATCCAATAAGATAAGCTCTTGTTGAGAGGATTCCAAGGAAGCTTTCTGAAATGAATAGTCAATTGATGGAGACCAATCTATATAAGATAGATTAAAGTCACCCAGCAGTAAAATATTTATATCTAAAGAAGAAAGATTGTTTAAATAATCTAACACTAAAGCCACTTCATTGTAGGCAGGGGCAGAACTTTTTGGGGGAATGTACGTGCCAATTACATAGACTGTCTTAGACTCAAAGGTAACTTCAATGCAAATTAGATCTATTGTTAAAGTAAAAGGAAAAGTGATATTAGACGACAAAAAGCGACAAGCTATGAGAACACCGCCTCCTACGTCTGCGTCTACATGAGAATGGCGGTCCTTTCTAAATACTTGAAATTCTGAGTTAAAAAGTTCTGTATCCAGAATGCCTGAATGAAGCCAGGTTTCTGTAAGAACAAAAATATCATGGGCAAAAGCTTGAGAATTAATAAAAAAATCAGTAGTTTTACTACGAAGCCCCCTTACATTCTGGTAAAATAGGGAAAGTCTTATTAGTTTTTTTAAACATTATTGACGGTACTATTTTCAACACGTTTCTTCTTCGAAGAACCAACAAATTCTTTTAAAAGAGTGCCTGAAGGCCAGAGATTCGGGCTGCAAAGATAATCAAACTGTGACGGAGGGACAAACATTTTAAAGGACGAAACAAAACTGTTAGGTTTACTTATTTTTGTACATCTAATAATTAAGTCATTAGATATGTTGTGGTTCAAAGTTAGATGGGATATAATATCATTGGATGTTAAATCAGGCTTAAGGCGGGATACAAAAATTTGTTTAGGCTTGGGAACTGATTCTACTTGTTTGGGAATTGGAAATGGTTCAAAAGGAGGATAATTCAAATTAATGGTTTCGGGAACTGATTCGACTTGTTTGGGGATATGAGGTAGTTCGGTAATTTGATTATCAACACTAGAAGGCCTACTAGAAACAACAGCTAAATCGACAGTTGTCGTTTCATTGTTATTATTTGTAGGACCAACACAGCTCCTGAGACATAAACGTTTTTCGGAAGATTGAGTATCTTGCTTTTTCTTTTTAGACTTATTAGGTTTAGAAATATCTGAAGTAGACTGCAGTAATAAGTCGATTGTTTTTGATGAGAAGAATCAAAATCTGTAAAGAATCTAAAATTGTAAAATTAAGTGACATAAGTATCATAAGTAATAAGTATAACAGCTCAAAGCCCGTTCCCGTATTATAAGCAGGGGCGTAGCGAGAGGGGGGTGTAGCACCCCCCCACGATTTTCCCGAGTCGGCAAATCGAGGAAGAAAAACAAAGTAGATTTGTCGAGTTAAGTCAACTCAACCAAATAGTCACGAATGGAAGTGTTTGCGATAGTCGATTTGCTGCCCAAAAACAAATAACAAGTCGGCAAATTAAGGTAGAAAAACAAAGTAGATTTGTAAACTGCCGAGTCAAGTCATCTCAACCAAAAAGACACGAATGGAAGCGTTTTTGTCTCAACTCAGCAATTCAGGGGCCTGTTTCACAGTTAATACAACACTACACTTCATACATCACATACAATTTTTCACATGGTATTCTGATTATTCTTTTTTTGGAATACAGTCCTTACAAAGATGCTGCATTTTGCTTTGCGTGCATTTTATTCTCAGAAGAAATTCAAAGACAATTTGCTAATCCGGAATGGGTATCAGTGGGTGTTCTTCAGTGGCATTAAATGAAGAGTCGGGGTACACAAAAAGAAGGAAAATTGGTTCAACATTTCACTTCTGAATCACATAAGGCGGCTTTACTTGATTATTGCAATTTTGTTAATGGAAGAGCTCATGTCAGCATTTTGCTGGACAAAGCTGAGAGACAACAAAGCATTCAGAAGACCAATCATTTAAATCATTTAAAAGTGCTGCTAATTTTGGCCGATGTTGCAAGAACTTTCGGAAGGAAGGGATCACCTTTTCGTGGTCATAATAAGTCCGATGAGGACGATAGAAATTTTCGACAAATCACTTTACTGATTTCACGACATTGGCCATCAATGAAAAAAATGTTGGACGGGTCTTCAAAAAGGCAGCGAGATGTAACGTATCTTAGTCCGACTACAGAAAATGAATTTACTAATCTCTAGGGTACTAAAACTCAAAAAATCATAGTGAATGAGATCAATAAAGCAGGTATTTTTTCTATAATGGTTGACACAACTCTTGACTCATCGCATCAAAATCGACTTGCTGTCAACAATTCAACATTCGATACTTAGCCCAACTTAGAGAAACCTGTCCCTATTGAACGCCTTTTGGAAATGGATGTGGTTCTAACAAAAAAAACTGGAAAAGGGTTGGCCAAAAAAATCATATCTACACTTCAATCAATAGGTATTGCTGAGAAGAATATTTTTTTCAAATCCTATGACTTTGGCAAAAATATGTCCGGGAAGTATAGTGGTACCCAGAGAAAATTGTCAGAAAAATGAGTTAAGAAAACCACTTACATTCCATGTCATCGTATAAATATTTTCGTCGAAACAGCATGCAGTTCAAGCGTGCTGATCAAAGAGTATTTTAATACTTTGGAAGCATTGTTTGTTCTTTTCCATGGTAGTACAAAACGTTTTCAATGTATGCAAGAAAAATTTAAAAAGATTGGAAACTCCTTGCAATTGAAAAATTTGTCAAAAACTCGATGGACTGCTAGAGCTGAAACAGTAAAAGCTGCGTGGATATCTTTTGAAGGCATTGTAAATGCTTTAGAAGGAATAAAAACCGATGCCACGATGACGATTCTTTTGATAACAAAGAGGTATTCAAATTAAGAGATGTATTTCCCTTAGCCTTGAAACTAGTTTGCTACATGTTAACTGCTCCTATGTCGTCGGCTTCTTGTGAGCAGTCATTTAGTAAATTTAAGATAGTTCTTAATTATTTGCGTACGACGATGGGTAGTGATAGGCTAAATTCATTCATGCTTCTTTATTCCTCAAAGGATAATGTTGATCATATTCAACCAAGTGAGGTCGTCGATAAATGGGCATTTTTAAAACACCGGAGAAATGGAGTTTAAATTCCAATTGATAAACTTTTTTTTTAACTAATAATAAAATTTTGAAAGTCTAAAATCAAAGAATGTGTGCTCTTTCTCATTCCAAATACTATAATATAATATTATTTCTTATAAATACTTTTAATTTGATTGTTCTGTTGTTATAGCGTTATATTGCTTTTATAAATTGAATTTTTGTCAATAAATGAATTTCAGTGAAATGAACGCTTTTACATTTTAAATTACTTTTAGATTTATTTATTTACTAGCTGAGCCGCCGGCGTTGCTCGGGTCTATAGTTTTAAGATTCCCTTTCTCGTTCTTCCGCTTCCGTGGATATGGGGATGAAATATAATTTTTTTTACTGTGGGATTATGTGAAATCTCAATGGCAAAAGAAATTTTGAAATCTTTCCAGTAGTTTCTAGGTCTCCGTTCCAACCTGGTTCCTGTGGGAATATGAAGATCAAATCTCTGGACTAAACTATGTCTACCCTGAAAATTTCATCAAAATCCGTTAGATGGTTTAGGAGTCTATACCGGACATACAAACATAATGCAGTTTGCAAATTCTTAAGACTAGTCGGCATTTCATAAAAACTCACCCCCCCATGGCTTGGACCCTCGCTACGCCCCTGATTATAAGTTGCGAAACGCGAGCTAAAAAAAGGATAGGACTGCGGAAAGCAGTTGTTTGTGATAGCAAGTATCGTAAATCGCAACTCAACGATAACGAGGGGTTTTTGCGAGTATTTTTTAATTCGGGCTTCAATGCATCAATTGCATTTATCATTGAACTTGAAATACTAGATCTTGTAGTTACTCAAAGATTTTTAATGACCGATTTCAACCAAACCATAAAAGAGCTTATTTTGATGTAAAGAAAAAACACTTACATTATATTCTTTACATGAATGCTGAACACACATCTGCGGTGTAGAGTCCTCCCTTCAGCTTAGGAGTCATTTTGCTATCACAGAAGATGGCAGAGCCTTCAAAAGCCACATTATTCATCCTAAGTTTACTTAATGATTGATGTCGTCAACATTATTTGCTTTAGTATTGATCATAACTTAGAGATATCTGAAGCATTCACACTTGGGTAGAACTTTCCCTTCAAATAAATGTCATGGAACAGTCATGTCAAGAGCTCAGCCTGTTTTGGACTTATACGAAATTCAATACCTTTTAAGACTTCTATTAATACGTGAAATGCTTTTTGTAGGGATGTAGCATTCTCAGTTCTCACTTATGATGGCTCCATTATCAGCAAAGAATATTGTTGATGTATTTTGCTGTTCTGTTCCAACAGATAGCCAATTACTGCTATAAAAAGCAGAGGACTCAAGACGGTTCCTTGGCGTTTGGTTCACCTACTGTGACAAGGAATGGTCTGGTTAAACCATCTGGGCTGTCTTACTTTTGTGACTGCTTTCTCATACATATCCTTAACCTTCAGCCTCTGGAATTCCTCGTTGCCTGAGGAACACCCATATTAGATCTCCGTGTTGTTAGTCGAAAGCATTTTCGAGTCATACAGCATATAACGTACAAGTCCTCCAAGGAATTGCGATGTTTTCCATAGAGATTCTTGTACTTGGCATCTGTTGCACGCGTGACATTGGTTATAACAGCTACCCAACACCCACTCTGTGATCTTCAAAATGTGGGATATCAGTTTGATTACCATTGCACATTGGAAGATGTTAACTTTCTTTCCATTGCCAAGGCAGACTATATCACCTTATATAAGATTAGAGATGAAAATCGTTAGCAATCTAAGTCTGGTGTCTCCCAAATTTTCAAAAACTCAAATGTGTCTCGTTTGGCCCAGCAGCTTACTTAGTGCTGCTAATTCACTGACTCACTAAATTCTCTGGTTGTTATGTTAAGTATTCTTTCTAGGTAAGTATTTGTGTTGTTAAGAATCTTCGGTGAACTAATCTCCGGGGTGTTTCTTCTTCTCTAAGAGATTTTTGGAAGACGGTTATTCAAGTTATTCAAGTGGATTGCTCGTGAAGCGTAATCAAGAAGTCCCATTTTCGATTGCGCTTCTCGATCTACTGGAGCCGTATATCAATTTGGCACCGTTCTTCAGAAGCAAGTCTTTTTATTGTGAAAAGGCAAAACGTATTGACCACAAACATACAGCCAATTGTAAAATTGGCAATAACCGAAACCCTTTGGCTTGTTGGCAGTGTTCCTTTAAAACTGTTGGGACTGACAGGTGACAGTCCGCTAAGAACGGAGACTTCTTCTTGTTTCGGCCATGACACGTTTTTCTGCTTTTGTCAAATGTCAATTTCCTATCTCCACTCAATTTACTCGATCTCTTGCTATCTGAACCCCATCGCAATTCATTTTATAATATTAGCTTACAAAATTAAAGAATTCCCTTAAAGTTATATTAAAATAATCATACCAATTGTTGCTCTTAGTAGTTCTTGCTTGTTTGACTTTCTTACTGCCTCACGAAAAAATTCTGTCATCAGAAGACGGTGTTGCTCGGCAACAGTTTCGCCCAGTATCGCTTTGCAGTGCTTCGCCCTAGAATTCATACCTACCAAATGGTAACCAATTTGATTCGCCATAAGGACAATTGAAAAAAGCTAACTAATCATAGCCACTTGCCCTGGCTCAAAAATGTTCTTATTTTTCCAAAGAAATTTCCATAATTCAGTCAAATGTCCAGAGTGCAGATGTGTTGTTAACTTTTTAAACTCATCGACCGTTTAAATTCATTTTTTTCAACTATTTCCACGTGACATGTGTCACCTGCCAAAAGCGTGACATTTGAAACAAGCCTGTCAAATTCTATGAACATTTGCTTAAAAAATCGTTTCCTTCTTCCGTTTCTTTCTCAGGCCATAGTCTAGACCTCATAACCGAAAAGGTCAACACACTTTTAGAAAAAAAAACCTTTTCGTTTTTTCTAAAATCAAAAGTCACGAAACCTAACAAGGAAAACTTATTTCTCTGCTATATTCGTAAAGGTTTTTGAGTTTTTTCAGTCGTCTAATGATTTCATATGGCATCTTTCAATTAAAAAGTTCAACAGTATTCTTGACCTCTTCTCTCCCTCCGTCCTCAAAAAAAGTAACTCCCAGTTGTTGTTATTTTTTTGGTTTAACTTGCACTGATCAAGCGATACATCATTGTTGTCCATGACACTACACCTTCGGAGGACAACAAAAAACCCAACAAGATTAATCGTATAATAACAATAATCCCCGATATTATTCGACAGATGTCATCTGATATCCTTGCACAAGCAAGAGTCCTATTTTTTAACGAAATTTTCAGAAAAAAAGAAGAGATTTTTTTAAGAAGAGAAAATGAGCATGCCATTGCCAAGCAACACACAAGGGCCGAACGAAAATATCCTGATTTGAAAAAAGGACACACAGCCATCTGCCTCTTTGCGTATCCATCCAAAATCGGCTTCAGTCTTGAATCAGTTTGTTGTGCCATGCTGGTGGTATCATGGCACCCATGACTATGACTTTAGTTAGCTGCCATTGACCGCGAAGCCAATCAAAGTCAAAGCCCTACACACACTCCGTGGCGAATTAAAAGATATTTAATTACCGAAACTTAAGATATCACCCACTCGAAGTTAGTCGTTGGCTTTGGTTCTTATAACCTTTTGGGCCCCAAAAATGCATATGGCACGCGTTTATGTCTGTGTTTTCATGTTACCACACGTGAGATGCAGACGAATTAAAAAATGATGTCTCCTCTCGTCGCACCGTTGCCTCTTCTCTTCTGAAGAGGCTGTTTTTTCTGAGATCTGGTGGCATGGAAATCGTGAAAATCTCCATCACCAGTGAAGCATTCAAATTAAATAGGAAACCAATTAGCGGATTCTCGGCAACGAACTCGCGAGTGGATGCAACACACACATCATGGAAATGACCATGGCACCTTACCGGTAGAAC
Organism: Melanostoma scalare; assembly: GCA_949752695.1. Classification (NCBI taxonomy): domain Eukaryota; kingdom Metazoa; phylum Arthropoda; class Insecta; order Diptera; family Syrphidae; genus Melanostoma; species Melanostoma scalare. The sequence goes on from OX456986.1 coordinate 152,158,386, forward strand.
TGGTGGGCTCGCTCGTATCGTTCGTATCGTTCGTAGGCGAGTTAATTGAGTTGTCATTATACGGCTGTCATGAGCCGTCACTTAGCCAGAGTATTTTATTCCAATTAACACACCATCACCTGAAGAATGAGAGAGAAAAAAAGGTGCACAAGGGCTGTCATCGTCTCTTAGAAAAGCAGTTTTCTCTTGTTATCAAGATGCCAATGATCTGGGCTCACATCAACATCAACGAAACTATCACTGTAAAGTGATCGAGATCACGACTAAATGTTTAGATATTCCATTATAACTTTCGTAATTATAACAAACGTCTTAATGATGACTTTTGCTTCTCTTTGGAGATATAAGATACACATGCGCGTAGCACCGGAGTTTGTAGATTTTCCCAGGCCCATACTCAGCTTGGCTTGGTTTCCGTTCTGCAATGTAAAATGGTATCGTTTTAGTTTTCGTTTTCGTTCTTTTTTTCTTTTCTTTTTTGAGAATTTGTATATTTGATTTGAGTTTTGTGTCAATTTATTTGATTTAAACAGAGATGAGACCTAATTGATGGGATTTGTTACCGAAATTGACGTCGATTATTTGAATAATAGAGGATGTGAAAGAAGGGGAACTAGATTATGAGAACTCGGTCTGAAGTTGAATTTTGGTTTGTTTGTATGAAATTAGAGGGTTCAATTAACTGTGAGGAACTATCATTTGAATGACTAACGGAGACAAAGTCAACATTGAAGCGACTGTTTTCAAGCCTTGAGCTGAACCTCGGGAAATTGATTACTAGTTGAGTGTGAATGAATATTTATAACGTCGTATGCAATTGGTTAGCCTCATGCAGCAATTCAAAATTGGGAGGATTGGCGACACTCTCTGATGTCAACACGCTGCGCATTGCAGGGAGAGTTGTGATCCTTTCGAAATCAAAATGCTCCTACAAGAGGTAAAAAGATTGTGTCTGTCCGAAGTCGATATCATTGTTTGATCCTGAAGTGTGGAAGTTGAAAAACAAACTAACAAACTTTATTACTTAGTTAATCCGTTCTTTGGAACTTCGTGGTGGTTGGGCGTTTATTATTCGGAAAAGCTCTGATTGGTGTTAACTTGGCGGACGTAAACACCAGAGGAACAGTCTTTCAAAAGTCTGTACAAATAATCGCCTACTCAGATGATGATGCCGCAATGGGAAGAAGGAAGCTTGATGTCATAGGTGCTTTTGCGAGTATTGAAACAGAAGCGGCAAAAATGGGTTTGATGGTTGATGAAGGCAAAATGTAGTATATGCTGTCATCAAACAAGGACATCGAACATCGACGAATTGGACAAAGCGTCACAATATAGACAGACATAACTTTGAGGTAGTGCAGGACTTCGTCTACCTAGGATCCGCTATAGACACGGAAAACAACATCAGTGCGGAGATCAAACGGAGAATAACTCTTGTCAACGGTTGCTTCTTTGGGTCAGAAAGGCAATTGAGAAACAAAACGCTCTTCAGAAAACCCAAGGTAACCCTTTATAAGACCATAGTCATGCCAGTCCTGCTTTAAGGCGCGGAAGTGTGGGTGGTAATGCCCACACTTCCGCGCTCAAAGCGGATGAGGAAACCCTTGGTCGTTGCGAAAGAAAAATACTCCGAGTGATTCCTGTTCTTGTATGCGAAGACAACGTGCGGAGTAGAAGATACAACAACGAGCTGTATGAGCTGTACCGCGACATGGGCATAGCCAGAAGAGTTCCCATCGGGAGGATACGATGCATGGCTGGGCCATGTAGAGCGGATGGATCCAAACGCTCCGGCTCGACGGGTTTTTGACTTACGGGTGATGATTTATTTTTCAACATAATCTCCTTTTAGTTCGATACACTTGACCCAGCGATGCTCCAACTTCTTAACCCATCTGAAAAATACGTTCTGCAAAGTAGGCCTCCGTGGCGGTGATGATCTCCTCATTCGACACAAATTTCTACCGGCAAGTGATTTTTTCAAGTTTGGAAATTAAAAGAAGTCGCACGAAGCCAAATCTGGAGAATACGGTGGATGGGGCAGTAGTTCATAGCCCAATTTAGCCGCGGCGATGGCGGAGGTGTGAACCGGTGCGTTGTCGTGGTGGAAGAGCACTTTTTTCTTCGCTAAATGGGGCCGGTTTTTCTGCAATTCGGCGTTCAATCGGCCCAATAATCCGGCATAGTACTGTCCTCCGATCGTTTTACCCTTCTCCAGGTAGTCGATGTAGATCACACCTTGTGAATCCCAGAAAACGGTGGCCATCACCTTTCCGGGCGATGGGACAGTTTTCTCCTTCTTCGGAGCACGTTCGCCGGGTAAAGTCCACTGTTTCGACTGTTCTCGTTCTGTCGTCGGTCACGAAACGACGCAGAAACTCCTTCGGATTGCGCTTAAACAGCGTCAAACACAGCTCTGAAGTGGTCAAACGGTTGCGTTTGTTGTCCGGAGTGAGTAAACGCGGCACCCATCACGCCGACAGCTTTCTCATGCCCAAAATTTCATGCAGGATATGACCCACGCGGTCTTTCGAGATGCCTACTATCTCAGCTATCTCGCGCATCTTCAAACGGCGGTCTACCAATACGAGATCGTGGATTTTTGTCACATTGTCCTCCGTGGTAGCCGTTTTCTGGTCACCTGGGCGTGGCTCATCGCAAAAACCGACGTGCGACCACGTTGAAACTCGTTGAACCAATTTTTGACGGTCGCCATCGAAGGAGGAGAGTCACTGTACACAGCATCCAAACGCTCTTTGATTTCGCTGCGTAATTTCCCTTTCAAAAACAAGAATCGAATCACTGACCGATATTGCTCTTTTTTTCATTTTTCTAAAATCCGCTGACACGTTTGCTTCCACACGCGGTTAAAACAAAACTACGAGTCCAATTTGGCTGAAATTTCGATAGTAGCCTTCTACAAAAATTTAGTACACTATAGTAAGTTTCTCTTGCGATAGTGGCGGAGAGGCTAAGTACTTATCGGACTGCCCTAGTAATTATAGAGGAATAAGCCTCCTTAACGTCGCGTTTCAATTCTTGTCTGCTGTAATGTGTGAACGTTTGAAGCCCCACGTCAACAACTCGATAGGTCCTTATCAAAATGGTTTTCGGCCGCAAAAGTCCAAAATAGACCAAAGTTTCACATTACAGTAGATTTTGGAAAAAAAACGTCATGGTCGGTAAAGGACTTACCGAAATCTTTGACGTCGAAAAAGGCTTTAAGGGCACTGTCTCTTCTAGAGGGTCTGTTGACTTAGGTCACACAAATGAATAGACAACGCCTAGGAAATTCCGAAATTGCAGTTTATTTGTTCTCAAACTTAACTAAATTTTCCTAAATATATGCATATTATTTATCAGAATAGTGACAAAGTATTAATATGTTACGTTTAGTTGAGTCCTTGCTTTTCTTGGCTGCTGCTGCTCACGTGGACGTCTTTTATGATATTCTCCTTTAATTTTCTGCCGGAAACATCGCCATCGCGCATTGAGAGAACGTCACTGTCACACAGATTAGTGTTGCCAATGTTTTTGCCATTGCCCGTGATGCCACTTTGCCCGGACTCTGCTGTGCTGCTAGGTGCGGTAACACTCCCCCCCGGTGAGTTGCGTCTTTGACCCTGCTCACTAACCTCTTTGAACCGTGCCAGATCCAGCACTGCCAGTCGCACCGCGGGTCGGGTATACATTCCCGTAGAAGTCTGGACTACTGCACTTCGCACTATATCATCTTTTCCGTGAAGAGTTTTAATAACTTTACCCTTTGGCCAGGTTTTTCGCGGACTGTTCTCGTCGATTATAATTACGATATCACCTTCCTTTATGGATGGAGATGGTGACAGCCATTTTTTTCTACGCGTGAGATCAGGCAGGTACTCCTGAACCCACCTTTCCCAAAATGTGTCGGCATATTTTTCGGCAACCAGCCAGTTTCTCTTGAGTGCTGCTCCATCTTGTATCATATCAGCTCTTATCTTTAAGCCACTGGAAGAGCCTTTCAGAAAGTGGTTAGGTGTAAGAGCTTCATCGCCTTCATGGTCAATGGGAACGTAGGTAAGTGGTCTGGTGTTAATAATATCTTCAACTTCTGCCATCATAGTAATTAAAAGTTCATCGCTAGGGTTATTAATTGGTGAAATTTGCGCTATCGTCTGTTTCACTGAGCGTATTAAGCGCTCCCAGCTTCCTCCCATGTGGGGTGACAACGGGGGTATGAAGTTCCATTTAAATTGCATCTCGAACTCTTTCGCTATCGTATTTTCGTCTAGCTTGCTCATTGCCCTTTTTAATTCTTCATTAGCCCCTCTGAAGTTCGTCCCGTTGTCGGAGAATATTTCTAGAGGCAGACCTCTTCTAGCGATGAAGCGTTTCAGCCCTAGAATACATGAGTCGCTTGACAAACTGTAGGTGATCTCGACGTGGATCGCTCGGACTGTAAGGCAAGTGATCAACATTCCCCATCTTTTCTCCCTATGTCTTCCTACTTTTACTAAGAGGGGACCAAAGTAGTCAACTCCGACGTAGGAAAATGGTCGGGTGTATGACATAAGTCTAGCTGAAGGTTTAGTTGGTTTAGTTTGCATGGTAGTAGCTAACGAGAAGCTTGGTGATATAGTGATTTCGTGGTAGGATTATTGGTCTCTTTACATTCTCAGCCACATATGGCGCTGCGTCGATGCGACCTTTTATGCGAATGACCCCGTCATCGTCCATATAGGGGGATAATCCGTACAAACTGCTTGATTTGTTGAGACTGACCGTTGAAGATGTTGTTTTCGCTGACTTAAGAATTCCGCATTCGACCGGGAATGACTCTCTTTGGCTTTCCCTGTATAAGTAGTTTTCAGCTCTATTGAGTTCCTTAGCTGAAAATAGGTCAGCTCCCTTTATTGCGCTTCTTTTACACTTCATGTCAATGAATCGAAGGACGTAAGCAGTGGTACGCAAGATACGAAGCCATTTAGAAAACCGTGTGTAGTCAATAATCGGTATTTTCTCTGTTAGTTTGTGTATATGGTGTACTCTTTCTTCGTGGTCTTCCATTGGGTGTTGACACGTAGGTACTTCGTTTCCAGGCCAATCGTCCTTGTCCAGCCATAGAAATTCTGGTCCAGTAAACCACCTAGTGTTGTTACAGATTTCGCTTGCTTCGTGGTGTTTAGTCGCGTCATCTGCCACATTTTCTCGGGATGAGATCCACCTCCAGTTCCTTTCTTCTGAGCTTTCAAGTATTTCTCCAATAAGATACGCGACGAACTGCTTATATTTGCGATGGCTGGATTTTATCCAGCATAGGACGATTTTAGAGTCTGTCCAAAAGAACGTCTCACTTATTATGACCGAATGCTCCTTAGCTATAGTCTTGGCGAGTCGAGCACATACCGTGGCTGCCTCTAGTTCCATTCTGGGAATCGATATAGACCTAATGGGACCTACTTTAGTTTTTGCAGCCACTAATGAACATTCGATGATTCCTTTTCTTTCCACCCTGAAGTATGCTACCGCAGCGTAGGCCGACTCTCCTGCATCCACAAAGATGTGTAGTTGCACTTGGCATTGGCTGTCAAATTTAAGCTGGGTCAAATAGGGTCTCTGTATGGTTATTTCTCTTACTGACGGTATTGCTCTTATCCAGTTTAGCCACCTCTTAAAATGTGTTTCAATTATCTCTTGGTCCCAGTCTATTGCTGTTCTCCAGATGTCTTGGAGCAGGATCTTTAGTACGACGGTGAAATGAGCTATTAAACCCAATGGGTCAAATATACACATTAACGTTCTCAAGACCTCTCTTTTTGTTGGTTTTCTCTTGCCTTGGATTAAGTCTTTGTTTATACCCCCAGATGTTAGCGTGAACATGAATTTATCTGCGCAAGGAGACCACCACATTCCCAACAGCTTTTCAATATCATCTCGATCTAGGCTCGAAAATTGTTTTTTGGAGTTAGCAGCTTTATCTTTGAGAGACTTCAGAACTACGGACGAGTTGGATAAAAAGTTTCGAATCTCGAACCCTGCTTGTTGATGGATGTATATTATTTCTTGGGAACGTTGTATAGCTTCCTCTTCACTGTCAACGCTATCTAAATAGTCGTCGACGTAGTGGTTCTGAATGATTGCTTGAGCTGCTTTGGGAAATTGGCCTGCAAACTTATCTGCGTTTTTATTCTTTATAAATTGCGCGCAATAAGGCGAGCAGGTCGCGCCGAAAGTCATTACCCTCATTTTATATTCTTCGATTTCTTTTGTTTCGCGGTTACGCCACAGAAAGCGTTGAGCATCTTGGTCTTTTTCCTCTATTCTCACCTGGTGGAACATCTCGCGAATGTCCGCTGCGATAGCAAACTTCCTCTCTCGAAAACGGAAGAGAATTCCCAGTAGCGATGGTACTACTTCAGGGCCGGTCAAGAGTACGGAGTTAAGTGAGGTTCCTTCAGTCTTGGCTGCCGCATCCCACACGATTCGGATTTTGTTGGGTTTATTGGGGTTGAACACTGGAAAGGATGGGCAGATACCATATGGTCCCCCTGCTTTGCGCGATTTCAGAAGGTGTTATCTTACTAGCGTATCCTTTCTGGACGTACTCTACTAACTGCTGTTCAAGCTTATCATAAACCTCTGGTTCTCTGGATAACCTTCGCTCCAAACTTACTAGTCTCTTCTCCGCCATAGCTCTGTTGTTTGGTAATCGGATTGCATCGTGTTTCCATAAGAGTGGAACGGTGTAAGAGGTTCCACTTAACACTGTTTTTGTTTCCAGGATCTCAAGTGCTCTCTGGTTACTGGAAGACAACATCCTTTTGACATTTGTGACTCCTTCTGTCTCTGTTGAGAAGTAGTCTTTCATCATCTTATGCATCTTCGCGTCCAGACTACGTTGGCATTCACATATGTGGCAGTGGTGGGTACATTGTTGTAAGCTGCTATTCGTGGTCGGTCCGAATAAAGCCCAACCTAACCTTGTTTTGATCGCAGCTGGTTGTCCTTTGTTGCCTTCGACTAACTTCAATGGAACCCCCAAATTCCAGTGTTGCAATCCAATCAGAATACAGGGCTTTGCGTCTTTGTATGATATTAGCGGAAGGTTTTTTAGGTGGCTATATCTCATGCTTAACGCCTTTGAGTCAATGGACTGCCTCGGGAGTTCTAGACTCTCAACAGTGTGAACACCTTCCAGTTGGTATCTTGTCCGCCCTCCTGGAGCTGATATTTCTAAGTTTATTCGTCTTGAGCTGTTTTCGTTCCGATAGGTGTTCCCTGTCCACTTGAGACATAGCGGATCCGAATCGCCTTTGGCTTCCAGCGCTTGAGCAATTTTGTCATCTATCAGTGTTACAGATGAACCATCGTCTAAGAACGCATGGGCTTCTATTCTTCTGTTGTTGCAGTATAATGTCACCGGTAAGATCTTGAAGAGCATTTTTTTTCTAGCTCCATCATCTACGGTGAGACTGAGGTGAATGCTTGACATCTCACTGTGCGTGTCTGCGATGTCTACTTGGTTCACTGTATGTTGGTTGCTTCTATGCAGCAACCTGTTGTGGCGGTATGTACATCCATCGACTCCACATATCTGTGATGACGAACACCTATTGTTACCATGTTGCCGCAGGCATATACGACAGAAAACGAAACGTTTAACAGCGTCCCATCTTTCCTGTAAAGACATCTCTAAAAACCTTTCACAAGTATCAGCCGACCTACAATACTGTTCGCACATTGAACACTTATTCGATAAGTTTCGTCTTGAACCGGGTTCGTGGCTTTGGTGTACATTTGTAAACCCACTTGCTTTTCTACCTACTCTATGCTCAGTTGTAGGTGACAGTAAGGTCACCTCCGAAGCTGCATTAGCAACTCGAGAGACCCATTCACTAAATGTTGATAAATCAACCTCACAACCCCGCTGCTTAAACATTCCCCAGTCTAATTTAAATTGTGGTGGCAGTCGCTCAACAAGTTCTTGTATCAAACAAGGGTTATTCAGATGTGAATGAAGTCCACTGGCTTGGATGGTACTACAGACATTTTCAACAGCGAGTGCAAAGGTGATGATGGTATCGAGCCTGTCTGCCTTCGGTGGTGGATCGCTTCGAATTTTTTTCAGCAGTGACTGGATTATTATGTCAGGACGACCAAAAAGTCTCTTTAGCGTGGACACGACACCGTCTACTTGCTCGGGATGAGTCAGACGAAACCGTACTGCTTCGAGGGCCTGGCCGGTCAAGCACCGTTGCAAACGCAGCAGATTTTCATAGTTGGAGAATGCGCAAGCCTGAGTAGAATTGGTAAACCAACTATAGAATAATGGCCACTCTTCTGGTCGGCCAGAAAACTTAACACAATCCTTCGAGGTGGCTCGTCTGGCAGATATCTGATGTGGACTTAAATTAGGTAGATTGGAGAAACTATACCTCTCGTTACCCAAGTTCTGAGGTCGACCTATTGTCTGATTGTTGTTTTGGGCCTGAATAGCGTGTGTGGGTAGTAGAGACTCTTGGTAATTAGGTTCATGTTGGCTTGTTGTCATCCACTTTCGAATACGGTCGTCACCGGACTCGTTTACACTCAGGGTATTGATGTACTCTTCAAGTTCCTCTTCATCCTCAGAATCTGCTTCCTCCAGAATCTCGTACTTTCTCCGTAGGTAGTCCTGTTCGCGTTGTTCACGTAGCCTAGCTTCCTCTTTTAGTTTCTTAAGCTGAAGGCACGCGTGCTTCTGTGATGATTTTCCTGAAGCACTTGTTTTGGTTTTGCGATCGTGCTCTTTAACTGGTTGTTCGGCAGCTGATGTGAGGTTCTTTGTGGACAGATTAGCTATTGATGTTGAAGGTAAGTTGCCATCAGTGACATTGGCCGGGAACTTAGGCGGTTGATTCGGGGGCTTAAAGGTATTTTTACACTGCTCACAAACCCACTTCTTGCGACGCTGAACTGTCGATTTGACATTGGCACAGGAGTAATGGTGCCATTTGTCGCATACGTCGCAGGCTACCATATCGTCGAAGGCATCTGACTCCGGGCATTTGTGGCAATTGAATTGGGCCGAAGCTTCATCATTTTTATCGGACCTGGCACTTAATCTATCTGACATTATTATAATGTGACTTACCTTACTCTCTTGTTCTTATGGATGTTGCACGGATTTGAAGCAGCTGGGACCACGATGTCTCACGGCGGCTTCGCTGGTGGTGGATTGTACTTGCTGGTTCAATTTCAATTGACTTCAATTCTTTCCAGAGTTGCTGGTGGAAGATTCGATCTTCGTTCTCAAATGTTGGTGAGCAGGTTAAGCGGCAGTGATAGCTCGGCGTGTCTATTAAGAGCTAAACGAAAATTTAGCTTGTTGACTTAGGTCACACAAATGAATAGACAACGCCTAGGAAATTCCGAAATTGCAGTTTATTTGTTCTCAAACTTAACTAAATTTTCCTAAATATATGCATATTATTTATCAGAATAGTGACAAAGTATTAATATGTTACGTTTAGTTGAGTCCTTGCTTTTCTTGGCTGCTGCTGCTCACGTGGACGTCTTTTATGATATTCTCCTTTAATTTTCTGCCGGAAACATCGCCATCGCGCATTGAGAGAACGTCACTGTCACACAGATTAGTGTTGCCAATGTTTTTGCCATTGCCCGTGATGCCACTTTGCCCGGACTCTGCTGTGCTGCTAGGTGCGGTAACAGGGTCGAAAAAAAACTATTGTAGGAAAAGTATGAAACGGATTTAAACATAAAAATATTCATTATAACTAAAATTATGTACGTGTAAAAAAGTAAGGGCATGTAAAAAAATTTTTTTTTTTCGATGACCGCGACTTTGCCTTGGCCATGGCATTTGGTGCTTCCCCAAACCAGTTTTGAGAGTTAAAGAGTTAGGGTTGCAACAAGTGATATGCGCCAGCATTTGGCTTTCACAGTGCTGCACTGGGTCCTCAGTCTCTCTACTAGAATGCGACAATAACGAAAGTTTGCGACTTCCAGTTAGTCTCATAACTTTTCACTACGGAATTGCTTACTTCCAATCGGTGAGAGTTGAAGTGAAGGAACAAGAATTCATCAATTATGTTTACTCAAATGTTTTGAAGTTAGTATCCATTCCTTTTTTAATACAAAAAAAAAAACAGACGGCCTCACAGGCGTCAAGTGCCAGAAAAATTCGCGTTCCTGACTTCAGCGGCTTGCGGGGTTCCAATTTGCTCTATGATGACTACAATTACTTACCTCGGACTTCTCGGACTTCATAACGAACTGCTGAAATGCAGATTCAATTTTGGTTGAGCGCAACAATAGGACAACAAAAGTGGCAGACTCTCGTCGTTGCTGCGTCAGCTTATTTCCTTCCAATGAAAACCATTCCATTGCAAACGAAAAACTAGCAAAGTTGTTTGCTTGACGAAGGTTTTAATCAAAATAAGTACCGTGCATCCTTTTAACTATAATCCATACACTTCCGGTTTTCTCAGTTAATATCCGGTTTCAGGATTGCATAACACACGAGATTCATACCCGGACATCATAGATTAAAACGATTTATCACACAACAAAAAAAAAACAATCAGATGCTGCAGAAAAAGGGAAGGGGACCCCATTTCGAAAAAAAAAAATGTCTACCTTCCAGCATCAATCATCCCATCTCCCATTTCATCAGATTTTGTTTTTTAATTTCAAAAAAAATCTTCAAAAACCACAAACCAACATGTGTTTCCATCATCCGTAACATCCGCCCTCATCCAACAGCAAGAAGATATTTCTGGAACTAGGAAATCTACAAATCCTCGCATTTCTTTCCGGAACACAAAACAAATTTATTTGCCATGCCAAAGCAAACGATGAGAACAGAAAACATCAAATTAAATTCTCCATATACCTACACTACTTGATATCCTAGTGTTCTGCGCGGATGCTCCTACTACAATTCAACAGGCTTCCGGAAGTAGTTTACTTGCACACTTGTTGTTTGCTCTTTGTGTGCACTGTGCTCTGTGTATCCAAGTTCCACTTCACCACACGGTGTTTTTCTCATTTTTTTTTTCTTCTGTTTTTCCTTCTTTTTTTTCCAACTGAATATGCGCAGAGATTTCAATCGTTCTCGGTTTTGTTGTTGTAAGGACATTCTACATCTGCATATGTGATGATTTAGATTTTGTATGCGAATGACAACGAGAAACATGTGGACTCAATTTTTATTTATTTTCGAGAGCAAGAAAAAAATGAAAGAAGGAATAAAAACAGCAGCAACAGTGTGTTTGGCTGCAAAAGGACATTCGAGAAGCGTCGACAAAAAACGAAATGTTGAAAAACACATTTAAATGTGAGGGTAAAAAAGGACACACCTTGAGAACAATTTCAAACGAACATGTGCATTCTGATTCCGACAAATTTAACAGAAATCATGAGAAATGTATCAAGTTTTCAGTCCTGACAGAGAAATGATATTTTTCCGTTCTGCTATTTTATCCTGCTGCAGGATAAGGGATAAGGATTTTCGAATTGTTTGGGCCTGTTGCAAGATGCACATAAGGACTGGGTATATTCTATACCTTGGTGGATTCTATTCGAATTTAATGTGCAACTACCTGTTTAGGAACAGATTTTTGATACGCACACTGATTGTGAACAGATTTTTGGTGGAGGCAGATGTTGGTTGCATCGATCGCTTGGAACGAGATATTTATCTATGGTTTATGGGACTTGTTGAGTTCTTAATGCTGGTTGCATGATACCATCGAAAATTTCAATTACCTTTGCACCAAAATGGTTCTTAGATTTTGATTTGTGGATTCTTTTGTTTCTTTTTTGATTTTTAAAGCCGTGGTGCTTGGTGGTCTTTTGGTCAAGGAATCTTCGCTCCGAAGTAAGAATTGAATGCTCCGGAATCAGGATAAAGTGTTTTCAGAGACTTGTAACTTGTAAGAGTCCTTATTCAAATCGTTGTCGAGCTCATTATGACAAATAACTCTTTAATTCTCTCTCTTTAATATGACAAATAACAATTCCCAGAGCAACATAAGCTCCCTTTCCCGAAACTGAAGTCTTGTAACGATAATAAATGAGAACGAAGCGGCTTACAGAGCATCGTTAAAGTGCCCCTCAAGTAACAGAGACGAAAAGGATTGCTTCGCAGGTAAATGCAGAAGCTGTAAAAAGGACGCGAAGTGCGCCGAAAACCAAGCAAACAGCAAGACGAACATGTATCGGGAGCTAAAAGAAATTTCAAGAATTTTGAAAAAGGAGGAAACCATCTTCAAAATCGCCGCTCATTGAAGTGAATTTCTCATGAAATTCGTTCGCCGAAGTAAATTGGAGATGCTCAAGAACATCTTCTTCTGGATGGTGACAACTTAACAGGCGGCGACAGTGTTGTGATGGCCTAATGAGCGAAGAGTTTCCTCGAGAGAACTTTCCAGAAGCTGAACATAATTTAATGGAAATATCTGACCTGTCGAAGAAGATAGTGAAGCAGTTAACAACCCTAAGGAAGGCAAAAGTTTTGGTTTAGGTAAAATACAGTGAAAGCTTTACCTGCGGTCCGATAAGCGGACAATTCCATTAAACGGACACTTTTTTGGGAACCAAAGTTGGACGCGAGGCTCTAATATACGGGCAGAACATTTTTTTATAAGCTTAGAAGGGTATTCCCCAGCTCTTTAGCTTGCTATTCTCTTACCAAATGAGAAAACACTTTAAGGTTTTGACAGAACACTGCCCTTCGTTGTTAGTCAGAAAGGGTATTCCCCAGTTCCTTAGCTAATTCAAAAAATAAGAAATAAGATAGGTATTATCGTCAGGTTTTAAATTTTCTTAGCCTCCTGTGTGCTGAAATGATCTATTATGTCGCTAAGATTTTCTTTCACGGTCATTCATTGTGTAAGTGTAATGAAACCATACGCAGGCAAGATGTCTACAAAAAAGTGCTTCTCTAAAATAAAAAATGGAAGTCGTTTATGTTTTAGAACAGGAAAAGTTAACTGTTCGCTGTTTAGCAAAATGGTTTTCTTTAACCATAAACATTAACGGAAGGCGTTTATTTTTGCAAGGTTTCATATTTTATTTTTAATATAAGAAAAACACAAGCTGCAGAGATTTCTTAAAATAAAGAAGACATTCGTAACAAATGGCAGCCTGAATCCAACGTTTAATGCATCTGACGAATGGCTCCAAAAGTAACCCAGTGAATAAAGAGCTGATACCTTACAAAAGGTCCGGTAGTTCTAAATTTTTTATATGTTGTCTAGGATGGTTGTTAAATGTTTAAAATGAAAAATGCACATTGCACAATGCCGCCATTTTGAAAAAACCGAAAAAAATCGGCACTTTTTTTAGATTTTCACTTATATCTTTGTTTCGGTGCATTTTAGCTACAAGACAGTTCTATTCAATGTTGTAGAGAATGAAATTCCCTATAATATACGTGTTAAATTTTGTTTATAGGGCAGATAGTTCACGAGATATGATATTTTAAAAAAGATTAAAAATACGCATTTTACAGAAATTTTTTCAAACTTCTAACTTTAGAACGCTGTACTTCAATTTTGACCTATTTGAGAAAAACAAGTATAAAAATAAAAATTGTAGGGAATTTAATTACCTACAAAATGGATGTATACTTGTTTTAACCAACCTTACGGAGGGGGCAGTAACATTAAAATGAAAACAACGGCATATTGTTTATTTGATTTTTTTTGCTATTGTGACTCCATATTTTATTAATAATAAAAAAAAAACTAATATATTCTATTTTTTGCAGGTGAATGACTGGTACCTGGACGAGTTACTGTAATATTGTTTGTTGACATTAACAATGGCCTCACAAGCAGAGATGTCAGAAAGTATATGCTTCATCTGCAATGAAGATTTGGAAGGAGCCCCGACCCGTACAGTAAAACATAAAGGAATTGAGACTTTGCATAAAGCAGCTGAAAAGAGGGCAAGAAGAGACCATCTACATATCTTATTAACAGTTCATAGCACATGCCAAAAAAAATATTGCAACGAGGCTATGATAGCCGCCCATATACGCCGTGTAAGTAGCGGGATAGATGACTCGGTCCATCAGCCACCAACGAGCACTGGAAGGCCTGCGCTCAGGTCAGCTGTGAAATGTTTTCACTTCAAGGGTCATTGCTGCCTTTGTGGGGAAGAAATAACTGCTGATTTCTTGGAAAAAGAAAAGAAGACTCCTCTTGCAAAACGAAACACTGTCCATATGGTTGAGATGCACTCTGTAAGGGACACGTTTTTGAATGCTGCACAGAAACGAGGGGACGAATGGGGACTGAACATTGTTGAACGGATTTCTCCTGACTTGGACCTCGTTGCAGCTGAGGCACAATACCATCATTTTTGTCAGAGGAAGTTATTTCACATGCCTTCAGAGTTCAAGAAAGGCTATCGGCCGTCTCCCACAGTGGAGACAGCGATGGAAGATATTTATTCATTCCTTGAGAATACTGAAGAATGTCAATTTTCACTCGATGAATTAAAGAGTCGAATCAAGGGTGAATAACAAATCGATTCAAGAACAGTTAAATCCCGCCTACTGCAGAAGTTTGGAGAAGATATCCTTATTGTCGACTCTTCTAACAAAACGACCATCTGTTTCAAAAATACAGGGTATAAAATACTTACTGACAACTGGTACAATACAATGAAATCCAGTAATCGCGAAGAAGAGAGACTGAGAGTAGTGAAAGCAGCAGCAGATATCATTTTAGAAGACATCCGATCTCAGGTGTACAATACCACTGAATACCCGCCCACTGACAATTTTTTGAATGATGTTGAAACTGTAATTCCACAAACTTTGCTCACTCTCTTGACAACCGTTATAACGAAGAACAAGAAAGGATCTATGGAGAAATGGAACAAAAAATGTGTGGCCTTATCGCACACTGTCATAGCTGCTGCAAGACCAAGATCCTTTCTATCACCCCTTCTGACTGGATTAAGTATATTTATGTACAAAAAATTTGGTTCTAAACCTTTAATAGATTTGATGTCATCCCTTGGATTTTCTTCTTCTTATCACGAAGCTCAATTGCTTGAAGTTTCTACCATCATGCAACCACAACAACCTCTGGTGAAACCTAACCGTGACGATGCTTTCTGCCAACTAGTTTTCGATAATGCTGACTTCAATGTCAATACTATTGATGGTCGAGGGACTTTTCATGCCATGGGCGGAATAATATGCATGACCCCATATGACGCAGGGGGAGAAGGGGGAAAAGTGAAACGTTCTGAGAAGCTTACGGCACTACAATTGGTATCAAGTGCTGATTCGACAGAACTTCAAACATTTGTTAAAAATCCAGGCACTGGCTTGAAAACTGTGGCTATCAAAGATCTTGACAGCTTATCCCCAGTTGCTACCGACGTTATTTTGCCATTGGCAACTGACATTCTGTGGTTACTAAATGTTCATTCAAGTGAGGTCCCAATGGTGGGATGGAATGGATTCATGGAGAAAGCCACATCTGAAGAACATTACCAACGATCAAAAGTGTTTTACCTCCCTTTCATTAATGCTCCACGAAGTAATCTCGACACTGTATACACAGCTCTCCTCATCGCCCGACAGAAATGTGATAGTATCAATCAGAAGACCTGCTTTGTAACGTTTGATCAGCCACTTTACATGAAGGCTCAAGAGATTGTCCATAATGGCAAGCCAGAACTTAAAAATGTCATACCAAGGCTTGGAGGCTTCCACTTGCTAATGTCATTCTTGGGAGCTATCGGGACCAATATACTCCTCCACCTTCTACAAATACAACTCCAAAGGCTGCATCTTGCTCCTGCACGCAATATCGGGCTGTGACACCACTTCAAACATTTTTGGGTTTGGAAAGAATAAACTCTGCCAACTTTTTAGGAAAGACCCATCATTGCTGGAGCAGGCGGAGAAGTTCAGTGACCCTGCTGCAAGTTGCCAAGAAATTTCAGCAGCAGGGGAGAAAATCTTGGTATCCCTGTATGGTGGAAGTAGAGAACAGTCGTTAAACTCCCTCCGCTATTGCAAATTGAAAACAAGTACCACCAAGCTCAATCTGGCAAAACTACCTCCGACCACTGACGCAGCACATTTCCACTTCCTGAGGACATACCACCAGGTCATGGAGTGGATGGGGATTGTCAAAGACCCTATCGAGTGGGGCTGGAGTAGAAAAGCTGGAAGACTGGAGCCTATCAGGATGAGTAGAGACGCGGCTCCCCCAAACCTGCTCAAGACTATTTCATGCAGATGTAAAACTGGCTGTGTGGCGATGTGTGGCTGTAGAAAGGCAGGACTTAATTGTTCCACCCTTTGCAAATTCTGTGCTGGCCAAGAATGTGACAACAGGAATGAAGTCATCGTCGACGAGGAAGACGACGCCGATCAAGTAATTTCACTATGTTACGAAAATGAAGACCCCGACTTCATGAACTCACCACCTACAAAACGAGCGAAGCGCTTATAAAAAATTTTTTTTCAGTACTTAGTTCAATTACTAATGATTATTGTATGATAATTACTGCCTTTTGTTCTCACTATGTTTAAATAAATGAATATTTAAAAAATGTATCTGCTGTGTTGGTGGCTTATTTGAAATTGAACATCCGCTATCACGAGTTGAGTGAAATAGTGAAATATTGAAGTGAAATAGTACCTTTCTGATGATCATTGCGCTATAACATGTAAGAAACCCAAATAGGATTGGTATAAACTACAAATTCAAGCCACCACTGGAAAATAATAAGTGATTTTTTAAAAATACACTATGGAGTAACAATTGCTAAAACAAAACAAAAAACGCAATATGCCGTTGTTTTCATTTTAATGCTTACTGCCCCCTCCGTAAGGTTGGTTAAAACAAGTATACATCCATTTTGTAGGTAATTAAATTCCCTACAATTTTTATTTTTATACTTGTTTTTCTCAAATAGGTCAAAATTGAAGTACAGCGTTCTAAAGTTAGAAGTTTGAAAAAATTTCTGTAAAATGCGTATTTTTAATCTTTTTTAAAATATCATATCTCGTGAACTATCTGCCCTATAAACAAAATTTAACACGTATATTATAGGGAATTTCATTCTCTACAACATTGAATAGAACTGTCTTGTAGCTAAAATGCACCGAAACAAAGATATAAGTGAAAATCTAAAAAAAGTGCCGATTTTTTTCGGTTTTTTCAAAATGGCGGCGGGCGCGGAGGGGGGGGGGAATTGTGCATTTTTCATTTTAAACACTTAACAACCATCCTAGACAACATATAAAAAATTTAGAACTACCGGACCTTTTGTAAGGTAACCCCCCTTATTTGGTCTCTATTGCCTGTACTAAAGTGGCGAAAAAGAAACAACATAAGTTTCAAGTGTGTATCGGGTGAATCAGCTGATGTAAGACAAGATGTTGACCAATTTATGAAGAAAATTCCTTCGTTGTTACTTGGATACCAACCGTGTTCCTATTCCTATTTATTTATAAATGCGTATACTATTTCCTTCCTTAAATTCATTTGATTAGTAATAAGTTTAAAATTTATAAAAATAAAAATAAAAAAATTGCTTTTTCCTCCCACAACCGGACTCAAAATCAGGGACCATAAGTGTCCGCTTATGGGGATTTCACTGTACCGTATAGTTTTAGAAAAAAATGGAAGACATCGGGTTTGGATGGCTAATGATTCTCAATCTCATGCCTAAGCAATAGAATGAAAGTTACCATCTACAAAGAAATAAAGGGAAGACAGAGTTGCGACAGTTACTGTTCAATCAATTAAAGATTGTTGAGCGAGTATATTGGATCAATACGGTCATTATGCCGTCGAATACCCAAAACTCGCTCAACGATCTTCAATGCTTGATTTGCCATTGCTAATACAACACCACATCCCACATGCAATCCAAAATATATGGACCCGAGTGGGAAAAAATTGTGATTCGTAAGAGTATTTGCATAGTGTGTGTGCGAATGATTTTTCGAAGTCAATCACTTCGAAAAATCATTCGGTCAGCAACCACGGGATCTAATTTGGGTGACCCTCAAACAACGAGAGAACTTCCAGGAGCCTATGTGTATGAAGAAGCAATAACGAGAATAAGTTGCCTAGGCGGAGTCACCGAAGCATTCCGAATCACACAAGGTGTACACCAAGGGAGTGTCTCCAGTCCTTTGCGTTTTATTACAGTGCTTGATTACCTTATGGAAGATAAGGTACAAAACAACGCAGTACGTCAACTATTCTTTGCTGACGATGAAGCCTCTCTAAATGAGGATCCTACATCCACGGTTGCCAGTTTGGTCATTTATGTCCAAATCTGGTTATTATTTTTTCACTTGGTCACATGGTCACTTTTTATTTAATTTGGTCATTTTTTCAACGAAATAAAATAAGAAAAACCCTTCAGTTTCTTCTTCTGAAGGGTTTTTCTTATTTTATTTCGTTGAAAAAATGACCAAATTAAATAAAAAGTGACCATGTGACCAAGTGAAAAAATAATGACCAGATTTGGTCCTTAAAATTGAAATGTATACGAAAGGCAGTTTGCTTATCGAATTATGTAAAAAGTGCATCAATCAGTTCGTTTGTTCAAGCCCAACGATTGCTCTGAGGTAGCCGTAATGAGTTCTCTTGAAAAACTTCAGTTAACCCTTAATACCAAGCTAGGTGTATTTTGAGTTCTGCGCTCGCCCTGAAGTAGAACTAGCATTTTGCCGGGGAGTATTCAGGTAGCAAACACCAATATCAAATGACACGTGCTATTCTTCAAATGACCGGCATGTGTGGTGACTTCGTGATTAAATCTGTCTTTCGAACTGAAAACCAAGGTTTTTTGGCAACTAGACATTATGCTGCACAGCTTGTTTCTGTCAATCCTCTCATCCGCATGTTTTTTCCAAGATCTCCCGTCTCCCGTGTGCTGAACGAATTTGTTGGCGTGGGGGTTTTCAGACTTTCACAAAGACAAGACATCGCATCTGAGATTAAGGAGGAGTATTCCTCTATAATTGGTGCAATTGTAAGATTTTCCATTCATTGAACATGATTTCTCCCGACTAAATCATATGCAACTGTTGCACTCTCCTTTCAAGCTAATTTCTAGCTTCCTTGAAAATTTCGGCGTCGAGACCGTCTGGAAATTCACTTTTATTTGATTTAAGCTAACATACGAGTTTGCAACCATAACTTCTTCTGATCTAGGGTACCTAAAGCATTCTTGATAATCGTCTAAGTTGAGTCAGAATAATTAATTTTTCAAGATACTCAGAGATGAATTCGGTTCAACAGCTATATGTTTTCTTTGTGGTCTTATCTTAACGAGCTTGGTTCTTAGTTTTCCACCCTGGCATGTTTTTTAACTTTTGGTGCAAACTTTAAAGCTAATACTTTCATGAAATTTCTATATTTCCTTCAACAAGCGCTTCTCATGCTGCTTTTCCGTTTGAGAACTTGGTATTCTTCCCTTCTTCATCGGAATCAATCATAGTTTTGGTCATTTCAAGCTACCCTTGGTCATTTTTACTTTTATTTTTGGACACATATTTTTTTGGCAAGTGGCAACTGTGCCTACATCCCTGCCAGAAACATTCGACGCATGTGTAAAAGTCTTAGGTTAGTGGTTGTGGGTTCCGCATTTGTGCAAAAAGACTGAGTAGCTAACTGGGAAGAAACTTGATTTCGCTTTTGGATTTTGGGAAGTTTTTCACTCACCCATCGAGATCATCAGTTTTGGACGACCCCAACAACTTGACGAACTCTTTGGTGTGAGAGAGCTCATGCGCACTTTCGTCGTATTCAACAGCGATGACAAAACACATCTATGGTGGTTGATGTCGATATACCGAATCCACGATTGTGATTGGTCAAACGTATGGATGTATGTATGTAAGGGAATAAGGTTGACCCCAGACAAAGAGATAGTCTTGAAGTGGAAGACACATCTTGAACAGCTAACAAACGGCTAATGCCAACCAAAGTGAACCTAACCCAGATCGTTCCAGATTTGATTTTAAAATGGTGGAATCCAGTGCTTTTTTGGATGTCCTGCATCGTGGACCATAGAAATCTTTAAATATGCGTTCATAGTGATGAGCTCCAATGGCGTAACTTTTTAGACGATTATCGTCTATATCGTCGATTTTGTCATCAAAAGATTTTTTAATCTTACTTCACTGACAGCGATTGAGGGAAGGCCATTTTGCTACCCTGTCATAAATTTGGTAGTGTTTTTTAAGGGCATTTAAAACAGGTTTTTCAGTAGGTACCCAGCTTTTTGACTATTTGGATGGACCACGTAGGATAAGACTCATAAGTTGACTTTGTCTCAATCAAAATTACACTACCCCATAAAACGCTTTACATTATCTGCTTTTACATTTTACCATCGCAACCCCTCGAATCTTATGAATTTGCAATCAAAACGATTGACGACATTTTAACATTTCATGATGAGATCCTTATTTTCGGTGACTTCAACTTGCCGTATATAAACTAGACTTTGTCAGACGACCAATCGTTTTACATTGCTCATAGCCCCATCTCTGCCAAAGAATGTCTGTTCGTTGATCGCCTTGCAGATTCTTCACTCAGAGATTTTGATTTTGAAATTCGGCTACGGTAATAAACAATTTAAAAACGACACCAAAATTCCAGCTATGGTATCCAAAGCAGAGTTATTGTACCCAAATTACGACCACCGCGACCCAACCAGAGCTGTCATCACTCTTTCCAAACTTGCAGCAACACATTCATTCAGCTGTTATTTTAAAGAAAAAAAATGAAGGTATATTACCAAATCGCAAGAGCTATCGTATCCGATTCATTTAGCAGTGGTAACGTCCACTTGAATACGATAGCCAATATGCGGATGTAGTAGTTTTATTTTGCTCACAGAACCTATGCAAGATGTATCGTACCTTACCAGAACTACGTGTGTGATAGCTCTCTAAGCAAAGAGTCATCATAGCTCCGTCTATGTTTTGTACGATAGCCAATATGAGGACATAGTAGCTCTACAAGATGTATCGTAGCTTACAATAACTTTGTTAGTGATAGCTCCAACCAAAGGGACATGATAGCTCCGTCTGCGTTTTGACGATAGCTAATATGAGGATATGGTAGCTCTAGAATATGTATCATAGCTTATAATAACTTTGTTAGTGATAGCTCAAAGCGACATCACAGCAAATTTGTGATTGTAATAGTGACAACCACTTTTGCAAAAAAGTTTCCCTACTCATTGTAAGATATACTCTACTCTGACGCTGAGTGCCGAGCCGATGCCGACAGTTCACATCACACAACGCACAGTGAAACACGTATTCAATTTCATTCAGAGTTCAGAGCAGATGCAGAATTGCAGAAGGAAAAGAGAAAAAAATTTTAACTCTCAACTTGTGTAAAACATCATCAATATCAGGTAATTTTTTTAAATTATTCTTCACAAAGTTATTTTTATAACCTGAAAATAACTCACTCTTTTTCGTAGAAGCGTAAGTTTTTGTTTTACTTGGTGCATCTTTGGCTTCGACAACTCCTACAACGAGATAAATTACAGTACGTACATTAACAAAATTAGGAAAATGTTCCTTAATTGTTCCTTTGGCGGGAATGATGTTATTGCAAAAATTAAAAAAAAGGAAAAAGAATTTCAAGTCTAAGATTTTAAAGAAGCAGGTAAATATAAAATGTTTTCATCTTCTATAATTAAATAAAAACTAGAAAACAAAAACTAAATAGCTCATATTTTCAAGTTAACTGAACCATGAAATTCAAATTTTCTGGACCAACTTGAACAGAAAGCAATTGCATTCCAGTTTAGTTCGTAACATTTTTATTCCATGGTTTAGTTTACTTGAAAATATGAGCTGAACTTTTTATCTTTTGTTAATAACCCAGTACATACATTTATAAGAAAAATACAAATTTTTTGTTAAATTCTTTATTGATATTGAAAAATATACAAAATGTACCACAGTTGGCTGGCTAAATTAAAAACCATGGGGCCCTTTACTTTTAGGCATACAGTAGACTCGCGGTAACAAAAACATCGCCTTACGTGAACACCGGCTAACGTGAACAAAACTTTCTGATATTTTATTGTGTTGTGGTAGTCAGTTTTGTACGCGGTATTGAGTTTTCATTGATAATAAATAAAATCTAAAGTATCTAAACGTCTTCGCGAAAAGGACGTATTTAGTAATCTGCAAAAAAAGAAAATTAAAAAAAAATAACACGTTTTTTCATTAATTTTATCGGATTCTCATTCCTTTTGTAACAAAAAATATTATTTTTTACGTGTGTAATTTATATAATTTTTTTTAACATACAAAAAAAAAAAAAATATATGTATTTGAATTTAAATATGTTCAAAATTTATTTTTAAAATTCAAAGAGATTCACATTCGTAAATGTGAACAACCCGTAAACATGAACACGCTCGGTTTTTAATAGTTCACGTTACAGCGAGTCTACTGTATTTACATTCATACTTTTGTTAAGTTATAATATCCCTGTGCTTACTTAAATTTCTTTTAAAGATAAGATAATTTTAGGTTGAAAGCCTAACTTAAATAATTTCATTACTTATAATAAGAATTGTATTTATTTTTAATAAAAATTTTTTCCTGATTTCAAACATTGAATTCAAAAATTCTGTAAACAAATATCCATATTTGACAAATTTCTTTTTACTATGAAAAAATAATTTTCTCAACAAAAAAATTTTAAATGTATCTTTGTAGTTGATAGAATTGTTGTTCATAAAATAATATCAATAAAAAACTTTATGTCATGAAAAATGAAACATTCTATTGTTCGTATTTTGAATAGTCTTTAATGTAATATTTTTCTATGTCGAATTTATAGCTCTAGCAAAACCTTCATGTTGATATTAAAAGGATTCTAAGAGCTTGGTAAGTATTTATAACAGTTCTGTATCATCGATGGATACAATTCTTTTATAATATAAAATAGCTCTTTTTACAATCATAATAGCTGAAATTAGCACTTTTCACAACCCTTAAAAAGTTCTTACAGCTTTATCACTAAGTTCGATGGCTCAGTAAATATATATCACATTTCTTTTAGCGATAACCATAGCTGTGTGAGTGTATTAAAAAACTTTATTACTTAGCTGATAACTTTATCAAGAGTTTAGATAACTCTTGACAAATTAAGCACAGCTAGATTTAAAATGAAGGGAACTCTCATTGTACTTATGATAACTGTGACAATAACAGTAAGTATGATTACTCTGACAATAATTATGATGACTTCGTCGATACTGATGACAGCTCTGCTAGTACTCTTGGAAATTCTGTCACCATTTTTAGGGGCTCTGTTTATATAAATCATAGCTCTTTCAAGAAAAAATACAACTTTGTTATTAACTTTTATAGCTCCATGCTTAGTTATGGTAGCACTGTTAGACTTCTTAAATAGTTACGACACCTTTTTGAATATTTGTGGCAGTAAAATAAGTTCTATTGAGAACCTTTTCAGTAAGTATGATAACTCTGAAAATATTTATGATGATGCCGCAGATACTGATGACAGCTCTGACAGTACTTTTGGAAGTTCTATTAACATTTTTAAGAGCTATGTTAATATAAGTCATAGCTCTGTCAGGAAAAAGTAGAACTTTGTTATAACCTACCATAGCTCTCTACATGGCTATGGTAACTCTGTAAGACCCTCCTATGTATGAAGATAGTTTTCTAGACAGTTGCAATAGCTCTTTGAAAGTTTGTCATAGCTAAATCAACTATAATGAGTACTCTTACTACTTTAAAGTAAACTCTGTTGATAACTGTCCACATTTACAGCAACTCTGCAAATCTTAACAATAGCTCTGAAATTAATTTTAACAATCATATCAGTATTTATAAAGACTCTATCACCATAAATGATAGCTTTATAAATATTTGCTATTAATCTTTATAAGTTCCAATAGCTCTGATGCTTAAAAATTTGCTTTTGACAATACATCCGATAGCTCTTTGCATATTTATGGCAACCCAAATTTAAATAATAACAGCTCAAGCATCGCATTTGGTAACTCTTATAGCCAGAGCTCAGAGTCCCTAAAAAAAAAGAGCTGGCGTGTTTAAGAGGTTACGACAACTCCTAGGATTTCTGAGTGTTGCCTCTGCCAAGTTAGTGGAATTTCAAACTACATGGGTAGGTTAATTCTTCAATCTCACTTTCACCCCTGCTTCTTTCAACCATAGATAACCTACACCCTTCTCTCCTTCTCTCATTTTTTCTCCAGTCTTCAAAACCATCCAACCCACCCGTACCTCCAGCTTCATACGATTTCCACAAAGCGAACTTCCGCAAAATTAATGATTGTCTCAGTAGAACTTTAATTTTGATAATCTAACTGTAGAAGGTGCCACATCCGAGTTGTACAGAGAAAATCATAATGCTATATCCCTCTACGTTCCCCTTTCTAGACTTAAGACTTCTTCTACTTCCCCACCTTGGTATAACTATAGGCTCCGTACTCTAAGAAAAAAAAAGGAACAAATTGTGGACAATCTTCCTTCGTACTCGATCTCCTACTGACTATTCAGCTTACCTTGGTTCTTATTTGCACTTCTGTGAGCTTTTCAACTCCCTTTACCAACGCTATTTAGTCGAAATGAAATCTAACATTATTAATGACCCTAAGTCTTTTTATAAATTTGTCAACCACAAAAGAAAATCTGACGGGTACAATTCCTCCCTTTCCTTCAATAACGAAACCTCATCCGACGCACTCGCCGTAGCAAACTATTTCGCAAGTTACTTAAAACAGTCTTTCACGGGTGATTCTTTTGTTCGAATTTTTCTTTCGATCCATACCTTCCACGTTTCTTTGACTCCTATCTAATTGAAGAAAAGTTATATCATCTAAATGATGAGTATATTCCCGGCCCCGATGGTATACCTGCCATATTTCTTAAGAAATGCTCCTCCACTTTTTCCCTTCCCCTCTCAAAAATCTTTAACTTGTCCATATCCCTAGGAGTTTTCCCCCAAGCTTAGAAAACGGCGTTTATAACCCTTATACACAAAAAAGGTCCTAAGTGCGACGTGAAAAATTATCGTCTCATCGCTAATACGCATATACCCAAAATTTTCGAAAGCATATTGTATGAAAACTTAAGTTTTCGTTGCAAATCTCTCATTTCCCCTAGACAACACGGGTTCCTCAAAGGCAGGTCAACAACAACAAACCTCGTTGACTTTGTCTCATTTTCCCTCTCAGCCTTGGAGAATGGAAAGGAGGTCGATGTAATTTCAACTGACTTTAGTAAAGCTTTCAATAAAATCTCTCACAAACTTATTCTTTTTAAACTTTCCACCCTCGGCTTCGAACCCATTTTGTTAAGATGGATTTCTTCTTATTTAGAAAACCGTTTTTACAGCGTTCGGTTCAGATCCGCATTATCCAGCCGCTTTCTAGCTACATCCGGTGTTCCCCAAGGCAGCCATTTAGGCCCTCTCCTCTTCATTCTCAGTATTAACGACATTGAAATGATCATCAAACACTCCTCTATCTCTCTCTATGCGATACAAAGTTTTACCGGATCATTTCTTCTTCTGTAGACTCTTCCCACCTCCAACATGACCTCGACAATTTTTCAATATGGGGCGCTCCAAAAACTGCCTGGAGCTAAATGTTTTTAAGTGCCAATCAATAACCTTCTCACGTAAACGCATCAAATCTCCTCCCCGTCTCTATCTTCTAAACGGTCAAATCATTTCCACCGTTCGTTGAGGTGATCCGGGACCTTGGGATTATTTGCGACCGTGAGCTGAATTTCCTCAAGCATATCGACGATATAATCCTTAAGGCAAATTCAGCACTTGGCTTCGTGAATCGATGGTCCAAAGAATTTCTCTTCTTGTCTATCTATCTATCTATCTATCTATCTTGAATACGCTTGTCAAGTCTGGTCGTCTTTCCAACAAGTGCACATTGCCAGAAGAATTGAGAGCATACAACGCCGTTTCATCAGATTTGCTCTTTGAGGTCTTAATTGGAGTAGTCCTTTTATATTAACTCCTTATCAAGACCGAATCAAGCTCCTCAACCTCAATACGCTGAAAGATCGAAGAGAAATATTAGACCTTCTCTTCATTCACCGAATCTTCACAGGTACCATTGACTGTCCAGCACTTAACGAATCCATTTTTCTAAATACTAACCCTCGTAAAACACTCGGAATCTCCGCCTCTTCTATCTTCCCACCCATCGAACCTCTTACGGCTCCAATGAACCCATCTCCTGAGGAATGTCTATTCCCACTCCTCTTGTTTTGACTTCAAAATGAGTACTCCCTGTTTAAAACTTCGTCTCCTAAACAATCCAACTAGTTAGTAAGTCTAAGCTATCAAGTTTCTTAGTTTGTATGTTATTAGCTTGTATTAAGCCTAACCAATGGGGGTTTTGCCCCACCAAAATTAAATTACACGGTCCATGCAAAGACCTCTGAATTAAACAAGGTATTCATTCAATTAACCCTGTCTAAATCTAGAGTATAAAAACCTTAATGTATTCAGCAAAGTTGTTCTCAAATTGCCAAACAACTAGGCTGAAAAGACGAAAAGGACTTATCACATTTTTTAGGAAGAGGTGCGTACATTCAAGGAAACACAATTGGTTTTTCTTGTTCAGTTTACGCTTTCTTTGTCAGGAAGCTCTAATAGAAGCTAAGGAGGTACTAAAAGAAGGGTGTTATAAAGGATTCGGAAGAAATCGTAAGCAGTGGGCGGAATTTCAAGGAATGTAATAATCTCTTTTCTCAAACTGCATTAGAAACTATATTTTTTTTAAGTTATGTGTGATCGCATTTCTCGAGTCCATGTCCTTATCTCCTGCCTCGGGATTAAATGGAAAACACAGATTTACCATTTATGAATATAGTTTCCATCCTTAGCCAGAATTCACACGCTCGGGTTGGTTTTTAATGGACTTCTTCTCAGAAGTATCACCTCTTGTTTCCTGTGGTTAAAGCATGTCTACACAACTCGGTACGTGACGAGTGTAACCAAACGCATCCATTAGTAAATATCACGAGAAGAAAAAAAAAGAAAACTCTTTAACAGACTCCTCTCATTGAAGACTTGTTGAACGCTCGCTTTTACAACCTTGCTCGTTTATGTCTATTGTCCTAAGGCCGCCTGTTGCACATGAAATAGATCCATCTCAATGTGTTACTATTCAAAGGACGAATAATAAAAAAAAAAAAAAAAAAACTCGCACCTTTCCTTTGCCGAAAAACGAGAGATATACAAAACAAAAAATTGAAGAACACCTTCCCATTTGCATGTTTAAGGGAAATAACGAGCCTTGCAAAGGAAGCACGTTTCACCTGAGAAAGGTGCACAGAGTGAAATAATTGTGTTTTTTTTTGTATCAATTTTATTTTTTGGCTCTTCAATTGACCCAATGCAGCAGGTAAGAGTCAGAGTGGTCTTCTTCGTCAATGAGAAGAGAAGACAAAAAAAAGTGTTTGACGTCGCGATAGCTAATACATGGCATTGGCATCAATCGAAAAGGGTGATGATGTTATATTGTATCCTTTTTAACATTGTATCTCTCTCAACTTTTTTTTTTACTAAATCACAAAGGGTTTGGCCATTCCATCCACTTTAACCCACACACACACTAATGACCCCCTTGATGGAGTCTCTTGTGCGTACAGATGTGGCAAAGCGAGGAGTCCAGAAGGCCTACGCTATCTTCAAGGATGAAATTGAATTTATAAAAGGATTTCGGGAAATGATTACTATACAAACTTTCATATTGAAGGGGTTTTTTTTCTTAACACCTGGCGCAAATGTATATAAGTCGCTTGTCCAGCACAACGGATGCGCGTTGGCATTATTTTATTGCCGGCCAAATCGAGGAGAAGGGGTTATCCTTATGTTCATCTTCATCCTTTGGTAATTAAGATGTTATGTAAGAGATGGAGGCAGTTGTAGTTGATTCGATTATGTGTTTCTGTCCTTCGGATGTCACACACTGTGAATAATTCATCTCCTTTTTCTTAAAACGCTCGCTACCAACAAGGTTTTCCAATTTGAAATCCTTTTTGATTGCTTCCAGTATTAAGTTTGGGTCACACTAAGTAGGATCTTTCTTATAAATAAAAAGTAAGGCATGTGCGCTCGGAAAATAATTATTTAAAAAAACAAATCCTTGTAGGCGTATGACACGTGTTAGAGACACAGGATGTCTATGGAAAAAAAGGACCAGGTGGCTTTTCTTTTTTACTTAATGATCGTGTAAAGAGCATACTGCACAAGAGAACAGATAATCCTCAGGTTTAGGACGAAATATGTAGAGCCAAGTTGCACAGGACTGTCTTCTACCTAAAAACTAAAATGCGTACCTACATTTTTTCGGAAATGAAAAAATATTTCATTTTCAAATACAGATGGCTGCTGAAGGTAGGCTGGCATTTTTTTTCCTATTCTGTTAATTTTTTTTGAAAGATGAATGCTGTCTGTTGTAGTTGGCTTGGTATTGGCGTTCCAAGTGTCTATTGTTGGCCTCAACTTATTGGAAAACCTGCCTGCTGAGTGGGACTGTACCGAAGATACTTGTTGAATGGTTCTGCAAGGATCCTTGAAATCATAATGGAAAAATTATCAAAATATTTTCTATTTTTTTGAAGGAATAGCGTTTGTATGTTGTTTTGTTTGGAATCAAAGAATAAAAACTTTTAGAAATTTTGTCAGTAAATAAACGACTAAAATCAAGCTAAAACGACGGATAAGTGACGAGTAGTCAGAAAAAAACTTTTGGACATTCTTCGACTTAGAGTGGGGTACAGTTCTCATTTTCTGTTGCAATAGATGGTCTTTGCTATGTCAACCGAACTGTTTTGCATTTGGTGTGGACTGTATACCTCCCCAGAAATTGAGAGAACATCTCTGTTACGGTCTATGTGGATGGCTGTCTTTAGAAGCGTTAGCCGATCGAGAGGGTTCTCATTACCAAAGGAAATCTGCCACTCAAACTTGGAAAAGTTTTTGGCCTTACCTGGGTATTGTTTAAGGCTTTGAGATTTGTAAAAAAGAAAAATCTACTGCTCCAGAATGCAGACCGGGAGTCAAGAACTTGGATGGCTGAATGTAAATTTTTCTTCAGGAATAAAAACATTTCTTTTTTTTTATAATTAACGCACACGTCAAAGGCTTATGACTACATTTACGTAGGAAAATAGGAGAGGATTTAAAAGGAGCCACCGATGCACGTTGCTTTTGAACTTTTATGAATCGTAATAGATTAATAGAGTCTGGTAAAGCATTTCACATTCGGGTGTTCGACTAAAATATGAATCCCTACACTTGACTGTACGTCCGAAGTTCGGCTCAAGGTAAAACTGATGAGCATTCCTTGCGAGGCGGGTGCTGTGGTTAAATTGTTTCAGGGGAGGAGTACAACGGACTATTTCACTGGAGCACTACTTGTAGCGATTAAAAAGAGAGAGAGAGTCAGGTAACGTTTTGACGTTTCGACAAGGTGTTCCGCAATTCGTTCTTCGTCATATTCTAAGAAAAAATTCTTCTACAGTAAAGTCCGTTCCTCAACTTTGACATCACTTTTTGACAATTTAAAAAAAGGCTAACTTTGGTGTATCCTGACCTGTGTTAAGTTCGATATCTCTGTCAATACTGTTGATAGAGACCTAATCTTAGACTTAATTTTTTGTAGAAACAACAGCTTTTAGGGCTGTATTTAAATTGGACTCTTATAGGCTTAGGGCTGTCAGATTTTCATTTTTTCAGAAAATGCCTGATAAACATAAGGTATCTTTATTTTTAACAGATGAACAAAACAATAATAAAAAAAAAAAACACATTAATAAGGGTTTTGAGTGCCCTTATTAATGACATATATTTAATAATACTTGCAAAAAAAAAACAAAATGGGTAAAATTAAAAAAAAAAAAATGCTTTTAGCTTTGAAGTTTGTTTCAGCAAAATGAAGAAGTGCTTTTTAATGGTGGTATTGATTGTATTCTAACAATGCATGGTGCTTAAACTGCCAAATGCTTGAATGAACTGCAATATAATTGTTTCATGGCATTAGCTTCAAAAAATAAAAGCCTACAACTTAATTCCTTACCTCCGACAGAAGATGCAGCAAAACAACATATTAAAAGAGTCTACTTGCAAGTTCAGCAATGGAAAAATAATTCATCGATATCGCCTGAAGAATAGGGTTAGCGAAAAGAGAATTATTTAAAACCAATCAAAATGACACAACCAGCAGCACCTGACAATGTTTTAAAATTAATACACATTTTACTCTTGCAAAACAGGACGCGGTTCAGCGTGTGGCTGCAGAAAAAGTGGTCTTCATTGCTCACCAGCCTGCATAGTTTGCAGTTCAAATGACTGCAGTAACCACCCACAACTTGAAGAAGATGAAGAAGTCTCCGAAACGCGAAATGAGAATGAAAATTAAATGTAATTTTTTTTGTATATAAAGTAATGAATTTTCAAGGTCAATAAAAAATTCATATTTTGGTCCACAAATTAATTCCATGTCATTGCTACTCAGAACAAACTTATAGCTAATTGTTTATAACATTCATTAAAATATTTTGAAGTTTGTAATGGATATTGTAGGTATAGCAGAAACTTTTTGTGTATAAATATCACAGATATTGTTTAAGGGGAGACGCTGGTCTAGAGCGTGAAAAAGTGGCATAATTTATGAATTTTTTGTGACTCAACAAAAAGATCAATCGAAAATCTGTGAAAAGATTTTGTAGTATAGGTTTTAATATACAAACACAATATATTATACCTATACTTATTTATAAATATTTATATAAAAACAAAATCATGTATACATTATAAGATATTTTTATTTGTGAAATATTTTCACTTTTTTTATCAAAAAATCCATTTTAATCTGTACATTAATTAATAATAATTGTCAATCGGGCAGACGGCAAAGCCATGCTTTAAAGATTTTTGTAAAAATTTATGTAAATTGTACATTTGGGAAAAGATAATAAATCACAATCTATCTATCTATCTATCTATCTACAAACACAAATTTTTTCGTCTCAATTAAATTCAAAATGGCGGCTGTTCAGCATTTCTTCGAAGGCACCTAATTTTTTAGACGGGTCCATGGCCGAAAATTTAACCTCCTTCATTTTAGTCCTGGAACAAAACCTCGAAAATTTTTAGTTTCAATGTAACAACAGCAAAAGACGTACGTAGGATTTTTTCGATATTTTGTTTTTTTTTTTTTTTGGTGCACGTGAAGTTTTCACTATAAAAAACGACAAAATTGATGATAAAAAAAAAACTTTGCAATATGAAAAAAAAATATTTCAAATGTACTGTCAAAATTTCGTAAAGAACGGCGAAGATCTACTATAAGTACTATAAAATCGTATGGCATATCTGAAGGGCACTGCCGCAGAATGGAAAGTTTGGGCATTTAGACATTTTTGCCCGCATCCATCCTTTGGTATGTTATTTTTAAGACCCTAAAGTACCTTTTAAAGACAAAAAAAATCCGTTTTTTCAAAATTCTAGACCAGTTTCACCACCTTAAACAAGATAAATAGTTCCGTCCCCACTTCAAGAAGTTTTTGATTTTAAAGAATATAAAAAAACGAAATTTATAAAACAAGAATCATCAAAATCGGAGCTATTCTTGAGGACTTCCGAAGATTGCCTGTTTTATGTATTCATTGACTCCACTATTAGGGTTGCCAGGCTTTCAATTTTAAATGGTGTTCAAATTTTCTTCCCCAAGCAAAGTTTTGACTTTGAGGTAATTTTTTTTCAGAAAATGCATTTTAAAAATATAGTTTTTTTTTTATTTTTTACAGATGAACAAAACAATAATAAAAAAAAAAAAATTATTAATAAGTGCACTCAAAAATCCATACATTTTATGATACTTGGAAAGAACTAAAACAGGTAAAAAGTCTAATTTTGGGTATAGTAGCCAGATCAGAAGGGGTGAAAAATTCCCTGCATTGTCTAAGCATCTAAGCAATATTTTTAGCAAATTCAAATCTGTGGTCATTCAAAGAAGATCACCGTTTTCACACATACTGATAGCTTTTCGGTTTCTTTTTCTTTTATGCAGGAAAATTGGAAGTTGGGGGATGTTAAGCTTTAACGACAAATGATAACATTGGTGTTTTAGGGTTGGGTTTAGGTTGGGTTGGGTTCTTACTTCCACGTGTAACAATGCTCTTAACGTCAGATATCAATGAGTTTATCCTGTAAAACCGTTCCAGTTCCACATCCAAATAGAAGGGACGTGAATTTGGAAAGGACTATAAAAAGCTGAGGGTTGAGTCGCCAGCAAAACTATTGAGAGAATTAGAAGTTCTAGACAAGAGATCATCAATGACGATAAGAAAGCGAGTCGGAGACAAAACGGAGCCCTTAGGCAAACCTACATTTATAAAGTCAAAAAAGTTGCAATCGAATAGGAGTCCGAGTGCTAATTATAACCTTTTCGAAACCATAATAGGGTTGATAATTTGCTGTGCGAGCAACTTTAGAAAAATTGCTTTAGCTTCCCGTAAATAGTCATACAAAATGCACCTTAATTATGTAAGTAAATGGTCATCCTTCTCACAGTCTGTCTTCCTGAAACTATTACTAGGTATCTACTTGATCGAAAATTACATTTCTATTATGTGGTCGCTTCTGGATCGGAGACACAAAATAAAACTACTGGAAACTTGGGAAGTTGACAAGGAGAATTTTGCTTCAAAAAAAAAAAAAAAACTTTTTAGACCCTCACTCACCTAAAAAACATTTCAAGCTTACAATTAATGTTCAACTAAGACCTCTTTGGGCATAGCCTATTTCTCATATCCATGCTTTGTTTAAAATGGAGGGAAACTACCATTTTTTCTCGATGGTTTTCGCCAACTGCTTGTCACCAGAAATGCCTTTACAAAATCAAAACTTCAAAATACAAAACCCTTGAACACTCAGTTAAAAACCAAGGTCTACGTTACATCACGTTGTTCATCATTTATTCCTAGAATCGTACTTCAACTGGTCATTGATCACCCAGACGATTGCATTTTATCAACTGGCATATCTTGGACCTTCATCTATTGGATTTCGCTCCCGAAGGACATTCGATAGGTTTTTTTTTCTATGTCGTACAAAGGTGCTGACAAAGCGCTCATCTTTCGCAATCTGCTGCCTTCTGACAATTGCAAAAAAATTATTGCTCAAAAACTGTATCCTCCTCCTCCGTTTGATCTTCTAGGAATTTTATGACTTGTATTCTTTTGTCCCATAGATCCTCTAACAAGGATCTCCTACAAAAGATTCCAAAAAGAACCAAAAAAAAACTATGTTTACCTTTATCCTTGGTCATTTTATAACGCTCGTGTGTCTGTCTGTCCAATAACCTCATTCAATGTACATTTGATTGATACTCGGAGGTCATTAAAACTCTACTCCCATCATCAAGATGCCAAGACGTTAATGTCTGCAAGACGATATTTTTATTAAGATGCAATATACACTCGGACAATGAACCAGAACAATGGGGTGTGCAATAGATGCAACGTACTCGTATATATTAACAACGATGTTGCATCCTCGAATGATTTCGAACAAATAGCAAAGCAGCAGCCACGGTAGTTTTTGGCGATTTTGTTATTCTTAGAGAAGATAATAAGGATAACAGACAGGGGATCAACTTCCATATCGTTTGCTAATGAATTTTGAGTAATTTTTTGTGGTTGCGTTTATCTGTGTGTTGTGTGGTTTTGAAGTATCCATAACAAAATGTGGATGGGAAAAGATGTCCTTGTTTGGAGGGCAGACTTATCCCTCGTTATCCATGGCGTTTATCTTGAATTCTAATTCTGACAGCTCTAAAGGAATTAACGTTTTTTTTCTCTTCTTTTTTTTTTTGTTATGGAAAATAAAATGATTCGTTCGGAGTGGCTGATGTTTATCGCTGAGCTGTCATGCCTCAACAACTTGATCCGCGAGGAGCATCTGCTCTGAAATTAGTTCTTTCCTAATGAAATATTATGATGATCGAACTGAATGATGTCGGTTTTGGGCGTCTGAAGCCATTTCCATCGACATTAAATTTCATAAACCAGAAGGAACTAGTTTATGATTTGTACAGGACAGAGGACAAATTTAAATTCAGACAGCGCTTTAGAAAATGGGTGGTACAAGAATGACACCATCATTCCAACACCTTGAGCTTCAGTCTTTTATAGAATATGACCATAGAATCCTAACAAAGAAAGTGAATCACCTCTGACGTAGAACAGGGACCGAATTACCGCACCAGCGATCGACTGAGTGGGTACTTCTTTTCATTCAAAACTCGCCCTTTATTATTCGACATCAGTCTGCTGTTCATTTATCGACTTCAATTCGTTCAAGTACTGGTGAAAGAATGTCAAATTGTGGTACTAAAGTGCTCGGTAAAATGAAAAGTAATGCCAATAAACTCATAATTCAGTCACGTATTACTCGATCACGTGTGCGGGTTAGTTCTTATGGCTTGATGGAAAGGCCAAGTTCTCTATGATTTTACGTAGTGTTTGGATTGAGCATTGAAATTTGGTCAGCAATCAGGGGCTGCTAATATGAATCACTCATGACACTCTGCTCTGCGAATTTGAAACTTCTTCACTGGAGTCTCGCAAGGAAGAGTATTGAAAGAAAATGATAGCTATACAGAGACAAGGAGCTCTTCGCATAGCAGGCTCGAAGCGAATGTGTAAACGGCCTCTTAGATGCAAAAAGAGAGTACATCTATGACAAAAAGATGACCATTAATTTGAAAATGCTACTGATTTCACAAAGCAGTAGTTTAACGCTTTAACTTGAAGGAAGGCAGAGAATAATGGTCAGTGAGGCTAATAGGTAGTGAAGCATAGTCGACTCCAGGTATTTAGATTAGATTAGATTATATGTATTTATTATTTCATATAAATCTCTTAACAATTATTGAATTGAATTGAAAAATATAAGAAAGGTAGGTGAAATTCATTATTTTTAAGAAATTCAAAAAATAGAGTTGAATGCCACTTCAAAAGCTTTAAATATCAAAAATTAAAAGTAATTGGGTGGGGTGACCCTTGTAGAATTCACAAAATGAAAATTTTGAAATGTGAAAGTAAAGTTAACCCAAAACATCAAAAATATAAGATTCCAGAGCAAGATAGTCTAAGGAAAGAAGCCACATTTTAACGCTTTTAAAAAACATTTCAGGCAAGGACGGCAGAAGGTATGGGGAGGGTGGGGTTTAGACCCCACCTAACTTTTCTGAGTATGGGGTGCTCCCCACCTTCTGGACTTGGAAATATACCAATTTTTTTAGTTGAATGAGGTAAAAAAAAATGTTATGAAATTATGAATATTGTTATACTAATTTTTGCTTGGTTGACTGAGACTGACCAAGTGATTTGAATCATTTATTTATCGGTTACAGACTAAATGTTATGAATTATTTCTTATCCTTTTTTTTCTCCTTATATTATTATTATTCCTGTTGGTGGTTTTTAAAATACCAGCTGGAGCACTCAGACCTAAATACCGGTCCATTGTACTACCAGATAGCAACCTTCTATTTGTTATAGCTTTCCAGATGTTCGGAGGAAAGCCAAAAGACGTTGCCATAGTAACGAGCCTAAGTTACCAGCTCTCACCATGTCTGCGCCGATTATCTGTAACCTCATGCGAGAAAAAGCAGGACATTCATAGACGAAGTGCTCTGCGGTGTCCTCATCTTCTCCACAAGACTCACAGAGTGTGGTATCAATTAAGCCTAACACGTTTAAGTGCTTGATGGCAAAAGAGAAGCAACGCCAATAAGCTTTCTATTTGCAGTCTTCTTACTTACTTTGGGATGCGAAAATCCAATGAAAGATGGGAATGCCTAGATTTCTGTGTTACTTCCAGGAAACTATGGCCGAAATATGATAAGAAAGAATCTGAAAAGCTGCTATCATTGAATAGACCTTCATTGCGAATGCTTATCAGTATCATAACTGGACATAACCTACTAGGTTATCACAAAAAGAAAATAGGTCTTTGCACCGATGACCTATGCAGAGGATGCAATGACGAAGATGAACATGAGGACACAAGTCACTTCCTTTGTCAATAACCAGCACTCTGCCATACTAGGAAAAAATTTCTAGGCAATTACTTTTTAAATGAACTAGAAGAATTATAAGACGCTCCAAAAAGCAGCCTGTTAAACTTCACTAAGGCCACAAAATGGTTAAATACTGAACAGACATAAAATCATAGGTTTCCAGGACGTTACAATACGCCAGGGTATCACAATGGATCTACATTGATCTAAGTGTGACGGAAATAAGATCAACCGTCAGCCCATTTAACCTAACCTAACCTACTTACGTTGGGGAGCATACGTTTGGTCTGTCTGCATCCAATGGAGGCATGACATCTACGGTTGTGCTCTTCACAGATCCAACCGTATATTGAAGCCCTCACTGAGGACGCTGGCAGACCAAGCGATGGTTCGGGTCCTGAGAAAGCTGTCTGCGATCCTTGCCTAGCAAGTTCATCGACGATTTTTTTTCCAGTTATGCCGTGATGGCCCGGAACCCAAATGAGACTCAAGGAATTTAATCTTGCGATCGCATTCAGAGAGCTCATGCATTCCTGGATCACTTTCGAAGTAGTTAGTTGAGAAGGGCCTCAAGCACAGCTTGGCTGTCGCTGTAAATACAAATACTTCTCCCCATCCAACATTGTTCGTAATATAGCTTATAGCCATTTGAATAGCATACACCTTCGCTTGGAAGACTGATGCGTATGAGCCTAAAAAGGCATGCAGTCGTATATCATCGTTCTCCACAAAGGCACAACCTCAGATTCATCATCGGTTTTGGAACCATCAGTGAAAATTCGATAACTATCCTTTCCTGGTTCAGATTCTAGAGTGGACCACTCCTGAACCGAAGAAAAGTTGACTGTGTATGTTTGACGTAGTTTGAGAAATGGGATGATCGTGTCGGACAGCATATCCATTTGTCGTGACTCAAAAGATATGCTGCTTGCGAGTTCCTCAAAGCTCCAGTGCGAATGGTACCAGAGACCACATCTCTTTAAACGAGAAATGGTCTTGAGAGTACACCCCATGATGTGGATATCAATGGGAGGAAGATTCAGCAGTGCGTCGAGAGCAGCTCTCGGTTTTTTCTCCTTGATTTTAGCCATTCTTTTTTGAAAATATAATAAAACGTACATTTCACGGAATATTCATTATGCACACATACGCGTGAGTTGAGAAGAATTATTGTCGATCCGCTGACATTCCAGCGAAAGCCAACGGATTTTTGAAGCAATTAGAATCCTTTGAATTTTATTTTTTATTGATTATGTTCTTTGAAGTTTTTGAAAAGATTGAACTTTTCAACAAAAAGCTCCAACGGGCGAATCTTCGCGCCCTTGAATCACATCAAAAAGTAGATGACGTAGTAATTAGTTTGGAGGCGATGAGAGATTCAAAATTTGAAACAATATGGGAAAAAGCTGAAGCGGAATCTGACGCACTTGGTTTGGGAAAACCGGCACTGCGGCGAATCCGGGCGGTTAGTAAACGTTTAGATTCTAATCCTGACTCAATGCACGTCTTTAAAACTCCCAAAGAATATTATAAAAAACTTATTGCGAAGTCTATGATTGTGTGCTGGCGTAATTAAGAGAACGATTTAATTCAAGTACACTCTGTCACCTCTATGAGCTTGAAAATTTTGCAACAGGAGAAGATATTGAAGTCGGTAAAATTATAGAATTTTATAGCAACGATTTCACAGAAGACCAGTTAACTCGCGATCGGAACACCTTTGTCGACATTATAAGCCGGAAACAAATAAATTTAAAACATGTAAAAGATGTAGTAACGTCGAAAAAAAATTGTTGGTGTGCAGCTCTTATCCCAGAATTTTTCAAACTCGTTCAGCTCATTTTGACAGTACCTGGTTCCACGTGCACTAATGAAAGGAGTTTCTCGAGTCTCAGGCGGCTCAAAAATTATCTCCGTTCTACTATGTTGCAAGATCGACTCAAAAACATTGCGACTTTACACATACACTATGACCAAAGCACTCCACTTGGAGCCATTGATTAATAGATTCGTAAAAAGTAATTCCAAAAGTATTTGCACTGAGCCAGTGATAAAATACTTTAAAAAATTACTTATATATGTTTGTTGAACATAACATGTATGATTTTTAATATACATATTTATCGCATTATTATAATAATAATAAAAATAGTATTTTTCAAAGGTTACTCTTTTATTGAAAATTAGAAATATTATATATTCTTTAATAAAACTAAAATTAAACTACCATACCACCCACCTTAAAAAATTGTGTTCTGCCGCCCCTGATTTCAGGTACAGTTATAGTCCTTATTGATTGAAGAAGAATGTTAAACAAACGATGAGACATAATAGAGAAAAAGTTACGATAAGCAGTGGTACGGAAAAAAGGAATAGATAATAAGTTTGAAGGGTTTCCACGAATATTGTATCTCAAAATTAAACGAAAATTGAGATTGCCAAACTTCATATAGAAAGCTTTTAGCACCTTGAAACAGTATAAATGACGAACTGGAAATATCTTAAGAGCACAGAACATAAGAAAACTAGAGTGCCTACCAGCTTTACGACAAATTTTTCTAACGACATATTTCTGCAATACCAAAAGTGGTTGTATTTTGTTACGATATACACCACCCCAGCAAGCAATTCCATATTGTAACTTAGAATGGAAAATACCATAGTCTTTAACAGTTTAGTTGAGCATACATTACGCAAATAATAAAAATGTCGCAGGGTACAGCGGAAGTACTTCTTCGGGAATTCAGCATGATTAGCAAAACTCTTCCGAGAAACTAGAGTCAGTCCCAAATTTTTAAACTCGTTGACTTTCTCAACTAGAAAACATTTATCACTACAGTTCAAATCACAATAAAAGGAGGGGGGAGAGAAACCAGACGAACAGTGGCAAGTAAACAGTTTGAATCTACAACATTCAGGAGCATAGAAGCAAGCATTTGCATTCAACATGGTTGAGAAGATAAACTGTGAAACATTATCTTGGTCTTAGAGCTTATTATTAAATTATGTACACAGAACCAGAGTCGCAATAAATCTAAGTCCCAATTTATATTGGAAACGAGGTCTAAAGGACTTTAAGTGCCGTATGAGAGCACAATGTCATCAGCAAAAGCAGTTGGTAAACCTTTGAAACTAAGAGCAAAAAGCGAATTGATGTAAACTAAAAATAGAATTGGAGCCAGTACACCCAAATTAAGAAACCTTACGTCACTTCTTGTATCATCCATTTTCACTCTTTGCGACTTGTTTTCAAGGTAAGACCTGAACCAGTGAAGCATGAAACCCTTAAAACCAGCTTTCTGTATCAGCTTCCTTAGCAATATATTGTGGTTGACCATATCAAATAAATTAAATATATCATAAAAGTATTAATAGTTAAAAAAAAAAGACAAATATTCCCGTGCAGTGTCGGGTTAGAATAGCACTGCAGCGCCTCCCCGCTTGTCGTAAAAGGCGACTAAAGGAGCAATCATATCTAGACGACTAACATCAAAGTGAGTCTAGCGACACACATACCACCTAAAAACTCTCCCCAAGTAAGCATGCAGATCCCGGGGTTTACACGACTGGAGATTACCGGTGTAGTAAAAGGGAAATCAAACTCATTAAATGGAGCATGCATGTGTCGAAAAGGATGAAAGGAAAATTTTTGAAAAATTTTGAGCATTATGGAAGTACTTGCAAACATAAGAAGCACTACCCCGCCAGGCACTTCCATTGCTATGCATGGAGCTGATCCTGGACCGAGCAGCAATGTTCGGGTCAGAGCTATACGGATTCCGGGGGCTAGCAAAGTAATGCGACGAGTTGGACGAAAATTTAGAGTCACGAGTTGGAAAGTTGGAAGTATGACTGGTAGAAGTCTCGAACTCGAAGAGATGATGAGAAGGAGGCGAGTGGACATCTTGTGTGTTCAGGAAACGAAATGGCGAAACACAGCAAACAAAGCCCGTTTCTTAGATGCAAAGACCAAGGCTTACAAGATGTTCTACTATGGAACAGAACAAGGTAGGAACGGAGTCGGTATCATCCTTGACCAAAGTTTATGTAACAGCGTGTTGACCATTTTGAAGTCCAGTGACCGTTTGATGTCTCTTAAATTGGTGATGGAAGGAAAGGTCTGGAATATAATCAGTGCATATGCTCCCCAAATAGGGTGTGAGCAGGAGGAAAAAGATGCATTCTGGCTTGATTTTCATAACCTACTTAAGAACATCCCAAAAGAAGAGTGTTTGTTTGTTGGAGGAGATTTGAATGGACATGTCGGGAAGACAAACGAGGATTATGAAGACTGCCATGGAGGTTTTGGATTCGGCACCAGGAACACTCCTGGTGAAGATATTCTAAATATGTGCAAGTCATACGGTCTAATCCTACTAAATACCATGTTCATCAAACAAGACCGACACCTTATCACTTACAGCAGTGGAGGAAATGAAACCCAGACTGATTACCATTTGGTAACCAATTACATGAAATCTCGGGTGAAAGACTGCAAAGTGATTCTAGGAGAAGCTGCCGCTCAACAACACCGTCTTCTTTTAACAGAATTTTTTACGGATGCGGTGAAGGAAGTCAAACAAACAAAGGCTCCTAGGAGAATCAAGTGGTACAATCTGGAGAAAACCAAAGGACAGCAATTCATTTCGTATATGCGAAGTCAGCTGTGTAATACCATCGACGCAGTTTCAAATACAATGACGGCACAAAATATGTGGGATCGCCTAAAACGAACCTGCTTAGAGAGAGCCAAATCACTGTTAGGAGTCTCAAAAGGACACCACCAACAAGCTAAAGAGACCTGGTGGTGGGATGATGAAGCTAAAGCAGTGATTAGAAAGAAGAAAGCAGCTTTCCAAGCTTGGTCGAAGTGCCCCTCAAGAAATACAAATGAAAAAGCGCGTCTCAAAATGGAATACAAGAGCTGCAGAAAAGAAGCGAAGAAAAAGTGCGCCCAACTTCAAGCAAGAAGCACGGAGGGCCTGTATCGAGAGCTGGAAGAGATTTCTGCCCCAGCTGCTGAAGCAAATCAGGCAATCCAAGAGCTAAGACAAAGTAACTTGAATAAGGGAGCAACCATTTTCAAAATAGCCGCTCAGAGAAGGAGAAATCCGCAGGAGATTCGTTCGCCAAAGTTCATAAATGATGCTCAAGGACTGCTACTTGTGGATGACGACAAAATTCTTCACAGGTGGCGACAGTATTGTGATGATCTTTTGAATGAACAGTTTCCTCGGCGCCACTTTCCAACAGCTGCACCTAACTTTACGGAAGTATCCGACGTCACAGTCGAAGAAGTTAGGAAGGCAGTTAAGAACTCCAAAAAAGGCAAAGCGATTGGGCCAGACGAGGTACCATATGAGTTTTGGAAAAATATGGGAGACATCGGGTTGAGATGGCTCACGATTCTCATCTCCAAACTTATAAGAGGTGACAGTTTGCCTAATCAATGGTGGGAAAGTTTTCTTCTTCCAATGTACAAGGGAAAGGGAGATACCAGAAGCTGTGACAACTATCGTTCGATCAAGTTGATGTCCCACACTATGAAGATCGTTGAGCGGGTTTTGGATAGCCGACTGCGGAAAATAATAAGGCTGTCTGATGACCAATGCGGGTTTGTCGCGGGTAAGTCAACTACAGACGCAATCCAAAGTATAAGGATCATTATGGAAAAACACCGAGATGCCTTAAAGGATTTGCATATTGTGTTGGTTGACTTCGAAAAAGCATTCGATCGACAACCACGAGATCTGATATGGGTGGCCCTCAGACACCGAGGAGTTCCTGAAGCCTATGTGCGAATAATTATGGACATGTACGATGGAGCAGTTACAAAAGTGAGATGCCCAGCTGGAGTCACCGAAGAATTCCAAATAACAGTAGGTGTACATCAGGGAAGTGTCTTGAGTCCACTGCTCTTTATTGCTGTTCTGGATTATTTGCTCGAAGGAAAAGTAACGGACAGTAAAGTACAACAATTATTCTTTGCTGACGATGGAGCCATCATAAGCGAGGATCCTACATCCGTGCAACGAGCACTTGACGTTTGGATTGATGTTCTGGAAGGAAATGGGTACCGTATTAGCGCAAAAAAGACTGAATACCTGTGCTGCCCTTTTTCTGATCCAGACAAGCCTATTCCAGACATTTATTTGAATGGAAATGTGCTTCCCAAGTGTGAAAAGTTTAAATATCTGGGATCTATGATCAATAGTGAAGCAACTTGTGATGACGACATCAATCATCGAGTAAGCGTAGGGTGGATGAAGTGGCGAGAAAACTCCGCTATCTTCTGTGATCGAAAAATGCCCCCTAAGCTGAAGGGAAGACTCTACACAGCAGTTGTCCGTCCAGCTCTGACATACGGTTCACAATGTTGGACAATGTACAAAAAGTATGAGAGCAAATTGACGGTAGCCGAAATGAAGATGCTTCGGATGACAGCAGGAGTAACAAAGCTTGATCGAATTAGAAGTACTAAGATCCGTGGAAGCCTTCATGTCAAAAGTACCATCTTGGACAAAATTCAGCACGACCGGCTCAGTTGGTATTGTCATGTTCAAAGGAGAGATCCGCAGAACCCCGTCCAAAAGGCAATATCGTACAACGTTTCAACAAATTCGCGACGAAAAAGAAAAGGCAGGCCAAAACACTCCTGGTACAAGCAAATGCAAAAACAGCAGCATTTGGTTGGCCTCAGACATGGAACAATCCAAAACCGGGAGGCTTGCCGACGCTTTCTGAGGTCAACGCGGCGTACCCCACAGGCGGATCACTAGTGTGAAGCAGAAAAGTGGGAGAGTTGTGATCGCTTCAAGATCACTACTCGTAACGCCGGAAATGAAGAAGAAGAAGAAGAAGAAAAAAAAAAGACAAATAGCAAGACTACATTGAATTCATTATGTGTGTCATAAAGAATTATATTTTTTAAAGATAATACATTATACTCATTAATTTGAATATGGACTAGAATAAATATTAATATAATAAGTAAAATAATATTAATTTAAATAAAATATTATAATATTAATTTAAAATCCAGTTTTATGTTCTTTTTAGATAAAACACTTATAACCTCGTCTATTCATCGCGAATTCACTATAACAGCCAAACCATTCAAACGATCCTGCAAATAAGTAAACATCCAAAGCTTATCACACCGTTGAGGTGATAAGCTTTTGAGGTTGAAACCAGCAAATATTTCTCCAAGTTTTTAATTCTTCAAGAACATTAGATGGTCCGGCAGCCAAATATGTTTGGTAAAACTCAACAGTTTCATTAAATTTTTTAGCTTCTTTCTCAATTTCAGACAAAGAATCCTTGAAAGTAACCAAAAACCCTTCTAGTATGTTTTCATAGTTTGTAAATTTTTCTCCAATGTCCATTTCATAGAAATCGAGAAAAGGATTGAAAACAGAAACACGAAAATATTCTTCGTACCAAGGTTCGAACGGTTCTTTTGTCGGTTCACTATTCTTCTATGTTTAACGTCAATGTGAAGGACTACAGCAATTTTTTTTTTTTTTGCATCTTCAAACACTTTCGAAAATGAGT
Source organism: Melanostoma scalare (assembly GCA_949752695.1). Lineage (NCBI taxonomy): Eukaryota > Metazoa > Arthropoda > Insecta > Diptera > Syrphidae > Melanostoma > Melanostoma scalare. The sequence goes on from OX456986.1 coordinate 152,202,069, forward strand.
CGTCTTCTGCTCGTTTAATTTTTGGTTGGTCCCTTAAATTTTTGGCGGGATCCATAGCTTAAGATTTTATTACTACCACAATCATGAGGTAAAAATATAAAACATCAAAAAAACACAGTAGCTTAACGCTTCCTGCGCAAGTGTAGACGATTCTTGCGCTTCCAGGCAGCGCGAAGAAAGCCTCCAATCGTCTGTGAGTACCTGTAGCCTATTCCAATGCCACGGGAGCTCTTGCCAGCCGATGTGAGACCACGCAATTCACGATGCTTGTGCACGTGCTTGCAGATCCAGTTGATTTTGGGATCACGACGAACAGCATTGTGATGGGTATCGATCAAGATGATACCAAGATAGCTTGGACCAAGTCTAAATCCACTCTTTGTAACTCACGACTTAATGGCAACAAATGCTACACCATACTTATAACCTTAAAGCTTATCAAGAACCCAAAATCCATAGCGTTTTACAAGTTTTTGGCATAACTTTCCAATGTTCTTATTTGGTCAAGAGTCTCGAACACAAACGGAAATAGCTCCTCAAAATCTCTTACTGCTTGATATTTTGAAATCCATCGCGTCAGATTCAGCCTTTTTAATGTCTTTTTTTTTTTGTGTCTCTTCGCTTTCGTTTACTGTTTTTTGCAGCATATCTTTTCTTTTCGGTGTATTGAAATAATTGTAAACTGCTTCAATTGTGGTTAGGTAAACTCTTATGGCTGGTATTTTGCAGATATAGCAAGGTTCAAAAGATGTGTCGCAAAATGGACGGACGTAAAGAGCATGCGGAGCAAATTTTTGGCGAATTAATGCCTGAACACCATTGTATCGACCAAACATACATATATTGCTTTCTCCTTGGTCGATCAAAAAAGAAATGTTCAGATCAAAATTTTGAAGATTTTCCACTATAAGCTTTGCAAGAGCATCACCTGGATTGTTAATACAGTAATGTTTGGTAAACTGCTGAGATTTTAAGAGAAAAGATTTTATTCATACTTGTCGTGGAAGCTGTTGGAACCATTTTCATTCTTATAGACATATCGAACGCCATTTGAAACTTGTTCGACAGTGGCTGAGTCCTGAGTTTCAGCCGTCAGCACAGAGAAGAATTTTGCATCTTTGATTTTAGCTATCACTTTTTGGCAAAATTTCAAAACAAGCTTCGATAATCTAGTTTTGTACAGAAGGACTTGTATAGTCATCGCATTTCCCCGGGCCATCTAAGTGCACACCAAGGAGCGGAGAGCGGATCCCCAATTCTTCGGAATCTTCAAAGAGCTCTCGATCCCAATGCTCACGCCACTGCAAATGTGACTCATTGTGTATAAGTGTCATTCTTATTCTCGCCGGATATGACTTCTTTCGGAATCCGTTCTAAAGAATTGTCCCATATGCCAATACTGGAAGCGTTTTAGTTTCAAGAGACTGGCGAAGTTACGACAAATCGGGTTGTCTATCTTATTCGTATTACCTTGACATATAAGGAAATAAAACTGATGCCTTCTTTCGTTCTGAAAGCAGCCTCAAGCAAAAGCCTTCATCCACCTTTGGAGCAATCCACCCACTAAAGAATTCCAAAACATTGTGAATTCCAAAAGCCTTCCCAATATCAGATGAGTTATGTTCCACTGTCAGCAAAAACTTCTCATTGACTCATCGATAAAAAAAAGTTCAATTTTGCAAATTGAAAGCCATAAATCACATCACACGGCAAATTGTATGCAATTTCCCATCCATCACGTACTTCATGTTCCCAGATGTCACATTGCCTCATTAGGGGCTTTGAAAATGCAGCCAATGTATTGACAACATTCGCACTCAACTGAAGCGTACTCATTCCGAATTGCTTATATCAATTTCATGCACATGTCTAATCGAAAATCTAAATGAATTGTCCACTCATTAGACCGCAGCTTAATGACAGAGCTCCCAAAGGATCAGCACACCACCGGTGTTATTACTACGGCTGATCGTTTTTTAATAGCCAAATTAAGTTTAAACAACTTCCATGCATGACAGTCCAAATAAAAGATGCGCACGTTATTGAGCGACAAAAAAAAATTAAAAAAAAAATAAGAACAAATTCACTGTGATCGTCGCGCAACATCGGTAATTCGTGAGAATGAGTTTATACCGGCGACATTATTTTTTGAGACTCAAGCATATTACCAAAGCTCATCACGTCGTCTCTTGGGATATATAAATTCTTCAGTCTAATGTACGGTTCCACCTACAATGCCATCGAAATAATTAAATCCCTATAAAGCGCCGCATACTCCGGCGACTCGACACGGCACACAAGACTTTGGTAACGCGACATCACAACATTTTTTTTTCTGTCTTCGAAAAGTATCTCCCCAAATCGGTGTCGACCGGGCTAATCAAATTCACACCAAAATAAGTAAAAGAAAAACAGAAATAAAGACTAAAAGCGAAACATGAAAATTTGGAAATATTTTGGGGCGTTTAAGAGCATTTTGAGCATTGATTTGTGTTCATGACACAAGCGTGGCTTTAACTAGGTTTGGGATTCCTTTTGTACGGTCGATGGTGTATCCAGTATTCGAACCACGTGCTGTTAAGTCGTAACAAATTCGGTGAAGACTGATTTACATGTTCACCAGAATAAAATAAAAATAAACAACACATTCGATTCTAAATCAAACGGGTTAAGCTGATATGGTGTAGTTAGGGTGTACTTTGTTCTGAAGAATTGTCGCAGAAAACAATACTTAGGTACAAACATTATATTCCGATGGATATCTGACGATTGGTGCGGTTTCCAAGATTGGGCGATTCTTTTGCGCAGGTTTACGTGTGTATGAGCCCAGGTGATTAGAATGCGAAATGTGGAGCGAGTTCTGTTTAAGTTCAATAATATCATAATCAGTATTCCGAATGAGATTCATTTGGATTAGGTACCGAGAAGGAGTACACTCGCAGTCACACCTTTCCCAAGTTCAAACATACTTTGCGTTGATTTATGTAAAAATGAGCCGTTTATTGGGCACATGCGGCATGGGCATTAGATTGAGTTGAAGGTTTTTATGGCCTGATTTCTTTATTTATTATATTAGGAGGTTTCGGGTAACTTATGGAATGAATCTTTTGAATTCTCACTGAAGGGAATCGTTGACACAGTTCTAAATAGAAAAAAAAGAAGTTTGTACGTCAGCTCTTTTGTTTTAAAACGAGTTTGATTTTTGTACGTAGTTTAGTTAGTTTTTCATAGCAAACTTCTTTACATGTTTTTCTTACCTTAAAAAGCGGGTCACTTACCTTACCAGCTCCTTCTTTCCAGCGATTGAGAGTAACAGCAGCAAGCAGTGGTGAGGGCGGGCGGTGGTGGCGGGTAGCCCGGTCACACAATTAGTTCCAGATCCAATGAGATTCTAAAACCCAAGAGCGGCAGTCGTGAACACGTTCAATATTGACTCGACATTGGCAACCAGCCCTGTGCGAGCCGTACTGAACTTTGAACGATAGCTTTTCATACAAACACGGTTTTGAGGACTCATTTTCTACTTCGATAAGTAAATTTTTGTAGTAAAAGTAAAGTAAAATGTTATTTAGTCTTAAGAATGAGCTTTACCACCTTGTAGTTTAAATCAATCATACTCACTCGATCACGATTTCGTGACTCCTCACATTTAAAAAAAGTGATGTCAGAAGTCAACACACATCATGTTGGCGTAATTTGTGTTGTACGTGGAAAGGCAAAAACTGTCACATTTGACCGCTTGAAAAAATCGTAAGACTTCAAATATTTATGTGCATTCCAAAGGCTGCAACATGTTGTGTTTGAGTTTTAACGAAATAACTTTCAGATTACTTTTTCTCATAAAAATGGCACCGCAAACAAGAAGGTGACAAGAAGCCCGAAAAGAAACAAACACCCGCTGCCCCAGCTAGTGAAGCTTCCGGTTCTGCAAAGCCAGCTGCCGCCATCGCCAAGCCTGCAGCAGCTTAGCTAGCAGCCGCTACTGTAAAGAAGCCCGCAGCTGAGAAGAAACCAGCAGCATCAGCTGGCGCTGCCACTTGTAGCTTCACTCCCCATTCAAACTAACCAAACCTATCCTGGTGCACCCAATAAGGCTCCCGCTAAGAAGCCAGCAGCCGCAGCAAAGAAGCCCGCAAGAGCTGCCAAAAAAGTTGCTCCAGCCAAGAGAGTCGGAGTCAAAAATGTTGCTAAGCCTAAGGCTAAGGATGCCAAGAAGACGGTTGCTGGTAAACCACAGTCAGCCGCTGACAAATTGGTAGCGAAGGCTAAAGGTAAGGCTCTTCTTAAGGCATTGTTAAAGGCCCAAAAAGGTGCAAACCAAGGTAATCAAGGTAGATTTCGGTACACGTACGAGGAAGATCCATACGAACGTACATTCCCGAAGACCGAAAACCTTGAAATCGCCCCACAATCGAAAGTACTCAAGCAAGTCAGTTCCAACCAGGAATCGCAGGGATGCCTACAACATTATCAGATCGAAGACACCAACACGCTGCGGAATTCTAGATGATCCACTTGAGGGTCAACAAAAATCACATTCGTGCTGCTGTCCGATAGTTGTACGACATCTTTACATTGTTTTGGAGAAAGTAAGATTATTGCGCTTGATATTTCTAAAGCATTTGATAGAGTTTGGCATCAGGCTCTTTTATCGAAAATGCGTGCTTTTGGTATCGATGAGTCTCTTCTTCGTTGGATTAGAAACTACCTTTCCGACCGTTCAATACAAGTTGTATTGGATGGCTTAAAGTCTGACACCCACTCCATAAATGCTGGTGTGCCCCAGGGCTCCGTTTTGTCTCCGACTCTCTTCCTCATTTTCATTAATGATCTCTTGTCTGAAACCTCTAATCCGCTTAACTGTTTTGCTGACGACTCGACCCTCAGCTTTTCATATTCGTTTCCAAATTCACGTCCCTGCTCTTCGGATGTGGAACTGGAACAGTTGCGTATGATAAGCTCATTGAATTCTGACCTTGACAGCATTGTTGCATGGGGTCTTATGAACCGAGTAGAATTCAATGCTTCGAAAACTCAGTGCTGTCTCTTGTCGTTGAAGCTTAACATTCCCCCATTGCCATTATCCATGAATGGTACCTGCATCGAAGAAACCGTAAAGCTGTCAGTACTTGGTATGTGTGTAAACGATGATCTTCCTTGGAATGACCACATATTTGAAGTCGCCAAAAACTCTGCTAAATGCTTAGGTTTCTTGAGACGATGCAGGAAGTTCTTCACCCCTTCTGATCTGGCTACAATTTATAAGGCCTTCATCCGCCCAAAACTGGAGTATAACTCCCATATCTGGTCAGGTGCATCTCAAACATCTTTGCGCCTACTTGATAGGGTACAAAATAGAGCGTTAAAATTGATAGGTGATAGTTCAATCGTAGAATCGATTGATTCTCTTGAACATCGTCGAAACGTCTCCTGCCTCTCTCTTTTTTATCGCTTTTTTCATAAACAGTGCTCTAGTGAAATAGCCAGTTGCATTCCTCCCCTGAAACAATTTAGCCGCAACACACGCCTCAACACAAAACACTTTAGTCGCACCACCCGAATGTGGAATGCTCTACCTGACCCTGTTTTTCTCCTATATTACTATTTACAGAGATTCAAGAGCAACGTGCATCGGTGTCTCCTTTCAAATCCTCTCCTATTTTCCTAAATGCTCGCACTGTGTTATATAACATTATAAGGGTAGTCATAACCCCTTGATGTGTGCGCTAATTATAAAAAAAAAAAAAAAAACCTAGGTCGCCAAAGTGAACTTCCTTATGAGACCCGATGGACAAAAGAAGGCATTGCATTTGGCTAGGGACTACGATGCGTTGGACATTGCCAACAAGATAGTCATCACTTAAACATCCTCTGCGGGTGTTACTTTATTGTTTCTTATGTAGTTATAGAACCTATCTGGGCTGACGTTACGTGGTTCGAGTGTTCGTTTTAACAACTCAACTAAATTTAAAAAAAAATCACTTTCATATACAGCCAAGCATTTATGGAGGGACAACTCTTCAATTGAAATTTAAATGTGAAATCGAAACTGTTCAGAGTTACCTTTCCCCGGGATTATTGTTTCGAATCTGATATGGCAATGAATAGTTATTTTTTTTTTACAATGGTGTCCTTAAATGTTGTCCTTACGCATTTATTTTTGAAGCGGAGAGCAACATGCATAAATGAATTAGGACTGTCAACAAGGTGACGTTCTATCTCCCCTTCTGATCTGTGGTTCATCTTGATCGACTCTCTACTCAATGCTCAAAGGTTCTAAAGAACAAGCCCAAACATATGCCAAAACTTTCATCGTTTTCTCTTCTGGGTGCAGCCTATCTCCAAACCGTTTGTTCCAGAGCACATTCAACGCTAAATTTGATTGAAAACAGGTGTGATAGAAACTGTCTCGAAATAACGAGATTGTTCTCTTCAAGAGGCGCAGAAATTTCAATGGTTTATCCAACTTACACTGCTTTCAAAAGAAGTCGAACATCTATTTTCTTTGGTTCAAATACATCGTCGAAAACTGCTAAGCCGCAGTCAGTCTTCCAGCAAGGAAAGAGAGACATCGGCATGACATGGGTTCCTTTAGATCTATACGCCTATGATAAGACCAATCATCTCCTGAACTTCAGTTGTTTGATGGACAAAACTCTCACGTAAATATGTTGTTGTCTCATTACCAAAATTTCAAACAAAAATGTGTCTTGCGTTTACTGTGCCCTTCCCCAGCACTCCATGTGCTCCTGTCGCCAAACTGCTGACTCTTTCTCCTCTTGATATCTGGTGTGTACTTTCATGACTACCTCCCGTTTAAAGAAAAGTTATCTTTGGCTCAATTCGCCCTAAAATTTTGAGAAAAACTTTCATCAACTTCCCTTCGGTGCAGAACTTTTCAACTCTAAAATCAGAACCAAGAAGGGATCTTTATAGCATCTTTGAATATGGTTCAAAAACCGTTGATGGCTCTGCCTTTGCGGAAAGTGATTAGGGAGTTACAGGTTCCAAGCAGTAGTACGTTATTCAAACACCTGTTAGCTATGCTACGAAGATTGGTTGTATGGAGAGAAGTATTCATGTCTGCAGAGACAGCGAAGGCTTTATACTCAACCCTTCAGCTAAAGGGTGTTTTTTTTTTAGAGGTATAGAACTTCGAATTGAAATAAAACACAAGAAAATCGTTTATATGTCCATCAATTTGACTTTATTGGAATGATTATTTTATGCCATTTGACATGTAGCCGCCGAGACTGGCTCGAATAAAGCCAAGTCTAGAGGTCAAATTTTCAA